>CM070773.1:157216834-157816834 GCA_036346955.1 Dipus sagitta
TTGCTGAACCCTGCCCAGAACGTGCCTGGGGGGCCTGGTCCCCACACTGCCAGCCCTCCAGCAGCCACACAGGAAGCTATCTCTGCGCCACAGTCGACTCCATCCCCCCAGTCCCTTCAGACCTCCGTGAATGGTTCTACCATGCAGAGCTTGTTCATTGAGGAAATCCACAGTGTGAGTGCCAAGAACAGGGCAGTGTCTATCGAGGTACAGTCCTATTTCCACTTCTAATCCCATAAACATGATCTTTTCTTTTCTTTGGGAAGGTTGGGTATTATATATGTATGAGTATGTTATTCACATATGAATATATAGAGAGATGAAATATATGATAATGCATAAGTCAAAGACTGTGTTTTTTTTTTTTAATGATTTTGAAAGTAGAGAGGGAACTTAGTAGCACGCTTGAAGGAAAGGTTGTTAGGTTGGGGAAGGCTGGCACCTAACCTGGAGGAAAATGAATCAGTGAGTCCATAGAGTGCTGTTGAACCTTGAGCAAGTGGCTTTGAGGGGTGAAAGCCCTGACTGGGAAGATTTGCCAGCACTCCCACAGTGGTGGATCTCCAACTGCCACGTGATGGCTGAATGTGAATTTGCTGAGACGAGTGACTGAGTTTCCTGAGCTAATGCATACTCGCTTGAGCTTCCAAGCAGGCTTGGGGAAGGTTCACCACTGACTTTAGAAGTCACTAGAATCTTGGGTGAGCAGAGCAGGATGTAGGAGCTGTTCTGTGATGGAGGATGCTGGAGCAGAGGTGGGAATGAGAGTGAGCATGTTGAACTGCAAGCAAGGAGATAAAAACTGAGAAAATGGCCAAAAATTGATTGGAGAGCATTTGAAAATCAATATCAAATGTCTAGAGTATGTTTTGAATATATCAGCAAAATGCCTCAGCTCTGATCTATGATTATTTTTAAAAATAGTATCTTTGGGGATTTAATCTGCAGGTAATATACAGAATTGATTGAGGTTGTAGGTCTCAAATATATGGAGCTGAATGGAAAGCTATTACAGTAGTGTAAGGATGAAAGGTGGAAATGTGGGACACACCTTTAATTCTAGCAATTGAGACACTAAGGCAGGAGCATTGTGTGTGAGAGTGTGAGTGAGAGAGAGAAAGAAAGAGAGAGGGGTCCTATGCCTTTCGATCCAGAAAGGGAGCTGTGGGTGTGGCTCAGTGATCGAACACATGCACAAAGTCCTAGATGCAGTCTCTAATGCTGAAAACAATCAGATGGCATATAGAAAAGCATACTGTTTTTAAATAATCTTTTTCACAATGCTCAGATATTATTTTTCCTCCCCACCTCTCTCTTTCCTCTCACCCTAGAGCTTTTCCTTGACTCTGTCCCCAGTAGCCTGGTCATAACTCTTCCTACCCATCTTGCAAGCCTGGGTATGTTAAGATGGCCTCTTAAAACTGCTGTGGCCACCGGGCATGGTGGTGCATGCATTTAGTCCCAGCACTTGGGAGGCAGAGGTAGGAGGATTGCCCTGAGTTCCAGGCCAGC
The DNA here is from genome assembly GCA_036346955.1 of Dipus sagitta. NCBI lineage: Eukaryota > Metazoa > Chordata > Mammalia > Rodentia > Dipodidae > Dipus > Dipus sagitta. Next base: position 157,218,347 of record CM070773.1, read on the forward strand.
CAGGAACACTATGAGACTACATAGTGAATTCCAGGTCAGCCTGGGCTACAGGAAGACCCTACCTTGAAAAACAAAAAACAAAAAAGCAAACAAACAAAAAAAAAAAAATACACACCCACACACAAAGTAGAAGTAGGAGGATCAGGAATTCAAGGCCAGCCTCAGCTACATGAAACCCTCTATCAAAAACAAATGAAAATAAGATGGGCATGGGCGTGGTGGCGCACGCCTTTAATCCCAGCATTTAGGAAGCAGATGTAGGAGGATTACCATGAGTTCAAGGGCACCCTGAAACTACATAGTGAATTCTAGGTCAGCCTGAGCTAGAGCGAGACCCTATCTTGAAAAACAAACAAAAAAAAAAAAAAAAAAAAAGAAAAGAAAGAAAGGAAGGAAGGAAAAGAAAATGAAAATAAATAAAGTGGGCTGGAGAGATGGCTTAGCTAAGGTTAAGGTGCTTGCCTGCAAAGCCAAAGGACCCAGGTTTGATTATCCACGACCCACATAAACCAGATACACAAGGTGGCACATGTGTCTGGAGTTCATTTACAGCAGCTAGAGGCCCTGGCATGCCCATTCTCTCTCTCTCTCTCTCTCTCTCTCTCTGTCTTTCTCTCTCACCCTTTTTATATCTCTAGTAAATAAATAAATAAAAATAAATCTTAAAAAAGACATAAAGAGTGTGCATACTAACAGTACCGCATGACATTCTAATACATGTGTGCATTGTATAATCAGGACATAGCAATTTTTTTGTCTTTAGTGTTTTCGTTTGTGTTTCTGTCTGCTTAAGCACTTTTATACAGTGAAATAACTGAATGTAGAAAACGCAAATCTTGGCAGTGGCAAGCACTCCTTTGACCGCATCGCCTGTGCCTCTCTTATGTCAGTGTTGGGCAGAAGTGTGTGGCAGGGGCTGAGTGACCAGCTAGGGAACGGGCTGGGCTTTCTGCGCTCGTGTGCCTGTGCGGGCTGACATGTGGCTCGTGCGGATCTAGGCAGTGTGGCAGAGGGGTCAGGGAGCTGTGTGCTAGTGTCCCTCGGAAGGAAAGCATGGCGTTACTTTCCCAGCAACTGAACAGCGTTGCACACACCCCCTTGTCTCTTTGATATGAAATCTGCAAACTAAGGCAGCTTCTCCTTCTAGTTTTTTGAACTTCCTACATTTGTTGCCTTTCCTTCAGAAAGCAGAAAGGAAGTGGGAGGAGAAAAGGCAAAACCTAGAACACTACAATGGGAAAGAATTTGAGAAACTCCTGGAGGAGGCTCAGGCCAACATCATGAAGTCCATTCCCAACCTGGAGATGCCGCCAGCCTCCGGCCCGCCGCCCAAGGGAGATACTCCGGTGGACAGGCAGGAGTCGTCAGGTGAGGTCTGGCCCTGCAGCAGGCATTTGGAGAAATGTGCGATCTCTGTGTCCTCAGGGTAGTGTGCAGGGCCCAGGACCGTGTCTCACTTCTTAACAGCAAATCCCCAGGTGCTTCTCACATAGTTGCTGCTACTTTCTAGCTCTAACCATGGCAGGGAAGACATGTTGTGTCCTAAGATACTAGAATAATGTCTAAAAGGAGGGAAATAGAAATTCCCAGCTTCTTCATTCCCTACAAATGCATGACTCGTCCCAGCACCAGCTGGGGGACTAGGAAGCCTGCATCCGTGGTAAGAGCTTTCCCTGTGCTGCAGAACGGAGATGCCAGCTTACATGAGCTCCCAGCGACGTGAGATCATGAGGCAAACTTGTAGTTTTTAAACAAAAATTATTAAAATATGTATTTAGCCAACTCAGCTGTGGCAGTTACCATCTAAATATCAATATAAAATTCAGTCAGCTGTAAACCAATGTGTAGACCAACAATAATGTCTGATAGTAGTCCCGCAAGGTTGTATCACCTGTGACACCGTAGTCATCGTAGCTTGAAAAGGAGTCACCGTCTAGGCTTGCCTGTGGAAGAGTGTTCATTAGAGTGGATTTGATTTACGACCGCGGGAATGCTTCTTCGCATTTTCACTTGCATCATTTCAAGCCGTCAGGCATGTGTAAGTGTTGTCTGCTGCTGTAAATGTTGGCTCCTATCACTTAACCTGTTATGAATGTTAGTGTTTTTTTTATTAATCCAGATTATCTCTTTTTTAAAAGATTTTTATTCATTAAAGACAGAGAGGGAGAGAGTGAGGGAAAATGGGTGCACCAGGGCCTCTAGCCACTGCATATGAACTCCAGATGCATGTGCACCTGACTTATGTGGGATCTGGAGACTCGCACCTGGGTCCTTAGGCTTCGCAGGCATGCAGCTTAACTGCTAAGCCATCTCTCCAGCCCTGAATGTTATTGTTTTTATGCAGTTTTTACTAGTAAGATGAAATTCTACACCTGAGGTTTTTAAAAACCCCTTCTATTACTTCGGTGAAATGTTTTAATGACTCAAATAATAAGGGAGGATGGATAGCTGCAAAAACTCCATGGGAAATTGTGGGGATTGCAGCCTTAGCCATTGTTGAATAAAAACTATTGAACAACAATCTCTTATAAAAGCAAAGAAAGCTTTACTCAAGAGCATTGCACTAGACGAGAGGGGTATCAGAGGTGGAGAGATTCTAGCTAAACTGACTTACAGAATTCTTTGCTAAACAGGTTCAGTAACCAAAGTTGGGGACAAATCAGGAAGGGGACCTGAGGAGTCTGATTTAAGCTCTGCCAAGGTAGGGGTCTGTCCTCACAGAGCAGAGAAGACAGGCGACTTAGCCAGGGCAACACGTGGGGAACGTGTTCCCTCCTAGCTGAGAGAACTCTCCCAGGCTGGGCGGGGCCACCTCCTGTTCCAGAACTTGCTCTTCGCCCAGATGATTTTCTTTTCTTTTTTGCTTTTTGAGGTAGGGTTTCATTCTATTCCAGGCTGACCTGGACTTCACTCTGTATTTTCAGGGTGGCCTGGAAATCATGGCGATCCTCTGAGTGCTGGGATTAAAGGTGTATGCCACCACGCCTGGCTCACCCAGATGATTTTCATCAGATCTTCTTGAGAGCTTGAAGAACCTCTTCAAAACAGTGATTCTCACACACTCCTTTAATCCCAGCATTCAGCCTGGGCTAGAGTGAGATCCTGCCTCAAAAAACCAGACAAGAAAAAAAAAAAAGAGTCAGTTTAACAATAAAGAATAGCATGCCCCTGGGAGCCCAGGTCCTGTCCCTAGAGACAACAAGGAGAAAAGTCTAGATGAATTCTAGGATCTGTTTTTGTGATCCTGTGCAGAGAAGGGGCAGAAGTTAGACAGACAGGCTGAGCCCTGTTTTCATACGAAAGGGAAGTTGAGAGACCCTTGTCTCCTCACTTCTGTATGAACTCTTTAATTCTCTCATTTCTGTCCTTGCTGCCTCCTATTGCTCACAGAGAACCTTTGTAACCCTGTAACCATGCACCTTCTCCCCAAGCCCTGCTTCCTCTCTTTGTGCTCATTTTCTCCCCTCCCGACTCCCTGCGGCTCCTGACAGTCAGCAGCATAAATTCCTCTAAATAAAGCTACTTATTTCAGACTCAGGATGAAGGCTTTAGAGGCCTGGAAAAGGATTTTGGCATTTTTTCACTTTTTCAAGTGCTCCTCAGCTTTTTTATGTAAAAAAGAAATTGAGCTGGACATGGTGGTGCACGCCTTTAATCCCAGCACTCAGGAGGCAGAGGTAGGAGGATCACTGTGAGTTTGAGGCCACCCAGGACTACAAAGTGAATTCCAGGTCAGCCTGGGCAAGAGTGAGACCCTACCTGGGGGGGGAGGAAGGAAAGAAAAGAAATTGATTTAACAGCAATACAGTATGTGTGGCATTCACAATAAGACAATGGCTATGTGAAAGTCATTCGACCTCAGAACACCCCAGTAGAGAGCACATTATTAGGGAACCCACTCAAGAGAGGCAGGTGCTGAGAAGGTAGGTAGCTCATGTAAGGGGTTTCTGAGATGTGAGTTCAGGTGGTTTTCAAGATCTCATCTATGGAGATCGTTGGTCTGTGAAGAGAATAAAGGACTTGTAAGTCAACTTGCACTGAGTTTATAGCAGTATTATTATACACGTCTTGAAAAGAAGTCATCAGTGAAATGGTGCCCTGTTTTCCAGAAGTCTCTCCGAGTTCAGAACAAGAAATGGACAAGCTAGGGGAAAAGTCGCCCCCTCCTCCTCCCCCACCCCCACGGCGAAGCTACCTGCCTGGATCAGGACTCACCACCACGAGGTCGGGCGACGTGGTCTACACTGGCAGGAAGGAGGGCGCCGGCGCCAAGGTCTGACGGGTTGGACCTCAGTTACGTGGCTTCTGGGTGCAGATAGTTCGATCTGTGTGAACATAAAACGGAGTGGGGCGTCTCCATCTCCACAGCATGCAATGCCAATCACCAGCTGCTCCCAAGGGGGCGGTGGTGGAGTGAACGCAGGAACGAACGCCCCTGCGAGCAGAGAGAGTAGCTGACACAGCAGGAGGAGTTTAGACAGAAAGATGTTAACTGGGCTGTAGCTTGGTTAGTTTTGTCTCTTGTGCTAAATGGTGTATTCGGTGTTCTCTCTCTCTCTCTCTCTTTTTGGGGGGGTAGGGTCTCACTCTAGCCCAGGCTGACCTGGAATTCACTATGGAGTCTCTGGTGGCCTCGAACTCACAGCGATCCTCCTACCTCAGCCTCCCGAGTGCTGGGATTAAAGGTGTGCGCCTACCGCTCCCAGCGAGGGAGGCCCTCTTTTAAAGTACCGGATGTTGAGAAAGTGCAGGTGTAGTATAGGTCTTCAGCCCATTTACCAAAACGACAACTTGTATGAACAGACACAAAGCATACATGAGGGAATAAAATAGTGTTTCAGCAAGAAGAGCTGAGCCCATGGGCCAGGCAGCGAGGAGCCATGTGATTTGTCCCTCCTCTTTGCTAGGCCCTGGGAGGTCCTAAGCCACTGTCTGTGGTTTGACTTTCCCACAGATGACCTGCGAAGATGGTGGGTCAAGCCCACAGTCTAGAGCCACAAAGTGTCCCACAGAGGAACCTGCTTCATCCTGGGCCCCGTCCCCACCACCAGCCCCTCCCTCCTCCTCCAAAGATGAGGAGGAAGAAGAAGAAGAAGAAGGAAACAAAATCATGGCAGAACTCCAGGTAGGTGGCTGAGGTGACTGCCATTGACTCGCGACCTTCTCACCCCACACCTCGGGCTATGGATCGTGCAGAGCGGTTAGGGCTACTGGTTGTATTAGCTGCATCTTTGAGCCTCCATCTCCATCTTTCTGATATGACACCCAACTGGCTCTCTGGACACCTAAGACAAGTGTGAGCAGTGACCTTTTCAAAAAAAACAATTCCGGAACATTCGTACAGAAAAACGAGTTACACGAGTCCCTGGCTCTGCCTGGTAGGGTTTCCCTTTTCTTCTTTCACACTTAATAGTCTCCTCTATTCCCAAAGCAGTTCCGGTGGGGATCAGAGAACATGGCAGTGGTTCCTCAGATTGAAGCACACTCAGAGTGAGTTGTCCTTGACCTCTAATTTTTAGGCCGACTGACCTTGAACAGTGACTGAGGGCCAGTGCCTGGCCTCCCATAGTTCATCCCAAATTCCCACTCATGTTATCTTGTAAAAGATTCTGAAGAACTGCATAGTGTTGCTTCCCATCTTCCTTGGCCTGTTTGAGAAATAATATTTTGTTGGTTTTGGATATTTACGTTTTAACCAATGGACATGGTTGACTCATAGGATTAAAGGTAGTGTGCAGGGGATACATGCAAACTTGATCACACACTCCAATCATGTACATAAATCTGTGCTAGAAGGATGTACTATGACATTATCTCAGTAGAGACATATTCACAATCCCTAGAACAATCTCTGTTTTGTTTGACTCATGTTCATTGTGGGACGCTTCTGTTCATCAGGCTACAAACCTCCATATGACTCCAAAACATGTGTTTATATCCCTGTCTGCAATGGTTTGTACAGGCTCATGAATCCTCTTTCTTTTTTTTTAATATTTTTATTTATTTATTTGCAAGCAGAGAGAGATAGAGAGGGGGAGAATGAGCACTTTGAGCCACTGCAAACAAACTTCAGATGCATGCGCCACTTTGTGCATCTGGCTTTACTTTGGTACTAGGGAATTGAACCCCGGTCATTAGGTTTTGCAGGCAAGTGCCTTAACTGATAAGCCATTTCTCCAGCCCTGAATCTTTCTTTATTGGAGTGAGGAGAACTTTAAGCCAAGTTGTTCACGGTACTGTTCTACTCTAGTTTCTGTGGAACCCATGTGATAGCTGCCAAAGTTGAGCTCCTTGATTTGACCAGGGAAACAGGCCTGCTGATGGCTCTACCAGGCACGTGAGGCCTTTGAAGCCTCAGGCGAACTCACAGATTGGCCTGGAGAGCCCCTCACCATGCACACTCTACAAGTGCTTAGAGTAGTTGGAGACTTCTTCAAGGAACCACAGGTTTGTAACTAGTAACTGTTCTACTTTTGAAAGATCCCATATGGGTCTTCAGAGAGAAGCCACGTATTTGCCACAACCACTCCTAGCCGCCACCACTTGAGAATAACAATTCCTCTCCATTGAAATCCTCTCTGATGGCCCCTTTCCAAGGGATGGAGGGTCTGGCTTTCTGTGCTGTGGTTGGGGCTACTTGATAACGGTGAATGAAATGCCTTAGCTCTGCCGGAAGCCCTGCTTGAAGACTCTGGACGGGACAGGGGTGCTCTGAAGTCCCTCTCATTGGAGTCATGGCTCAGCAACCTATACATCACCAAGGGGAAACACGGGCTCTGAAATCAGGAGCTAACAGCCCAGTGGAGGTGGCAGTGACCTCAGTGGTGGGCTTATAGCTAGGCAGAGAGTCAAGCACATCCAGACAAGCCAGAACTGGCTTTCTGAGGAGCAGTATGGAGGAGAAGGTTGGCTGGAACCAGCAGTGTCATGGGAACAAGAGACTAGAGGAAGACCCTTGTCATTGCTACATTCTGACTTTAGGACAGATGCTAAAATGTTCACCTAATAAAGTCACGGATTCTTCTTTCTGCCTACCAAGTGATTTCCAAATACCAGCATTTGACATAAAGCAATAGTCAGTTGTTTAAGATTATTCATTCCAATACATGACTTTTTTTTTTTTTTTTTTTTTTTTGAGGTAGGGTCACACTCTAGTCCAGGCTGACTTGGAAATCACTGTATAGTCTTAGGATGGCCTCGAACTCACAGCAGCTCCCCTACCTCTGCCTCCTGAGTGCTGGGATTAAAAGCGTGTGCCACCATACCCAGATAACATGGAACCTTTTTTGTTTCCTTTTCGGGCTGGGGATGGAGCCCAGAACCTCGGCATGCTAAACAGGGCCTATCACTGAGCCACACTCCCGCCGGGGTTGGCGGGGCTGTGTGGTCTTGATAGGAAGCTTTTGCCTGGAGCTCAGCCCCAAGGCCAGTTCTGTAAACTTGAGACCCTGTGGGGCATGGGATTTCAGGGTGCTACTTCCCTGGCATGAGCCTGCGGGGCCTGGGCAGGAGACCCCATGTCTCTGGAGGCCCACCTCCTCTTGGCTCAGTGTACTTCGATCACTGTTAACCTCAGTATTTTAATTCCTTAGGCATTCCAGAAGTGTTCCCTTATGGATGTAAGTTCAAACAGTCATGCTGAGCACTCCCGGGCTGACAGCCACGCTAAAGACACTAGGCCAGGCGCCACAGCCCCATCCAAGGAGAAGAAGGTAACCGTGGCAACTGTCTGCCTGCCACCTGGTCAGAACAGCCCTTCCTCCCTTGCTCTGTCACTAACACAGCTCTCCCGTTCTTGACCTTCACGTCCTCTATTTCTCTCTCCCTTGTCTTTTTTATATTTATTTGTTTATTTACAAACACAGGGAGAGAGAGAAAGAAAGAATGGGGTGCACCAGGGCCTCTTGCCACTGCAAAGGAATTCCAGATGCATGAGCCAACTGGTGCATCTGGCAGTACGTGGGTCCTGGGGACTCAAACCCTAGTCCATCAGGCATTGCAAGCAAGTGCCCTAACCACTGAACCATCTCTCCAGCCCTCTCTTGTCAAGACACAGGTTTAGGTTGAGATCAGAGATAACCCAGCACCGGTTTCCAGTGTGAACGCCATGTCCCTGTGCCTAGCACACAATAATCGATGCAAAAACTAGACAATGCCTTCCAAGATTTCCTAGAACAATTCCTTTTAAAAAAAATAGAAACAGTGTCCACATATATAAAAGTTTTCTCATTTTCAGTATGTCTTCTAAGTAGAAAATAACAAATAAAGTATCTATGGTTAAAAACGATGAAAGGTTTAGATTCAAGGGAAAAGCGCATGTACACACAAGCATGGAATCACAGAAACATAGCGGGTCTTGCTTGTACCACCCTCCATGTATGCCAACCTGAATTGTTGTGTCTTCCAAGGCAGTGTGCACAGTATAGTTCTAATGCTGAAACAAGCACTTCACACAGATATCCAGGCTGTGCAAGCTACTGGCTTGCATACGTGCTGCAGAGAAAATAGTTAGCCTCAAGGTGGGAGTCACAGTTTGAAGCCAAAGCCAGAGCATTTGTAATTTTGGGATTTACTGCCATCTTACTTTAGTTAAGGATTAAAAAAAAAGAAGAGCTTTGTCAACTCAAGTCCCAACATTTCCCATTAGAACTTATACTTCAGAATTGAAAGACTCTAGTTTTTCATAAACAAAGTCAAACCAATTGCAGTAGTCTAAGAGCTGCTCCAGCTGGCTGCTGTGGCCCATGTATGACTAAGCTGAGTGAGTTGGATAACATCACACACTGGAGGATGAGTCTAACATAGCCTTCAGGAGACCTCTTCTTCTCTGGCCATCACAGAATCCATATCTGCCCTTTAATAGGCATAGGAAACTATCAACACAAATATTATCTAAGCACTAGGGGATTATTAGCAAACCTAATTGCATGAAGAAAGCCCACTAATTTGAGTTCAACCCATGAAATCACATTGAAAATATATTGCTTTTTCAGTACGTGGAAATCCCTATATGGCTTTGTTAAAACTAATTCATAGAACATTTCTGGCATGGCTTGGCATGTCATATTTGAACAAGTCTGATCGTTCTAAACACTAACTGGAAACTTGGTACTTCCCAAAGGTCCCCTGTGACAATCACTGTATCAATGATGAGTTTTCTAATTGGCCAGAAGGTTGCATGGGATTTCAGTCCCACAGTGGAAGTCTGTCTTGCATTGATAATACTAACTGGAGTCAAGGACCTGAGTGCCTAGCACTGCCTTTGGGGGTAGGCACTTAATCTGAACCATTGATCTAATGGGATGGTTCCACTTCTTAATAACCATCATGTCAGATTTGTCCCCCAATTTTCGTCATTATTAACTTCTGTATGCATATCCACCTGCCTTTCCAGAATCACTTGTCTTCTTAGTTTTAGTTGTGTTTTTTTTTTAATTGGCCCTCATGAAGCTTGAGCCTAGTACTTCTCTTTTACAGAATTTTCTTGTAACTATGTCTCTAATTTTGGTTTATTATCCTGCATATTGACATGTGCACACTTCTTTGTCTAAGCAATGCAAATCATGCTAAATACTAAAGAGGCTTAATTACCTTGTCTGCAGAGCCTGTACTATCAAGACTAAGAAACCATTGTCCATGTATGTGACCAGGTTACTGTGAAGTTTATGTACTTGCTTTGATATGCTGATTCCTTTTTCTAACCATGTGATAAAGAAAATGAAAGCTCATGTGAAATTGAAATGAGGCATCTTCAATTCAGGCACTTGCCAGTGGAATATCCTTGCCACTAATAATATTCAAGTATGCGTGTTGCACACTGACACTTTTTAACAATGGATCTGGCCCTGACCAATGCCAGTAGATGCTGGCCCAAACCTCCAAGAAAAGGGCTAGCTAGCATGGCATTTGAGATGACATGCTTCCAGTCCTTCGACTCCAAGACTAAATTGTCACTCAGGCTAGCATAACATCCTGACTCCCTACTTGGAATTGAAACTTAGCTACAGCCTCCTTTGTTTCCCTTCTCAAGTCTTTAGTGTGCTCTGCGAGTTGTTTCCTCATCTGGGTTTAAAATTCCACCGAAGAGATCATGGTGCTTCTTACAGTACTGGAGTTACTGCCCTTTGTTTGGGGACTCTCTGGGGGATGAGTAAAACTGGAATGAATCTTGTACTATGTGATTAATACAAACGTTGTGTCAGTCCTTGAATGTGTATGACTGTTCCTCCCATCGTAAAGCAGGACAGTAGAGCTGCTCTGGGCTGCCTTTGGCCCAGCCTGGGTTTTTGTGCTCTGTTATGTTGTCGTCACGTCTGCCCTGAGATAGCCAGCACTTCCTCTTGAGGCGTCTGCAGCTAGGCGGGCCAGCAGCAGCACCCGGGGAGAAAGAACAGGCATCCTAGTGCTAGAACCTGGGTGGGACTTCTACGCCCATGTAATACCAGCTGTGTGTCAGGGGACTACTCGGATTGTCTGGACCGTCACTGCTGGGTCCTTCAACCCTGAATATTGGTGACCCTCAGAACTATATGATTATTCTTCATCATAAAAACGAAAGCCACATCACAAAATGCAGAGAACAAGAACCAATTAGGGTGGCACCATCACCAACTTAGCCTCACATATCTGTTTCGTTTTTAAGAGTGCAGTCATGCACCACATAATGACATTTTGGTCAACAATGTACCATACCTACTACTGTGATCCCATGAGATTACAGTGTAGCTAGAAAGATCCCATCTGTGACTGACATCTCACTGTGTCACACAGTTACACCACAGAGCTTCAGTCATGTGTCTGTGGGGTGCTGGTGTAAACGAACCTACTGTGTTGCCAATTATGTAGAAGTAGAGTCCATGGTACTGGATAAGGATAATTTTTTTAAAAAGAACTATTTTACTGGCTTATACTTTTCTATATTTTATATTATATTTCTTCTATTTATGTAAAAACCAATAGATTACTGTAAAACAGTGGCTGTATTCACATTCATTTGCTGAGTCTCCTGGTTGCATTCTGACCAGACATGCAGGTGTGTTTAAGTACACTCTTGTGATGTTTGCCTGACACATCTCTCTGCTATTAAGGGATGCATAACTGTTTTCTATGTCAGCATTAGTTCTAACTTAGATGTGATCTCCTTGGGTATTATTAATTTGAAGGTTATTTGGACACTTTGATACTTAGAAGCACATTTTTAATATTTTATTTCTTTATTTATTTGAGTGAGAGAGAGATAGAGAGAGGAAGAGGCAGAGAGAAAGAGAGAATGGGCATGCCAGGGCTTCCAGCCACTGGAAACAAACTCCAGATGCATGCTCCCCCTTGTGCATCTGGCTTACGTGGGTCCTGGGGAATCAAACCAGGGTCCTTAGGCTTGGCAGGCAAATGCCTTAACCATTAAGCTATTTCCCCAGTCCCGGAAGCACAATTTTAATTTTGAACACAGAGGGGAAAAAAAAATGTCTTTATACCCCAGCAAAGTATCACAGCAACTGAGGCCAATTTCCATAAAACACATGCAGACACAGAGATAAAGCTGAAATAATGAGGTGGAAGCAAAATTAAAATTCTCCTACTTTTCTTCCTCAGTTTATAAGCCAAAAAAAAAAAAAAAGAGGTACAGAGAAGTGAAATTAAGGCCTTGCCAAAGCCACAGAGTTAAGAGGCAGATGTGGGTCAGAATCCACATGTTCTGCCTGCCACACGCATTGGGCCTCCTGCAATTGCTCTGGTTTTAGGTTTCACTCTGATCACAGGTGTTGAAAAGAGGATATGTTCCTGGGACCATTCTCTGTAACTGCTCCCCCACAAAGTTTGCAGTACTTGAAATATTTTGCTAATGGAGACTTTCATCTTGTGCAAAACAGGGCATTTTTGGAAGTTGGAGAACAAAGCAGCCCCAGGTAAACAGAGCTTTAGGGTTTGGATTGGTGTGAAACACATGTGCGTGGCCCGCATGTTTGGAAATGTAGTTAAAGGAACAATTTAGTAATAACCCACTTTGAGGAGGATGTGGTTTTGTGGAGTAACATGTCCTACACTATTCTACCAGAATTTGGAATTTTTCCATGAAGATGTACGGAAATCTGATGTTGAATATGAAAATAGCCCCCAAGTGGAATCTCAAAAGGTGAGTTCACCACGTCTTGTTCCAACTGACACGGTGCTGATTAACTGTCTTCCTCTGCAGATCCATTTCTGATTGTGTGTGTGGTTTCCCTTCTCTATTCTGCCTCCCAGGTTACGGGAGTTCTGAGACCTAGTGACCCCCCAAGGAAGGAAGGAGGAGTGGAGAGTACTCCTGACACAGGGAAAACATCAGAATGGACAACGGACATCTCGATGAAGGAAAATCTCATCTCCAATAAGAGTTTATTCAGAGACAGTAAAAACTATTCCCAGAAAAATGTGTCTAAGGCCAATTTCAGTTTCACCAGCATGAATTCATTGGAAGATGAAATAAACAAAGGGTCCAAGGTCTCAGGATTGCAGTGCCCTATTCCCGACACTGAGAATCTGAAGTTAAGTTATGGAACGAAGAAAGAGATCGGTCACCAAGACAAGAAAATACAGATAAGTGTCACATTCCTTCCTCCACGAGATCAACAGAATTAAATATTCATGACAGTCAAAACACAAGATCAAGGTGTTCTCATGACAGATTGTGGCCACGTTGTTCTAAGACCCAAAGGAACCAGGCATGCTAACGTGAATACTAACGAGAACGGAGAATCGACCCCAAGTTCCCCCAGTGAAGAAAACGCGGCCAGTGACAACATCGCCTTCATGATTACTAAAACTGCTGTCCAGGTTCTGTCCAGTGGGGAGGTCCACGACATAGTGAGACAAAAAGGACAAGATGTCCAAACGGTGAATATCGATGCAAGGAAAGAGACGAGCTTCCAGCATGAAGGTCCTGAGAGTGAAGAGCCCGTGGTGTGCCTAGACAAGAAGCCGGTTATCATCATTTTTGATGAACCCATGGACATCCGGTCAGCGTATAAGAGACTGTCAACCATCTTTGAGGAATGTGATGAGGAATTAGAGAGAATGATGACAGAGGAAAAGATAGTGGAAGAGGAAGAGGAGGAAAATGGAGACGCTGGGGTCCAGAGTACTACTTCCCAAATGTGTCATGAGCAGGCTACCTCAGGAAGTCTTAGAATGGGACAACAAGTTGAGGGAAAATTACAGCCGTGCTCCCCAGCAGCAGAGGTCCAGACAGGAGGACAGGAAGGAAACAAAGCAGAGCACAGCAAGTTTAGCTCAACAGAGTCTCCAGATTTAGAAAGCAAATACGATGTGGTCGATGACCAGTTTGAAAGCCCCAAGAAGAAGTTTAAGTTCAAGTTCCCTAAAAAGCAACTCGCTGCCCTCACTCAGGCAATCCGCACGGGCACCAAGACGGGGAAGAAGACCCTGCAGGTGGTGGTGTACGAAGAGGAGGAAGAGGATGGTACTTTGAAGCAGCACAAAGAAGCCAAGCGATTTGAAATCACCAGGTCTCAGCCGGAAGACCCCCCCAAACATACGACTAGAAAGCAAGGGCAGACCAGTGTTGAGGGCACATCTCTAACTTCCAGAACTGATGAAATTAGAAAAAATACCTATAAAACACTGGACAGCCTGGAGCAGACCATTAAGCAACTTGAAAACACAATCAGTGAGATGAGCCCCCGAGCCCTAGTTGATACCTCATATTCTTCCAACAGAGATTCTGTTGCAAGCTCACCCCACATAGCCCGATCCTTGCTAGTTGTGGATGAAGTTCCCCCTGTCCCAGAGCCCCCCACATCAGTATCTTCAGCGTCACGTAAGGTATCTTGGTCTGGTGGAGAATGGAAAGACCCAGCTGCTTTCTTAAACCTGCCATAATCCCCGTTGGCAAGAGGTGTCTTGTGATTTAATCGCTTCCTTTCAGGTGGCTCGCGGTCTCTTTCCGTGTGTGTGTCTGTTCGCCACGTACCCTTCTCTCACACTTTCTCCCTCACCTTTCAAAAAACAACGGCAACTAGGTGTCTAACAGCTAATGATCTGTTTGTGCCCGTGTAGCTGATTGGTGTTGGGTGAACATAAGGATGCTGGGCCAGCCATGTGCTCTTGATAATCACATTAAAATCCACTTGATCAGTAGTGAGCAGTTGATTGATTGATTGATTCCTCTGATTAACCCCATTGGTGTCTTCTGGATCTGTCGTGCATGTAGGGCTCTAGCTTCTCACTTGACCTTCTCTGTGCACAGTGGGGCAGTCTCGGTGAAAATCCACTCACCTTCTTCTCTCCCCCCCTCTCACTGGTCCTTCCCACAGAGCTCCAGCACCACCCCCCAGACAAGCCGGATGCCTGTCCCTCTGAGTTCCAAGAACAGACCCGGAAGCCTGGACAAACCCAGCAAGCAGTCCAAACTGCAGGACCCCCGCCAGTACCGTCAGGTAGTTTTACCTTAAGCCCAATTTTGGATGGACATTGTTACAATTAAGAAGCCAGTTGCTGACTTAGTTGATACCAAATACTGTGTTTTCCTTGCAAGATGGTTTACATAGACACCCTGGATCTGGGGGCATGAAGAAAGTCGCAAAAAGCCTTTGTTAAGCTTTTCACCATGCTCCTGCATGCTTGCAATAAAACATCCTGTACTTTGTGACTCCAAGTTTAGCTGTTAACACACGGTGCCAGATGAGTGATGTTCTTTGGTAATGTAGTGCTTCGTGAGGTACCAACCTGTCCTTGAACTTCCCTTAAGGTCACCAATACTAACTTCTGTGTTGACTGTATTGTGTTAAAAGCACGCTATCTGGACTGGAGAGATTGCTCAGTGATTAAAGGTGTTTGCTTGCAAAACCTGATGGTCTGGAAGCGATTCCCCAAAACCCATGTAAAACCAGATGGACAAAGTGGCATATGCATCTGGAGTTCATTTGCAGTGACAGGAAGTCAAGGCGCACTCATTCTCTCTCTCTCTTTGCAAATAAACAAATATATATATTTTTAAAGCCACACCATCTGTCCACCACAATGCCTCACTCCACCCCAGGATAATCCCCATGAGTGGCCAGCCCAGCAGTGGGAAATGATAGTAGAATGATGTGATGTGTGGTCTTCCTTTCTGTCTCTTTTCCACTCCTTTGCCATGTGCAGGAGGGGGTTTCAAGCAGGTCCAGAAAAGCACAAGACTTGAACTGTTTGGTTGTGTTTCTTTTACTGAATGATGCTCAGAAGGGCTGTGTCGCCAGGCCCTGTGGGTTGTTACCAGCTCTCTCACAAGCTGTCTCCCGCCATCTTTGTTTGCAGGCTAATGGAAGTGCTAAGAAAGCTGGCGGGGATTGTAAGCCTGCTTCTCCCTCCTTACCTGCTTCTAAGATTCCAGCCCTTTCTCCCAGCTCTGGGAAAAGCAGTTCTCTGCCCTCTGCTAGTGGTGACAGCTCTAACCCCTCTACTACGCCTGCTACTAAACCATCCATTGCTTCTAACCCTCTCAGCCCCCAAGCAGGACGGTCCACTCACTCTACCTCCCTCATCCCTTCTGTCTCTAATGGCTCCTTAAAGTTTCAGAGCCCCCCTCACACAGGTAAAGGTCCCCTTTCATTCTCACTGCAGACTCAAAATGGCCGAGCAGTCCCCTCTTCCTCCTCCTCCCCTCCCTCCCCAGCCTCCCCAACCTCCCTGAACCAAGGTGCCCGGGGCATCAGGACCATCCACACTCCCAGCCTCGCCAGCTACAAGGCACAGAATGGAAGCTCCAGCAAAGCAGCCCCATCGACAGCAAAGGAAACCTCTTAAAGCCCAAGTCCTATTAGG
Organism: Dipus sagitta; assembly: GCA_036346955.1. Lineage (NCBI taxonomy): Eukaryota > Metazoa > Chordata > Mammalia > Rodentia > Dipodidae > Dipus > Dipus sagitta. Next base: position 157,234,148 of record CM070773.1, read on the forward strand.
CACAAGGTGGAATTACATTTTTTTTTTTAATTTTTCAGCAGTCTGGAATAACTGTTTTCACAAGAGAATGTAACATATTGCTGTACTGTTCAAGGCTTAATGCAAAGTATGTGCAAAATACTGAATTGATCCATTTTGGTAAAGCTTGTGTTTTGTTTTGTTTTGTTTTCCTACTTCATTGCTGTTGTAACTACATAGTGTTTACTGTCTAGATTCAATACCTATTAAATGAAGTAAGCATGTGCTATGTAGAGAGAGTATGGTGAGAATAAAGGGTGTGTGAGAGACAGGAAATTGTGTTAAGCATGTAAAACATGTATGATTCCAGAATTTTAGTATGTTTTGTATAAAAATATTTTTCATTACGGAGAATAGAAGCGAACAGAGAAATACACATGTGTGACTATATAAATTGTAAAACAGATAACTATAATATTTCCTTTTATTTTAGTGTTATTTAGCTTTATTACAGATTTCTATTTTTGTCAAAACTTCATGGTTCCTTTCAAGATCTTTTTTGCCAAAACGTTTTGATACTATAGCATTGTACATTTGAAAGTAGTGTGCGAGACTACAAGCCAATGGACTTCTGTAGAGCCAACAGAGAGGCAGGCGTAGAAAGAAATTTATCAGAACTATTGCACTGCCATCAAAAGCATGTATCATAATTTGCAAGCCTAAGCAAGGTAGTTTTCTTTGCTTTTTTTCTGTTTTTCTTTCTTCTTTTTAAAAACAGATTGAGATTCTCTAGCTGTTTTCTTTGCAGCATCTAACCCCTTCTTATGTTTTCTTGGACCTGGTGATCCACACTATCATTGTATTGTAGATTTTAAAATGTACACTGTTGTATGGTTCTGTAAACTGATCCATTTTTGTAAATATATAAATATACATAGACATTAAAATACTATATGTGACAGCACATAGAGTAGTTTTCCCACACCAAAGTTAATTTCTATGCATGCTTTAAAAGTATATATTGGGATGGGCAGAAATGGGACTATCCACACATTTTTAAAAAGCAACAAGTTTGCACAGCTAGAGTGTTTTTGTAAATAAATGTATTTGTATAACACAGTCATGTAATATACAGAGCTATAAGCAGAGACTTTGCAAAGCTAAATAAAGGGCTGCATGCTTATTATTTTTTGTACGTTGTCACTGTAACTACTTCCCAGTCCAAGGACACCTGTCAGCGTTACCACATGTACTATTACCAGGGGTTTTGGCTTTGAGGGCATTCATTATATGTGACCTGCAACCACATCCACGTTCTGAAAGCTCTGGGGTGGCTAATGGCAAGTTCTTAATAAACTAATTACAAGTGTGATACCTGGGACGTAATTCGCTCCTTGACTCTTCTGTAGGTCTTCTCTACATTTGAGTGACAGAAAACAAACCTGGATACGAGCTTCACTCCCATTCCCTGAAGGTGTTCTGCTCTCTCTGTCTCTTAAATTTAAAATGGAAGTAGAAATAAAATGTTTATCACTGGGATATTTTGAGTCCTCAATTCAGAAGCATATTTGAGTCTAAAGGAACTGTACTTGGAACACTGCATATGTTTTCATTTAAAGAGAGCAGGAGGTGACCTGGTAAAAAATACTCAGATTATGAATGGATTGTAGGAACATTCTTGGGAACCTGCTCGTGTTATTTTTTTTGCCTACAAAGTATTCAACTTGGTGGCTTCGTGTAGAAAGCAAATCTTACTGCGCTTTAGAAGCCAGGAGTATGTTCCCAAGCTCCAGTCACCCTGAGCCTATGTGATTGTCAGAAATAGTTTTGGCTGTCTCTTCATTTCAGCCATGGCAGCCACAGGGCTCAGAGAGCACTCATGTACCATAATCTTCTCAACAATAACTTATGTAGCACAGGTAATCGGTGATAGCTACTAGAGTGGTCATTCTTTTGTCATCAATAGCTAACTAAGTCATTGTAGTAGCGTATTTGCTTCTGTTTATGGCCAAACTGGGAAGGTTTTGAAGTGGTAATGCAGGAAGCAGAGAGGCGCGTCCTCCCCTATAAAGGACCACCTGTCACATGCTCACATACCCACCCAGACCCAGCCCCTTGTCCCCTGCCTCCTCCAGAATGGAAGGAACAGTCTAACTAATGAGAAGTATTGTCTAGGCCTGTAGCCAGACTTACCAAACCAGACTGGTTAGAAATTTGTCTAATATAATTGTTAGCTCAACATGCTTTTTTTCTTAGTTAAGAACATACTTTGTGTGGATACGTCATATGTTGGTGCCATCTTTTCCCTCCTCACTGCCCCCATTCTGCTGAGGTCCCTCCTCAGTGGGGTTGCTGATATTCCCCGTGGGGTTGTGGGTTATGGGTTGTGGGAGCAGCAGTCAGATATTGGGAGGAGGGAGGGCAGGCAATGCCTCTTGGTATAACATCCCAACCTGTGAGTCTTGCGATCTCTCCGCTCCCTCTACCACAAAATTCCCTGAGCTGTGGTGGGTGTATTTTAAGTCTACTTCAGTGATGAGCTCTTAGGAGTCTCTGGATCTCTGCTTTGGTAAGTGTTGAGTGTCCTCGGCGTCTGTCTCCTTCACCCTGGTGCTGATTGTCAGGCTCACCATGGAAGCAGCACTCTTGCTCATCTCCCCAGTTCCTCTGTGGTTTCACGTGGGCCCTGGCAGAAGTGTGAGGGGTGGTTTATCTCCTCGGGCCTCACTACCTTCTGAAAAGAAAAACAGATTCACCAGTGGATAATGAAGTCAGCATAGGTTAAATGGGATAGGCATTGTTAATTTAGGGAGATTTTGATGGATGTAGCCCCCCCCCCCTTTTATCCTTGGTCTCCATAAGATTCTGACCTAGTTCCCAGTACAAGCTATGGGTTCCTTTCCACTGAGTGGATCTCTTAGCCAATCAGAAGGCCATTGGTTACCCACCAAGGCTCTGTGCCACCATTGTACTGGTGTGTACATTTTATCAGGCCGGTTGCTTCTGAGTAGCTTAGACCCCTGCTTGCTCACATCATCGTTGGCCACTTTTCCCCGGAAGCTCATGTAGCACTTTCCAGCACTAGACAGGCTAACCATCTGGGGACTGGCTGTCTTCCAGATTCCAGCCAGGTCTCTAGCTATTCTGTTCAACTCACATTTTTAGGCATTTGTTTGACACCTACTTGTGGCCTGTCACCTTTGGCAGAGTTAAACTCCCCTCCTCTTGTGTTGGTTACAGTACAACCCTGTTGGACTTGCCTCTCTGACTCCAAACTCAACATACCTTCAGCTACTACCAGCAAAACCTAATGCCTGGCCCTGTAATCATAATAAGGGTCCACAGCATATGTTGCCTTAAACCAGCCATTCCAAGGGAAGCCCAAGGAAGCACCATGAGGACCTTAATGAAGTGTGGCCCTCTTGTCCTCTTGCACCTGCTCCCCAGCCACTGGCTGCTCGGGACCCTTGAGGAGCTAAGTGCTTCTCCTGTACTCATTTTGGGTTCCTTGGTGAGTCACTCATGGAATACACACATCACTCTAACTGATGTAACCTCCTTGCAAGGCCTCCTGGACAATGACTCTTTGGCTTAAGGTCATTCCAATATTAAGATGTCAAGGTCAAGTTAGAGACTATGACAGTAGAAATCACAAGAGCTAGTGCCTTGGCTGCTTTGAAACCGGAAGTGGTGGTGGGAGAGGCAGGAAGAGCATCTGGGCTCTCAGGTCTTGTTAGATTACTCTTGCTCGAGTTTGTCTTTTCAGTTCATCATTTCCTTAACAACTCTTTGCTTAGAAATAAAGATTCTTACAGGTAATCAACACGGGCTTTTTCAGATTCATTCAGCAATCCATGAGTCCACGGAAGCAGCCAGCCTTGCTGAGCGTGGGGGCGAGGGTGTCAGGTGGCTGTCACCTGAGCATCACTGCTGCTCTGTGGTGGCACAACCTCAAGCACGTTTTGGCTTCCTCGTGTGGCTGTGGAGAGCAGCCACGGTACCTACCTGCTCAGATGCATGCCAGGGTTTTTAAGATGGAGCCCGCCGCAGCAAAGAGCTGAAGGTGGGCGTTCTCATCATCGCAGTGACCCGGTGGAGGTAATGACAATGGCAGTGTTTTGCCCTTCAGCAGCCTCTAGTGGAGGGGGCAGCGGGGTGTCAGAGGCCTGATGGTTGCAGCGGGGACCTGTCCCCAGTGCATCACGGAGGTGGGACACATAGTCCCATGAGCATAATCGCCAACTTGAAGGCTCTGCTGTCGTGGCATTAAAGAAGCTGCTTGATTTTGTATCGCTTGTAACTAGAACTTTTACACAGACATTTGCACAGCCTGGAGAAACCCCAAAATGCTGGGAATCCTGGCTGCAAGAACACAGTCCTTTTGGAAAGTTGCGTTCTCGGGCTAGGCAGAACAAGTTCTCAAATCACCCTACCTCAGACCCCAGTGCTACCCATCCCTGGGAGGAGTGCCAGAGGTAAGACCCCTGAAGGAAAATGACCTCAGCCCTGGACCTGGGAGCAGGTTACGTCATGATCGTCCTACCCCTCAGCCAGGTTCATAGGCAAGCCCAGTCCTCTCCTAAACAGCCCTGTTGATGCAACTTTTCCACAGTAGTGAGTGGCTCTGTTAAAAGCTTCAAAACAAAGTGAAGTTCTCTCTCGATTTTCGATTCTTGGAAACTTTTATGGCTTAAAGGTATGTGGATTTGTCCTCCGGGCTCAGGTGAGTTTAAAGGGGATTTTCCAGGTGCTGGCAGGGTGGGGACAGTTCTTGAGCAGGCATGCAGCACCCCTAAGCACACTACGTGCTGGCAGACACTCCACAGCACCCAAATCAGCCCACGGGGCAGTCCCACTGAAATAGACTAACAAGCATGAGCCGTGTTGCCGAAGGGGTCAGGAGAATGTGGCAGCTCGGATCTAGTAGCCACTCTGCACGTGCCAGCAGTGCCCCAGGGACATGTGGAACTCCGTTCTAGCTTGTTGTCCTTCTACGATCCCTAGCAGTTCTTTATGAGGCTTATAGCCACTTATGCTGTCATCATTTGTGCTCAGAAGAGCAAGTAATAAGCCACAGAACCCCGGCCTCCAAGTAGTTGTGTGAGGGAAGGAAGAACAGGGAAGATGTAGAAATGTGAGTGAAAAGGGATCTGACTTTGGCACAAGCTCAGTCACTTGGAACCAGGATGGTACCCACGCCAACATCATTGCTGGGCTGAGGAGACAACAAAAGATGGGACACAAGGTGGTAGGGGTGGTGGGGATTGGTGTAGCTAGCATCTCATTGCTGGCACAAAATACTTGACTTAAAAACAGCTTATGGGCCAGGCGTGGTGGCATACGCCTTTAATCGGAGCACTCGGGAGGCAGAGGTAAGAGGATCACCATGAGTTCGAGGCCACCCTGAGACTACATAGTGAATTCCAGGTCAGCCTGGGCTAGAGTGAGACCCTACCTCAAAAAAACCAAACAATAAAAATAAACAGCTAATGGGAGCAAAGGGTTCATTTCAGGCTTGAAGTTTCAAGGACAAGTTTCCTCACGGTGGGAAAAGCATGGCATGAGCAGAAAGCTGTCACATACTCGGGTGAAGTACTCTGAGTGAGCTATCTAGCACTGGCAAGCTGGGCTTTACCAATCCCAACACCATCCAAAAGTCCAAAGTCTTAATCTGAGACTTGAGATAGTTTCTTAACTGTGAGCCCTGTAAATCAACACAAGTTAAATACTTCCAACATAACTGCACAGAGTAAACATTCCACTGCAAAACAAGGCATAACAGCCAGGCATGGTGGCACACGCCTCTCATCCCAGCACTCAGGAGACAGAGGTAGGATTGCTGTGAGTTGGAGGCCACCCTGAGAATTCTAGGTCAACCTGGGCTAGAGCAAAACTCTACCTCAAACAAAGAAGAAGATATAGCAAGGAAAGATTGGATGGATGCAAAATCAAAAAACAATGAGGCAAACATCAAATCATGCAGCTCCATGTCTGGTGTCTGGGATTCCTGATGAAATGCTCAAAAAGACTTGCGTCGCTCAGTTCTTCCCACTGGGATACTTAGAGCCAAATCCATCCCTAGCTAGCAACTCTCCTTGGCACCCCAGAGTTCTCGTATCTGCGGAACCCTGGGGGTCTCCCCTGCAGCCCATGACTCTTCTTGACTCCATTCCATGGCTTCCAAGGGACTCCGTGCACGGATTTCAACCCCGCCCCACCTCACTCAGTGGCCATCTCCAAAAAACTCTGTTGTAAATCCCACTCTCTTTCCTGAATTTGTCCTACTTCCAAAACCAATACCAGGTGGGATACCAAATTATCTAGGAGGGAATAAAGCTGCTTTGAGGAACAGAAGAAAAACTCCTTTAACATTCTTCCTTCAGGCTCCCTTCTTCCAAAAGAGTCAGCACTCCTACTGTCCCAGTGCAGAGCAGCTGGCCCAGTCCTCTGTAGTGGTAATGTCTTGAACAATAGCAACTGAAGGCTGCAGTCAGCCGGAGATCCAAAATCCCTGATCACATTTCCCCATGTGCCAAACAGCAGTTTGCTACTATTAAATTCACCTTTGCTCAAGTTATTAGGACATGGGCAGATCTTAGAACATCACAAGAACTGCCTCTAGCCCAGTCCCAACAAAGTGAAGTCCTTTCCCCGCCCCCGAAACCTCATAAGCCACGCCTCCACAGTCCATAGTCCTCTGTGTTTAGGCCTTTCAAACTGACCAGAATCAAACTCTGATTACAGCATTGCAAGAACTCTCTTTAGTCCAAAGCTCCAAATCCTTCCATATTTCCCCTACAGATCAGTTCCAAAAGGTGGAAAAAGCAAGGCACCAGCAAAGTCCAGGCACGTATTTGAATGGAAGTAGTCTGAGTGAGGCAGCTAGCACCAGCAAGCTGGACTAGCGAAGCAAGGCTCCATCTCCCAAATTGCCACCAGCCGGGGACTGAGTTCAAGTTTAATCACTAATGCATGGGCTATAGGGGACATTTCACATTCAAGCTACCACAGAATACACGCTGGAAATAGCGGAACCCAAGGATGCTTGGTCTTACGGTAAGACAGCAGAGGCTCATGGGGCAGGTTCTCAAAGTTGAAATGCTAGGGGAGGGGCTTAGTCAAAGGGAACAGTAGGGCAGTCAACCAGCCTCTCCCGACAGAAAGCTGTGAGGCAGAGGCAGTAAGAAGCTGCTGGAGGAAGACAAAGGCGACAGCCACCACATTGCAGGTTCTCAAAGAAAGGCTATGGCTCAGCCACTGCCTGACCCAACTTGCCAACCGCAGTTTCTATTTATTTCAAAACAGTGTCTCCCTATGTAGCCCAGGCTGACCTCAGACTCACAACCTTCCTGCCTCTACTTCCCAAGTGCTATGATTACAGGCACATTTGATCATGCCAGCCTAACTGACTTTTAAAGTCAGGATTTATAGACATTATATTTACCCTCCCTGCATTATCGTTTGGTGCCTTGTAGGGTCTGCCTTGTGGTTTTCCACTTCTAGTCCAAAACATAGGGACATTGTTTGTATCACTCAAGTGTCTTTGCACTTGGAATAAAGATTGGACTTTGAATTACTTCCCTTGGCTACTGGAAGTCCTCATAATGATTTTCAATACTTGACACACTTGAAATACATTTGGTGCAAAGGTCACAATGCATGATGAACAGTCTATGTGACTGGAGTGAATGTGTAAAGTTAAAAAAAAAAAAAAAGTATTCTGCCCCTTTAAGGAAGAAGCTCCTTGGGATGTAGGGTGGAATGTGGGAAGATGGAAGGCAGGAGAGTTAAACTGATGCTCGCAGGAAGCAGGTGTCCAGAAGAGCCTGTGCGGGGGACAGCCTGTCTCAGTGGATTCCAAGTGGTCCCAGTAAGGCAGCGTGCAGTTCCTCAGGTCATCAGGTTAGAAGTTCAGGCAACATCAGGCGAAAACTAAGAGGTCTTGTCCCTTCTCCAAGAGATCTCAGCCTGTCACTTGCCATCAGAGGGTTGGCTCTTTCCTTAGGCCCTGCCCTGTGCCTGGGACAAGACCAGGCCCATCAGGATTTGGGCTGGTAGCTTCGGCTCCTGGCTTTCCCTCACTTGCTCCGCATCTGCACACCTGGTCTACTACCCCTCGCCTTGCTCCTCAGTCATGCTGCCCAGACTTCTGCTAGCATCGTGCCCCAAAATGGCTACCTCTGCTGTCACCACTGTCTCCATGTTGCTACACCCAGTTCATGCTTTGCAGCCCCAACTCTGATATGTTTAAAGCTCTTGCCAGTAAGCCTTTTGCATTGAACAGGATAGGAGCCCTTGTTATTGGCACAAGGCAGCATGGCCTGGTATTGCAGCCCTACCAGTCACTATACCTTTGCAGGACAAGAGGGACATTGATGGATCAAAATGGTGTCCAGGACCCAATATCCTCCCATCTGGCCAGAGAGGGTACTGAATACTTCTTGGTGGAGCCACATCTACTTAATGGCTTTTTGTTGTTTGAAGTTTTTGTCTTTGCTCTGAACCAGGAATAAAGGTAGCATCCAGTGCTGCCCTTTAAACAGACTAGAACCAGGGTTGTGTTGGCCAAATCAGAGATTACAGGTGGATCCGACAACTGCGCTTGCTTAGGTCAGTGGAGAAACAAGCTGCGTTACCCTCCTCCGCGGCCATCTTTCCCTCTTTCTAGGCTTCAGCGCCTTCCTTGCATCTTGCCACATCTCTCCTCCGCGACCCTGGCTCCTCTATCCACAGAAGGCCTTTCCAAGCAAGCTCGTTGCTCATTCTGAGGACATTTTTGCCCCTGACATCCGTTTGTGAAAGCCGAGGAAAAGGTTGTGTTTCATTCTCCCACCTGGGAAGGGGGCGGAGAAGACAAGGGTCTGGAACAAATCCATCACTTGCAGCAGCTGCTATCAGACTGTCTTTGTCCTCATGAACAGTATCAGAGCAGAGGGCGCTCTCCAGGCCTGGCACCTTCTCCATCTTGGGATAGTCCACAGAGCATGGCCATGGCCTCCTCTGCCTCTGTCACCCAATGTGGCTCAAAGGGGGCTCTCTGGTGCAAGCCGGGCACTCCTGCCCTGGATGATGGGACCCAGGTTCCACTTGCCCTTCAGTCACAGCTCAGACCACTCTCCCCCTCTTCCCCTCAGACAAGCCCAAGCCACGGCAGCTTCCTCCACCTCCTCCTCATCCTCCTGGCCTTTCCTCATGCACCGCCTCCTCCTCCTCCTCCCCCTCCAGGAAGCTTGGATTTGAGTCCTTGTTAGAAGCACCCCTCCTTCCTACCATTTAAGGGACACAGAAGTGGTCAGTAACTCTTTTGCAAGTCCAGAAATTAACCAGGTGTGGTGGTGCACGCCTTTAATCCCAGCGCTGTGGAGGTTAAGGTAGGAGAATTGCTTTGAGTTCATGATCAGCCTTGGACAACAGATGAGTTCCAGGTCAGCCTGGGGTAGAGTGAGAACCCCCCACTCCGACCCACCAAAACAATCTGCAGTTGAAAGCCTGCGAATTGAGGTCTGTGCACAGCATAGAGAATAGAGATGGCACCCTGAAGTGCGGGGCCGCAGGCTAGGCTGCTGGAAACAGAGTTGAAGTTTCAGTCTGCAGTCCCTAAGGAAAAGATTGCTCCTCTGCTGCCACCTGCTGCTCTTCTCTGGAACTTCATGTAGAAAATTATAGAGCATCTTATTGGATTGTCAACCCCCCAGCGCAATTTTTGCCATAGCTATTAAATTGCACACCGGGCCCTGCAGGAAGTACCATGAGACTGTGTGAGGCAGGTGACATTCATCTTCCCCTAGGGCTTCCAAATCCATTAAACAATGGGAATTTGGGACCTGAGGACAAGTTTATATATGTGTCCCTGTCACATTCTACGTGCTAGAGTCAACAGGTTATTTCAGGTACATTTAAATAAAATTTGAATTCTGTACCAGTCATCTACAAGCTTGCTTCGCTTTCCTGCCACCCCCTCCACACATGCTTTTCCTGATGCATGAATGCAAGGAATTCATACTCTCAACTGGGGAGCAGCCTTTCCTCTTCCCTAATGAATGTGCACCTGTGACAAAGGGGTGTTTGCTACTAAAAAAACAAAATAAATAAAAAGTTAAAAAACTCTGGAGGCAAAGGTAGGAGGATTGCTGTGAGTTCAAGGCCACCCTGAGACTACATAGTGAATTCCAGGTCAGTCTGAGCTAGAGTGAGACCCTACCTTGAAAAACCAAAAAAAAAAAAAAAAAGAAAAAAGAAAAAAAAATGTGGAGAAATTCATTTTGCATCATTTTGGAGTTCTATTCTCAGCACTTCTTTCACTGCGTGAGAGCCTGAGGTGTTGCCATTTGGAGTATATTCTATATCTATACTCTGTAGACTGTTCCTCAGTCTACTGATGACTCATGAATAGTCCCATCCTAGTTCACCGGCCAGGGGTTACAGCGTCCCCCCACACCAGGGACATGTGGTATGTCTGCAAACATTTTTGGTTCCCTGGGCTGCTGTAGTAACTGTGTGGATGGCATGTGTTCTGAGGCTTAGGATCTGTTAAACACCCTACACCTCAGAGGGAGGCCCTCTGCAAAGACGGTGGCCAGGAGCAGCCTGCGTCCCACAGGATAGCACTCTACACAGGAAGTGACTGTGGAACACCCCACGCCAGCCAGATGGCGTTTACTTGCAAACTCACTGGGCTTTTACATCCAGCTTGCTGAGCGCCCTGGGAAGACAGGGAGAGGCTGTGCCACTGCTCCATGGAAGGTGCTGGTGATGGAGAAGATTGTGTCATAGTTCATACCTATAAGCCATCGTCTCTGAGGGCAACCCGCGTTCATCTCAGTAAGAAGAGATGCTCGGTTATAAATAGGGCTTGAAAGGGGAGATGGTGCAAATTCCTTCAGATACCACAGAGTGAAATCTCTCGCTTCTCACAGTCAATTCGGGATGGGCACAAGGAGGCAAAACCACAATTCTCAATAATGACCCTAAGTGTACAATGAACTGTGGACTTTAAGAAATTAGTCTGGGGCTTAGCGGTTTTGCCTGCAAAGCCCAAGGACCCATGTTAGCCAGATGCACAAGGTGGCGCATGTATCTGGAGTTCGTTTGCAGTGGCTGGATGCCCTGGCATGCCCCATTCTTTCTTTCTTTCTTTCTCTCTCTCTCTCTCTCTCTCTAAATAAATAAATAAATAAATAAATAAATAAATGCAAAGAAAATATTTTTTTAAAAAAAGAAGTTAGTCTGGGCACTAAGGCACTTGCCTGTGAAGCCTAAGGACCCAGGTTTGAGTCCCCAGTACCCACATAAAGCCAGATGTACAAAGTGGCACATGTGTCTGGAGGGCTTTTGCAGTGGCTGGAGGCCATGGAACATCCATTCTTTCTCTCTCAAAATAAATAAATAAATAATTATTTTAAGAACAAGAAGAAGGAGGATGATGAGGAGGAGGAGGGGGAAAAGAGGAAGGAGAAGGAGAGAGGGAGGGAGGAGAAGGAAGGAAGGAGGAGGAGAAGAAGAAGTCTTCAGTCTGGGATGAAGAAAAGCCAGACAGGGGTTCTTAAAGCTCAGCAAGGTGGGGAACTGCTGACATAACATGGAGCTGCTCCCACCACCAGGGGGCGCGGGTCCTTCCCCGGCTACACTACACTGATTTTTTTTTCTTTTTAAATTGTTTTACTATTAATTGATTTTATTTTTATAAAAAGACTGTACTCTTAGACCCCTTATCCAGCCCGCTCCAATCCTGCTGAGGGTCTTCAGTGGGGTTATTGTATTCATTGTGGGGAACAAGAGGCCTCAGTCAGTCTCTGCAGGGAGAAACATGGTGTCTCAGGCTGTTCCCACCCACCCTGAGGCTCTTACAATCTTTCCACCCCCTCTTCCGAGACGCTCCCTGAGCCTTGGTAGGCAAGAGAGAGATCTGACTTAATGTCTCTTTCTCTGTAGACTCTGGGTCCCTGTTTTTATGAGGTTTGAGTGACCACAGTGTCTGTTTCCATAGGACTAGTTTTCAGGCTAGCCGCGTGTTCATGTCGCCGCTTCCTCCGTAATGACGTGTGCGCAGACTGTGCGGTGCAGGTGGCCCATCTCCTGGTAGACGGGCCGCTCTCTCTTCTCATGTACTGATACATCCTGGTTCTCCCCAGTCCTTCCCACCATCTGCCCCACGCAAACCGCAGCAGTGTACAAAGGCTCCTCTCCCTTGCCTCCTGGCCAGCATTTGCTGTCCCTGGCTCTCTTGATCATAGCCGTTCTGACTGGGGTGAGGTGAAATCCCAATGCACACTGGGCTGGAATCGCCCTGATTGAAAGCTAGAGATAGTGAGCATTTTTCGTGCACTTATTGTCCATTTTTATTTCTCCTTTTCACAATTGTCTGTTCAATTCATTTGCCCATTTGTTGACTGGATGATTTGCAGGAGGGTTGCTGGCATTGAATTTTGTGAGTTCTTCTTATGTTCTAGATATTAATGCCACTTCAGGCAAAAAGCAACAGCATTTTCCTCCCGCCTTGTAGCAGTTTCAAAGTTTGAGGTCTTTGGATCCATTTGATGCAGTTTTCATACAGGATGAAAGATAGAGTTCAAATTTCACTCTTATATCTGTATGTATTCAATTTTCCAAGCATGATTTTTTAAGAAACTGTTTTTCTACAATGTCTGTTTTTGGCACCTTTGTCAAAATCAGGGCTGGAGAAATGGCTTAGCAGTTAAGGCACTTGCCTGCGAAGCTTAAGGACCCAGGTTCAATTCCCCAGTACCCACATAAGCCAGATGCATAAGGTAACATATGCATCTAGAATTTATGTGCAGTGGCTTGTGGTCGTCCAATCTCTGTCTCTCTCTCTCTCTCTCTCCCTCCCTCTTTCTCTTCCTCCCTCTCTCGCACATAAATAAATAAATAAAATAATTTTAAAAATCAGGTGGCTATAGATGTGTAGAATATTTCGGTGTCCTCTATTCTATTCCATTGTTCTACATTTGGCTTGGTTTGAGCTAGTACCATGCTCTTCTGTCACTATAGTTCTGTAGTATAGTTTGAAATTACGTATTATGATCCCTTCTGCTCAGGGTTGTTTTGATTATTTGAGGTCTTTTGTGCTTCCACAGGATTTTTTAAATTTGTGGTTTATTTATTTATTTTGGTTTTTGAGGTAGTGTAATGGCGTGCTAAGGGTCCAGGAAAATCCTTTCACCCCAAACCCTAGGTTCATTTCCAATTTTAGTCAAAGAATTGAATAAAAAAGAAGACTCCCAGAAGGATATTTATTGTATTTATTGAGGGAAGTAGAGCCAAGGAAAGGCACCCACATGGCTAGAGATCCCACATGGAGGCCTGGGGGGAAAGAAAGTGTGCAAAGAAAAGCGAAAAAAAAGTTCAAGGAGCTCCTGTCATGTGGGGAGCTGGAGGGGGTAAAGAACCCATGCAGGAAGTAAGGGCTAGGGGCCCCTCCCAGTTGGGCCTGGGCCGAGCCAGCCCAGGCTCAGTGGAGGGAAAAAACTCACCCACAGCTGGAAGTTCCCAAGTGATCAGAGAAAGAACCTGCCCTCCCCTTGCAAAGGTATTTATAACCTTTGAGTGGAGGTGAGCTGTCTTCTGGCTCAGGTGAACCAGAGGGACAATTGGTTGGTTAGGGCTAGGGGCTGTCTCAGGAAAAGATTAGCTCTGACACCAAGTTCTGAGGGCTGAAAATGACTAATCACAATGTTTTAATCCTATGAAAGACCTCTCTCCCAGGAGGGGTCCCGATTGTGGGAAAACAGGTCTAAAGAAGTAGGCAAAAGACATAAGAAATCACATCATCTTTGATTTCCAGCAAGTGCAAACTTTCCTGCCCTTTTCACCTTCAGGGGTCCAATCACCCTAACTCTGCCCCCCTCTCAGTAAGTCTCGCTCCACTACAGGCTGACCCAGAATTCACTATGTAGTCTCAGGCTGGCCTCATACTCACAGTGATCCTCCTACCTCTGTTTCCTGAGTGCTGGGATTAAAGGCATGCGTCACCATGCCTGGCTTATTTTTGAACTTTTAAGAGTGTTTTTTCTAGTTCTATGAAAAGTGTCATGAGAATTTTGGTGAGTATTACATCAAACCTTCAGCAATGTAGTGATTTTCATGTTATCCTGCTGACCCATAGCAAGGCTGGTTTATCCATTGTTCATTGCCTTCTTCAGTTGTTTTTGTCAATGTCTTAAGGTTTTCATTGTTGGTGTCTTTTATACCTTGTGCATATACATTCCTAATGCCTATGAAGCTATTCTGAATATTTCAAATGCATTCAGTATCGTGTTTAGTAGAGATACTGGCTTGTGTATGTTCATTTGTATCCTGTTCCTTTCTTGGAAGTGTTTATCAGGTCTAAGTGTTTCTTGTGGAGTCTTGATCTTTTAGGTATTGGATCATATCATATGCAAATAGAGATAAGTTATTGTCACAGTCAGCTTCAATTGCTGGGATGAACCTCCTGACCAGACACAGTTATGGAAGAGAATTTACTTGAAGCTTACAGAACCAGGGGAAGTTCTATACTGGCAGAAAAAGCTGTTCCCCCACTTTCACAGGTCTACACAGAGAGGAAAAAAAAAACCACAACCAGCACCCCAGGCAGAACTCCAGCACTCTGCATAGTTTAGGCTGGAATTCAAATCCACCCCAGTAACACTTCCTCCAGCCAAGTCACAAGCTTGAATAAAGCTCCAGAATCTATTGGGGGACATCCATTCAAACTACTACATTCATGTTCCCCCTCCCTTTTTTTCCTATTTGTGTCCCTTTATTTCTTTCTCTTGCCTTATTGCTTTCAAAAATCTTATCCAAGGGTCATTGAATAAGAGTAGAGAGCAAGGATAATTCCTTCCCAAGAGCTTGGATTTTAGAGGAAGTGCTGTCAGTTTGCTTTGAGTTAGTCTGATGTTGGCTATAGGTTTGTCAAGTGTCACTTTTATTATTTTAACTTATAATTCTTCTATTGCTAGTTTCCCCAGGGCTTTTATTATAAATGATGTTGAACATTGCAAAGACCTTTCCTGTATCTATTAATATGGTAATGTGATTCTGTCCCTGGCTGTATGTTTTTTGCTGTATTACATTTATTGATGTGCATATATTAAATCATCCTTGCATCCCTAGAACAAAAACCAATTTGACCATGGTGTATGATCTTTTTCATTGTATTGTCAAATTTGTTTTTTTTTTTTGCATGTGTGTTCAACAGAGAAATTAATGCATTATTGTTAATGTGAAATTATTGTGTAATAATACTGAGGTGCATTGGAGTTTAGTTATCCTTAAAAGGTCTGATAGAAAATTCTGCCCATGGATTCGCTCTGGTTCTGGGTTTTCCTCTGTTCAGCCACTCTTTACTGCTTTAATTTCATTGTTTTTTATGGATCCGCTTATGGTTTTATAACGTTTTGATTGATTTTGGTAGGTTATGTGTTTTTAGGAATTTGTCTATTTATTCAAGATTTTCCAGTTGTTTGGGGTATGGGTTTTGAATATATTCCCTAAGTATTTCTTGTAATAGCCTGCTTTCATTGTCTCACATGTAATTGTGCCATACCTCTTTTGGTTAGCTTGACTAGAGTTTGTCAATCTCTTTTTCAATATTTTATTTATTTATTTATTTATTTGAGAGAGAAGGGCAGATAGAAAGCATGGGTGTGCCAGGCCCTCTAACCACTGCAAAGAACCTCCAGATACATGTGCCACTTTGTGCATCTGGTTTTACATGGGTACTGGGGAAGTGAACCTGGGTCCTTAGGCTTTGCAGGCAAGCACCTCAACTGCTGCGCCATCTCTCTAGTCCTGTGCTTGTCAATCTTATCTCTTCAAAGAGCCAACTCTTTGTGTCATCCATTCTATGTATTGATTTTTATCTTCATTTTATTAATTTCCACCCTGATCATTCCATCTACTAATGTGGGGCATGGCTTTCTTCTTGTTCTTCTGAGACCTTGAGATGCATCACTATGTATTTTAGTTCTCTCTGCTTTTTTTTAGTGTAAGCCCTAATGCCTATAAACTTTTCTCTTATTCTTCCTTTTGCTATATCCTAAAGATGTTGGTAATTATTATTTTCATTTTCATTTGAATCTAGAAACTTTTAAAAAATATATTCTTGTCTGGCGACTAAGCAGCTAGGAGGAGCACTTGCTACTTAAACATGAGGGTCTGGGAGGCCTGACTTCCTGCGCTTGATTCCCCCGCGTCCCTGACTTCCTGAGCTTGATTCCCCCGCGTCCCTGACATCCTGAGCTTGATTCCATGCACAAAGCTGGACGTGGCCACACCAACCTGTAACCTCAGGCCTGTGAGGCTAGAGGCCAAAGAATCACCGGGACTCATTGACAAAACAGCAGTGCCAGGCTGAGGGAGAGACCCCATCTCCAGTAAATATGTGGATGAGTGGCAGAGGAAGGCACACGCTGCTCTCCTCTGCCTCTCACACAAATGCACACACCACAGGGATCTGCGTCCCATCGCGCATACACCACCCCACACACATCACATCATACCATGTATACTGCACACACACACACACACACACACACACACACACACACACGAGTGAAAGAGAAGCATTCCTCCCTGAGTTCTTCATTGGTTCACTGATCATTCAAGACTGTTATTCAGGCTGAGGTGATGGCTCAGTCAGTAAAGTGTTTGCCTTGCAAGAATGAGAACCTATTTTGAACTCCAAAACCAACATAAAAAATGCCAGGTGTAGTAGTATGCACTTGAAGTCCCAGCACTGGGGAGATTTATTTATTTATTTATTTTAGATCTTGAAAAATTTAGAAGTCTCTGTCCCTTTATGATATGTGAAGACCACACACACACAAAAATACAGGAACATCAGGGCTGGAGAAATGGCTTAGAGGTTAAGGCATTTGCCTGCGAAGCCAAAGGACCCAGGTTCAATTCTCCAGAACCCATGTAAGCCAGATACACAAGGGGCACATACATCTGGAGTTCGTTTGCAGTAGCTAGAGGCCCTGGAGTGCCCATTCTCTCTCTCTCTCTCTCTCTCTCTCTCTTTCTGCTTGCAAATAAATAAATAAAATTTAAAAAAGAATATAGGAGGCTTGAGAGATGGCTTAGCAGTTAAGCACTTGCCTGTGAAGCCTAAGGACCCAGTTTTGAGGCTCGATTCCCCAGGACCTATGTTAGCCAGATACACAAGAGGGAGCATGTGTCTGGAGTTCGTTTGCAGTGGCTGGAGGCCCTGGCATGCCTGTTTTCTCTCTCTCTCTCTCTCTCTCTCTCTCTCTCTCTCTCTCTCTCTCTTTCTCTCTCTCTTTCTCTATTGGTCTCTTTCTCTCTGTGTCGCTCTCAAATGAATAAATAAATAAAAATATTTAAAAAGAATACAAAGAATATAGAAACATCACATTAGCCTTATATATGTGAATAAAATGCAGCCACTTGAAGATTTAAGGTCTATGTTATGCCACTCAGACATAAGACTTTCCCAAAGTGAGAGAATTGTCCTGGAAAGACTGTCAAGAAGCTGATAACATACAGCCCACAGAACTAAAATTATTTAAACACATATTTTTTTCCTTCTTAAGGGGTTAAAAGAAATAACTAGAACTTTGTGTCACTATTTCGCTGCACAGTGGTGACAACCGGAGGGGTTAATGCATATCAAGCACTCAGACGGATACTTGCTACACTGTTTATTTTCATCCCATGTGAGCTCCTAGCATGAAGGCAAGTGGTGGAAACGGGCAGTTTGGTATTAGGAGAGTGTGTGCATCAGAAGCTATCCTTTCAAGGGGACAATGTGGGGGGGGGCGGGGAATTGCCATCGTTTATTGTCTATAATCATGGCAGTTGTCTAAAAAAAAAAAAGCTACCCTTTTCAATTGATCCTCCCTGCTATTATTCCTGATTAGAGACAGGCCGGGATTGGGGCTGGGTAGAGAGGCCACAGGGCTGCACACTGTCCGTTCAGGGGCTTGTCATTCAAGCCGGGACAGAGTCGGGGGTTCTCTGCAGCTTCACTCAGGTATTGCAATACTGACGAGAATAGGACTGGGCAGTTGGGTGGCGCAGGTGGTAGTGCTGAGTCAACTGGGAACAGTCATGCTCGCTCCAGGGTGGCTGTCACCCAGTAACCAGCCCCTGGGAGCTTGAGACTAATCTGCCAGACTTTACAATGTAGAAAAAATCTGGTTTAAAATATAATTATGTGTGTGTGTGTGTGTGTGTGTGTGCGTGGCTGGGCATAATGACACACACCTTTAACCACAGCACTTGGAAGGCAGAAGTAGGAGGGTCCCCATGAGTTCAAGGCCACCCTGAGACTACATGGTGAATTCCAGGTCAGCTTGGGCTAGGGTGAGACCCTACCTCAGAAAAAAAAAAAAAAAAGATATCTTTTTTTTTCCCACTTTGAACAGTCTTATTGTAGCCACAGGCACTCAGTGCAATTAGTCCACGAAGACCACGTGAGATGAAAATACTGAGGTGAAGGGAGGCAGGAGAAAGCATCCATGGCCGCTCGAGGGCATGAGTGTCACAGTCACGAGGCAAGGTCCATACGAGAGACATCAAGGGCAGAGTCTACAGCGGCCGGGCTAAAAGCAGCCCACACTTTCCAGCCCCTTCTCAGCTGGACAGGGAACCCAAGGAAGGAGGGAAGGCTTAGGCAACAGCTTTCTGGCTTAAGAGTTTTGCTTATAATGTGTCAGCTGAAGTGTGCTGGAGGAGTGAACTACTGATTTTCTATACTTACAAAGCTGTCCTATAAACACAGCACTCATTAAAAGGAAGAAGGACATTGAGCTGGGTGTGGCAGCGCACACAGGTGACCCCTGCACTCTGTATATTGATGGAGGCAGAAGGATCAGGAATTGATCATCCTTGGCTACATAGCACATTTGGGGCCAGCCTTGGCTACATGAGACCCTGTCCCAGAGCAACAAACAAACAAAAATGTCCCATTTCTGGTTTTGTGGTTGGCTCACGTGAAGGGACTTGGTTTGTGTCTACAGGCATGGAAAAGAGATTATTTTGCTCATCTCTGCTTTGATTAAGGAGGAATCCCTCTCTGCGTAAATGATGTTTCCCCAAGGTGGGCCTGGGAAGAGCCTGCCCATCACTCCTAGTCATCACGAAGAAGCGCTCGTGTGTCAGCAAAGCCCCCGCTCCCCTCATTCCTCCAGCGGAAGACGCTGCTGGAGCTAAGTTTGGATCTTAGAGCAAGTCAGCTATGGAAAATGGGGAGGAAGTAACTGGGTATTTCTTCTGCTTGAGTGTTCATGAGAAGAATATTTGATATGTTGTAAAAATATCAACACAGTATAAAGGAAAGTTTCATATAGGTTTGTCCAATCTAGTTATCTTGGCAAAAATGAATAAAGATAATCAACAAGTTTAAAAATTAAGTTTCTCTCTGTTTAAAAAAGGAAATGGAGGGAGACTGAACTTTTTCTGGAGGCAAAAATACCAATGGTTAGAGCTCATGCTGATAGTTTCTTGATGACTAAAATTAACTACAAAAGAGTGAAATAGGATCAAGTCACCTGGCTTCAGTTATTGCTAGATATTTTGATTCTTAGAGTAAAAAGTTCTTTTTATTGTTGTTATTTTCTGTTTTGTTTTGTTTTGTTTTTGAGGTAGGGTCTCATTCTAGCTCAGGCTCACTTGGAATTTACTCTGTAATCCCAGGCTGGCCTCAAACTCACAGTGATCCTCCTACCTCTGCCTCCAGACTGCTTAGATTAAAGGCGTGCGACACCACGCGCTGCAAGTAAAGGTTCCTTTAAAACCTCTCCTGAGCCGCTGGCTCAGCTCTTGCTCTTGCTTCCAAAGCCTGACAGCCTGTGTTTGACTCCCCAGTTCCCATGTAAAGCCGGATGCACAAAGTGATGCATGCATCTGGAATTCATGTGCAGTGGCTAGAGGCTCCCGCATACCCATTCTCTCTTCTCCCCCTCTCTTTTCTCACAAATAACATTAAAAAAAAAAAAAAAAACACTCCTGAGATTTCTATATGAGTCTGACTCTGGGCTACTATAGATCTTAGACTGACTTCCCAAGTCACATGCAAGTGTTCATGGGATACGAATCTTCCTCCCTCTAGGTTTCCAAAAGGCAGAGCTGGGTATTCTCAAACCCTGCAAAGGACAAACATAACGTGGGTATGTTGACCTATGGACACCATGACAAATGTTTCCTCTACGGATCAAAGGCAATGACGGTGGAACTGCAGGACCCGTTCTGATTGCCTGGTAGAAGAAGCAGCCTGAGCTTCGTGAGAAAATGAACAGCAAGAACTGGAGAAGTAGCAGGTCCAAGAATCAGACCCATCAAAACTGAACTGTGGAAAATTTTGGATCCAAAAATATAACGATCAGATCAGAAAACACATGTAGCTACCTGGGAAGATGGCTCAGTGGGTACAGCCCTTACTGCACATGGATGAGGAGCTGAGCTTGAATCCCCAGAACCCATGTAAAGCCTGACAGTCAGCAGGCCTAGAGTCCCAGGAATGGCGACAGGAGGGCCTGTGGTGCGGGGTTGGTAAGCCAGCTCACGTCGCCAAATTGGTAAAGTCTAGGTGGGGGTGGGGGGGGGATCTTTACACATTGGAGAAAAGCCTAAGAACACTGACAGACAATCTCACCACTACCTGAATTAATAGTAGGTTGCTTGTGGCTGGTGAGATGGCTCAGTGGCTAAGGGCACTGGCTGGCAAAGTCCGATGGCTAGGGTTCCGTCCTCCAGTGTACAGATGCATAAAGCGGCGCCAGTGTCTGGAGTTCGTTTGCCCTGGCACACTAGTACTCACGTTCTCTATTTCTTTCTCTCTCTTAAATAAAAAGTGATTATGTGGGGGGGGGGTGCTGCTGGAGGGATGGCTTAGTGGTTAAGTTGGTTGCCTGTAAAGCCTAAGGACCCAGGTTCGATTCTTCAAATCCCACACAAGCCAGATGCACTTTAAAAATTGTGATTTTTTTTTGTTTGTTTGTTTTTTCGAGGTAGGGTCTCATTCTAGCCCAGGCTGACCTGTAATTCACTATGGAGTCTCAGAGTGGCCTTGAACTCACGGCGATCCTCCTACCTCTGCCTCCCGAGTGCTGGGATCAAAGGCGTGCGCCACCATGCCCGGCTAAATCGTGATTTTTTTTAAAGCAGGTTACTGACACACTAGCATGACACCAGCTCCACGTGAATTTGGCCCCTTGCGCACCAGCCCCGGGCACGCATGCTCCGTGTGCATGAGCCCCTGTGCACGCCAGCCTTGTGCTCATCTGCTCCACGCGCACGAGCCCCGCGTGCGCAAACCCCACGCGCACGTGCCCAGGGTCCTTGCTTAGCAACAGCCGGTTTCTGCCAATGTCAGACACTAGACCAGCGGCGGTGAGACGTGGCTGGCTTATTTCAGACGACGATCCTGGGGTGGAGAGTGTGGATTCGTGACATCTTAATGTGGGTATCGGGGTGGGAGGGCTCGGTCACTACAACGCTGCTCGGGGGGCCGGGCGGGTATTGGGATGGGAACGAGGCACAGCCAAGAGGACCGGAGAGCGAGGGAGCAGAACTCCGCCCTGATGAGGCTCCTGTCGCGCAAGAGGAAGAAGAAGAAACTCTACAAGACGCCCCTGGGCTTCTGCGATGACATCCAGGCTCAGCAGTACTCCCCGTTCCAGCGCGAGAACCCGTTTTTCTACAACACCTCCTACCTGCCCCTTAACGAGATGCACATGGTCGCCTGTGAGGGGGACATCAAGAGCCTGAAGTACTTCCTCGCCGTGGGTAAATTCGACTTGAATCATAAAGATAAGGACAACAGGTACGGGGGTTTTGGAGCAGGGGTGAGGAGCTGGGGACATGAGTGGGGAGGCCAGGCTGGTGCTGCAGGGTCCACGGGGGACACGAGTGGGGAGAGCAGGCCTGCGCTTTCGTCCACCGCAGGCATCCTCCACAAATGATGGATCTGCACATCTGGGGGCGGCCCTGCGCCCCGGCTGTTTACCTGAACAGCGACACAAGACGAAACCCTAGCAGGTTTCCCGCATCGCCTTCTACTTCTCCTTCCGGAGCACGTTACTATTTCAGTGTTAACCAACAAAAGTGACGCGGCACTTTATTTTACTGCACTAATTAAAAAAAAAACAACAAATGCATTGAAGAAAAGTGCAGAACGAGGAGAATATTCTTCTTAATAGATCAACCTCATACCTGAAAATTCTCATAATAAAATTCTATATCCATTTTATATCAGTGTTCTATGCATTCACATATATTTTTGCTGAGGTACATTTCAAGGAAACTGATCTGAACACCTTGCTGGGTAAGGTTTTAGATGGCTCTGCGCTTAAGGCACTTGCCTGCAAAGCCTAAGGATCCAGGTTTGATTCCCAGTACCCACCTAGAGCTAGATACACAAGGTGGCGCATGTGTCTGAAATTCATTTGCAGTGGCTGGGAACCCTGGGGTGCCCATTCTCTCTCTCTCTCTCTCTCTCTCTCTCTCTCTCTCCTGACTCTTTCTCATTAATTAATTAATTAAATAAATATTTTTAAAAAATCGTACCTCTACCCATTGGTTCCACTATGCCAGAATATCTCTAGGAGAAAAACATAATACAATTTGTTTTTAATCAGCATTGCTTAAAATAGCAAACTATTTAGAAAACTCCACAGAATAGCTTCTACCAAAAATTATAACACATCCATTGGATGGAAGCTTTGAATGTGGCATACATACATATATGTATATTGACATGGGAAACTAAAAGCAAACATAAAAAAAATTAGTGGTATGAAAGTACTGCCTCATTTTATTAAAGTTTTCTCTAGAGGTATCAATCTTCCCAGTTGTATTTCCTCATCCTTCCAGCCCATTTGTTCGCTAGACATAACCGGAATATTTAGTAGGTAGTATGCACCGTCCAGGATCCTGCCACCCTCCTCTGCAAACTTGTGATTGGACTAAGCTGACATAACCTGTATGTCTGTTAGGCAGTACATATATGCTAGCACCCCCTGGGATCCTGCCACCCTCCTTTGCCCACTCTTGTGAAATGGACTAAGGTGAACCATGTTTACCTATGTGAGTCTTGGGTTTCCTTTGACTTAAAGTTTCTTTTTATTTTTAAAAAAATACTTCTTTGAAAGAGAGAGAACAAGAAGGAGAGAGAATGGGCACACCGTCACTACGAACAAGATACACTCACCACTCTGTGCATGTAGCTTTATGTGGGTACCGGGGAGTCAACCCTGGACTGTCAGGCTTTGCAAGCAAGCACTTTTAACCACTGAGCCATCTCTCCAATCCCAAGACCTAAAGTTTCTTGAAAGTCAAAGCCAGGATGACTATGTTTTTAGATTTGATTGTTGTTAATGTTGCAGCTATCCATTCCCTTTGCCCATAGTCCTTTTAGAGTGAAAAGTTATGTGACTGTCAATGGCGTAACGAGCGCTGGTGTATGCCTATTGCAAACACCATATCATATTTCAACCACTGCGAGGCACTATGGATTGGTGATGACCCGGTATCTTGTGTACTATTATTTTTTTTAGATTACTGTCAATTACTATTGTAAGACATAGATTATAAGTGGCACTTCAGTATCAAGTGCTTTTTAATATTTTATTTATTTTCAAGGAGGGAGGGAGGGAGAGAGAGAGAGATGAGATGAGAATGGCCCCACCAGGGCATCCAGCCACTACAAACAGCCATTCCCACTGTCGTGCTTTCATGGTGGGCTGTACCCCGTGATCTGCGAGCCACAATAAATCCTTCCTCCCTGACATTGCTTCTGTCAGGTATTCTGTCACAGCAACGAGAAACGTAATGCAAAAAATTGGTACTGGCCACAGGGTCATATTGTGATAATCCTACTCGTGTGGTTTGTAGGCTGGCCTTAAGAACTGGTTTGCGGAAGGAATGTGGAAGGACTTGGAGCTGCAGTTTAGGGATGCTTGAGAATGCTCTAAGCAGAGATTAGTGGTCCATTCAGGTGGGAATGCAGAAACCTAGCATTTCAGTACAAACGCAGTAAAGACTGTGCATGTGAGGTTTCAGAAGGGAACCAGGACTCCGCTGGGAATGGGGCTGGAAGCCATTTGCATTGTGTTTCTGCAGAGTCTGGCTGCGTTCTTTCCAGACCTGTCATGGAAAATACAAACAAGGCGGTGTGCAAAAGAAATGGCCTAATTTGTTTTGTGGAGGAAATTTCATGAGTGAAGAAATATAGCCTTTTCTTCCAAAGAAAGTTACATATTTAGAAGGTAGAGGAACTATGCATTATTTTTAAGTATTTTTATGCATTTGTGAGGGGAGAGAGAGTGTGAGTCTGGGCACATCAGGGCCTCTTGGCGCTGCAGACGAACTCCAGAAGTATGCACCACTTTGTGCATCTGGCTGAATGTATGTGGGTATTGAGAAGTCAAACCCGGGTAATTAGGCTTTGCAAGCATCTCCCCAGCCCTGAATTATACATGATTTAATGTTTGCAATTCCATGAGTGATTGTACGCATTGAGACTGTGCACTGTACTTTCATTTTTAAAAATCCCTCTCATTTCCACAGAAATGCTCTGCACTTTGCGTGCTTCTATGGACAGCCGGAAATCGTGGTCTTCCTAGTGAAGAGTCACTGTGAGGTTAACGCCCGGGACAGCGATAACAACACACCTCTGATGAAGGTACACCATAGCCACCAACATCAGCACGAGGTGACCTTGATTTCCATGTTCAGGATAAAAATAAATTCATCTCACTTAAATAAATACACCTAATTGGTGAAACCGTGAGGTGTTTAACGTACATTCCTTGAATCATCTGATATATGTTCCAATATGCACAGGCTGCCCAAAGCTGGGAAGATAAGATTGTGAGGTTTCTCCTTCGACATGGCGCTGATTTGCATATCAAAGATATCAACGGAGATTCTGTTCTGCACCACGCCGTCTATGCTGGGAAGCCGGCAACAGCCGCCATCCTGCTGGCCTACAGAGCGGACATCGAAGATCACACAAAGGTACGGCACCACGTGGGCCAGTTTTCCATGGTGGCAAGCTGAAGCCTTCCCTAAATGAAAGAGTTTTAGAATAACTTAATTGGCAAAGGCGTCCTCTTAAATACTGATGCTTTGAAAGAAGTATTAGTAAGCACAGCTTTCTTTTGCGCACTCAGGGCAGATTTTTCACAAGTGGGGCTGGGGTCCGTGTGACAGGTGGTGACCGCAGGGCAGGAGCGTTTCCAAGACAAGGAGCGGCACGTGGCTGGAGGCGTGGGGGAGAAGGGAAGCGGGCACTCAGGGGCTCCTGAGCGCCTCCTCTGTCTCCAGCTCTGGGGCAGGCTCCTCATGTCTTGTGCGCTCACGTCCACCAGGCCTCTTTAGTTCAGTGGCTGAGTATGCAACACTGAATTACACACTGATTTTGCTGTTTTCCAGGATGGATTCACACCACTAATGCTCGCTCTCAGGGAAAGAAGAGTGCAGATGGCACAGTTTTTAATCAAGATGAATGCAGATGTGCACGTCTCTGATCACCTGCAAAGGTGTGGTCCTTTGACTTAGAAAAGCACTAGTGTTCTAACATAATAACAATCACAGGCATTCATAGGGATAAGATCAATTTATAGGGGTATAGTAAAAAATAATTATACATTATCAGGTAGAAAAGAAGTTAATGCAAAAAATGACAGTCACAAAAGAAATAAATATGATAGCAGATATATATTGTAAAAATATAGAAATGTATATATGTATAGCAAAATGTAATATGTGTACCATGTAACTATAAAATTGTTAAAAAAAATAGGGCTGGATACATCGCTCAGTGGCTAAAGGCACTTGCTTGCAAAGCCTGAGGGCCCAGGTTCAATTCCCCAGTACCCAAGTAAAGCCAGATGCACAAACTGGCACATGCGTATGGAGTTTGTATGCAGCAGCAAGAAGCCCTGGTGGGCTCATACTCACTGTCTGTCTCTGTCTCTCAAATAAATAAATCAAAATTAAAAATACAAAAAGGAAAGCTATCTTATAAAAATTATTAAAAGTAAACATAATCTGCTGGGTGTGGTGGTGCACGCCTTTATTCCCAGCACTCAGGAGGCGGAAATAGAAGGATCGCAGTGAGTTCAAGGCCACCCTTGGGACTACATAGTGAATTCCAGGTCAGCCTGGACTAGAGTGAAACCCTACCTCAAATAACCAAATAAATAACATAATAAAATAATAAATAATTACCCAAATTAGTTACATAATAGAATTTGTATTATCTTTTAATACTGATTGATTTTTTTTCATTTTTAATGTGATTTCCAGATGGATAATGTATTGATTTTATTTGTTCTAACATTCTTTTCCTTTGGATGTACTATACCAAGCTTAAGAAGCGGTAGGAAAAAATCATAGGATATTAGTTATTTTTCTTATTGGTATGACAAAAATATGTTGCAGAAGCAGCCTAAGGGAGGAAGGATTTCTTTGGGCTGTGACTGCAGAGTGTGCAGGCTGCCACAGCAGGAAGCCATGGTGGAGTGCTTCCATGATGGTGGGAGCAGGTGGTAGAAATCCTCACAGGATTCCTACAGTCTTGACATGCCCAACTCCCTGAGGTCTCCACTGCAACTTAGACGCCCCATGTACAGCGTAACGTGCACTCACTTAAGAGCTTTATGCAGACCCTGCTGCACATTGCCTGGCCTCACAGGCTTTTTGTTCTGAGGCTTGGTGCAAACCCCTATAATCTCATTTCTGCATGCCTAAAAAAATAGCAGCACATGGACAATGCCAGCTTCTGCTGACAGCTCAAGCTGTAGTCAGTGGACCATGACTGAAGTTGCCCCCAGAGCTTGAGTGGCTAAACCAGGGGATACTGTGGCTCTTTGAGAGTAGTGCTTTTCAGGGCCTTCTCTCTGCTCAAAAGTCTTTCAAGCCAGGTGTGGTGGTACAAGCCTTTAATCCCAGCACTTGGGAGGCAGAGGTAGGAGGACTAAGGCCACCCTGAGACTACATAGTGAATTCCAGGTCAGACTGGGCTAGAGTGAGACCCTACATTGCAAAGCAAAAACAAAACAAAAACAAACAAACAAACAAAAAAGGTCTTTCAAATGGGATTTTCAGTTTTACCCCCTGGACCTTTTAGTGGCTGGGGTCTTGTCCTCAGGACATCTTTACTAATGTCCCTGTGCAATATGCCTAGTTTCTCTTTAATGGTGCTAGTGTCTTTAACAATTGGGCCATTGTGTTTAGATGCACCTATTCCAAATCTGTGTGTTACTTAAAATACATTCATACTCCTTTCCTTGCCAAACTACATGTTTTCTTGTGTTTTTGCTCCTCTTAATCTCCCTGAATTATATTATAAATGTAGCTAAAAGCAGCTTCTGACAATCATGGTGCAGTCTGAATATGATGCTGTCTTGAAATTTTTTCCATTAGATTAGCCAGTGGCTTTTGAACTCAGCCTCACTTAGATGTTAGAATGTTAGCACGTATGCTGAAGGTAGGCAGATCTTTGCCATGGTATCACACTAGTGGCCCTAGTCTAATTACCAACAGAATGCTTACTCCCTGTATGAGCACAGTGTTTACTGTCCATATGTCTATTGGTGTTGTGGTCCTCTGAATTTTCACCAGATGACCCAATCTGCCCTGAATTCTACTGCTTCTCTAGCCCACCTCTCCAAACTGTTCCATATTTTTTCTGCTAACAGTTTCTAAGGCCTGTGTTCCACATGGTCCAGTTTAATGCAGCAAAGATCCCATTCCTCAGTACCAGTTTTCTCCATAGCTGCTTTTCTCATCATTGTGACAAAATATGTAAGAGAGAAACAATGGAAGAGAGGAAAGATTCATCTGGGCTCACAGTTTCAGAGGGCACAGTCATAGCAGGGAAGCATGGAGGAACTGTTGCCTCCTGGCAGCAAGAGCATTTAGTGACACTCTTGACATGACAGCTGGAACAGGGAAAAAGCAGGGTTAGAGCAGAGTTGTGAGTAGTCATAACTCTGAAAGGCCCTTCCCTAGTGACCTGCTTCCACCATCTAGACTTTAATCTCAAAAGTTTCATAACCTTTGAACACAGCTCCACCATCACAGACAAGGCTGAAAAATGTGAGCCTATGGAGAACATTCCAGATTCAAGTCATAGTATATAGAATGTTGAACCATATTTTACTTTCAGTTGCTTTTTTTTTTAAATGGCATAACATTGTCCCAACATTCCAGATGTTTAGCTTTCTTCTTCCTAATTTATTTTAATGCTTTTATTAGTATTTGCCATGGTAAAAGGAACAAAAATAGATTCAGTTGGCTAACTTAAAAAATATTTTATATTTTTATTTATGAGAGAGAGAGAGAGAGAGAGAGGGAGAAAGGGACAGAATGGGCATGCCAGAGTCTGCAGCTGCTGCAAATGAATTCCAGACACATGTGCCACCATGTGCAGCTGGTTTACATGGGTCCTGGGGAATCAAACCCTTGTCCTTTGGTTTTGCAGGCAAGCATCTTAACTGCTAAACCATCTCTCCACCCCTCAGTTGGCTAACTTTAATGAAGATAATCATAGACCATTGATAAAGTGAAGGCTTTCCATTCACAGAAGACTGGGTTTAGTTCCTTATATATCCAATTTCTAGGTGAGCGACTGGGAAACTTGACTTATACCCAAATACATATTGTCAGAAGGAAAATAATATACTTGGAGAGAAGGCTATAAAATAATTAATATAGACTTTAGTTTGTGCCTAGCACATGGTAATTAAACTATGACTATCTTTGCCATTATGACCGATATGATTTTATAATGTCTATCAGTCAACTTCTTATTGCTGGGACAAAACACCTGACAAAAGTCAGTTTGAGAGAGGAAAAGTTTTTTTCAGCTTACAGTTGAGGTTACAGTCCATCCCGGCAGGGAAGGCATGACTACTTCTGGAGCTGGTCACCTTCAGTGCCCAGTGAGGAGACAGAGTGCTGAATGCTGGTGCTCAGCCAGCTTACTTCGCTTTACACAGTCCAGGACCCCGGCCCATGACACCATGCTGCCCACAGTTAAGGACGGACTTCCTTAATTAATGTAATCCAGATAATCCCTCACAGATACATCTAGAGGCTAATCTACTCTACATACCCCTCACAGGTGATCCAAGGTCCTATCAAGTTGACCATCAATATAATCCACCACATAGTATTACTATCATCATATTACTTATGCAAATTCTTTTACTTATTTGGCCCTTAGCTGACTATAAATGACATTAGCTCAAGGGAGAAATGGAAGAATCTTTCACTCTTACCATGCTTCAGATAAATTTTCCTCAGCACAGTAATTGTTCATCAAAGGACATTACGTTGAGAGTCCTACGAGGCTGTAGCTCGCTGGAACATGAGACACCCTGCCCCCCCCCTCCGTTTTCTATCTCCTTTTAGCTTTAGAGATGATTGAATAGTTATCTCCCAAGATCCTTATGTCAATTAATAAATGGTCAGTTCCACACAGAGGGGCAAGATATTGATTTCATAAGAAACACCTAATTGGCACATAAATAGTTCCACTAAGATGTCTAACAGTGGCATTTTATCTTCTTTCAGAAACACCCTCATGTACGCAGTGAGATGCGATTCGGAGCAGTTGGTCAGTCTCCTTCTTCAGAGAGGTCTTGATATGTATGCAGAGGATATCTTTAACTGGACCGCATTCCGTTATGCGTCCACAGGTGGCTGTAAGGTGTAAGTACTTAAAGTGTAATGAGCGCTTGACTGGAGTAGAAAACAATTATGTGAGGTGAGACTCCTCTGCAATGGCAGTAAGTTTGTCCACTTCATTAGCCAGAAACTATGCAAAACGTAGATTAGTTAGACATAGGAAAGCGTACAGGATACTGTATGTTTGGTTCTCAGTGATGCTGGGGATTGAACCCCAGGGCTTTGCATGTGCTGAGTGTCCCACTACTAAGCTACAGCCCCGGATCCTCCCACAGCAGTTCTAACATCTTCATGCATAGGGATTTCAGTACGTTCTACTTCATTCCAAGTACAACCATATGCATCAGACACTAATAATGTCACATTTTTAATCTGTCTAATTATCTATTTGAGTCTCACAATGCCCAGTTTAGCAGAAAACCTTGAGAACATCCACTCTCCTGAAGAGCTGTCTTTTACATCTGCTCCTTGAATTTCCAGGGAACTAAGTGATTCCATAAGTTCAAAGAACTCTTCTACAAATCAGATGAGGGTAAAAGGAGGAAATTCTAGTCAGGCTTTTCCCCCTATTGATGCTGTTCCTGAAGTGTCACTACGAAAACTGACCCTGAGGCACAGTGATTTCTAGCCTTTACTAGCCAGGTGGTCCTTCCTGGGTCAGACCCCTAAGTTTTTATGGTAACAGTGTCTAGAATTGAAAGTTAAAATCTTTAAAAAAAATTCAAGGGCTGGAGAAATGGCTTAGTGGTTAAGGCGTTTGCCTGCAAAGCCAAATGACCCAGGTTTGATTCCCCAGGACCTACGGAAGCCAGATGTACAAGGTGGCACATGCATCTGGAATTCGTTTGCAGTGGCTGGAGGCCCTGGCACACCCATTCTCTCTCTCTCCCTCTCCTCTCAAATAAATAAGGAAAAATAAGAAAATATATTTTTAAAAAATTCAGCCAGGTGTGGTGGCACACGCCTTTAATTTCAGCACTCGGAGGGCAGAGGTAGGAGGATCACTATGAGTTTGAGGCCACCCTGAGACTACAGAGTGAGTTCCAGGTCAGCCTGGGTTAGAGCGAGATTCTACCTCATAAAACCAAAAGAATTAATATGACAATAAGTTTTTACCTTCAGATGTTATTCCCAGTGCACTCTGCTTTAACGGCTAGGGCTCCTGGCTGTGGCTGCACACTGTTTACAAACTCAACCTTTTCACCCTTTCCAAGTGTTCATGCCCACATGTTAGCCGACACTTCACAGGGAGGACCCAGTGCTTCCTGTCGTCACGTAGCAGTGATGACCACTCAAAGGCGTGGCTGGATTGGATGATGTTGCAAGAAGAGAGCAGAGGTTCAACACTGAATCTACACCCAAGGCTCCTTTACACTCCAAGTAGCACCTTTTCTTATTGTGAGGTCCTGCATCGCCCTTCTCAAGGAAGCTGCCAACTTATGATTAGCCATTTAGGTGGTTTTTAAAAATATTTTATTAATTACACACCTCACTGTATGAACATATTGCATGTTGGACAGGTTCTCATCGGGTTATACCCATTCATACCGCTCTTCCCCACTCCTATCCCACCAGAGTTCCTCTCCAGTGGGGTCATGAATGTGCCAATCACTCTCTGTTGGAGGGGAGGCGGTGCCTCAGAGTTCTCCTTCCACCCTGTGGCTCTCCCACTTTTCCACGTCCTCTTCTGCAACGTTTCCTGAGCCTTGAATATATATATATAAGAATCTTGCAAGTTACTTGCATCTGTCCCTCAGGTTTTCTTTCAACTTTTGCCACACAAGGAAGCCGTTAAGCAGAATGATCTGAATCTCCTGTAGGGTTAGCTATACTTAAGGGAGTTGAGTCCTGTCATGTCTCACTAGCACGCAGGTATGAGAGGTTTTGTCTGTCTTCCTAGTCAGGTTAAGATAAGCACGGAGATGAAACATGATTGGAGCAGTGATCTGGGAATCCAGATTTTGGTTATGTAGAGGAAGAATGCTCAGGGCTTGGAATCTATTAGCTTTACAACCTTGGTTGTGATGGGTTAGTTCAATAATAATGAGCAATCATTTTATCTAATTTTGTATAACAAGGAGTTTACATGTTAAAACCGATATTTGACTAAAATGACAGAATAGCTCATAGTTTGTTAACTACCAGCTACAAATAGTAGCATAGCTAGTAGCCAAACTTGGGGCATAACATTTGCTGAGAGCTGCAACATTTGAATACTAGTCCCTATGAAGAAACCCATACTGGGTTTTATTTTGGTTTTTGGAACAATTTACCATTAAAAAAAAATTATCCTGCTGCTTTACTATTTAAAGTTATTAAATTTACTGTTTAAAGTGATTAAATCTTCTGAGTCTGGTGAACAAATGCAGCAGTCCTTACGGTTTAGAAGTTTAAGCTTCTGATCCTAAGAGGAGCACTAAATGAGCCAGGACTACCTGAGATCAAGATATCCCCCATTATGTCAGACTAATCCAGTTCATGCAAACATACACTTGTTTCAGAGCTCAGAAATTTGAAGATATGACAAAATACTAGGATAGTGCCTCTGATATTGCCCAAAATGCTCAAGAATTTAGCGAATTTGGCAATGTTTTCAGATCAATATGAGAATAATAATTTTTTTTGTGCTACCTTTTTGTACATGGCAGGAACAGCTTGCTTTTGGAGTTTGATTATAACCTAACATTAAATTTAAGAGCTATCCATCCAGGTAAGACTTATCATAGTACTATTCTTGGTAGTCCTATCATAGTTTTAAAAAATAAAATAAGTTCTAACACCAAAGGATAAGTTTTATTTATTTGATCATATTTTTTGGTTAGCATGAAGAGTTTTAGGGATCATTCTGGCAGTTTCAAGTACAATTTGTTTCAGTTGATTCTCCCTCCTTCCTCTCCCCACATCCTCACCTCCTTCCATTTACGTGTCACATGCGTCCCTTCACCCTTCCCTTACCTCCTTTTTTTTTCCACTTTAAAAATATTTTTGTTTATTTATTTGAAGGAGAAAAAGAGAAAGAGGCATACAGAAAAAAGCACATATGGGCATGCCAGGGCCTCCTGTCACTACAACCAGCCTCTGGATGCATGTGTCACTTTGTGCATCCAGCTTTATGTGGGTACTGGGCAACTGAACCCAGACAGTGAGACTTTGCAAGCAAGAGTATTTAACTGCTGAGTCATCTCTCCAGACCCCCTTACCTGCTTTCTCGTCATCCCTCTAGACCCACTGTTGGTTACCATTCTAGTTTATTACATTTTACCTACATTTGCTCCTACAAATTGATATTTCATAATTTCATATACCATACTGCTGAATAAAATTCCATTGTGTCTATGTGCCTCATTTTCATTGCCCACTCATAAGTTGATGGCATCTAGGCTGGTTCTATCTCCTCTTACTGCTGTAAACAGAGCTGCAATAAACATGGATGTACAAGTATCTGTGTAGTGGAGTACTTGAGCTATATGCCTGCAAGAGGTACAGTTGGATCTTAAGGCAGTTCCATTTCTAATTTTTTGAGAAACTTTCATACTTATTTCCATAACATCTGTATTAGTTTGTGCTCACACCAGTGGTGAATAGAGGTTTCTCTTTCCCCACACCCCAGCCAGCACTTGTCAATTTTCTTGAGGTAGCCTTTTGGCTGGGATGAGATGATATGTCAAAGTGATTTTCACTTTCATTTCCCTGCTGGCTAGGGATGTTGGATACTTTTAAGACACTTTTTGGCCATTTGTATATGTCTTCTTGTATGAACTGTCTGTTCTTTTAGTTAGCCCGTTTGGTGATTGGCAGGGTATTTTTTTGGTGTCATAAGTTTTTAAAAAATAAATAAAAATAAATTGCATCTTAATTTCTTTTTAGAGTTCAAAATTATTAAGAAATTAATAATATGACATTTTAAATCTGAAACAATAGTATCTGAAAAATATGTTGGTTTATTAATTTTGTCTCTTGAAATTGTATATGTTCTTATACGTGTCAGAAAAATATTTTTGAAATTAAAATTATGTATGTTTCCTCAATAGCCACATTATAGCAAACTGACATGTTATAAAATGGATTTTATTTAATGCTTACAATGAATGCATGGCATTGAGAAGGTAAACATTATTACATAGTCATATGCCAGTAAAAAACATTAAACCACTTTATTAGTTTTTTTTCAATTTATCTATTTTGAACTTTGCAATCTATATTCAAACAGCAGTGTGGGCTGCCCCACTGACAGTCTATGTGACATTTAATCGTCTCCATTTCAGGTGATTGCCTTGTGCTATCTTAGACAGAAGCATCAGGCTGACTGAATATGTGTTCTAGTTACAAAGTGATCATTTGCATAGGCAGTGTTATGGGTTGAATCCAGACACGAGCTCTCCCCTAGTTATACCACCAACCCTGTTTTCCTTCTGTTGTTGCTCACTACCATCAGCTATGGTGTCAAGTGCCTTACCTGTTGAAAAGTCTATCGAGACTTGTCACCTAATAGAAGGTGGAGAGAAATGGCCTCATCTAGCCATATAAAGTCCAAACAGACCCTTTAGCAGTAGAAGATGACAATCTTCAGAGGCTGTACTTTCTATATTTGTCTTCACAAAGTCATATATGAAACTTGTCACATAATAATACTCTAGAGTATGGATACTCTAGATGAAGTAATATGATCATGTTTCTTTGAAGGATGTTTGTAAGCCACATGGCTGATTTAAATTATAGATTTAATATTTTTATATTATGGGCATTAGTGCTGCTGCTACCACCACCACCACCACTGGTACTACTACTTATGGTGCCGAATATTAAACTTGGGGTCCTCCATTGCTAGGGAAGTACTCACTTATTGATCCTCAACCCCAGCCCTGTTTCCTTTTTTTTTTTTTTTTTGCAGGACAAATATTCTACCACCAACCAGTGTCCCCAGCCCTTACATTCTATGAGTATCTCCTTTCTCATGGGAAAGACCAGTATAGTTTCAATGATTTTTTTTTTTTTCGAGGTAGGGTCTCACTCTAGCCCAGGCTGACCTGGAATTCACCATGGAGTCTCAGGGTGGCCTCGAACTCACGGCGATCCTCCTACCTCTGCCTCCCGAGTGCTGGGATTAAAGGCGTGCGCCACCATGCCCGGCTCAATGATTATTTTTATTTTCATACTTTACAAGAAGTGAAAACAGTATTTACTCCCACTAGGAAGAGCCCATTGCTGGCACATTCTGAAAGCTTGAGTGAGTTTTAATAGGTATATCTACAATTTCATATCTGGTAGTCCTTTCTGCTGGCCACTTGCTCCTGCATCCCCTCCCCAGTGCTTTTTTAAAAAATACTTTATGTATTTATTTGCAAGCAGAGATAGAGAGAATTGGTGTGTCAGGGCCTGTAGCCACTGCAGATAAACTCCATATGCATGCACCACTTTGTGCATCTGGCTTTACATGGGTACTGGGGAATCGAACCAGAGTTGTTAGGCTTTGTAGGCAAATGCCTTAACCACTAAGCCATTGCTCTAGCCTCCCAGTGCTTGTTTTTTAAGCTTCTGTCTGACAATTACCTATGGTTCTCAGTACTTGTTTTTTAAGCTTCTGTCTGACAATTACCTATGGTTCTCAGTACTTGTTTTTTAAGCTTCTGTCTGACAATTACCTATGGTTCAGGGTTGATAGAATTGGAGGGAGTGATATTTCCAGTAGTTCTTTCCAGGAGAGGCAAAATAACAGATGAATTGCAACCTTATTTGTACCACAGGGAGGAATGAGCAAATAGCTAGAGCTAGTTGATTATCAGTGTCCTCCAGATCAGCAAGAACGGGAGGAACATTAGTCTCTCTTGGGCTCCTCTCCATTGGCAGTGGGAAATATCTGCAGAGTCCCTCATCATTGGTCTATTTCCATGTTTTGCCATTCTGTGGTGTACAGTGACCAGATAACAGGCTTCTTTGTGATAGGGCGTTTCACGTTCAAATGAATAGTTTTGGTTAAAAATCTGAAGAGAATACACTGTGTCATAATACCAAAGCAAGAGACCCTCACAGAATTATTTCTAGTGTGATTACTGCAGCAAAGTTATGAGGCTTTCTTAGCATTTACAGTAAGACACAGATTCCACCAAGCACACAATTTTCTGTCAGCTAGGATTATGGTCACCTTTCATGGCAGTTTTTTTTTTAGGCATCAAATTTCGATCTATTTCATTCTTCTCCCCTGTATTCAATAAATGCAAATGGGAAAGAGTTCCTAGTGCATCAACTACTTGTCAATATTCACTCCAGAATATTTGCAGACATAAATATATGTTTACTATTTCATACACTTCTAGTTTCTATATATGATGATTTTCACCTTTTTTTTGGCAGCACTGGCACGTTACAATGAAAACTCCTCAGCAAGGTAGGATTTATAGTGTTTTTTATGGGGGGGGGCGGTTTTCGAGGTAGGGTCTCACTCTAGTCCAGGCTGACCTGGAATTCACTATGTAATCTCAGGGTGGGCTCGAACTCATGGCGACCCACCTACCTCTGCCTCCCAAGTGCTGGGATTAAAGGTGTGCATCACCATGGCCGGCTCTATAGTTTTCTTTTTTAATTGCATGTTAACTGATGATGGAATGCATAAAAAAGTAGTACTGGTTGTGTTGAGTTGTCTACTCTGCTTGGTTCCATGTTATGTGGTTAATATGCTCCTTTTTATTCTCTGCAAAGTTTTATAGACTGCCTGTTCTATTATAACTTACTTTTTTGTGTGTGAATTAGCCAACTATCATTTACAGTTTGATTAACTGGTCCATGAAGCCATAATTATCAAGCAGTCAGTTCACTTCAAAGAGATGGCTTACCAGTTAAGGCATTTGCCTGCAAAGCCAAAGGACCCAGGTTCGATTCCCCAGGACCTACATAAGCCAGATGCACAACGTGACACATGCATCTGGAGCTCATTTGCAGTAGCTGGAGGCCCTGGTGCGCCCATTCTCTCTTTCTCTTCCTCTTTTTCTCTCTTCTTCAAATAAATAAATGAAAATAAAATATTTAAAAAATAAATAAAGATATGTCCAACTTCCATTCAGTTTTTTAATAAAGACCTGCTACTCAATCTTTTGAGTGCATGCTGGTTTCCAGAATGTGCGCCTCCCTAGGCTAAAGCTTTGAAGTGTGGAGACTACCATGAAACCTGCTGGCAGTGGGGACCAATAGGAAAGAAGCTATCTCGAGAATATAGAGAAAAACAGGCAAAATTATGAAGAATTAATTTTTCTCCCCAAAAGTCTCTTCCCTTGCTTGTTTGAATACATATGAAGTTTGTTGAGTGTTTGGTACTTTCTATGGACCTAAGTGAGGCAGAATCATTTAGGAACAACAATTAGATTTCATAACTTTTAATGTTATTTACCTCCTTCGGAGAGTATTACTACAAAAACATGTAAAGCTTTGCAGCTTATAAACTTAGCTTCTAAAACAGTTCAAGTATCTCGGGGGGTGGATTGTTTTCAGGCAAAGAGAAGCAATGGGTCCTTTTCAATAGGTGCTTTCCATGCTGAGAACCCAAAGTATCACTTTTGTGTTACAAACCTTAGTCTTTCATTCAGGAAAATCAATGGAGGAGGAACACCTTATCTTCCTACCTTCTGCCAGACCACCTGGTTTATTTCATTCCCGGTAGGAAGAGTTTCATGAGCCAGTAGTTGGATTTTAAGATCATCCTTTAGCAAAAGTCAATTTTTGAAGGCAAATTATTCTCAGTCTCTGTCAATATACTGACTGCCACTATTTGATATGGAACTTGAGTGAGTTTTCATTGAGTATTTCTAAGTGGAAGCAAAAGAGGTTATCTAAAGCTTTTTAAAAACCCCAAGTCATGTTATAATTACAAAGTATAAAATCATTTAATATATGGTAGACAAACTGTGACCACATCTTAAAGAAGAATTGTGTTCTCACACATTTTGTGTATTTTTGTTCTAAAGGCCTTCCAATGAAACTAATAGTGGAACTACCTCAGTTATATCAAAGAAGGATAATTATAATTTTGGTACCAAGGTAAAATATTCCTTTGTGGAATTAACTTTCATACTCTGTGTTTTATATTTTATATAGTCACTCTTAAAATTTAAGAGTAGTATCCCTATCATATATTATAAAAAGTTTCATTTATTTATTTGTGTTCTGGGGGGTGGTCATACCAGAGTCTCTTGCCACTATAAATGAATGTCTGTCTAGCTTTAGGTAGGTGGTTGGGGGATTGAACCTAGGTCAGCAGGTTTTGCAAGCCAAGTGCCTTTAACGGCTGAGTCATCCCCCACATCATAATTTTGTAGGGAATGTTGATACATTTTGTGCACTTACAACTTGCTCAGTCTATCACTATAATAAGTACCATGAGACTAGCAAATATTTTTGAGGTTGTGGGGGATTGAAATAGAGTGTTGTTGTAGAGTGAAAAATACATTATGATAGAAAAATTGTATTAGGGAGAGTTTTCTCAGTATAGAGATTTGAAATGTGGCCAGGAATGAGTTAGATAAATGTACCCTACTGTGACATTTAAATTAAGATTTTATGCTCTAACAAATGCTTGACAGATTAAATTAAGATTATAGTAGCTAGGGACTCTCTTTGGCACCTTTAGTTTCTAAACTATTTAACACAGATCATGCGGCTGTGTGTATAGGGGTTTTTCTTTTTGTTTTGCTTTGATTACCTATTATTTTTTATATCCCATATAGTTTTATGAGAATGTTCAATTTTGTTCTTGGTTTTGTGTTTATCCAAAAAAATAATACCAGAAATTATGGAAACTTAAAAATTCAAAATCTGCTTCTCAGGCCAGGCATGGTGATACACACCTTTAATCCCAGCATCTGGGAGGGAGAAATAGGAGGACTGCCATGAGTTCAAGGCCACCCTGAGACTACATAGTGAATTCTAGGTCAGCCAGGGCTAGAGTGAGACCCTATCTTGAAAAACAAACAAACAACAACAACAACAACAAAAAGCAAAAAGGAAAAGAAAAAAATCTGTTTCTTAAAATCTATTTTACAAAGAAATTGTGTTTTTTGACAGAATTCTGTTAAGAATTTAAAACTCTATGTACTTGAACAACACGTTTTCTTCTCATAATTACTGGTTCTGTAAGCAGAGACTCTCAAGCATCAATAGTGTCATACTTTACTTTCAGGGTTAGGGAGATGGCTTAGTGGGTAAAGTGCTTGCCACACAAGGGTGAAGACTTGGGTTTGGCTCACTAGAACCTATAGAAATGGCTGGGCATGAGTGTATACACCCATAAAGCCAGTGCTGGCGAGGTGGAGACAGTGGCTCACTGGCTAGCTAATATAGCCAAGCCTCTAAACTGCATGTTCAGTGAGAGAGCCTGTGTCAGAACTTAAGGTGGACAGTGATCAATAAGATGCACAGTGTCAACTTCTGGTCTCTACAAGCATGCACACACATGCACATGTGCACCTGCAACACACCCATGCACCCACACATGAGAATGCAATATACACATGCACACACACCCATGCATGTAGAAAAGCAAAAGAAAAGCCCACTTTACTTTCAGAAAATTTTGCATCCTAGCTTCTTAAACATGTCTGTTCTGAAAAAAAAAAAAAAAGAGTCTATTCTGAAAAAAATCTACTCTGGAGGCCTGTGGCATGGTGGCTCCTGCCTATAATCCCAGCCCTGGGAGGCTAAGGGAGGAGGATTGCTGTGAGTTTGAGGCCAGCCTGGGCAACAGAGTACAACCACATAGATTAAGCTGGAGCTTGGGGAGATAGCTCACATGCATGCATGACACTGTAGACTTCTAGTTTCCAAAAGCTGTTAATAGAGAGATCTTACATACATACATGTGTGCTTACTGGAATCTCAAATCTTATAAGATGTTTTGACTCAGAAAACTCTTTCTCTTCCTGAGAATTACCACATGATAAGCACTTAAATATTAAATATTCTGTATGTGGGCCTGTACTATAGTGCAAGGACAGCAAATAAGAAAGCCACACACACATACAAAAAAAAATAATAATGAGATCACTGTGAAGAACACAGGGGATCTTAGATTGGGGTATTGAAGGAGATTGAAGACAGGCTGGTGATGGGCCTGGGAGTGACACTTCGTAGTCAGAGATCTTCTGAGCATGACAGCTAAGCTGACAAGAAAAGATATGAGTGGATGTCTAGCAGGAGTATATTCTGCACAGAGAGAGCAGTGGATGGCCTCTGTTCATCCCCTGACTGTTAACATCCTGGTGTAAGCATGAGCCAGGAAGTAAGCTAAGTATCACCACAGCCATTTTCATGTTTCATATGTCTCATATAGAGCCTAGAAAGTTTCTGGAACTTACTAACTACATGTTCTTACACTTCTCTGGTCGCTTAGAGTTGGTATACTTTTGCTGAAGATCTCTCTCAAGAAAGAAAGAATTGAATGTTATAGCAAGAATTTTGCAAGCTAGGCTTTAAACTTAATTGATAAAAAACTTCCCATTTACTTTGTCATTTTGCTTACCAGTTTTCCTAATTGTTCAATGTTTAACAACAGATTAGGTTTTTAAGCTTTTAGTTTACCAAATGAGGCAAGTACTATATACTGTGTTATTCACAACATGACTTTCATGATAGTCTCTTTCTGTGCTTGGTCACTAAGATGTTTTCTATAATTTGAGGTATCCTGAATGTTTAATGTGGCATTATTCCAACAAAGTTATATTTATTGACTTAAACATATATATTTTATAAATATTCTATTTTTTTTTTTTTGATTTTTGGTTTTTTTCAAGGTAGGGTCTCACTCTAGCCCAGGCTGACCTGGAATTCACTATGGCATCTGAGGGTGGCCTTGAACTCACGGTGATCCCCCTACCTTTGCCTCCCGAGTGCTGGGATTAAAGGTGTGCGCCACCATGCCCAGCTAAATATTTTATTTTGATGGAAACAAAATTGGGGTAAATAGAAGTTAACGCTTTGTTGAAATATATGCAATAGCTACCATCCTATCCCTATCTGTGTTTCCTATGGATCTCCAGGCTTGTTTTCCATAGTCAGTGGCTAAATGAGACCTATTGAGTATGCATGGGATTCTCTCTAGAAGTACATTTTGGGTTTAGACATTTCTAGTAGTTTTTTTTCAAGTCAGGTTCATTTTAAAATAGGAAATTCAGATGTAATCCTAGAAAGTGATTTGTAAATCTTTTTTTTTTTTAACTTGTGGGTATTTGTGTATATAATGTGGTATATGGGGGCCCTGGTGTAGTGATTGTGTGTGTGTGTGTGTGTGTGTGTGTTGTTCCCCATGTGCTAGCCTGCATCAGGGGCTGCTTGCCTGCAGTGTCCAGAGCGGAATGTCAGGTGTTACACGCCA
Source organism: Dipus sagitta (assembly GCA_036346955.1). Classification (NCBI taxonomy): domain Eukaryota; kingdom Metazoa; phylum Chordata; class Mammalia; order Rodentia; family Dipodidae; genus Dipus; species Dipus sagitta. Next base: position 157,275,126 of record CM070773.1, read on the forward strand.
TCACTCTTTCAATTGTTCTTGTTTGAGCCAGTGTCTCTTACTGACACCTGAGCTTGCTGCTTTTCATGACCCTGGGGGGATTCACTGGTCTCTGTTTCCTTTTGTGGGACTGCAGTTACAGGCATGCTTGGACACACCCAGATGTTTACACGGATTCTGGAGATCCTTGACCTTGGCTAGTTTCAGGCCCTGCAAGGCTCTCATACTTACACAGAAAGCACATTTAACTAGTGAGCCATCTCTCCAGCCCTGAGTTGTTAACTCTTTATGTAACCCTTTGTTGATACTATTCTTAACAGGGTATCTCCAAGAATCTTACAATAACTTGTGTTGATGAGTTATCTGGGACAAGAGATGACACAGGAGAAAATATGCTCGGTGTGCAAGTAGATGGTAAGGTCTATATTTTTAACAGTCATTACATAGAATGATTGATGATTTAAAATTACTGATAGGTACTAGTAGAACTGTGTTTCTAATGTAAAGAAGGCACGACAGATGTTCACAGAGGTGCGATGTTTATCTTATCAAGATTAATTAAGCAGCAGGTTAAATGGAGAGTACCCCATTTTAGTCACATTATGAGCTTTTCTTCAGTAGTGCAGTATTAGGAAATAAGATAAATGGTAGGACAAACAATACAAAATTTAATGGGTCTAGAGAGTTAATGAAGAACAGTGAGGCAAGTGTAACTGGAGGAGTCCAGGAAAAATTTTAAAAATCATTAGAGAAAGGAACAAGAATTTATCACAAATATGGAAAGAGTATATAATGAGCTTATAGAACAAACAAAAATTGACAAGGAAAACAACATATTCCCATTCTTCTTGGCTTCCTCACTGTTGGGGAGGTATTTTTCTTTCCTTCCTTCCATTTTTCTTTTTCTTCCTTCCTTCCTTTCAACCATGTATGCATGAAAATACAGGGCTGGAGAGATGGCTTAGCGGTTAAGGCACTTACATGCAAAGCCAAAGGACTCATGTTTGACTCCCCAGGACCCACCTAAGCCAGATGCACAAGGGGGCACAAGCATCTGGAGTTCGTTTGCAGTGGCTGGAGGCCCTGGTGCAATCATTCTCTCTTTCTACTTGCCTGTTTCTGTATCTCTCTCTCTCTCTCTCAAATAAATAAAATATTTAAAAAAAGAAAACACAAATTAAGGCTGAAGAGATTGTTTAATGGTTAAGGCACTTGCCTGTGAAGTCTAAGGACCCAGGTTCAATTCTCCAGTACACACATAAGCCAGATGCACATGGCAGCACATGACTCTGGAGTGGCTAGAGGCCCTGGCATACCCAGTTTTTCCCTCTCTCTCTCTGAATGAAAGGAAGGAAGGAAAAAAGTGAGAAAAAAAAAAAAACAAAAACAAAAAACGAAGCTGGACCTGAGCTGGAAGCCGCCTCCCTACTGGCTGCCACAGAGCTAGAAAGTGTTCCTCAGGCTGCTGGGGGAGAAAAGCCACTAAGAGTCTTAAAAAAAGAAGTGAAAAAAAAAAAAAAGTACCCACAGATGCAATCATAGCACATAAGTTAAGGAGGTAACCAACTATTCTCTGATTGGTCAAAGCCTGCTCCACGGGAGGGAATTCATGCCTGATACTGAAAACTGAATAAAAAGCCTATGGCTTGGAAGGACATGGGCCCTAGAAGGAAATTACTACTGTCTTTTGGCTAAATGGATACCATAGCCCATTGAATTGCCTTCAAAATGTATATGTTTATGCCCATTGATTAATGCTGCTTTCACGTTTGGTTAAAGAAGCTTCTTTTTAACAGATGGCAGTGAATATTGGGAAAACCCAAGATTTACCAAGGTGATGAGAAGACAAAGTGCAAGGATTATCACTGGAAAAGACATCTCTATCATATCGCCCAGGGATAAAGAACATTGCAGAGGAAGTTACAGAAAGAATATGAGTGTCCCTCTCACTACTAGCCAGAGAAACTTCTCTATGGAGATGGTGGTAGACACCGAGGAGACTCAAAACTTATCAAAGCTGAAAATAAGAGGCTGTTGAGAGCTCAACACTAAATGAGACATCTCTCTCTCTCTCTCTCCAAGGCTCAAACATTGCACAGGGGGAGGCAGAAAGAATGTAAGAGACACAGTGTGAGAAAAGGAGTACTTTGGGGCACTGTCCTCTGGACGTTATTCTGATGGATGCATTCATGGCCTCACAGTGGTTGGCATTATATCCACAAGACTAGTATAGGTCTGAGCCCATTAACATTTTGACATAGAGGATGGATGATAAAAGGAATGAGACATCAAGACAAAGAAAGGACTCCCTAGGAAGAGAATGGTGCTCAGTGAAATGGGAGAGTGGGCAGGGGAACCTTCCTATGCTTTGAGCATGAGAATTCTTATAGATATAAAACCCAATATAATGTTGAAAATGATATGTACATGGTTGTATATTTGCCTCAAGAATCTGAACAATAGCTCACTCTGGATGATGTGGTATGAATCACAGAGATGAGTACAACAGGTAAGAGAGCCAACAGGCAGTGTTGGATTATGACAGGTGTCAAGTTAGCTAAAGCTTGAACCAAGATCCCTGAAATAAGACTCAGAGAAGAGAACCCAAAGTAGTGGTTTTTCCTGCAAGGCCTTTGAAGCTGTGTGGGATAAATGGCAATAATGGCAAAGAACAGATAAATCCAGACAGGTGGTATAGGCACTCTTAAAGCTGGTATAGGCACTGACAATGCTACTCAGGAAATTACTCAACATTATAAGCAACATTGTCACCTACAAAGCTCACACAAGAAACACACAGTGAAGTTCCAAAAGCAATCATATTTCTTATTATAAGTGTGGTGGTTTGATTCAGCTGTCCCCCATAAACTTAGGTATTCTGAATGCCAGGCTCCCAGCTGATGGAGATCTGAGAGTTAACACCTCCAGGAGGCAGTGTATTGTTGGGGAAAGCCTTGTGGGTATTATGGCCAGTGTTCCCTTGCTAGAGTTTGGCACACTCTCCTGTTGCTGTTATCCAGGGGTCGATGTCCACCCTCTGCTCATGCCATCATTTTCCCTTCGATCATGGAACTTCCCCTTGAGTCTGTAAGTCAAAATAAACCCTTTTATCCCAAAAGCTGCTTTTGGTTGGGTGATTTCTGCCAGCAATGAGAACCTGACTGCAACCATAAGTAAGCTCACAATTTTGTGTTGAGCCCACAGGCTTTGGATTGGACATGCCAGTTAGGACATTGTAGGCATGCATACAAAGTCTGCAGACTTGTCTCACTGATCTCTGCCTGTCAGCAGTGATTCTCTCTAGAGGACAGAACCAACACTGTCTCCTCCTCTTTATATACATCAGGCATTTAATTAAAAATTCAAAACTAAGCCTAGTAACAGAAACAGACACAGACACTAATATTTTCAAAATTAAATTTTAAAAATATGTCCAATAACTAGGAAGATAGAGAATTTTATTATCAACTGGGATGTACGAAAAATAAAAATTAGCCAGGTGTGGTGACACAGGACCTTAATCCCAGTACTCAGGAGGCAGAGGTAGGAGGATCACTGTGAGTTTGAGGCCATCCTGAGACTACATAGTGAATTCCAGGTTAGTGTGGGCTACAAACACCTTACCTCAGAAACACAAAACAAGCAAACAAACATACAAAAACCCCAAAACAAAACAAAGTATACCACATAAACAGCCAAATGAAGAACTGAGATTGAATGGACCTGAAAATTTGTGAATTAAAAGAACAATGACAATATGGGTCAGTATTTGTAGAGAAAAGTTTGAAAAAAAAAAAAAGACGGCATGGAATATAACACATGGTAACAGTGTGAGTTGAGAGTTAGGAAAGACATGATGGGCAGAATACAGGAGAGGGTCATGGTCAGTGATCCTTTGCTAACCTAACTATGAAGTCAGAGTGGAGAATTACAATCCCCAAGCATCACAGAAGAGCACACACATTTTCTAGGCATGTTATAGTAAAACTGCTGATAAGAAATTTAAAAAACTTAAACCAGAGGAGAGGGGTCTCAACATTTACATCTAAAAGGAAAGAGCGAATGGCTGCAGAGATGGTTCAGTGATGTGGTGGTTTGAATGTGACTCTCAGCTGCCCACTCCTGCCATGATTTCCCTGCCATGATGAAACTTCCCCTATAAACTGTAAACCAGACATAAACCCTTTCCTTCCATAAGCTGACTTTGGTTGGATTTTTTCCCCTTTTATGTCATCACCTTTTATTAATTATTATTAACAACTTCTGTAATTATAGACAATAAACCATGATAATTCCCTCCCCCCACTTTCCCTTTCACAACTCCGCTCTCCATCATATCCCCTCCCACTCTGTCTTTTATTTTGATGTCATCTTTTCCTCCTGTTATGATGGTCTTTAGTGTCAGTCACTGTGAGGTCATAGATATCCAGGCCATTTTGTATCTGGAAGAGTGCATTGTAAGGAGTCCTATCCTACCTTTGGCTCTTATGTTCTTCCTGCCACCTCTTCCACAATGGACCCTGAGCCTTAGAATGTGTGGTAGAGATGTTTCAGTATTGAGCACTCTTCTGTCACTTCTTCTCAGCATTAGGGTGCTTTCTGAATCATCCTAAGGTCACTGCCATCTGAAAAGAGAAGTTTCTCACACCAAAAGTGAGAGTAGCATTAATATATGGGCATGAACATTAAGAGAAGTGCTTACTGGCCAGTTTGGTGAGCATAGTATATACATTTAGCCAGATGCCAGTAGATGTTACAATCCTAGGGCTCATGACTTCCCCCCGTTGTAGGTTTTCAGTATCAGGCATGTATTCCCTTCCATGGAGCAGGCCTCCAGTCCAGTTAGAGTGGTTGGTTTCTCCCATAACAGACATGCCACTATTATACCTGTTGACTCATTTGGCCTGGCTGACCAAACTAAAGGCTTGCAGTGTCCATTTTTATCTGCACTGATGACTTCTCTCCCATGGAGCTGCATGCAGCATAGCTTTTTCCAGCTTTCTGTCAGCTGGTCTACATGAAGGAGGTTTTATGCTCAGCTCCAGCAGGATTTCTCAGTGACCTTGCAGCCCTGTGGAGTCTCCAGCAGTAGGATCTTACCATCTATTCCTGGTGGGAAGCCAAGAGCCTTGGCATGGTTGGGCGTTTTGTCCCAGAAACAAGAATGTAACTGCTACAGAAGACTGGTGCTGAGAAGTCAGGGTTTTACTGTGATAAGCCTGTTCATTTTTTTTTTTTCTTCCCGTTATTGTTTCCTTTGAAACTGATTTACTCCAGGAATATGGAAGGATTTGGAACTCTGGGCTACAGAAAACCTTCAAAGTTATAAGCAGAACATTAATGGGCCCGTCTAGTGAAAGTTTGAAAAACCAAAATACAGAGAAAAGTGTAGACTATGGAGGCTCAGTTTACGAGGTTTCAGAAAGGAAAACAGAGGCAGTTCGTGTGATATTTTGGAAAACAGGCTGGCTGAGTTCTGTCTGTGTCTTGAGAACTTCAGCCAAATTGAATTGAAGAGCAATGTTGGACTGCTGTGTTTGGTGGAAGAGAATAGAGCAAAAGGACATTAAAAGTATAGAGTTTAAGGCCGGGCGTGGTGGCGCACGCCTTTAATCCCAGCACTCGGGAGGCAGAGGTAGGAGGATCGCCGTGAGTTCGAGGCCACCCTGAGACTCCATAGTGAATTCCAGGTCAGCCTGGGCTAGAGTGAGACCCTACCTTGAAAAACCAAAAAAAAAAAAAAAAGCATAGAGTTTGACACAGGAAGAAATATGAACAAGTTTCAGGACTCAGGTCCAGAAACTGCAGTTGCTTCAATTGCCATTGTTAAAAAGGATTATCCTCATTGAGGGTAGGTCAGCTGCTCTGCATTGAGACAACAGGAAGGTTGCTCTGAGGATAAGACCCAACCCACTAAAGACTCAAGTTAGTATGTGTGCTGATTCTTTGAAAAGACCTGAAGAGAGCATTAGGCAGTTGCCTGTTCTCCAGGGTCAGCTGGCAGAACTGGCTACAGCTGTTCTCCAAGGGCAGGCTTCATCTTTACTTGGAAGAGGAGCTTAGCAACACTACCCAGGTGGTTCTGGTTGGGAGGAGCAGGAGATAGGATGCAGACTCAGAGAACCTGGTGGCTGCTCAGACCATTGGCCTAGAGGTAGGTTGACAGCTGGAGGGGTGGAGCTGAGTATTTCATCATGCTCTAGATGACCAACGTGGAGCTGCAAGATTTGCTTGTCTGTCCTGCTGGTTTTTGGTCTTGCACTGATCCATTTCTTGCTATGACTCTATTCCTCCTTCTTGAAACAGTGTTTACTCTGAGCTATTATATATTGGTAATATGTAACTTGTATTTTGAATTTACAGGACTCAAAGTCAAGAGAGTCTTGAGTCTCAGATAAGACTTTGGACTTCTGAACAGTGTTGGGACTAGTAAAGACTATGGGGACTTTCAAAGTTGGAATAAATGCATTTTGAATCAAGAGATGGCCATGGAGATAATGGGGGCCAGGGGCAGAATGTGGTAGCTTGAAAGTAATGTATGTAAAGTAAGCAAGGTATGTAAAGTAAGAAAGTATGTCCCCCATAAACTCATGTGCTTGTATACCTGATCCTCAGTGGTGGTGCTGTTGAAAGGTTGTGGAACCTTTAGGCGGGGGAGCCTATCTTGAGGAAGCGTGCCACTGGGAGCAGTCCATGGGTTCTGTATTCCAGCCCACTTGCTGCACTCAGGTCACTCTATTTCTTCCAAGCTGATGTGAAGATATGATGCCTGGCTTGACTGTCTGCTTCTGTCATGCTTTCCCCACTATGATGAAACTTTCCTTTGTAACTGTAAGCCGAAAATAAACCCCTTTCTCCTGTAAACAGCTTCTGGTTGGTATTTGGTCCCAGCAAAGAGAATATAACTACTTTAAGCGGGTACGGGTTTTCCCATGAATGCATGTGGGCCTGTGTTCAATTCCCTAGCACTCTTGTAAACAGGCGGGGAAGGCCACATACACCTATAACCCCAGTCCTGTGGGGAACAGACACTGGAGAATTGCTGGAGTTTGTGAAAACTGTAGCTCTGGAGTCATGGAAAGACTCCATTTTGAGGAAACACAGCTGAATGATGGAGTGGGGGACACCGCATGTTCTCCTGTGACCTCCACACTTACAAAGACAGACATATCTGCACATACATGTTGCATACACCACACACATTCAAAAAAATGAGTAAGAACTTAAGCTTACTTCACAGCAGTGATGACAGAAGAATTACATCATGAATGTGCTTAGAGAAACATTAGCATTCTGTATAATATATACATATCTTTCAGAAAAAAATGCAAAATAGACATTTTGAAACAGAAACAGCAAACTCACTAGCTTACAATAACAAAAGAGTCTTTAAAGTTCTTCATGAGGGAGGAAAGAATCCAGATGAAAACATGGGATTGTGGGAATATGTACATATGGATGTATGTGGGCATACACACTTTGTATGCATACACATATTCATGATTACAATAAAGTGAAAAATGCTCTAATTTAGACTATTAAATCAAGAATGTCACTAAAAGAATGTATAAATACCACACTAATAGAAGTAGAAATGGTATTAATTGAAGATATCCAGGAGGCAAGAACTAAAAGAAAAAATGTGTAAAACTGGCTGGGCAGGGAGGAAACAGTAAGATGTAGATGGAAATCCAAGCACATCAGTAATTACACTAAATGTAATGTATATTCCAACTAACAGACAATGTTATCAGACTACACATGAAAAATGTATATGCTGCTATAAGACATAAGCCCACAAAGGGACTGAAAGTAATAAGATGCATTATATAAATGCTAGCAACATTAATGTAAGAAAAAGAATGGTGAGAGTTTTGGTAGAATCAAGGGACAGGATAGTCTACTATGGTAGAACTTAATCGACCATGAAGAGATAATAAGTTGTTTACTTAGCAACCTCATTTTAAAATATATAAAGGAAAAGTTGGCAGCCAAAAAGTTAAAAAAAATAACAAACATATAACACCCCAAGTAATGAGCTTAACCTACTCAATCTAATGAAGGCTCGAATTCTGACAGATCACATGACCCTTCCAAGGAGACATGGAACATTTTTTTCAAAAATGAGGGTACACTGGATCAAAATAGATGCCGAATTCTTGGATGTTTGAAAACCATCACAGCTGTTTAATGACCATGTAAGACAGTCCTTAATGCAACTAGAAAGCCTTCAAATGCTTGGAAATTAAGCTAATACATGTCCAAATAACTCACAGGTTTAAAAAAAAATCAAGATGGAAATGAAAAACATTTTAAGTTAGTAATTAAATGACAGCACAGCCAGGCATGGTGGTGCATGCCTTTAATCTCAGTACTCGGGAAGCAGAGGTAGAAGGACTGCCGTGAGTTCAAGGCCACCCTGAGACTAAATAGTGAATTCCAGGTCATCCTGGGCTAGAGCAAAACCTTGAAAAACAAAACAAAACAAAACTGGAGCTGGAGATATGGCTTAATGATCAAGGTGCTTGCTTTCAAAGGCAAAGGACCCGGACCCAGGTTCGATTTCCTAGGACCCATGTAGGTCAGATGTACAAGATGGCACAAGCATCTGGAATTCGTTTGCAGTGGCTGGAGCCCCTGGCATGCTCATTCTCTCCCTCTTTCTTTCTCTGCCTCTTTCTCTCTCTCAAATAAAAATAAAATTAAATTAAAACTTTTAAAAAAAAGACTGCACATACTAGAAAGTGGAAGCTGGGAAGTCAGTGACCTCAGCAAACACATTAGGAAGTTAAGAAATATACAACAAACAATATAACAATAATAATAATAAAATTAACGGAATATTGAACTGTCATCATTTGAACCTTCAAATAACTTCAAAAATGCATAGAATGTTCCTGTCATATAAATTAAGCAAAAAGTATGTTTTGTTTTCTTTAGACCTTTACTAACAGCTGGATGTCCTAAGAAATTCACAACACGAATGATGGCAAAGCTAGTCACGGTACTGCCTTCACCCGTGGTTCCTGCACCATCAAGGACTGTACCCATCTGTGCAAGTATCTGACCATCTTACTATATTTTTGCAATGTAGTTGTGACCGAGTATGTACACCCTGAGATATTGTAATAAATTACTTTCCTCTTCCATTTTTCACTAGGGGAATTATGGTCTCTATAATATGCTGGATAAACTTATATAGATTTATGAATTCCATTTTGTTAAAAGGGAGAATTTCAAAATATTTTTATGAGTTTTAGGTCTGACCATATTTGAGAATGCGGCTTTCCATGATTTCTAATATCCTCAAGTCTTAATGCTCTGAATTTTTAAGCAGGCATTTCTAAGGATTATTTTTGTCTAATTTCCAACTAGTGTTCTGTTAGTGTATCTGTATGTATGACTATAATGTATCACCTAAATCTAATAACCACCCTTAGATTACAGTATTATTACTGCTTATATGAGGAATCCAACTAAGAGAAGGTAAATCATTTGTTTAGCTTAATGTAGCACATATCTGTAAGTACAGAGTTGGATGAATAAGTCCCAGAACTCAAGCACCTCATAAGAACAGGTGAGCAATTTACAGTACTTGAGACACAAATGTTAAATGCCATCTGTGTATAGGAGTTTGGTTAGGCTTCTGTAAGCACTGATAAGAGACCCCTGACAGCCAGAGTAATGAGAGAAATGCACTGTATGTGGTTGTCTTTTTAAATATAGGACCAGGGCTGGAGAGATGGCTTAGCAGTTAAGGCACTTGCCTGCAGAGCCTAAGGACCCAGGTTCGATTCTCCAGGTTCCATGTAAGCCAGATGCACAAGGTGGTACATGTGTCCAGAGTTTGTCTGCAATGGCTGGAGGCCCTGGCACACCCATTGTCTCTCTTTCTTTCTCTCTCTCCCTTTCTCTCTGTTTCAAATAAAAATAATAAAATTAAAAAAAATAAAGACTGAATCAAAGTAGCCCTAGAAATGGGTAGCATTTAAAAACAGAGTAAGTTTCAAACCATGCCAAGTTCACCAAAACAATTTTTTATTTCCAGTGTTTAATTGGGTATGCACACAGGCATGACACAGGTTTGGATTTAAGTCCTCATGCAGAATTCTATTCTTCTCAATAAGCCAGTTCCATCCAGGATCCACTGTCTACACACCTATGTTACAACATGTATATCAAATCTGGTATCTGAAGAAAAGATACACATATAACATCTTCATTTAAGTTACGTATTTTACAGAAAGATTAAAAATTCAAGTCACACAAAACTCAAAAACTGTATTAAAAGTTTGAATATAAAACTCAGATCCATCTGGAATGACTAAAGAATGGAAGTACTGTATCCACCTGTGTTAAAACTGGTCACTGTAATGAAATTTGTTACCGATAAAATGTATTCATTTATTCAATGCATGTTATCTAATTTTAACAATATGGCACCCTAAAAATCAAATGTACTTTTATGATGAGGCACTTCTGTTAGTGACAAAACCAAAAGAACAATTTAGCTGTGTACTAATGTCAGCGATTTTCTTCAGTCATTTGGGGGTATACTATGTAAGTTGCAACAAATACCTTGCTTATTTGTATACAACTATCCAATATACTTTTAAATATATATATATGTATATATATTATGTGTGTGTGTGTGTGTTCTTCTGGCTGTAGTAATGCACCATAAAGCTATTTCACAGTGCAAAATGATGAAACCAGCCCAAATGAAGGCTGCATAATAACAATTCTGGTACAAGAAAATATTTACAGAGTTACTGGAACGTGTAACAGTAGCTTCTGATTTTCCAGAGTGAACATGCCCCAGCTTAAAGACAGGGATGAAGCTGTGCTTTTGTGCTGGGGCTTTCTGACAGTTTGTGAAGATGGGCATTGGCTACAGAACTAGCATTTTGGCTCATGTTCTGGAAGCTTTCTCCATTTATTTGGTCAGGTGACTGTGGTGGTGTGGAAAGAAGGGGCCTATTAGTTGAAGTCAAGGTGCTGGAAGAACCTCTGGCACCAGGCTGGGAAGACAGAGGTGCATCGATGGTTGTGGATGTTTCTAACGCATTAGAATCCTCTGGCTGGGGTTCTCGGGGTTCGTCCTTGCTCAAGTCAGAAGCACTGGTGCGCAAGCGCTCCCTGGTGAGCCAGTCTGTGATGGAGAGGTCCTGGGCTGAGCATTTTGGTTTTAACCTAGTTACAGCTGAAAGTTCGGGTTCTTTCTCCCCACCCTGCTCCTGTGCCTTCCAAAAATTCAGAACACTGATTTCATTTGCATCTCTGTGCCCTCCTAGTGTGTGTCTGCGTTTGATGTTTTTCCTTTTAGCAGTCTCAGTGTTCGTTTTTTGATTTGCTACTCCGAACATGTCATCTGCTGGAGCTCTGGACCTCAGTTTTAACCGATCTGCTATTTTGGTTTTCCACGTGGGTTCCTGCTTTTCTGACTCACTTCTTGCTGGCGTTAGACTCCCGGTTGATCTCCCTTTCTTCATGACATCGAACACTTTAGTGATTGAGGGTGTTTCCTTCTCGCTCTTGGCATCTCCTAGACTGCCACTGTCCGACTTGAAGCGAGCGGATTTCTTCCTGGATAGGGTGTCACATTCGATGAGTTTGTGGGAGCTGAAGAGCTGCCTGCGGCTGTCTAGACTCGGAGTTAAACTGCCATCCGTACAACTTACTTCGCTTCCTTCTGAGTTCCTCCGGCCCATCTTGGCCGCCTCTTGCAGCTTTCCTCGGAAAAGCCTGTCTGAGGTCAAGGCCATGGGGAAGACAGGAAAGTCGCTCTCGCTGTCCGTCTCCACAGGCCTTCCCTCGCTGACCAGCTCACTCCTCTCGTCATCCGCCTCGTCCCCCTTGCTTTCTGCCACCGAGCGCACCTCGGGGCTGAGCCGGCTGGAGTCCAGGCTGGCCGGGTACACAGCCGACGACATGGTGGAGTCGTCTGTGATGGTGCTGACACTGGCCAGAAACTCGCCATGTTTCGTCTCCGGACTTGTGGCCTTCTTAAAGGAGAGTGCGGCCTGCGAAGCTTGGGCGTCGGCACCCTCCTCGCAGGGGCCAGGCCTGCGTGTCCCCAGGGGCCTGGGGCTCTCCTTCAGCACCCCAAAGCGGCAGCTCGGCGTCGGTGACCTCGTGTGCTTGCAGCTGTGCGGCGGGGACAGGTCCTCGGGTGGCGTGTTCTCTTTCCATAGGGATGCCTTCTCTCCCTTTGTTGCGCTGCCATCTTTCTTAGTACTGTCACTTTCCTTGGCAACGATGCTCCTCTGTCTTGTGCCCGATGCCTCGCTGTCTTTGCCAGCCTCTTCTTTACTGTGGCATTGCTCCATGTTCTCCTTCTTAGAAAACACACTGTCCAGCTCGTCCTCCGAGCTGCTGGGTTGTGCTTTTTCTTTGGGCTTTTTCCTCTTGCGACTAGCAGCTGCAAAGATGGAGGAAACAAGCAGTTCCCTGCTGTACTGATCCTTCCCGGATCCCCAAGAGCCCTGGGAAGCAAGCAGAGGAAGGAGACTGTGAACAGGAGGACATTATCAATTTTCCAGGATGCCGCATTTTGAAGAATTTAGTCTACTAAGCTCTATAAGCACAATCAGTGGAATCTGTTTCCTTTCATTTTTGTTATACTCCCTTTAAAACTTGCACCAAAGTCAAAATTAACCTCAATCCCATTTCTTCCTTGGTAGAATTTATTTGCCAAGTCATACGTCAGAGACATGTCTCTCTCAGGGAGATGTTTCATGTTTGGGACTTCTAGCTTTCCCCATTTTTTTTTTTTTTTTTTTTTTTTTAGTTTTTCAAGGTAAGGTCTCACTCTAGTCCAGGCTGACCTGGAATTCACTATGTAGTCTCAGGGTGGCCTTGAACTCAAGGCGATCCTCTTAACTCTGCCTCCCAAGTGCTGGGATTAAAGGCGTGCGCCACCACGCCCGGCTTAGCTTTCCCCATTTTTACTTATTCTGCTACTGATGTTCCCTGCTTCCACAGATACTCCTATCTAAGAGTTTAATATGCTGCCACACAGGGTGGTACACACCTATCCTAGCACTTGGGAGGTCAAGACAGGCAGATCACAATTTCAACACCTGCCTGGGCTACACAGTGAGATCCTGTCTCAAAGACCAAAAAAGAAAAAGAATTAAACAATATTCTGACTTAGTTCAATATTCTGAAATCAACTGTCAAAATTTTATGGCTGAATTCCATTTCTTAATTGCAGACAACATAGACTACAGATACTGTATTGGATGCGCTCATTCAGCTAACAGAACACTGTCAACTAGGCTAGATCTTCAAGATTTGTCTTAGATGAATTAGGTTAGTAAAACCTTCATTTTCAGGTAACAATAGAATTAAAAAGTTCAAATAACAAAGTCAAACAAAAGACTGTATCTGTGGTGGGTTGATTCAGGTGTCCCCCATAAACTTAGGTGTTCTGAATGCTAGTCTCCCCAGCTGACGGCAATTGGAAATTAAAGCCTCCTGGAGGCAGTGTGTTGTTGGGGGCAGGCTTATGGGTATTATAACCAGTTTGTCCTTGCCAGTGTTTGGCACACTCTCCTGTTGCTATGGTCCACCTTATGTTGGCCAGGGGGTGATGTCCACCCTCTACTCATGCCATCATTTTCCCCTGCCATCATAGAGCTTCACCCTCGAGCCTGTAAGCCAAAATAAACCTCTTTTTCCCACAAGCTGCTCTTGGTTGGGTGATTTCTTCAGCAATGGGAACCTGATTGCAACCGTATCCTTACCATCAACACTTCAGTAAACTGCTACTGGCAAAGTCATGTGCTAGTATAGAAAGCATTTATGACAACTATTTAACTTGTTCAATGTCTGTATGCTAAATAAATGGTTGGGGAGGGAACAATTAGTATTTGTTTTAGAATACATTAAACAACAGAGAGAGGTAGGCAGAAAGTATGATAAGCAATGGATTTCTTGGGCTGGAAATTTGGCTCAGTGGTTAAAGATGCATATTTGCAAAGCCTGGCAGCCCTGGTTCAAATCCCCTAATACCCACATAAAGCCAGATGCACAAAGTGTCACATGCATAGGGAGTTCATTTGCAGTAGTGACAGGAGGCCCTGCCATCCCCATTCCTCCTCCTCTTCTCTCTCTGCTTGCCAATAAATAAAAAAAATATTTTTTCAAAGAAAGCATTATTTCTCTATTGCTAAAAAAGTTTTAAGTAAGCTGAAGAGCTATATGAGGTCTTTTAAAAGGCTGTTATGTTAAACAAATCAGAGTTCAGTAGAATTGTGTTTTTGTTTGTTACAAGGGATTTCCAAATTACCCAGTTCATTCCTATTGCATATTCAGATTTTCCCCACATCAGGGACAACAGCTGTAACTAGACTCTGAAGCAGAAAACCTGATGTTCCTTTCTCTGGTTTGCTGTGTAGGACACAAAGAAAGTGATTTAGACTCACTTTTCATATCTCAATTTTGTTGCTTACATAAGAAGCAACTGACTTCTATTATCTTCAAGATTTTCTTCAAGGCTCTCTAAAATTCTAAGATTCTGTGATCAAGTATTTAGGAAAATGTCTCTGCTTTTCTACAATTCAAAAATGATTAAGCTTTAAACCACTCGAGAATCTACTAATTATAGACATGGTTACAAAACAACATTAATAAGATGAAGAGACAGGTAAAAGAAGTATGTGTCTAGTGAGAGGGAAATGAAAGGGTTTCAAGCATGCCTTTCAGATTTAAAATCTTGTCTTGCAAAGCTGAAGGTGGTTGTGTACGTAGGAGGATAAGGCAAGAAGATCATGTATCCTATACTAGCCTTGACTACATAGGTAGACCCTGTGAAAACAAATGAATCAATATACAAACAAGCACCCCCCACACAAAAATTGTTCTAGATTAAAAAGACTACAGAGACATGACAACTAAATGCAAGGAATGATGTCTGGTCATCCCTGTATATAGAATTACAAAGAATATGGTATAATTAGGAAAATTTATGTAACATTGTATTATATTCATGTTAGTGTCCTGAGTGGGATAACCGTACTGTGACTACATAGGAGAAAGTTGCTGTCCATGGTAGGGGAGAGCCGTGTTACAAGATCTGTAAGTTAACTTTCAAATGACTAAGAAAAAGTGCGTGTAGGGATTTACACACCGATGAATTTAGGGTAAAAGCGTTAGGTGCTATTGTTCTAGTAACTTTTCTGTGTGTTTACAATTTTTCAAAATAAAAACTTATAGCAAAAAGATGGTGAAAATCCCAAGTGATACTGATTGCACAAAATCAAAACATTACCTGAAGAATTCTAATCATATATAATCCTACTATGACATTTCAGTGACATGTAAAATTCATTATATAAACATAACAGTGCCATAAGAAGTTCACTGACAGCTGTAGTTGCTACTGTGCCAGCAAAACAGCTTACAAACTGACTTAATAAAAAACCCCCAGAACTTCTACAAATGACTTGAAAAGTTATGTAACCTGGTGTTGCTGTTAGTGGAACATAAATTATAAAAAGTATCAACTATAGAAACAATTAGTGCTTGCGCTAAAAGGAAAGACAGAACATGTACTTGACAACGATGTATAATAATATGAAAGTCTATGCTACCGTAGGAATATCTGGAGACAGAATAATGCGACTGGCACTTGCTTGATGGTAAGCCCAGGAGGAAAGTGGGTGGAATGCTGAAGCAGAACTGGCTTGTGTGCTGAAAACTGCTGAAGATGGATAATGGGACATGGAGGCACTTTACTTGGGATAGGATCTTTCTATATGGTTCAGGCCTCAGTTTCCTGATTACTAGGATTGAAAGCCTGTGCCATCATTCCTAGTTTATGAAGGTTCTTTTTATCATTCTTCTTGCTTTTATATGTTACAAAAATGTTTAAATACTTTTATTTACTTACTTATGTGTGTGTGCGTGCACATGCACAGGCACATACATGCAGCAGGGTCTCTTTCTAGTGTAAAGAAATGTCAGATGCTTGAAGTAATTTTGCAAGTGATTTTACATGGGTGCTGGGTAACTGAACCCAGACTGATGGATTTTGCAACCAAGTGCCTGTAAGTGCTGAGCCACCTCCCTAGCCATGTTAGAATGTGAAGAAACTGGGCTAGAGAGATGGCTTAGCAGTTAAGCGCTTGCCTATGAAGCCTAAGGACCCCGGTTCGAGGCTCAATTCTCCAGGACCCACGTTAGCCAGATGCACAAGGGGCACATGTATCTGGAGTTCATTTGCAGTGCCTGGTGGCCTTGGTGTGCCCATTGTCTCTCTCGCACTCTCTCTGTCTTTCCCTCTGTGTCTGTTGCTCTCAAATAAATAAATAAAAATGAACAAAAAAATTAAAAAAAAAAGAATGTGAAGAAACTTATTTGCATCATGCCAGACCTACAGCCACAACATTGCAAACCGTAATCTAGTAGTATCCTATCATATTCTATTCTAAGATTTTTTTCCCATTCATTAGACTTTGTTGTTTTGGGCTCAAGTATGGACACTTATACGTTGATTATAAAAATTGGTTTCAAAGCCATTCCCCCCTAAAGCAGTTCCACACAGTGTAAGACACTTTACCTTAGATTTTGTTGAGTCACTAGTGGCTGAATCTGTGGAAAGCAAATTAAAACATGGTTAGTACTAGCCAAGCTTTACTGCTTTCAACAAGCAATGCCAAACTTATGGAGAAGACAGGCACAGAACAAAATGTAAAAGCAAAACTCAAAACAATAGAACACAGTGGATAGTCAGAGCTCACAAAGATGCAAGCTGCACCACAGAAAGCCACCGCCATGAAAGGATGCTGTGAATTGTAGGCAGAACCAGCTCAATGATAGGAATGGCAAAGGAGCCCTGTGCTAAACGAAAACAGAAACACTAGTGTTTATTTTCTAAGTCGTAAATCTGGCAATAAAGAAGCTTGAAGACCTTCTAAAAATCTTATTATGTACCACATCCTGTATCTGAAACTGATACACAATGTAGAACTTTTAGGACTAATGGCTGCCTTAGCTATAAATTGAGACACTCATACTGGTGTATTTGTTGATTTTTGTCAGACTGTCAGATTTGAATTTTGATAAGCATATACCATATATAAAAGAGGCATTAGGATAGCTGTGCTCCCAGGTCACTTGGATTTCATGTTGGATAATGCTGACTGTTGTGCTTCAGACCCCAGTTTCAGATCTGTGCAGTCAGGGATCTTTTTGACTAGTTTGGTTAAATTTCTACCAGTTTTGTAATTATCTATTGACAGATGCTATTATGGAAATGAAAAAATGGAGACTATAATTTTGCTGTCTGGCAAAAACTCAGATTGTACAATTATAAAGAGGGTAGGAAGGGGCTAGCACTATTAAGAATCACACCAATTTAAAAATTTTATATTTCAACTTTTGGGAAACGGATTTTTAAAATTAATGAGCTGAGCCCCGTACCACGCCCCTTTTAACACATAGCTAAATGCTTTATGACTTTAAGAACTGGTAGACCATACCATGCTATTTCTCCTCAGGGTCTGCTTCAGAAATAACAAGAAACAGCAGAAAAACTTTTAAGAAAGTAGTCTTGATCTGTTACAATATTCTTAAGAGAAACGTCACACCACAGAACAACTGTGTCTGCGTTTACAGGAATCGGGGGTTTCTGCAGACAAGGCAGCTGCAGTGTGGACAACAATCCTCCTTCTTCCTACAGTTCCAGCTGTCCATCAGGGACATCACAGAATCCACTAGTGACATTACCGTGTGATAGACTCCTCCCACTTCGCCTGTTCAACATCAGTATAGATTTGCCTGTGTCAGTAAGAGCTGAAAAAACCCTTTAGAACTACAAGAGCTAGAGACAAAGGGAGAACATGGTGTGAAATCACATGCTGTATTAGTGCAACAGTTTGGCAGGAGAACGTTTTCACCAAAGAGCCTAGTCGATACTAGTACTTAACCAAGCGTTAGGGTGGCGATAGGAAAGAAAAGAAAAGGAAAGTCAAGGTCAAATACAGTGAGTTTTGCTGAGACATCTATAGTGACAGACAATACACTGTATTTATGAGAAGGGTATCCGCTGGCAGCTCGACATATGCGGCTTGCTGCTCTCAATCAGAACTATGAGTACAACCTAGAACTGTAGACCACACCTTCTGCCATCACAGCAACCACATATTCAGTAGCATATATCTGTTTTACCTTGTGGTGACTATTACATGGAAACTGTGAATTAAAAAAAAAGAACAAAACAGTGGTTTGCATGCTCATTTCCCGCTTATTTCCATTGTGACAAACATTACAACTCCATGCACATCAATGGCATTATAGTTGCTAGAAGATATTTGAGACCAATTAGAAGAGGTTAAGTTTTTTCTTAGTTAGAAAGGAAAAAGAAGAAAAAGAAAAAAAAATCATAGTGAATTGCTACTTATGATTGATTTGCTGTTTCAATATTTTAAGAACGTAGCCTAGCCTAGAGATCAGTACTGCCCAGGCAAGCGTTACCTGATACATCTCCAGGGGACGCTCCTGTCCTTCCAATGTTGCTGAGTAAATGATCTATGTTTGGCACTGGCTGGGAGTCTACAGTGTTTTCCTCCTGCACTGTTGTCTATGGTTAACAAACAAAGATCTCTTCATCATCTCTTCAAAGATAACCTTCTTTAAAATTCAAACATTTAATAAAAGATACATTATTGCATGGAGCACCTGTGCTTAATTTTTTTCACACTGGTTATATAAAATTAATGGTAAAACAAGTATCATAGTTATATTCTCCAAAATGAGGGACTAGAGACCTGCTTCCGGGGTGCAAAGCAGACACTAGCATACAAAGCGGGAGGACGGGGCTGCTGTAGGTCTTGCTCTCGGGTCCCACATGACAATAGCGGAGCGCAAATGCTAATGACAATACTTACAAGAGGCTCTTCAGCACCTTCTTCTGTGAAAAACCAGTCATGCTGAAATATAAGATACCAAGAGGTGAACAAATTAAGTAATTTCCTAAGCAGATCTTGGAAGACAGTACAGAAATGAGGAAATGTGCTTAGCACCAAGAAAATAAAACAAGGACGCCAACCCTGTCCTCCCAGGTGCTGGCTGCTCATGAAAGGGAAGTGTCCCGAGAGCGGAGTGTGAACTCACGTGCTGGATGAGTGTCTCCACGATCTTGTACTGGTCGGGCATGTGAGTGACCATGTGAGTCATGTTGTCCTCTGAGGTTCTCACTAGAGTTGGACCAAACACTATTGCTAGGTTTCTTGGTTCCATCTGAAAGAAAGGGCAGCACTGGAAAACATCGGACTTTGTTTTGTTTTGTTTGTTTGTTTGTAAAAACTTAAGATGCCAATGCAGGTTCAGCATTTTTTTTAAATGAAAAAAGTACAAAGAGAAATGGTTGACTGTCAGGTGTAAAAGTTAATACTTTCTAGTTAAGGTTTTCCTATGCAAACCTGTATAGTACTTCTGCTGCTTGAATGATAATATGCAATACCTAATTGGCATTCATTTTTGTTTTGTAGTTTTGTTTTTTGAGTTTAACCTAAAACTCACTTTATACCCCTAGGCTAGTCTCAAACTGATGGTAATCCCACTTCAGTCCCCCAGGTGCTGGGATTGAAGGCATGCACCACCACATCTGGCTTTCTAAGAAGTTTGTGATTAACAACAACTGATTTGGTTCAAAACTGGTAACTACAGATGGATTAGGCAATAAAAAAAAAAAAATTAAAGAAAAGAAAAGGAAGTGCTACTTCTTTAGAACTGGAAAGTAGACCAAAAGCTACAGACATACAAGGTTCCAAATTTGCTTCAGTATCATACCACAGAATCATTAACATGCAAAAATACAGTCAGAAATTATTTTTCAAAAATTAACTTTTACTTCAATCGAATCTGCTGAGATTCTTTGCTCTAAGATGAATACTATAGCATCTTTCAAAAATGTTTTTTATTTGATATATAACCACGCCACAGCATCTTACATTTAGGGGATTGTGCATTAATTTCCATGCTTTTTAATTCTTTGTTTAATTATAAGAGTGACAGAGGTATGGATTTTTTACAATATATTTTGAACTAGGGATTTGATTAAAACATTACATAACTTTAACCAACCTTAAAAACCATCAGGTCTAAAAAAAATCACCACAGAACTCAAAAAGTCATACTGAAAACAATAGAGGTATCATTCAGGGTCCCACATTGCCATACACTGTTCTGTGAGGCACTGGCCTGCACATGCTTTTCAGCTATGGCACAAGCTGGGAAACCTGCAGCATGTCATCTGTAACCAGAGCAATGTATGTCTTACTATGCCAGATGTGGTGGTTTGTTTCAGGTGTTCCCCATAAACTTAGGTGTTCTGGATGCTATGTTCCCAGCTGATGGAGATTTGGGAATTAATGCCTTCTGAAGGCAGAGCTTATGGGTGGTATAGCCAGTGTCCCCTTGCCAGTGTTTGGCACATTCTCCTGTTGCTATTGTCTACCTGATGTTGGCCAGGGGATGATGTCCACCCTCTGCTCATACCATCGTTTATCCCTGCCATCATGGAGCATCCCCTCCAGCCTGTAAGCCAACATAACCCCGCCCCCCTTTCTATCCCCACAAGCTGCTCTTGGTCAGGTGATTTTGGCTAGCAATGCAAACCTGACTGCAACACCATAGTTGCTGCAGAGAAGGGAAAACTGATTGACATTGGGATTTTCCTAGATAACTGACTTAGTGGGATAAAAGTATGGCTTTTTGGCAAGGGTATCCTTTGGGCACACAATGTATATTTCTGACTCTCTCTAGAATATGTAGTCACCTTACTCTTCTATCTGTACTGGTCATATGGCCTCAAAAGTCAAAAGTCTACCATGTCAAGGACTTCCTGTCAGATGCTTGTAGATTTGGGCGGTGGCTTCATTTACCTGTAACTGACAAAATACAGCACTCTTCGCCCAGCTGCAGTAACATTCAGCAGCACTGATGAATATACTTCAGGAAATACTGACACAATTAGAAAATGTTCCAGCTGGAATCATTTTGGGAAAATCTGGGCTCCTACTGCATAAAGTTTTGAAAACAGATCAGTGAACTGATCATGGCTTTTGGTTCTTTTGTCCTCTCTTGTTAACCCTTTGTACCTATCATGACTAAAGACACTGAGCATCTGGGGACTCCTGTGACAGCACTGTCATCCTCACCAGAGGTTGACAATGTGTTCATAGTCTACCAAGTGCTGCTTTTTTTTCCAAAATGTGTACAGCACTAACAGGACCTGAGTCAGAGGGTTATTCTCCCTTTTAGCAATGTGAGTTTTAGCAGCATTCCCAAGATTTAGTTATTTTTTTTCTTGAGAAAGCAGTATCAGTGTCAGTAATTTAAGAAGAATATCACTAGGCACGGTGTGTGCACCTTTAGTCCCAGCACTTGGGAAGCAGATAGGAGGATCGCTGTGAGTTTGAGGCCAGCTTAGAACTACACAGTGAGTTCTAGGCTGTAGTGAGACCCTACCTGCGGCGGGGGGGGGGGGGGGGGGGGGGGGGGGAGAAGAAAGAAGGAGGAGGAGGAAGAGCAGGAAGGAGGAGCCACATGTGCTGGTGCATGTCAGCCTGGCTACAATAAGACCCTACCTCGAAAAACAAAATAAAACAAAACAACAACAAAAAAAGAATCTCGTGTAAACTCTTGATGGAATGGACTCAGGTAAAACCATCACTGACCAAGAGGAAAGATGAAAACTTAAGACTAAATGTGCATCAATAAACTACAACATGTGGATCACATCTGGATGTTTAATAATTATAAAGAGACATTTTAAGAATCAATCAAAGCCAGGCATGGTGGCACACGCCTTTAATCCCAGCACTTGGGAGGCAGAGGTAGGAGGACTGTCCTGAGTTCAAGGCTGCCCTGAGACTACATAGTGAATTCCAGGTCAGCCTGGGCTAGAGTGAGACCCTACCTCGAAAAACAAAACAAAACAAAACAAAAGTCAACAGAGGAATGTTTCACTGGTCATCATTTGGTACTTTCTGGATGTGGTATCATGTATATCAGTCACTTACTCAAAACACAGACATACAGCTGAAAAATCAAATTAAAAATTCTGACCTTTTCTTTTTTTTTGCTGAATAAATGTAAATTAAAACACCTTTGTAAAATGAAATATCACTTTACAAAAGGGATAACTGCTATTAGTGAATTTTGCTTTTAAAAGTGATTTTTAGCCTTTTGATGCATTTTTAGAGCTTTCAACGAATTATGAATTTATTTTTTAGTACTTGGCACAAAGCAATGAAGCATATCTTTTAAACTAAAGCCACTGAAAGTATTTTTTCTTGGGCTGGAGAGATGGCTCAGTGGTTAAGGTACTTACCTGCAAGGCCTAATGACCTGGGTTCAATTCCTTTGTACCTACATAAAGCCAGAGGCACAAGGTGGCACATGCATTTGGAGTTCATTTACAGTGGCTAGAGGCCCTAGCACACCATTTATATTCTATCTCTGCTTACAAATAAATAAATAAAATTTCTTTTTTGAAAAAGAATTTTTCTTGGGCTGGAGAGATAGCCCAGTGGTTCACAGCACATCCTGTCTAAGCATGAGGACCTGAGGGGTCTGAGACTGCCTGAATTCCAATTTCCAGAACCCACATTAGACAAGTGGGCATGGCCACATGCTTCTGCAACCCTAGTCCTGCAGGGGAAGGGGGTGAGCAGAGCCCTAAGAATTACTGGGGTCACTGGAGCTTTCAAGATCCAGCATCAGCAAGACTCTACTCAAATAAGAACGGGTGGAAGAGCGATGGAGGACACCTGACATCCAGCTTTGTCCACCTCGGGTGACAGGGTGCCACATGGGTACATACACCATACACCCCACCCCACCCCACACTTCCCACATACCGCGCTGCACACATATACAAGCAAAAAACAAAAGATCGCATATTTCTCCAATATGTATTCAACATACCTTGTTTTTTTCTGAATTTTCTGCCACTGTCTTCAGGTGGGCTGAGAGAAACTTAAGTGTTTCATAATGATGTTCAGGCAAATCGTGAATCTGAAATGTATTCATTTGAATTGAAATGAAATTCAATTCAATTTCTGCATTTGAATTGAACCCCCCAAAATAAAAGGCAACACTTACAAGTCTTTTTAGTGTTTTCAGTCGATCTAAAGGATCTTCCTTACGATTGGCTTCAATAAAATCAGCATATTTATCTGACAACAGTAAGGACAGAAAAAAAAATTTATCTTAAATTGTTTGAGTGAATCATAATTAGCTCACTCTCAACAATTAATTTTATTTAGTTTATTTAGTCGTGTGTGTGAGAGAGAGAGAGGGAGAGAGAGAGGGAGGGAGAATGGGTATACCAGTGCCTCTAGCCACTGCAAATGAACTCCAGATGCATGCACCACCTTGTGCATCTGGCTTACATGGGCACTAGGGAATCAAACCTGGGTCCTTAGGCTTCACAGGCAAGTGCCTTAACCACTAAGCCCTCAAGGTTTAATTTTAAAACACAACTTAAAAGTGTACAAGACTCCTAAATACTTTGAAACATCAATCTTTTGAGGTGTCATAGTGTAATGGTGAGCACTCTGGACCTTGAACTATAAATCTCTTTACTATTCGTGTTAGATAGGGTTTTAGTGATCCTGCCCACCATACCAACAGGCAGAAGCATATTCTCTAAATAGGAGTTCCCAGAGTATACCATCCTGTACTCATCTGTCCACTACCCCTACCCAAAAGGCATGTATGTAGGCTCTTTCTTATACATATTTAAATATTTGGCTTGACTGAAAAAGTGTTTATGCCTTACTAAGTCCAAAGGGTTTTGACTAAAAACAATAACATTTTTAGACCAACAGGATAATATATTTTATTTTCCTGTGATGAAGCAACTTTTTAAAAAAAAATTTGATTTATCTATTTGCAAGCAGAGAGAGATAGAGAGAACAGATACCGAGAGATAGAGAGAAGGGGTGCACCAGGGCCTCTAGCCACTTCAAACAAACTCCAGATGCTTGCACCACCTAGTGCATCTGGCTTCACATGGGCATTGGGGTGTCAAATTGGGTCCTTGGGCTTTGCAGACAAGTGCTTTAACCACTACGCAATCTCTCTTTTTACAACAACTTTTTACAAATCACTTTTCATAGAAAATTATGAAAAAAATCCAACTAACAAAAATAGTTCTTAATTATACTTTTAACTTATAAACTAGAGCTGAAAAAATCCTTCTGCTTCCTTTCACCCCAGTGTTTTCTTTCCAGGTCAATTAATATCCTGTGGTGTCCAACACAGCATGCGAACTTTGTCCCCCAGCATCTTTTGTGGAACTCACCATTTGTGAAGAGGGGCTCTGGAAGTTTTCTGAAGAAGGATTTTAGTAGACTACTTATCACATTCAAATCTCGCCATTTCTAGGCAAAACAGAAGTACAGTATTTTTGTAGTCAGTATTATGAAAGGAAAAAATACCAGTAATTCAGCTAGAAATACACTTACATCATCTTGTATGTCAATGTCAGCCATTCCCTTGTTCAGTTCTTCCTGCATACTTGAAATAGCTGCGTTGTTCCCAGGAACTCTATAGATACCTGTGTATTCAAGACCTCTTTCTTCAACTAATTTGCAACATATGTCAACTATTAATGGAATATACTGGAAAACAAGAAATAAATATTTTCATTTACCACAGTACAAGGTTTCAGTTAGTAGTTGTATGCTGCAGCTAAATGTCCTTACTTCCAAGAGGAAATATATAAGCTGTTGCTATGTGATATGGAAAAACTGAAGAAATACAAATGTTATCAAGATGTCTGAGAAGGTGGAAAGATGCTGAGTGTGGTGGCGCACACCTTTAATCCCAGCACTCAGGAGGCAGAGGTAGGAGGATCGCTGTGAGTTTGAGGCCAGCCCAACACTACATAGTGAATTCCAGGTCAGCCTGGGCTACAGTGAGACCCTACCTCAAAAACAAACAAATAAACCCAGGAGAGGGTGGGAAGAGAATGAGCAAACTACAGGGCACATGAAGGGCCTCAGAGAAATCATAGTCTAGAGAGGCATCAAGCAGGGCGAATGTACAGTCAATAAGTTGTAATCAAGTCAGAAGAGAGGGAGAGTAACAACTCACAGTATGAGTCCTAACACAGGTATGGTAAACATGCATGCATGTGCGTGCGCGCGCACGCGCGCGCACACACACACACACACACACACATTCATTACATTAAGAATCAGGTCCTTTTTCTTGTCCTTGTTTTAACATGCAAACACAGAAACACAATTTGAAAATGAATTCTCACTGACCTTTTCAGATACAAGCCTAATGACTAAGTCGTTCTATTGTAGAGTCAGTATATTAGACATAAAGCATTATAGATAAAAGTACTCAACACACAGAGCAGATATATTTAGGGAAACTGTGGCCTGCTGTGAAAAGGGAATCCTATAACCGATCAGCAGGCAGCCCTTGCTATCTGAAAGGCTATGCACTCAGGTCCTGTCCTAACTTTAGCTGACTTAGTGGGTTCAGGGGTCCCCGCTGGTTGGCGTCTCCTACCCGATTCGTATGAGCTGGTGGGCAATCGTCCAGTCTAACTCCAAATGTTCCTGTAGCAGTGGGCTTTTTCTCGAATGTCTTTCTCATAATACTTGGAATGCCTTTTCTCCACGTGCCTTTATCTTTGGGGGGGCTGGTATCATCTTTTGATTGTTATTGAAAATAAAATGGCATAATAAATAAGATGGAAACAAAGAGTGTTTAAATCACAGCTTTAAAAATCCTTTATCAATGTTTACATTAATTGGAGTACTGTAATACCATACATCCTGTTTATCAAGACATTCTGTTCCTATTATGCCACTCCCCTTAGCCTTTCACCTAACTCAACAGATGTCTGTTATACTTTTCTTTTTCATCATTTGTACCCAAGAATCAGAACCAGTGTGTTATCTTTGTAGGAAAAAAAAAAAGGGAAAGGTGCTGGAGAGATGGCTTAGCGATTAAGGTACTTGCCTGCAAAGCCAAAGGACCCAGGTTTGATTCCCCAGGACACATGTAAGCCGGATGTACAAGGTGGCCCACACATCTGGAGTTCATTTGCAGTGGCTGGATGCCCTGGCACACCCATTCTCTCTGCCTGCCTCTTTCCCTCTCTAATAAATAAATAAAAAATAAAATATTGAGCCAGGCATGGTGGCACATGCCTATAATCCCAGAATTTGGGAGGCAGAGGTAGGAGGATTGCTGTGAGTTCAAGGCCACCCTGAGACTACATAGTGAATTCCAGGTCAGCTTGGACCAGAGTGTGACCCTATCTCAGAAAACCAAAAAAATAAAATAAAATAAAATAAAAAATAAAGTATCAAATATAAACAAAAAAAAAAAAAAAAAAAAAAAGAAAGAAAGAAAGAAAAAAGGGAAAGGATTGGTTTTGTTTCACAGTAATTGTACCTGGTCTTCCAAGTCACTCAAATACATAACAATGTCTCTTAGGTGACTTTTCTTTACCTTGGACCTCAGCATAAGAAAAGGCCCAATTTACTTAGACCAGGTAGAGAGCTTTGAGCTAGCTGACCCTGGTCCAGAAAAAAACTGGCCCAAGAAGATACCTTTAGTATCACAATTTTAAGCATTCATTAAATTTACTGAAAAAGTTAAGCTCAGTACCTTTACTGAGAAGTCTCCTTTCTGACTCTTCCTTCGGAGAATGTGGGCTCTGGCTCTTTGGCTCTGACTTCGCACCAAGCAACGTTTGCCTGATACTGAGACTCTGGCGTGGTGTTTTCGGCAGCTGTTCTGCTTTGCTATGGAAAGAAACAAACATTTCTTATTACCAATTTCACATTTTATATCTAAGTTAACTGCAGGCATGATAGTATTCTCACCTCATCAGACTATTATACTCTTTGATTCTTCGACTAATTAGGTCCCTGTTTGTCACTCCAGTGTCCTACAGAATAAGCAGAGGGTGACAGGAGAAAGTCAGTTCCAAACAAAATGGTGTTCCTGCTTTTCTGTGGCTTTGCTACTGCAGTACACTGCTCATCAATACAAACACTATCAATTCTTCTCAGGAGAGCTCTCTTCAGTATCACTGTGTGCCAATGTTCCAAGCTCTTCCTCCTGTGGGTGAATGAGTTTTCTGTTTATTTCCTGCACCTACACAAAACCTGGGATGGTTCCAGCAAGCAACAAATATTCAATGCTTCATAAGCTGAAATTTTAAAATAAATTATGGAGGACCAGAAAGCCAGTTTTTTTTTTTTTTTTCTAATAGAAGAAAAAAAAATGGGGTTGGAGAAATGGCTCAGTAATTAAAGGCACTTGCTTACAAAGCCTGGTGGTCCAAGTGCAATTCCCCAGAACCCACATAAAGCCAGATGCACAAAGTGGTGCATAATCTGGAGTTCATTTGCAGTGGCTCGAGGCCCTGGAGCACACATCCTCATTCAGTATCTCTCATGAATGACAAGTAGTATTCTAATAAAAAGAAAAAAAAGATCATCATTCAATAATAATACAGATGGATACAAGACAGAAAAACAATATTGTAGGAGTGAGACTGAGGCATATTACCAAGAACCCCCAATTACAGTTTGGTGTATGGTAAATCTGAGCTGAGCATGAGGGGATGATCCTTGTTGTATTAATTTCATATTATACATTTGCAAGTGTCATCAAATTTTATTTATTTATGTGCACGCCTGCATGTGTGGGTGTGCACATGTGTGTATGCCAAGATCTCTTGTTACTGCAAACAAATGTCAGAAACCTGTGCATTTGTTTTTGTATCTGGCTTTGCATGGGTGCTGTGGAACTGGACCTGGGCCATCGGGATTTGAAAACTGGCACCCTAACCTCTGAGCCATCTCTCCAGTTCCTCCTCAAACTTTTTGATTTGTCTCATTTTGGCTATAATGAAATATGCAATTTACAAAGAATACAGGTTTTGGAGTAAAATGTTATTGAAACTAAGTTTTCTTCCAATTTATCAGCTAAGAGATTATATACAATTAGGATCTAGAATAGAACACTGATATATGAGATTGGAAGATTACTCAATCTCACCATTTTTTGTCAAATGGTGATGATAATAATAGGGTATACATTTAAAAGGTTACCAAGATTGACATAAAATGTTTGAATAGAGTCTACCCTATGCTATATGCTCAGTGATTACTTATTTTTCATATATAAGGGTAGGGAAAATACCTGCATCTTAATAGGTGATGATGATGGTTGACATTAAATGTTTATTACTTGCCAGGCACTCTGCTACAGTCTTCATAGTATCTCATGCAGCCTTCAAATAGGAATTTTAACAATGATACGCTGTACCTAGTAAAATATCTAGCACACAGCAAGTACTTATTTGTTTTCTTATGAGAAAGAGAGAGAACTGGCATGCCAGGGTCTCCAGGCACTGTAATCGAACTCTAGACTTATGCACCACCTTGTGCTCATGTGCGACCATACACACACATCACATTGTGCATCTGGCTTCATGGTATCTCGGGAGTTGAACATGGGTCCTTAGGCTCCACAGCCAAGTGCCTTAACTGCTAAGCCATCTCTCCAGCCTGCAGGTACTTTTTATAGAGAAATTTAAATTAGTAAAGAAGCTAAAATAAGTCAGCGAAGTAACCCTGACTCAGAAAAACAAATATCATATGCTTCCTCTCATTTGCAGACCCTATATCTTATTTTATTTTTCAATTTTTCAAGGCAGGGTCTTACTTTAGCCCAGGCTGTTCTGGAATTCACTCTGTATTCTCAGGTTGCCTCAAACTCTCAGTGATCCTCCTACCGCTGCCTCCCGAGTGCCGGGATTAGATGTGCACCACTACATTTGCCTTTCAGATTATATATATATTTTCAGATTATATATTCATTTTATACATGTAAATGTATGTGTGTGGTTATAGATCACAGAACTAGAGAGGGGACCATGAGAGTGAGAAGAAGAAGAAAAAAAACTTAAGTGGGGGAGAAGAAAAGGAGTTAATAGAACACATGTGACATGAAAGTGTAGTGGGCGTTACTGGGTGATGGAGGCGTCAGCAGGAGGACTGGGAATTAGGGGAGATCAACAAAATCAGAGTATGTATGGATGGACAATGCCGTGATGAGACCCTCACTCTACATGCTAATATTAAAACACAAATTTTAAAAAAGAAGCTAAAATCTGTATCTCCACCTTTATTCTCCTGGATCTATTTATACAATTCAGGTCTGACCACCCTGTAGTGAGTAGCTATAGAACAAAGGGTTTATTGATAAGGATCCAGCGTTAACCTTTAACCAGAAACACAGCAGAGAGCCACTGCCTGGGGGAGGGGCAGTGGGGCAAAAAAGCAAAAGCTTGATTTCATCATTGCTGAATTTTCTCAGCAATGTTTATGATTGTGTACAGTTAAAAAATTACCTTGATTAATGATAGTCAATCTTATCAACTTGATGAGATTTTGCAATCACCTAGCAAACAAACCTCTGGGAACATCTGTGAGGGAGTTTCTAGAATATTGGGAAACCCCTTCTTCCCCTTAATTGTAGGCTGCAGCATTCATCACTCTCTGCTTCCTGACTGGATGCAATGTATGTGACTAGCTGCCTGAAGCACCTATCACCATGCCTTCCCCACTATGATGGGTGGCACCCCCAGACTGTGAGAGAAATAAACCCTGCCTTCCTTAAGGGGCCTTTATCAAAGATTTTATCACAGCAATGAGAAAAGTATCTAATAAACATATTTTTAATGAAAGTAAACTTTAAAAATGTATTTGTATATTTATTTATTAAGAGAGAGAGAATGAATGTGAATAAACATGCCAGGGTCTCTTGCCATTGCAAATGAACTCCAGAATAATGTAGCACCTTGCATCTGGCTTTATATGGGGTGCTGGGAATTGAACGTGGGCTGGCAGGTTTTGCAAGTAAGCACCTTTAACCAATGAGTGATCTCTCCAGCCCAATAACTCAGTTTTATAATTATACTTACTATCACCTAATCCCACAACAATCCTAATTTCAAGACCAAAGATCAACAGAGATATATGCCAATATATATAAAAAATTTGAGCATCTGAAGACTTGGTATCCATGGAGGTTGTCCTGTAACCCATTCTCCATGGAAACCAGGGGACAACTATAATGATCAGGATGAGTAATACAGCCTCCTGCCCGTGGTTCACTGCTTCTGAAAAGCTATGCAGAATATTAAGATCCTAATTTTCTTATTCAGTAATGGTAATTTTTCAGTAAGTAAAAACAGCTTAAATAGGTGCATGTGTTTTCCTTCTGATTGACTAAATGATGGTATATTTTATTTTTGTAAAATTAATGCATCAGGGGCTGGAGAGATGGCGTAGCAGTTAAGGCGCTTGCCTGCAAAGCCTAAGGACCCATGTTCTCTCCAGATCCGATGTAAGCCAGAAGCACAAAGGTGAGGCAAGCACAAGATTGCACATTCCCACTAGGTGGCGCAAGAGTCTGGCATTGGATTGCAATGGCTGAGGCCCTGGTGCACCAATTCTCTCTCTTTCTTTCTTCCTCTCTCTTAAAAAAAATGACTGCATCAAATTTTTTCAGTCTTTCTAAGGAACACCCCACCTCTGAGGCACACACCTCTTCATTCAGGTTGCTGCTTTCCTGGATAGTCTTGATCCACGCTAACATATCATCTCTGTCTTCAGCCTGAAACAGGCATTCACAGTCGGGTGTGGTTAGGCGAAACACGTTTTTCCTCTTGGTCTCACTGTACGAGATGTCTATCAGGCAGGCATTAACACTGATGGGCTGCTCTTCCTCTGATGGAGTCATCTGCTCTCTTCTGTCTTTGTACAAGTACAGTGAATGGCCTCGAAGAACAACATACATCTGTTTCCACGGCCTAATACTCCCACCAACTCTCTAGAAAACACAAATCGGCTCATGAATATGCAATTGGAGGCTAAATCTTCAGGAAAGGAACAGTTTGCCAGTAGCATCCTTTATACACACACACAAGTACCTGGTGCAGACAATGCCTGGTTTACCTCAATACATACTTTGCTAAGAGAGGAAGGGCAACAACTGTCAAGTATACACCAAGTTATAAAATATATTTACACCAAGACACAGAATAATGAAATTCCAAAGAAGCCCAAATAAAAACATTGCCAAAATATATTTAAAGAGTTAAAAGAATAGAAAACATTTTAAAAAATCAGGACTTTTTTGTCTTGCAGTACCAGAGATTGAGCGTAGGATATTGGCAAGTACTCTATGACTGACCTATATCCCCAGCCAGAATTAAAAAAAAAAAAATTTGCCGGGCGTGGTGGCGCACGCCTTTAATCCCAGCACTCGAGAGGGAGAGGTAGGAGGATCGTCATGAGTTCGAGGCAACCCTGAGACTACATAGTGAATTCCAGGTCAGCCTGGGCTAGAGTGAGACCCTACCTTAAAAAACCAAAAAAAAAAAAAAAAATTTACTTGCATGTTCATATGTGCATGTGTACGGGCACTTGCTGGAAATTAACACCAGATGCTTAGGCCTTTTTCTGTGTCTAGCTTTGAATGGTACTAGAAAATCAAGCCCAGGCCACAGGTTTTGCAAGCAAACACCTTTAACCACTGAGCCACTCCCTAGCCCCAGAATATTTAAAACAAAAGTAAGAATTACATCTTAGACCATGAATATGATCAACACTACAGAAGGAATTTCTAAAACATATAAAAATAATGAACTAAGTTCCCAAAGTTGATCAGCCTTATATAGTAAAGCAACAATATCCATACCCAAAACAGATGTACATGGTGGCGCGTGCATTTGGATTTGGTTTGCAGTGGCTAGAGGCCTTGGCTTGCCCATCCTCTCTCTCATAAATAATAATAAAAAAATAAGCTGTACAGGGCTGGAGATATGGCTTAGCAGTTAAGGTGCTTGCCTGCAAAGCCAAAGGACCCAGGTTCGATTCCCCAGGATCTACATCAGCCAGATGCACAAGGTGGTGCATGCATCTGGAATTTGTTTCCAGTAGCTAGAGGCCCTGAGACACTCATTCACATTCTCTCACTCAGTAAAATAAAATAAAATAAAATAAAACAAGCTATCCATATTATTATTGGGAAATTTCTATTGTAAAGTTTTCTTTATTGTATTGGAATCTGTTTGATGAAGCATTGCCATATTCAGTGATACAAGTCAGTATTTAAAAAATAAAATTACAAAGGAAATTTGAAAGAACTGCAGTAAGTTAAATAAAAATGTAAAAAAATGTTAATATGGAGAATTGCCTTTGTGATGACCTATGCCTAGTAAACTAATATTTACTAATATTTAGTAAAGAAAGAGTTCCTTCTTAATAATTTTGTTTTTCATACTGCAAAAGTATAAGAAAAATTGTTCCACATATAGTTGACATGCAGGATGAAAAGTATAGAAATCATCAATGATCAGAATTTTCATTCATCAGAAGACCATTCAAAGGATGTTTTTCAGTCTGAATTTGGGTATCCTGCCACGTACATGCACACTGTGCTTTACTTGTCAGTGCCTGCATTTATGAAACCCACAGGGGCTGAGAAAACCCATTACCTTGCCCTTATCAGTGACAAGTGGTCGGAAGTGGAGCCACCCTTCCTTGGCAGCGTCACTGAAAACTTCCGAGGAAGAATCCTTCCTGGACCCAGGGTCTTCGGATGGCTTTTGACTGTCTGTGATCTACAGAAAAGGCCAAGAAAACAGCAATATGTTATTCTTTTCCTATATAAATATTTTCACATGGAAACTGCTTTGCCAAAAAAAAAAATCATATTTAACATTTTATGTAAAGCCCTATTTTTGGAAAATTTTGTGTTTATCAATCATAGAAAATTTCCTAGCCTTGAGTTGTTTGTTTGTTTTTTTAAGGTTAATTGACCACCATTATTTTTCAAACATCATCTAAAAACTGGTATGGTTTTAATGCTTTCATAAGTTCACAATTTCGCAGATAAAGGCAATTTTAAAAGAGAAAAAGAATCCAGGTGTCGTGAGGCATGATTGTAATCCCAGCCTTCAAGAGGCTGAAGGAGGAGAATCTTCATGTGGACAAATGCAGAGTCTATGCCTGGTCTAGAGAATGAGTGAGAGCTCAGCATGGGTTACATAGTGAGTTCAAGGCTACTGTGACTATATAGTAAGGTCCTATCTCACACAAGTAAACAAAAACTCAGCAAGTGAACAACCAAAAAATGATCAATTTGTGACATGTGACATTTCTACAATGAAAATTGCCAAATAAAATAGATGATTAAACTGAAGGAGCTAAAGCAAGAAAAAGAGACTAGGCATGAAAGGGGAAAAGATCTCAGGGAGAATGTATAGCTAATGAATGTATATTCATCACCTTAAACCTTTTAGTGAGAGTGAAGAGCTAATGAGAAACAGTTTCTGGTCTTGGGGAAGTGTGTGATGAATTTGAAAACCACCCTGACTGCAATGTGGAGAGTGCATTCTAAAGGGACAAGCTTGAAAAGATGTGTGATGTAGGAATCCAGGTGAGGGATGATGGAGGCTGGACCTCAACTATTAAAGTGAAAACAGGAGGAATGTAAAGATTCAGAGAATACTTATAAACAGTAGACAGGATTTATTTGGGGGAGATTTATGCAATAGAATAAACAAGGTTAATTTCTATAATTTGTCTTGAGCAAGTGGGTAGATAGAAGTGGAATGAGTGAGATGGAGAGAGCTAAGGTATAAAGGAGGCAGGGCAATCAAGGGCAACTGGCTATGTTAACCATGAGCTGGGCGTGGTGGCACGCACATTTAATCCCAGAACTCAGGAGGTAGGAGGATCACAGTGAGTTCGAGGCCACCCTGAAAATAGAGTGAATTCTAGGTCAGCCTGAGCAGGAGTGAGACCCTACCTTGAAAAGCAAAAAAAAAAAAAAAAAAAAAAAAAAAAAAGATAAATAAAAAAAAAATCATCCAAATGAAGACATCACATAGGTAAGTAGTTTACATGAACTGTGGTTTAAGGAAAAGTCAAGACTAGACTTCGGGAGGGCTCTGTGTAAGACCCCTGTAGAAGTCAAGGCAGGCAAGGAGGGTCAGGGCAAGCTCTAGGCACCTCAGAACTTTAGAGATTAAGCAAGACCATCAGAGCCAGCAAAGGAGACTGAGAAATAGTCAGAGGTAGAAGGAAAAGCAGAGAAGATGGGAATGTGTTGAAAACTGCAGAAAGGTCAAATAAGTTAAAGACCAAAGTAACATTAAGTTTGGAATTTGTGTGTCACCGGCAATTCGGGCATGAGCATTTGTCATCTTAATGTGTGGGGGCTGAGAAGCAGAATGTAAAACAGTGCTTTCAAGAAGTTTTATTATAAAAAGCAAAAGAAAAAATAGTAGGAAATGTGGATTTTAGAAAGGTTTGTGTTGAATGAAGAAATATAGGAGAACATGGCTATATTCTATTGTATATATAGTACATGCTGGAAAACATAGGAGAACATAGCTATATTCTATTGCATACAGTACATGCTAGAAAGTCAGTGATTTTGTAGAAAAGGATGAGAAGGCGACTGATGTAATCTACACACTGTGGTTACTGGTTTTTAAGAGGCCAATGTTTCAAAAGATATTTAATAGGAATAAGAAAGAATATGGAAAGCAGAAAGTATGGATATAGATGCAGGTGATGGCTATTTTTCATAGGTAGTAAACAAGAAAATTCCTATTTTTTCAATGAAACATGAGGGAACAGTAGCAGAGAAGACAGGGAGGGTGGAGGAAGCATGAAGCAGGAGTCTGGGGGATAGAAAAGCATGCAACAAAACATGGAGATGCTGCTGGGGAGTTTGATTTGTTCTGCCTTGAATTGACAGTGTGAGAAATATAAGCTCATTGTACGTAAAGTCTTACATATGGGATAAAAACATTTAATATTAAAAACATTTACATACACCCCCAAATGCAGTTGACACAGAATAAGAAGTTACACCACTTAAATACTAAATATTCAATGGGTAAAAGAAATATTTCTCTCTGAAGAACTACATAAATAAGGAATGATACCACAGTTCTTATTTATTTAGTGTTTTTAATGATTAGATACTAACCTTGATTCCCTTTAGGCTAGATACGTGCTTAAAAGATCTGTTGAAAAAGTAGATAAATATTTGTGATAAATGCAAAAGAACATGATTTAATAAGAATGATCTAACAATACAACTAACTTTTCACTATAAGCTGACCCTCCATCACTACCTGAAGTGTTCACTGTTCATGTGAGGAACAGCTAATTTTATAAACACCGAAGCTTTCAACTTAATGATAGATGCTTTCTCAGTTGACCTGGCATATTAAAACTCTCTGCTCTAAGAGTGTGATGGTATCTTTTCCTCAGATCAAAGTAAAAGCTACTCAGGCTTCCACTGGGATTTTACAATTGGCTACCCATAGCTGGAAAGGTGCATCAGGGCACTGTACCATGCTGGTTGTGACAAGTGAGTAGCTGCCACCAGCATGGATGACAGGACGCCAAGTCTCCACTTGTACAGCTGGTGGGAACCCTGAGCCACAATACAGCAGCAGAGCACTGTCAGGACACGGGCAGATGTTTTGTCCCGGGCGCATCCTCAGTGCTGTCAAGCAGGGGAGCAGCACTGGGCTGCTGAACGGCATTTGGGCTACAGGAGACAGGCCTACATTAGTTACTCAAAATTATTTTCATCAAGGACAGCAAGATACATGGACAAACACAATCTCAAACAGTATCAGGAGGTCCTACAGCTAAAATGCAGCCCACAAAGGAGTGGGGTGAAGCCTGGATTCCCCAGACCTTGTCTGACAATTTATGTCCATCTCTGGGAACAAACACTATTTAGCTCAATATCTGGATATTTATAGTGTCTGACTTTCAATAAAAATGACAAATACTCAAAAGCAAGAAAAAAAGAACTGATTTTCAAAGACATGGAGCAGATAAAACAGCCTAACCCAGAGGTGATCTAGAGTGACACTAGAATTTTCAGACAGTTCATGCAAAATATACCAACTATTCTCAAAACTGGTTATGAGCACGCATGGACAAAGGACAGTGGCTAAAAGTGGTGAAGTCAAGCGTGTTAGGAAGAGAGGACACCGTTAGCTACATACTTCAAACTCTGGGATATCAGAACCAAGCTCCTGTTTGACACACAGAAGTGGGGTGCTGGAGCTGTGACAGGAGCCGCATAGGAAAACATGGAGCCTCTGAAGAGGTGAGAACTAGTGAGGAAACACACAGCCCAGGCATCTTTGCAGAAAGCAGTGTACAGCTCATGAAGGGAGGAGGCCAGTACTGACATCTTTTAGTGAGGGAAACTTAGGACTCAAACAGCTCACACATCCAACCTGAAATCAATAGAAAAATTTCTGCTGGGCTGGAACACTGTGCCCTGGCTGTATCTCACACGAGTCTCCCTTATGTGGCTGGTCCTGGAAGAACTAATTTTATTAGCCCAAGATCTTATACAAAGGTAACAAAACAAAACAACAACAAAAAAGACAAATTGTTCTTTCAGGTCCAATGTCAGAAAAGATGCCAACACTCCCTAAATCAATCTGTAAGTTAAACACTGTAGCAATGAAAGCACCCACAAAAGCTAAGAAAAAAAAAAAAATCTGGGCTGGAGAGATGGCTTAGCGGTTAAGGCACTTGCCTGCAAAGCCAAAGGACCCAGGTTTGATTCCCCATGCACAAGGCATATGTGTCTGGAGTTTGTTTGCAGTGGCTAGAGGCCCTGGTGTGCCCATTTTCTCTCTCTCTCTCTCTCTCTCTCTTTCTCTCTGCCTCAAATAAATAAATAAAAATAAAATATTTTTTTAAAATCTGACCTTAAGTTCAAATAACAAAATTAAAATAAGCAGAAGAATTTTTAAAGAACAGAATATTGAGTGACAGCCCTATCACATTAGAAAACCACTATAAAACCTGGACAGAATAGAACAGAAAATTGTAAATATATAAGCCGGGCATGGTGGTGAACACCTTTAATCCCAGCACTTGTGAGGCACAGGTAAGATGATTGCCAGGAGTTCAAGGCCACCTTGAGACTACATAGTTGAATTCCAGGTCAGCCTGGGCAAGAGCAAGACCCTACCTTGTAAAACCAGAAAAAAAAGTAAATATATCAAAAAAGAAAGACCTGTAAATGTGAGAAGTCAACAGAGCACAACTTTGTTATTATTTTGAAATAGATTAGACCTTTATCGCATAATTCAAGATCCAAAAAATATAAAAATATTTCTTCAAATTCAACAAAAATATTTTAAACATTTTTGCACATTAAAAAAATAAAACTAAATGAAAAATCTGAATTGGGAAAATGCTTCTAACATTTATCACATAAAAGTGCTATCTTCACTTATATAAAAAACTATAGAAGTCGGCAGGAAAATGAATAGCTAAAGGTAACTCACACACAAAAACAGCATAAATATCTGCTACGTTATTTTAAATAGGCTCAATGGGTAAGTTTAGTTAAACTATAATATGATCCCATTAGATTTATAAGGAACTAAAAAGTTAATGCACATAGACTTCTGTATAA
The DNA here is from genome assembly GCA_036346955.1 of Dipus sagitta. Classification (NCBI taxonomy): domain Eukaryota; kingdom Metazoa; phylum Chordata; class Mammalia; order Rodentia; family Dipodidae; genus Dipus; species Dipus sagitta. Next base: position 157,312,650 of record CM070773.1, read on the forward strand.
TGTTGACAGCAATGTGATTTGAAATAATTTTTAAGATAAGGAGGACAATTGACAGTAGATATTAAAATAAAAATTCACCTTTTGAGATATAACAATTCAATTTTCAATTATCTTAATACATGTGCTAAATGAACTAAGTACAAATACAGTCAATGAAGTAATGTCTGTGGCAGCACAGATACTAAATGTGTACTAATAGGATATCAAATGTTGAAACATAACTATTCAATGAGAAATTAAACAAGTATGACAAAGAAGATGGCAAGAATATATAAACTGAAGAATCCCTTGATCAATGTTTATACCACACTATCCACATGTTTATAAAAATAATAAGAACACACCTATATATAAGCACTTATGTATATATACGATTTGATACATAGAACAGTTTTCGAATTAATACAGAAGAAAACAGCAACATAGTTATGATTGAGTAGTACCAGGTGAATGTAGGTCTAGTGTGGAAAGAGTATCTACAATAAGTAAAAGAATATATTCTATATAAATATATTATACCTTTATATATATATTTTACCTTGCATTTGTATTACTGATTTGAAACTATTCTCATTTCTAAAACTCCAAGTGGATATAACCACTTTGATTGATTCTTTTATTTGCATTTCTAGCTAGAAAACATGAGATAACCTAAAATTCAGAATTTATATGCCAAACTCATGCTGAACACACACCATAGAAAAATAAATTCATCTAGACTTACATTTTTGCATCTTCTCTATAATCATCCAGACCTTCATCATATGATTTTGATCTTTCTGTTTTTGAGCTGGGCTGGGCATTGAGGCTAGGAGGTCCAACAGATTCTGTAATTACAATCCAACATTCACATTTTTTCAACTATTTCCAAATTCTGTTAGTGGTAAAGAGATCAGTTTGCTATTCTGTTGTCAGACATGAGTTGCATGACCATTCTTTAAATGTACCTTGGTCATGGGAGAGCTGACGTCGGATGAGGGGAGCGGAAGTTGTGAGGCTGGGCGGGACTGCTGCTATTGAGGGGACTTCCGAGGTAGAAGCTGAGATGACGGCAGAAGCAGGGATATGTGCAATATCATGATCAATGCTAGGGCTGGTTGGTTCATCTGGAAGAAAAACGAAAATAAATACTGCAAAGTTAAATCATTTTAGAGTTGTTACCAATACAACCAATTGTCAATCAGCGTTACTAAAAGGACCAGATAAAGATTTTAACAGCCATCAAGTTACCAATAAATGATGTATTTCCTGCTAAAATTCAACTTACATGGCCATTACTCTAGTGATATAAAATAATGCTGAGAATGTTAGAAGAAATGAAATGAACTGTTTATTTTTTTTAAATTTTTTTTGTTTATTTTTACTTATTTGAAAGTGACACACAAAGACAGAAAGAGACAGATAGAGAGAGAGAGAGAATGGGCATGCCAGGGCCTCCCGCCACTGCAAACGAACTCCAGACGCGTGTGCCCCCTTCTGCATCTGGCTAACGTGGGTCCTGGAGAATCGAGCCTCAAACTGGGGTTCTTAGGCTTCATAGGCAAGCGCTTAACCACTAAGCCATCTCTCCAGCCCAAAATGAACTGTTTCTTATGCCAACTAATACATGATAATCAAAATACCAGAATGTGCAGATATCCAGATACCTAAACCTACCATGGCATAGCAAAAATTACGCATCACCACAAAACTACTGTTTGAATACTAAGTGTATTACAGGCCACCCATTCAGGAAGCTAAGCCAGGAATTTTGGCTAAGGCTTACCTTTTTTTTTTTTTCCTAAAATTTTTTTTTTATTATTTTTTTATTTCTATTTATTTATTTGAGAGTGACAGACAGACAAAGAAAGGGGCAGATAGAGAGGGAGAATGGGCGTGCCAGGGCCTCCAGCCACTGCAAAGGAACTCCAGACGTGTGTGTCCCCTTGTGCATCTGGCTAACGTGGGTCCTGGGGAATTGAGCCTCGAACCGGGGTCCTTAGGCTTCACAGGCAAGCACTTAACCGCTATGCCATCTCTCCAGCCCTAAGGCTTACCTTTTGAAGAATCATTTATTTAAACCTTTCCTCAATATGACCTCCCCACAAGTCTATCTTTAATTTTTATACAAAGGCAGTGAAGCTCAGTTGATAGCAGCTAGAGACTGTATTATTACCAGGGCCACTGTAAGACTATTTAGCATTTTTGTGTAAATCACAAAAATAGGCACCAATTTTTCCAGACAGATGTCAGTCATGGTCCTCTCTTCTTGCGCTAGAACACGACACTTGCAGAAATATTTTTGTGCTATGAATTTTCACCTTTTCCGATGCCTCTATCTGTCATACAAATTCATGAATTCATAACAGCTAACAATGACAGTTCTTACTACACATGAACCCCATCTTAAGTGCTTTATGCATATTACTTCCTATAATGGTAATGAAATCCCAAGAAGAATTATTTTACGGACCGACAGAGACACTAGAAAGACTGCCGGGTAAAAGTTCAAGCTTTAGTGGTGGAACTGAAGCAAGCGGGACACACAAGCTCTGCTCTGCATGTCTGTCCATTAGTGAACAACAGCTTTGCTCCAATTCTTGCTCATGTAAAAACATACATGGTAAAGTTCTGATATTTTAAGGTAAGAGAAAATACTTTAATAGGATGCCTGAACTAATAAGCAAAAAGTTTAAGGCCTTGGGGCTAGAAAGATGGCTCAGTGGCTAAAGGCACTTGCTTACAAAGCCGGATGGCCTGGATTCCATTCTCCAGTACCCACATAAAGCCAGAAGCACAAAGTGGTTTTTAGTGGCAAGAGGCCCTGACATGGCTAATTCTCTCTCTCTCTCCCTTTCTGTGTGCAAATAAATAAAACACTTAAACACAATTTTAAGGCCTCATAATTAAAGTCTTTTAACAAATAAGGTATGGTCTGGGAGATGGCTAGGAGGTTAAAGGTGCTCAGAAGCAAGAGGCCCTGGTGTGACCACACATAAAAACATAACCACACCATGTTAAAAATTTAAAAATAAGCTACAATTATATAATTAAAGAGAACATAATATATCTCTAGAATGTTAAGATTAATAAAATAATCATTCATATATAAAAAAACTATAATGATATAAAGAACATTTTGATTTCATTTTTTTTTTTTTTTTTTTTTTTTTTGGTTTTTCAAGGTAGGGTTTCACTCTAGCTCAGGCTGACCTGGAATTTATTATGTAGTCTCAGGGTGGCCTCGAACTCACGGTGATACTCCTACCTCTGCCTCCCGAGTGCTAGGATTAGAGGCATGTGTCACTACGCCTAGCTGCATTTTGATTTCTTGATTCAGTGGTCAGACTACTTTAATTTTAGGCAAACTCTAAGAATCTTGCATCATTCTAATGATCAGTATTTCAGTAAAGAGGACTAATATTTGAAAAATTCTAAAATTTCATTTTATGACTAGCAGCAAAAAGTTATGATCTCTCCAGCCCGACTTTATTTTCTTATTTTGTTAAAAGCAGGCTTTTAGATTTTAACAACAGCTGTGCATGTAAAGATATTCTGAATAGGACTCCAGTCACTCAGAAAATAAGTTCAACAACTGAAAAATGGGACCACAGGAAATTAAAACACTTTTGTACAGCAGAGGAAATGGCCAATGTATGACAAGGCTGCCTACAGAATAGGAGAAAATCTTTGTCAGTCATACATCTGACAGAGGATTAATATCCAGAATATACAAGCAATTCAAAAATATAAACATGGGGCTGGAGAGATGGCTTAGCAGTTAGGCACTTGCCAGTAAAGCCAAAGGACCCAGGTTCGATTCCCAGGACCCTTGTAAACCAGATGCACAAGGTAGTGTATATGTCTGGAGTTCGTCTGCAGTGGCTGGAGGGCCTGACATGCCCATTCTACCTGTCTCTTTCCCTTCCTCTCTCTCTCTCAAATATATATATATATATATATATATATATATATGACGAAAATAAACAACCCAAACAAAACTGGGCTATGGAACAGAACCAAGAGTACTCAAAAGAAGAAATAAAAATGGGTAATAAATATTTTTAAAAGTGTTAAACATCCTTAGCCTTCAAAAAAATGCAAATTATACCACTTTGGGATTCCATTTCACTACAGTTAGAATGGTTATCATCAAGAAAACAAATGATGGGCTGGGAGAGATAGCTTAACAGTTAAGGCACTTGCCTGCAAAGCCAAAGGACCTAGGTTTGATTCTCCAGGACCCAAGTGAGCCAGAAGCACAAGGTGGCGTATGCTTCTGGAGTTTGCAGCGGCTGGAGGCCCTGGCATGCCCATTCTCTATCTGCCTCTTCCTCTTTCCTTCTCTCTCTCAAATAAATAAACAAATAAAACATTTGAAAAATGATAACAAATATTGGCAGGAATATGGGGAAAGAGGGACCCTTATTCCCTATTGGTAGAAGTGTAAATTGGGATAGCCACTATGGATATTAGTGTGGAGAGTTCTCAAAAAGTTAAAAATTGAACTACCTTATGAGCCAGGTATACCACTCCTTGGCATATATGGTAAGGACTCTTATGCTCTATTTCAAAGATATTTGCTCAGCCATGTTTATTGCTGCTGTATTCACAGCTGCTAGGAAACAGAATCAGCCACACACCCATCTAATGATGAATGCATCATGAGCATGTGCTACATACACACAAAGGAGCTTTCCCAGCTGTAAAGAAAAATGAAATAAGGATATTCACAGAAAATGAATGGAACTGGAAAACATCATACTGAGTGAACTAACCCAGGCTCAGAAACACAAAAGCCACATCATATGTTCTCACCACATGGATTCTAGCTTCAAATTTTTAGATTAGTGGGTCTAAGTTGGAATGAATGTCTATAAAGGCAAGAAGCTAGGAAGGGCTATTGTGGGTGGCGTTGGAGAGAGGGAGAACATATGGGACACGAAAATAGAAGGGTTAATAGTGAGAGGGAACAATTTAGAGAGGGACAGGGACAAGGGAGAAATGGGGTGGTGGGAGGACAAAACAAAATTAAGGAAATATGAATAAACCATATAGAAACCTAGTGCTTGGTAAGCCGACTTAAAATGTGTATTTTTTAAAAGTCTTTAAACAAAGTCCCCTACATAGGTGAATAAGGCTGCTTACAGAAGCCATAAGGTGTTAATAAAAAGTTCCAGTGTCAGGGATGAGATACTTCCCAATGGGTAACTTCATAGGGAGGCAACAAAGGCTTCTAAAACAATATTGGCTACTGTTATTGCTCTTGGTTACCCACCAACTAGATAGCAAGGCCCTACCACTAAAGACACCATACATTTCAGAGGAGATCAGGCACGTTCAGGGTGGTATGGCCATAGACACCATACATTTCACTTGCAGAACTTAACGAAACCAAACTGGAACTAAGTGAGAAGTTTCATTCAGCTGGCTAGCTTTCTCCATGCCAGGGAGTACTATATAATACTGGACAGCATACCTTGCATCAAAGAAAAACACATTCAACAGGCTAGAAAAGGGAAAATAATAACCAAGGCTAGATAGAACAGTTGTCCAACCAAATGAAGACTAAGAAAACACCAAATACCACAATGAAACTAAGAGCTGTTTTTTTAAGTGAGACTGATAAACTCTTAGCCAAATTAACCAAAAATAAAGAGTGAAAATCTTAATTAATAAGATTAGAGAATACAAAGAAGCATTACAACAGACACCAATGAAACTGACAGAATCATAAGGACATATTCAAGAACCTGTACTGTACCAAATTGGATAATCTAAAAGAAATGGGTCAATTTCTATATGCATATAACCTACCAATGTTAAACTGAAGTAGGATAAATAATCTAAACCTATCTAAAACATGCAACTAGATCGAAGCAGTAATTAAAAAAATAAACAAAGTCTCCCAGCCTGAAAAAATTGAGGTCCAGACAGGTTAGGTGCAGAATTCTATCAGACCTTGAAGGAAGAACTGAAGCCAGTGCTTCTCAAAGGATTGCATAATGCAGAAAGGAGTGTGTGCTTCCGACTCCTATGAAACCAGCATTACACATAGAGCAAAACCAGACAGACACAATAAAAACGAAAAGCTAGAGCCAGACATGGTGGCACATGCCTTTAATTCCAGCACCTGAGAGGCAGAGATAGGAGGATCACCATGAGTTCAAGGCCACCCTGAGTCTACATAGTGAGTTCCAGGTCAGCCTGAGCTAGAGGGGGACCCTACCTCAAAAAAACAAAACAAGACAAAAAAATGAAAAACTATACACCAATATCCCTGGAACATACAAGCAAAAATTCTCAAACTGAATTCAAGAATGTATCAAAAACATCATTCACTTTCATCAAGGTGGCTTTATCAGAGATTCAGGGAAGGTTCAATATATGTAAATCAATAAATATAATACATCACATAAAAACACTCAAGGACAGAAGTCCCACATTATCTCAATAGATGCAGAAAATGTCTTTGACAAAATCCAATGGATATCCCTCATAATAAAAACACTGGAGAACATATCTCAACATTGAAAAAGACAATAAATAACAAACCTATGTACAACCTCATGCTAAATGGAGAAAAACTCAAAGCGTTCCCACTAATATCTGGAACAAGACGAGGGTGTCCACTCTATCCACTGTTATTTAATATGCTGATGAGTTTTACATATATCAATAAGACAAGAGAAATAAAGGGATACAAACTGGAAAGGATGAAGTCAAACTAACCTCACAGATGAAATGATTTTAGATATGAGACTCTAAGGACTCCACCAGAAAATGCTTAGAACAGATAAACACTTTCAGCAAAGTCACAGGAAACAAAGAGTTCAGTAATCTTTTTATATACCAATGAGAAACATACTGAGAAAGAAATCAGGGATGGGCTAGACAGATGGCTCAGCAGTTAAGGCGCTTGTCTGCAAAGTCTAATGACACAGATTCAATTCCCCAGAACCCACGTAAAGCCAGGTGCACAAAGAGGCACATGCATCTGATTTCATGTAGAGTGGTTGGAGGCCCTAGATTATCCATTCTCTCTGTTTCCCTTCTCTCTCTCTCTCTCTCCATGCAAATAAATAAAAAAAATTTTTTTTAAAGAAATCAGGGAAACAGTCCCATTTATAATAGTCACAAAAAATTAAGTATATTGGCATATCCCTAGCCAAGGAAATGAAAGACCTCTACAATGAAAAGTTTAAAACACGGAAGAAATTGAATAATACACAAAAGATGAAAAGATTTCCCATGCTCATGGACTGAAAGAGTATAATGAAAATGGCCATCCTACCAAAAGCAATATACAGATTCAATGCAATCCCAGTGAAAATTCCAGTACGATTCTTCACAGAAATAGAAAAACTAAATAAATTTCATATGGAAGCACAAAAGACCCCAGTTAGTTAAAACAATCCTAAGCAAAAGAAGAATACTGCTGAGGGTATCATCATACCTGATTTCAAGTTATACTACAGACCCACAGTGATAAAAACAGTATGGTACTAGTACAAAAACAGACAAGTAGATCAATGGAATAGAATAGAAGATCCGGTTATAAGTCCATGTAACTAATCAAACTCTTTCCCCCACCCCAAGGTAGGGTCTCGCTCTAGCCCAAGCTGACCTGGAATTCACTGTGCAGTTTTAGGGTGGCCTTGAACTCATGGCAATCTGCCTACCTCTGCTTCCCCCATGCTGGGATGAAAGGCATGCACCACTTTGCCTGGGCTTTTTTTTTTTTTTTTTTTTTTTGACAAATATGCCAAAAACACTCATTGGAGAAAATATAGCCTTTTCAACAAATGGTGCTGAGAAAATTGCCTATCCACATGTACAATAAAACTAGATCCTTATTTTTCCAGCTTAAACCATCAGGAAGGAAAAAAAAAAGATTAAGAATCTCAATTTAAGACCTGGAACTTTGAAATTACTACAAAAAAAAAAAAAAAAAAAAAACAGAAAGAATACCTCAATATATATAGGCATAGGGGAGGATTTTCTGACTGGGAAATAAGGCAAGCAGTTATCAAATGGAGCATCAGGAAACCAAAAAGCTACTGTACAGCTAAGGAAACTGTCAACCAAGTCAGAAGGCAGCAATGGAGAAAATCTCAGATATAAAAAACTCAAAAAACTAAATAATATAAAACCAAACAACCAAAATATGGGCTATAGAATTGACAGAGTTCTTAAAAGATGAAATACAAAAGGCCAATAAGCATTTTTCAAACATTTTCAGCCATTAGGAAAGTGCAAATTAAAAATACTTTGAAATTCCATCACACCCCCAGTCAAAAAAATGAAATGCTGGTGAGGGTATGAGGAAAGAGGAACCCTTATTCACTATGGTGGGAGAGTAAACTGATGCAGCTAGTATGGAAATCAGTTGCAAAGGCAAAAAAAAAAATACATCTACCTTACAGCTCAGCTATACCAGTCCTTGGCATATACCCTAAGAACTCTACATTCTACTTCAGGGATTTTTGCTCAGCCATGTTTATTGTTGTTCTATTCACAATAGCTAGGGAACTGAACTAGCCTAGATGCCCATCAACTGACAAATGGTAATGAAGATGTAGCATGTATAGACAATGGAATTTTATTCAGCCATAAAAAAATGAAATTATGAATTTTTCAGGGAAATGGATGGATCTTGAATATATATTAAGCGAGGTAATTCAGACTCTGAAAGATAAATGCCATGCTTTCTCTCTCATGTAGAACTTAACATTTTCAAATTCTTAGATTTCTATGAAAATTGAAGTAAGAGACAGTAGAAACCAGGAAAACTAGAAAATAGCCTACAGAGGGGTTGGGAGGGGATAGTAGACATGGAAGTATAGGGGTGGGCAGGAATAAGTGGGGTCAAGGGAAGGGAATGGGGGAGATGAGGGGTTGGGAGAAAGGGCTAACCAAAACTAAAAAGTTAAGAAAAAGCCAGATGGAATCTTACTTCTTTTTTAACTAATTAAAAATATGTAATTAATGCTGGGCATGCCCAGCATTCAGGAGGCAGAGGTAGGAGGATCACGTGAGTTCGAGGCCACCCTGAGACTACGTAGTCAATTCCAGGTCAGCCTGAGCTAGAGTGAGACCCTACCTCAAAAAACTAAAATAAATACATTAATCAATTAAAAATTAATATATACATCAATATATATTAATTTTAAATTATTTTTAATCATATATATGTATGTGTATATATATATATGATTAAAAGAGAGAATAAACAAATACAAAGTGGGACTGGATAGGTTGTTGTTCTCTAAAGCCATAGGCTATTACAAGAAAACCCCAGTACCAGAGGTGGGATACCTCCCAATGAATGGTTGGACAAGGAGATCCCAGAGGTCCCAAAACAATACAGGCCAAGGTTCTTGGTTGTGAACCAGACCTAGGTGATAAAACCCTACTGCTGAAGGCAGAACATGTGTTAGTTGCAGGGCACTGAATAATCAAGCTGACACTAGGCTGAAAGTCTCCTCACAGCTGGCTGGCTGTCATAGTGTTGGAATGTGCAAGCTGCTGAGGGAGAAAAGTCATCAATAGTCTGCTCAATGATGGACCCATCCTATGAGCTATACAACCAAAGAGCCAGGCAAGCTGTGCCCACTGGTGCAATAGTGTCATGACTGCTATGCTCTTGATTGGATTTGAGGCTTGCTCCACAGGAGGGAATTCATGCCTGGTATGGAAAACCTAGTCAAAAAGACTATGGCTGAAAAGATCATAGGCCCTAGGGGAAAGTTACTATTATTATTTGACTAAGTCAATGGATAGGTTGTGCTCATCAAATTGTTCTCTAAATATTTTTATTATGTAGATATAGGAAAGACTCAAAACTCATCAAAGTGGTGAGAAAACATGACTGTTGAATGCGTAGTGCTAAATGAGACATCTCTATCATACCCTCCAAGGCTCCGGGAAAATTGTGGAAAAGGGGACAGGAAGTTTAGAAGAGCCAGGTGGTGGGAGGAATACTTTAGGACATTATTCTTCGATCATGAAGTGATCATTACATTTATGACCTCATAGCCACTGTCATTACCTCCATAAGGCCTGCAAATAAATATTGAGCACATCAACATTTCAACTTGGATGATGGGTTAAAAAAAATAGCTGGGCATGGTGCTGCACACCTTTAAACCCAGCATTTGGGAATCAGAGGCAGGAGGATTTCTGCGAGTTCCAGGTTAGCCTAGGCTAGTGCAAGACCCTGCCTTGAAAGAAAACAAAAAAGATATCAAATAGAAGGACTAGTTGTGGGGGCTAGAGAGATGGCTCAACTGTTAAGGTGTTTGCCTAATGACCTGGGTTCAATTCCCCATTAACCACATAAAGCCAGATGCACAGTAGCACATGCATCGAGTTCGTTTGTAGCAGCTGAAGGCCCTAGCAAGCTCATTCTGACTGTCTATCTCTTTCTGCTTGCAAATAAATAAATATTTAGGAAAAAAAAGACTAGTTATAAAGAAGAAGGGGTTTAATGGAAGTGAGAGGGGAAGTGGGGCAAAAGTAGGTAATGAGAAGAGATTATGATCAAATTACAGTATGTATAAATAGTAAGAAAAAATTTAAATACATAATACATAAATTTTAAATGCATAACCATCATTTTAAGTTATATTTGAGCTAGGTGTGGTGGCACATGCCTTTAATACCAGCACTGGAGAGGCAGAGATGGGAGGATTGCCATGAGTTCAAGGCCACTTGAGACTACCTCCAGGTCAGTGGCTAGAGCAAGACCCTACCTTGAAAAACCAAAAAAAAAATTATATTTGATAATTTTATATAATTCTATAGATTTATAGCATAGACTGTGGAAGAATAATGTGTTCATATTCTGTTTTTCATTTTACCCCTTTGAGAAAGAGGTAATCCTAACACCTTCCTGAATTATACCATATTGATTTAAGGTATATTAGCATTAAGCTACTGGCTCCTTTTTATTTCAATTAAGTAAGTGCTATATTGTAAAAGGAGAGTTAAATGGGTATAAATTAGAAGGAATTGAGACTACTATGGAATTATATATGCTGTTGCAAAGTAGCAGCAGCTTGTATAGATGTATCTTCTTTTTAACTAAAATAAGAACAGAACAGACAAGACATTCACTGAAAATGGCCTGAAATGCTGGTCTATTTTGAAATCTAAGACTTTTACAAGTCCTTAAAAGAACAAGAGACTAAGTATCACTAACATATTCATCTTAAAAGGAAGGTAAAATACAACAAATATTTTTTTCCTTTTATTGCACTCTTGAGATATATATTCAGTTTAAGTCAGAGGAGGTAAACAGAAGACATATAAAGCTAAGCCAACTTTAAATTCGTATTTTTTTGCTTGCTCGAGTATGGGTGATGCATGCATGCCTTTGACCTGCAGCAGGGCGCTTGCCTGAGGTGGAAAGTTGCGCTTCTGCCCGTTCTCATTTTCAGCTGCTGTCTCTTATTGCTGCCACTCTAGCCCAGGCTGACCTGGAATTCACTACGTAGTCTCAGGGTGGCCTCGAACTCACGGCGATCCTCCTACCTCTGCCTCCCAAGTGCTGGGATTAAAGGCATGCGTCACCACGCCCGACTATTTGTGTTTTTTCTAATTTTTATTTTGGTTGCTTGCTTTCTTTCTCTTTCTTTCTTTCTTTCTTTCTTTCTTTCTTTCTTTGTTTTTTTTGGTTTTTCTTTTGTTTGTTTTTGAGAGAGCCTGGAATATTCCTTGGTCTCTGCTCCCCTTTGTGAAACTGGGGTTCCAGGTGCACATGGCCATGCCCAGCTACTTGCAGGGATGTGGAGCTCCAAACTTGGTGGTTTCAGTCCCCTCGGGCCTTCATGTTTGGGTAAGAAGCACACTCACTCACCGAGCCATCTCCCTAGCCACCCCCAGTTTCCCCTTTTGAGACTAGGGTGTTTCTTTTTATTTCCGTTGGTTTATTTATCTATTTATTTTTGTTTGTTCAAGGTAGGGTGTCTCACTCTAGCTCAAGCTGACCTGGAATTCACTATGTCGTCTCAAGGTAGCCTCGAACTCATGGCGATCCTCCTACCTCTGCCTCCCAAGTGCTGGGATTAAAGGCATGTGCCACCACGCCCAGCTGAGACTAGGGTTTTGCTATGTTACCTAGGCTGGTCTTAACCGCCCGGCCTGGGTGACCTTCCTGTCTGAGAGTAGCTGACACTACAGGCTACTTCATCGCAAATTACTTTACAAAGCTATTATCTCGAAGAGGTTGAAACTTACTTTCAGAACTTAAGTAGATTTAAAGTGCACCTGTGCCTGCAATGGATTCACAAAGCTTTGTTAATAATTAATATTACTAATTAAACAACTATTTAAAATTTTTTCTACATTGTTGTAGTAGAAGATAATCATTACATGTTAAAGGTATAATGGAATATAAGAGAAATTTTCTTCTTGTAAGACATAGTATTAGGTCTATATTATATAGATAATGAAATGAATTACCTCCATTCACTGATATTTTAAGGAATTAAACCAGGGTACTCATTATTCTTGGGCGTTAGTATTTATAATGCTTTCAAGTAACAAAAATCATTAAGATAACAGTCAATATTCCTTAGTGTTTTGTTCTTAGAATTTGAAAAATAAAACAGAACATACAAAAAATTCCCAAAAATATGTTTTTATGTTACACTAACCCAATGAGGTAATCTAAATAAAATATGTATTGTCAAATAGCTCTGAAGAAATACCTCAAAAACTCATACAGACAGTAGCAAAGTCATGACTCATCACAGCAGCAATGGGAATAAAGACTTGTTGGACCATTTAGGATTTACTCGTTTAGGATTTCTTAATTTATTTGGCTACTGAACTCTTTCTTAATAACACTGAAGGTCTAATGGAATCAATGTTCTTGGAAAATTCTTTGGGAAACATTTCAAATGTCCTCTTTACTCCATTTCAATCTTGGTCTCTATCCTACTATCTAAAACATGTATTTTATGTAATTAGATTGGCAAGAAAAAAAGCATACAGGTTGGAAAAAAATCTTAAAGCCAAAATTAGCCCAGTGGTTTTGTGTGGAAAACACTTCCACCTAATAAAACACAGCAAGGTTTTTGCCCTTTAATGTTCCAGTAAGGGATTTTTAATCAAAAAGCTGAAAACTTTACCAGAAACAAAGACAAATATATTAAGCAAAATAAATCATATTTTTGATGCCATGCTCTAAAAATTAACTAAATACTAAAATTAAAATACTAAAATTAAGGCTGGAGGGATGGCTTAGTGGTTAAGGCACTTGCCTGCAAAGCCAAAGGATCCTGGCTTGATTCCCCAGGACCCATGTAAGCCAGATGCATAACGGGGCCCATGCATGTGGAATTCGTTTGTAGTGGCTGGAGGCCCTGGTGTACCCATTCTCTCTCTCCCTCCCTCCCTCTCTCTGTCAAATAAATAAATAAAAATGAAATATTTTTAAAAATACTAAAATTATGGCTGGAGCAATGGCTTAGAAGTTAAGAGAGCTTGCTGTGCAAGCATGAGAGCCTGAGGAGGCCTGAGAGACTGCTTGAGCTCAGTCCCTAAAATCCATATACACAACTGGGCGTGGCTGCACACATCTGTAACCCCAAATCTCTACAGAAGCAGTCTTCCTACCTTGGCCTCCCCAGTGTTGGGATTAAAGGTGTGTGCTACACACCCAGCAACCTCAGACACCTTTAAGATGCTTACCTCATGGGCAACCCCACATGCAGAAATGCAGTGAAATGAGCTCCATCATTATCTCAGCTTTGTACCCCCTGGTGGTAGATTACTGCAGCATAGCAATTATTGCTATATACTAAAATTTAGACAACATATATGAAATAATATATATGAAATATATATGACTAAGCTATGTCACTTAAAAATAAAAGAGGTATTTACTAGAAATTATGGAAAAGCCTTTAAAAATATGCAAAAGTCCAAAAATAGCCGGGCATGGTGGTGCACGCCTTTAATCCCAGCACTCGGGAGGCAGAGGTAGGAGGATCACTGTCAGTTCAAGGCCATCATGAGACTACGGAGTGAATTCCAGGTCAGCCTGAGCTAGAGTGAGACCCTACCTAGAGAAACAAAAAAAGAAAAGAAAAAAAAAAGTCCAAAACTATCAAAAGTAGTGAGCATTTTTATTCTTAATGAATAAATAGCATGGTTTGTTGTCATCCATCTGTTTGCATACAGAATTACAGCATGACTATTTTATATTTTTGTTAACATCCTCTTCAATAGAATCTTCATTTTATTTCTGTCTTTATATTGCTAGGAAGAAATGTTAGCAGATAATATAACCAGTACTTTTTAAAAAAACTATTCAAGTATCATCTGTAACATCTATATTATATAGAAAGAAATTGTAATGTTACAGTTCTAGTTAAGATTTCACAGGCCTATGAAATACAGCTGCAGACTATAGGACTTAAGTTTATTAAAAAAGAATTGTTAGGGCTGGAGATATGGCTTAGCGGTTAAGGCACTTGCTTGCAAAGCCAAAGAGCCCAGGTTCAATTCCCCAGGACCCATGTAAGCCATATGCACAAGGTGGCACATGAGTCTAGAATTCATTTGCAGTGGCTGAAGGACCAGGCATGCCCATTCTCTCTCTCTCTCTCTTCTATCTACCTCTTTCTCTCTCTAATGAAATAAATAGAATGAAATAAAAAAAATTAATTATTAAAAAAATCATAAAACCTCATCAGTCTTCATGTTATACATGCATCCACCCATCGGCATCCATCCATACTTGAGATGATGTATCAAATTTCAGCTGCAACAAGATCATGAGTTTGATGTGAGGGTATAGATATTAATGTGAATATAACTTTGGCTGTGCTCCACAATGTTTACAATCTCAATATCATATTTATAAAAATTGTAAGCTATGCAGAACAACTTCTTTTAAAGCTGATTTGGATAGTTTCACCTGACAGTCCAATACTCAATAGCTCGTTTCTCTAGGGAAGAAAAACTCCAAAATATTGTTCAATGATAAATACATTAATACTGTAAAATTATGGAAAACTTTTCATAATCCTACAAAGTATCAGGTGAGCCCACACAGCCCCAGGGGTCCCCTTCATGACACATACTCTATGAAATCAATACCCTTGGAACATTACTGTGCTGAGATTAAATCGAACTAACCTAGAGTTCCCATCTCTACCACTTATTAACAGTCCTCTTAAGAGAGCTATTGGCTCTCTATAACCCTTAAACGTATGTATAAAATGAAGCACTACTAAGGACATCTATCATAATGTTTTATGTGTCTTAGAGCACACTCTTCTCCCTCCCTCTCTGTGCTTTTCTAGGCATTTGTCAATCATTCAGGCATTATTTCAATAAATATTTTCTGAGTGCAGGCCTTTGTTTTGCTATATGCCTTGGAAACAGTGAAGTGAAGCAGTTTTAAAATCTCACACACTCACACAGTTTATGCTTGAGTCTATGGAGAAATATGATAAAAAGCACACAGCAGCTCCTGTGGATCTGTGAGGCAGCAGTTTTGAATAAGGTAGATAGGAAAGCCCGGTTGGATAAAGTAACATGTGAGCAGAGATCAAAAGACAGCAAGAGAAGGAGGCCTGTGATTATCTGGCGGTGTTCCAAGGCTGCGATCAAGCATCCCTAGGGCACACTGGCAGGTTTCATGACAGCAAGGAGACTAGCAGGCAGCAGATGGGAGGCACATGGAAGATCCTGAGGGAAAATGGGATCAGAGAGACAGGATGGTACCCGGGAGTAGGACAAGGAGGGCCTTGCTGGCCAAGATTTACATGATTTGGGAAGAAAATAGAGGGTTCTGATGAGAGCAGTAGCACGTTACGGTTGGTGCTATGAAAGTACCACGCTGGATGCTGTGTGGAGGATCCCTTGTGGGTTAGAGGGACAGGACTAAAGAGAGGTAAGCAGCAGGCAGGACAGAGGATACAGATTATGGCACATGCACACAACTTTCCAAATCTACCCCATACTAATTCAAAGACAACGTTATTTCACAACAAGGAGGTATATTCTTTCAGCCCAAGTTGTTTGTAAAGCCTTAGAAAGTAACAGCTGCTGTTTAAATGAAAGTCTGATGACAAGTTATCAGAGCTGTCCTATCTGATTTAAATTTTTTTAAATTTTATTTACTTATTTGCAAGCAGAGAGAGAGATAGAAGAGAGACAGACAGAGAGAGAATGGGCATGCCAGGGCCTCCAGCCATTGCAAATGAACTCCAGACACATGTGCCCCTTGTGCATCTGGCTTAAGTAGGCCCTGGGGAATCAAACAGAGGTCCTTTGGCTTTGCAGGCAAGTGCCTTAACCGCTAAGCCATCTCTCCAGCTCCCTTACCTGAATTTTGACTCAGGTGCATCACTAACTAGGTACAACTGTTTTGCAGACTTAGTTATCACAGGTGGTAGAGACTGATTTCATCAAGATTAAAATTGAAAAAAAAAAAAACAACACAGGTGCTGGGCGCCAGATGTGGTGGTACAAGCCTATAATCCCAGAACCTGGGTAGCTGAGGCAAGAGGATAACAAACTGGAGGCCGATCTAGGATACCTGGTGAGACTGTCTCAAATAGTTTCTAGAATGCAAAGTTGTTTTACAAAAAAAACTGATAGTATCCAGGCGTGGTGGTGCACGCCTTTAATCCCAGCACTCAGGAGGCAGAGGTAGGAGGATCGCCGTGAGTTCGAGGCCACCCTGAGACTCCATGGTGAATTCCAGGTCAGCCTGGGCTAGAGTGAGACCCTACCTCAAAAAACCAAAAGAAAAAAAAAACCAAAAGAAAAAAAAAAACCAAAAGAAAAAAAAACCTGATAGTAGAAATGATTTCAAGGAGGATAAAATTCAGAATGTTTTAAAAGCACAGTTTAAGATGTCTATGCTTGTGGAACTAGAAATCTTACTTTTCTGAAAAGATTTCTGACCCAGTTGGCATTATGCAATGACTTAAATGAGCTCACCTATAAATGGGATGGAAGCCAAAGAGTCACCAGGTGGACTGGTACTTGAGGCCTTCCTTTCTTCCATTCTTTTTATATGGACTTCTCTGCGAGCATCATTTGGCAACCAGCAGGTGGTGTCTGACCCGGTTTCCTGGTCATTTACTGCCAAGATATAAGACTGATGTCTTAAAGGCTGTGGTGTTTGGCGACCAGATGGAGGTTTTTCTCTTAGGATGACAGATGTTTTATTATCTAGCACATTTGACTGCTGGACTCCAGCCTCTTGTAAATTTAAATCCTCATTCCTTTGACTGGCAGATAATTCTACATCCGAAGTACCCAAGTTTTTGCTCATCTGGGGGCTAGTTTTGGCAGAAGCTCCGGGTAGAGGTGGGGATTTACCAGTCTCCACTTGGTGGTCAGGGCTGCTTTCGGTTCTGAACCATGTCTGTTGACTGAGCAGACCATGTTGATGCAAGTGATTCACTGGTCTTTGGTCTTTGGTAGCAACCAGTGAGTTCTGGCTGAATGATGGTTTTGAGACGTGTGTAGAAGGTGCTTTCAGAGAATTACTCCGGACTTTCACCAGGGGGGGCCTGTCTTGTGAAACACCCCGTGGCAATGACATCCCACCAATAGTTTGACAATTTCTGTTGGAATGCAATGGTTTCAGATCTGGTGGAATTTTTTTAAACTGTGATACAGATCCCCCTCTACTGCCCATTCGCCTAGTATCTGAATTAACAACAGTAGGAGCCACAGTCAAATTTGAACCTCGGAAAGATTTAAGAATTTCCTGCTGTCTGGGTCTTTCATAAATACCTCGTCTATCATCCTGCTCAGTAAACCCACTCCACTTATAAGTCTGTTTTCGCTCCCCATTTGAGTTAGGCGTTTGACTTTCAGAATTGACATTTTCTAAGGCTTCACCCTGTCCCTCAATGTAATCCCATGAACGAGTTCTATGATTACTAAAGCTAACAGATGGGGAGGTCAATGTGCCTTGAGATGCACTTCTTGGACAGTATTTCATTAGCACGGAATCCTCCAGTCTTTCCTGGGACACACTGCGCTGCCGGATCTGCACAGACTGAGGCACTCGGTCATGAGAGGTGCTGCGACGTCGTACCTGCAAAGTAGTGTGGGTGGGTACCACTTGGTTATAATCCGCTGTGCTCTGAGATGCTGCTCTTAAACTATCCAACCTTTCTTGAATTGTCCGACAACCTATGTGCAATCGTCTATTATCAATGTACTCCTTGTAAGTCTTATAATTTTTCCAGTCTATGTGCTGATGGGAATTTGGGGAATAATGATTGACAGATGCAGGAGAATCCACAGCTTGAGATCTACTGCTAGAGATTCCTTCTGAATGACCACTGTAATTTCCAGATTTAAGTAAAATTCCAGAAGTTTCCAATGATCTGGAGCCTGTAGTCTGATGAATCACATGGGCAGTGGGAATTGATGGAGATGTGGTTCTTGACACTGTTTTTAAAGAGGTCTGCTCATTTACACCATACCTTACCTCTTCAGTTCTATGTGAAGGACCTGTATGGTTATTTCTATTAGATAACAAGTCTACAACCTTCTCAGAAGGCACAATGACAGTCCTTATACTTTCGTTGCAAACGCACACTGCTGTGTTTGACTTTGCAACATCTGTTGGTGATGGAGGCACTTGTATTTCCATTCTGTAAGCCCTGCCGGGCTGGGTCAGGACTGGGGTACTGGTCTGCTGCTTGCTCAATGAGTCTGGAGGAGATACTTCAACTGGCTGTGCCATGGGCAGAGGGGCAGATGGAGGCCAGGGATAGCAGACTGGTGGAGGTTCGGGTATGTTACGGGCATTGCCACTGTAAGCTTCATTGCCTTTCAGGTAGGCATCTTGAGAATATGCCTGGATGGAAATCAGAGAAAAGTGTCACCTCACATTCACATGAAAAGAAAAACAGTTTCCATGCCTTCAGTTGTCTTACTAAATTCTCTCTTGCTACTAAAGCATGCATGCACACATACCAAATAGAAAAAGTATTCTTGCAGAAATCTGTAGAATATACCACATATGTAAACTGCAATCATTTCTCTTTTCAAAGGATGTGAGACACATCAAAATTTCTCCAACTAGAGGTGGCTTAGCGGTTGGTTACCCAGGACCCGCGTAAGTCAGATGCACAAGGTGGCGCATGTGTCTGGAGTTCATTTGTAATGACTGGAGGCCCTGGTGCACACATTCTCTCTCTCTTTCTCTGTCTCTCTCTGCCTCTTTCTCTATCTCGCTCTCATAAATAAATAAATAAATAAATAAATAAAATTTAAAAAAATTTCTCTAACTAAATACTTGTAACTTTGTTGCTTATAAAAATTTTCCTATTCAAGCTTTCAGAGTTTTCAGCAGTTGACAGGTTAAATGGCTGCATAATAAATCCAAGAAAAAGAAGATTCTTAGTGTCTTCCAAATGTATTCAGTTAAGCACTAATACTATGATTGAACATAATTTAATGAAATTAAGCCCTTAAATGGTCATGTTAAATATTTTAAAGTAAGATTATACACGTTTAAGAAATTAACATGCACATTAAGGGCATAAAAATACAAGAAAGGTTAAAAAAAGATGAAAAATTCATCCTTCTGAATATTATTTCAACTTTTTAAAACTAATGCAAAAATCACCTTGTATAAATTTACTTGATCACTTATACTTATTAAAAGACATTTTTATACCAGTAATAGGCAGGCATGCAGCCCAAATTATTTTTTAATCAATTATTTATAAAATTATCTAGCAAATACTTAAAAAATTTTAAGAACAACCAAGATTGATGACAGAGACTCCACACAAAACAGAGCCTATCAATGCAACACAGTTCTGGGTTCAGCATCTGAGGCAGTTAGGTATGGAAACATCTTCTCTAAGCAAAACAAGCTGAACGCAGGACTGCCAATGCATCCTGTCTTTGCATTAGTGGCTTGCAAAGCTCAAGCACAGCAGCAACAGAACAACGAAGTATTAGGAAAGGGGCAGCTACTTCCAAAATATAGGTGCAGGCACACTACGCTTTAACGCCAGCTGTGCTTAGGGTAAAAAAGAAAACCAAACAAGGATAAAAAAGAAGGAAGGAAAACCATACATCACAAACACTTTCTGCAAATTAGTAAGATTAACACCATTGGGGGAACAAACTTACAATTTTAATACATTGGTTTATTATATATCTCTATAAAACATGACTTAAAAGAAAAAAGCAAGGAAATGGCTACTGTGCATTTCTTACCAGTGCCGTGACATCCTTTGTAAACTGTAGCTAGCAGAAAATAGGAAACATAGTAGAAGCTGCTTACTGACAGAAAGACAGAATCATGTTGTCATGTTGATGGTGGAAACGACAAGCTAAAAATACATCTATACTGATTTCTCTGGAAGGTACCAAGAGGGCTAATGGGCAGTGAAGCATAAAGAATAACTCCAGCATTATTCTGAACATCTTTTCTCAGGCTTTCCTCGGGATTTTATTTGAAAGCAAAATCCATCTGGTAACACGCATCCCTGGCAGATATTTGCTTCAGTGTGCTCTGCTGCCTGTCAGCAGTGTGCGACAAAGCTTCCCTTCCACATGAGCAACAGTAACACCTCTCAATTCCCCTGAGTTTCTTCCATCCCTGCTTTGAGATGACGAAATGAATGCTCTGTTATGTGTTTAAAATAGTACAACCCCCCCCCCCAGTAAGTTAGAGCATAACTACAAGCTGTCAGCTGACTACAGACACCTTCACTCTATGACTGGGGGAAAAGACTGTTTGTAAAATAGATTTCACTCAAAATTCAAGATCTTTCAACACTATGTCTTTTGTACTGTTCTATTAATTTATGAAATAATACTGAATATACATAAATATCACTTCCAGAATAAAACTTACAATAATAATGAATACTGCAGAACATAGCTTGGGAGACAGTGAGAAATTAAAGCTCAATTTACGAAAGAAAATATGCATACCTAATGTTTTTGTGGCATAACTGCTGTAATCAGAGCATGCATTTGCATCCTGAGTATGTGCGTGAACATAAGCCTCACTGCTTCCCAGTGAGTACATGTGTGCCCATGTTCCTCGGGATACTAGCATCCAGTACTGTCTGATGCAGTATTTCCTGCAGTGGGCTTATGTAATCTCATGATGTACCATGTGAAAAAGACAGCAGGTCTTGACAGCAGTGTAGACGTTGATGAACTTCTGAAAATCTCTACCACATTAAGGTACATTTTGAATTTTGAAGAGAAAATGCAAACTTATTCACCACAAAGCAGGTTTTGGGAGGTGAAGGCAGGAAAAGCAGGAATTCAAGGAGAGCCGTGGCTATATAATAAGTTTGAGGCCAGATTGGGCTATGTAAGATTCTGCTTAAAAAAAAAAGTTGGACCTCAAAACAAATTAAATGCTCTGTAGAATATGGAGGCTGGAGAGATCAAAATCCCTGCCTATACCAGTTTATGTTTAATAGGTTAATTTGTTGATTTAATACCTATGAAAAAGCCAAAAATAGAGAAATGGGAGGCATGGGTATGGTGGGACTTTAAATATATATATATATATATGCCGGGCATGGTGGTGCACGCCTTTAATCCCAGCACTCAGGAGGCAGAGGTAGGAGGATCGCTGTAAATTCAAGGCCAGCCTGAGACTACGTAGTGAATTCCAGGTCAGCCTGAGCTAGTGTGGGGGCCCTACCTCAAAAAACAAAACAAACAAAAAAACCATATATATATATATATATATATATATATATATGTATGTATATATATGTTGTTTTTGTTGTATTACACACACACACACACACACACACACACACACACACCCCTTTCTGTATTATTTGAAAATTTAACAAACACTATTCTTTTAACTAGTGGGAAATTATATAGCTCAGCGGTCTTATTACTTGGCTAGCATTTGCAAGGCCCTGGGCTCAATATACAGTACTGTAAAAAAAGTAGTACTAATGACTTAAAAAAAAGAAAAAGAAAAAAGAACAGAGTGCTGTTAGCTTGTAAAATATTTAAATAATTTCTGGAATTCCCATTCTTTTTTCCTTTGCATTTGCCTGACATAGTGAGTTTCTGTAGCATAGCAGTTATCACATTCACCTCAAGTTTGTCTGACATCTGATAAATGTATACTCCATTTTAATAGAATATTATGCTGACTACAGTGCACATGAGGTGATTATTTTAGATGCAATTCTAATAAATCTAAAGAAAAACTTTTGAGCAACTACTCACACATAGAAGTATGTATGTATATATGTATGCATGGATGGACGAGCATACAGCTGCTGGACTCCCAAAGATACTGTCAGTAGAACAGCTGCGACACCAGCAGTGACAAGGACAGCAAACCACTAAAACCCATCCTGGTCAACAGCAGCATAGCACTGTGGCTTACAGTCTGGGCTTGGTCTCAGTCTTGCCTAAGTTCAAATCCTAGGAGCAATGCTTTCTTTCCTAGTCTAGAAAACAAGCTTAACTTGCTGGCTCTCACACAGAATAGCACAGAGCAGTCTCCAAAGACCCTGGCCAATCATTACACATCCTCAATTATCTTCAAAGTTATCAGAATCAATTCACTTAAAATTTAATTTTCAGTCCACCAAGAAGATGCTTATCAAACTATCTTGTGACACACACAAAGAGAAAGGCCCACACCAAGTTTTCCACTATTTTATTCAAGAAACATTTTGCTCTTCGATAATGCTGTGGTCTGTTTTTGTGCTCCCAAATCTCTATGCTGAACCCTTGCCACCAATGTGGTGGTGTTAGCAGTGAGGCCTTGTACTAGTTTCTTAAAAACATGAACCTAAAATATCACAGACTATAATATTATAAAATATGGTCAAGTGGCTAGGATGCGAATACCACATATAATGTCAAAATAGAATGCTGACTCTGTGTGTGTAACATCTGTAGAATATATGTTGGTTTTAAAAATGAGGGTACCACACACAGGAGTTCTATTCCTAGCACTACTTTAAAAAATAAATTATTCTCAATTTCAACATTATATCACAATATAAGACATTTGTCATTATATTCCCATCTTTTTAAAGTCAGATTTTAGGCCTGGAGATATGGCTCGGTGGTTAAGGTGCTTGCCTTCAGAGTCTAATAACCTGGGTTCAATTCCCCAATACCCATGTAAACTATATGCACAAAGTGGCACATATATCTGGAGTTGGCTTGCAATGGCTAGAGGCCCTGGCATACCTATTCTTGCTCTCTTGTTCTCTCTCTCTCTCTCTCTCTCTCTCTCTCTCTATCTGCTTTCAAATAAATTTTTAAAAAACTTTAAGAAAAGTTCTGATTTTAAACCAATTTAACTTCCTATTCCACCTCTTAGGAACTGAGCACTTCTAGAACACTTGGTTTATATATTATCTGGGGGGTGGGTGGGCAGAGGTAACCCTCCACAGACTATCCAGTCCTGCTGTTACCAAGGCAAACATACACAAACTTCCTGGCTTTTCCATGGGGAAATGATTTCTATGTGGCTATGACATGTTCATGTCACCTTTGTCCTTTAAAATATCACAGGGACAAATACATGTTCAAAAGCATATCATTTGGGCTGGAGAGATGGCTTAGTGGTTAAGCGCTTGCCTGTGAAGCCTAAGGACCCCGGTTCAAGGCTCGATTCCCCAGGACCCATGTTAGCCAGATGCACAAGGGGGCGCACGCGTCTGGAATTTGTCTGCAGTGGCTGGAGGCCCTGGCGTGCCCATTCTCTCTCTTTCTCTCTCTCTCTCTCTCTCTGCCTCTTTGTCCCTCTGTCTGTTGCTCTCAAATAAATAAACAAAAAAAATTTTAAAAAAGCATATCATTTGAATAACCAATTTAAGATCAGTTAAGTACTTAGGCAATTTTTGAAGGACTTTTATGTAGCTTTTAGTTCCAGAATATGTACTAGAAACACAGTATTTCTATATATGGGTTAAGAAAAGTTCTCAGGTTCTCATTGTATTTTTTATAATAGCTCTAAAAATAACTCTTGTAGAAATTCAGTAGAAACTTATGCTGAAAACAAATTGTCACATCCTACTGTTCTTTACAGAACTAATTTTTCTCTGTGTTTTCAAACACAGTGTCTTACCTTCTTTTAAATACACTGCAAATAAACTATAAGGCAGGCAGACTATCCTAATTTTCTACTGATTATACTGCAAAATTACTCCTTCCACTGTATTAAGTGGTTTGCTATCAATCAATCAATCAATCAATCAATCAATCATCTATCTATCTAACTACCCACCCACCCACCTACCTACCCACCTACCTACCACACAACAGACTGGAGTATACTGTACCAAAGGTGATTAGTCTTTGGTAAAGAAAGAGTATACCAGAGCTCAGAATACAGTTCAGCTTTAGAAGTTGATTCTGTCTTTCAGTCTTCAGATTCCAAGAGGGAGACAAAGTGCAGCTTTTACTGCATTTGTATATACCAGCTTTCAGTTCTTTGTGGAAGTAAAGCATTAGAGAAGAATCCTGTGTTTCTCCTCTAGCTCAGTGACTGGTCTCACTCTGTGGGTCTGTTACTCTATTACTATACAAAATATCCCGGTAGGAAGTACGCAACTACCTCTCTGTGTGCTTAAGAAGGACCCTGCAGGGTATGCCTTCCTTGCTGGGCTTCCACAACCCACAGAAATGTGTCCTTAAGAGTAATCTGTTGTGGTGGCGCACGCCTCTGATCCCAATACTTGGGAGGCAGAGGTAGGAGGATCACTGTGAGTTCAAAGCAACCCTGAGACTACATAGTGAGTTCCAGGTCAGCCTGGGCTAGAGTGAGACCCTATCGCCAAAAAAAAAAAAAAAAGTAATATGTTATCAGTAACATGTTATTTTTAAGTATAAGCATGCCTTGCAGACAAACATTGGGAGTGAGATCCATGGATTTCAGCTACTTTTTTTTTTTTTTTTTTTTTTGGTTTTTCGAGGTAGGGTCTCACTCTAGCCCAGGCTGACCTGGAATTCACTATGGAGTCTCAGGGTGGCCTCGAACTCACGGTGATCCTCCTACCTCTGCCTCCCGAGTGCTGGGATTAAAGGCGTGCGCCACCACGCCCGGCTCTAGTTTACATTTTATGTATCCATAAGATGAACCACCAAGAATCTGTTTTTGTGATATTTTGTTAAAAAATGTATACAAGGACTGAAGAGAAGGCTTAGCAGTTAAAAGCACTTGCCTGCAAAGTCTAACAGCCTGGGTTCAATTTCCTAGTACCCACATAAAGCCACACGCACAAGGTGGTGCATGTGTCTAGAGTGGCAGTGGCAGGGGCCCCTGGTGCACCAATGTTCATTCACTCATATTCATTCTCTCTCTCTTTACAAGTACATAAAAATATTTTAAATGTCTTTAAACTGTACAAAAAGATTACTTAGAACTTTTGTTGAGCTAAGTTCAAACTAAGTTCCCTGTTTTCTTGAATTTATCAGTAAAACACAATTTACAATCAAATACTTCATGGTGACTACTATTTCCTAAATCTGTGAGTGGCCAGTGTATTAAAAACCTTTTTAAAAAAAACTATAAATAAATAAATAAAACCTTAAAAGGTTTTCTTCAGTCTTCTATTTTACTAATCTTTAAAGTCAATTAAAACAAAGTATTGGACTGGAGAAATTATTCAGTGGTTAAAGGTGCTTGTTTTGTAAAGCTTACTGTCCAGATTCAGTTCCCCAGTACCCACGTAAAGCCAGATGCAGGAAGTGGTACAGGCATCTGGAGTTCATTTGCAGTGGCCAAAGGCCCTGGAGAGCAAGAGTAAGCATGCATGCACACCCACACATGCTCTTTCTCTTTCCCTCCTTCCCTCTTTCTCTCCTTGCAAATAAAGAAATAAAATTTTTAATTATTTATTGAGTGAAATTTATATCTTTATTATCTTCTTACTTTCAGTAATATTTAAACTTAGAGGTTAAGTAGTCCATTCACCTTTTTTCTAAAAGCCAATAAAACATTTTAGACTAAATGCTTGAGTTTTCACCTGTATTATTTCATGTCCTATGGCATATTTTCCCATTAAGTTGTTCCTTGTGAACATTACTTAGAATGGAATTATACTGTTAACAAAACTTCTCGGTTAATTTAAAACAGTAATATTTATAACAAATTTAAGCAATGGCTTTCATATAACTTCTATCCTCATATTGAAAAAACAAACAAAAAAACCCTAATTCCTAGACTTCTTCAATTGCTCCCTGGGCTATGGCTTTAGATCAAAGGATGAGTTACAATATAACTCAGACAGGCCCCATGGGAATCCGTCCTAAAGGACAACAGGAAGCATTCAGTGTGGGATCATGAACATTCTCATGCTACCTCATTCATCGACAACACTCTTGTCAGTTTTGAGTTTTAGAAAATGGAGAGAATTCTAGATTCTGCTAAATGACCAGGAGTTTTCTTTTTCTAGAATCTTTTTTGATGCAATCCACCTTAATCTGAAAATGACCTTATTAACACAGTCATGTCTATGACACTGTATATTTAAATAAGACTTACCACTTGGAGAATGTCTTCATCTTTTGGCATGACACTAAGTTCCAATGTTGTGTCACTGAAATTGAGAATATATATTATTTAAGAGGAGGTGAAAATATACATAAAAAAATTAAAAGAAAAATAAGTAACCATGAAATATTTTCAAATTGTTTAAAAGTTTAATTTAATTTTTAAATCCTTATTTTCAAGACCAAATCATTCCAAAGAAAACAAGTCACTGTTATGAAGGTAAATTAGTAACATACAAAAGAGGTTGCCCTCATATAAGTTAGTGCTATTCATAAGCAACCAAGTCTTTATAATGTACTGCTAATCTAGAAACAGAAAGTGTGATTCGTACATTAAATAGTTCTAGAAAAATAAAAAAAGATTCATAACAACATTAGAATACAATTCTTCATTGTCTTATATAATCCACAAGACAAATTCCAGATTTTTGTCATGCAGGGTGCTTATCAACTTATATTTATCAGCCCAAAATAACAAAAATATAAACTTTTCTTTTTCATTTCTGATGACTGAACCATAGCCTCTACCACTGAGCTATACTTGTTCCTCAAATTTAACATTTTAAACAACTCTAAAGACCTTAATTTTGAAATATTCCCTCTGAGAATCAGAGGTGAAAGAAACCTGCTTACCATCACCACTACTAAAATAATTCATTTGAACATCTATTGCAATATCATCTAAAGCATTTGCTTTAATCTCCATGATTTAATTTTTAAACTTTTTAGTTTGATGCTGTAAGTTTTCTGCTATTTATGACAGAGCAGTTTCTCTAGGTGTAAAAATGTCAGAGGGATATAGTTCAATGTTAGTGCATTTGCCAGCCGGTAGGTTTGATCCTCAGCACAGGAATGGAAGAAGGAAGAGAAGGAAGAAGGGAGGGAAGGAAGGGGGGAGGGAAAGGATAGTGGGGCTAACTACCCAACAATAACTTTTTAAAATACATTACAAAGACAACCCAACATAACACAGAAAACAAATCCAAAATCTCACCATTTACTCGTCTCTTTTTGGTAGATTTGAGTCATTATTGTAAAGTCCATAAATGCTAGGAGGAAAAGCTAATGAGAACCATAGGTTCAAATAAATTTAACTAATATAATATGGAGGTACTCGTCTTTTTTTTTTTTTTTTTTTGGTTTTTCGAGGTAGGGTCTCACTCTAGCCCAGGCTGACCTGGAATTCACTATGGAGTCTCAGGGTGGCCTCGAACTCACGGCGATCCTCCTACCTCTGCCTCCCGAGTGCTGGGATTAAAGGCGTGCGCCACCACGCCCGGCTTGAGGTACTCGTCTTTTAATGTTTAGAGCTTATAGAAGATGCATACTAATGTTTAGAAAAGGCCTACTGTAATAATACTGTCTTACATTAATGCATGCAGCATCTCAATGGCTTTGTGATACTTTTATCCATTTGCTACCAACTGTAGATAAAAGAAAAACAATTTCCTAAAAGAAAACAGGATCATGAAAGAGCAGCACTTCTCTAATTTTCAAGTTATTTTTATTGGCTGATTAAGGTATCATTACTATTATTACTTCTAAAGATGTGTACCTATAATAGAGGGAATGATGTAGATTTGGTCTATTTATTATGATCTTGATTACTAGGTGGAAAAAAAAAGTATGAGTAGATCTCTTGCTATCCCTTAGAAAGGATCACCATTATCAGCAACATCAGAAGCAAGATTCAAGTGTGGTCTTCTCTAAGAATTTCATTAACTATTAAAACATCAATTACCATGATGTCATCTAACTGTGAAAGTCACAACTACCAGGGTATTGATGTAAATAATTATAGCATGAGCTGCTTCCAACATGGCTGGAGATGCCTGATCAAAGGCCTTCAGAACACAAGAACACCGGGGCTGGAGAGATGGCTTAGTAGTTAAGGCACTTGTCTGCAAAGCCAAAGGACCCATGTTCGACTCTACAGTACTCACATAAAGCTAGATGCACAAGGTGGGACATGCATCTAGAGTTTGTTTGCAGTGGCTAGAGGCCCTGGCATGCCCATACTTTCTATCTCTCTCTCAAATAAATAAATAATATAAAAAGAACACCAGCTGAGTTACAGACAGGGGAGGAGGGCTAACAGGAGGTATTATATAATCCAAAGGCTAGGTACCTGAATGTGGGAAGACCTCTTAGAACAGAAGAATGACCTAGAAACCAGACCCAGAGTCACAGCCTATTCTTGACAGAAAACCAATATTGTCACTTCTTTTTGACTTTGGAACCTAAATTGGTTTAAAAGTTTCTAGGTATGTGGGTGAGAGAAACAGTTATCTTTGTGGTCCCACAGTCATTCTGCAAGTGTTTCTTTACCTTTAGGGCTCAAAATTCTATCATTCCACAGATTATAGGCAAATGGATTAAAAGGGGTATTTAGCTGAGATGGTTAAAAATAGATGAATAAATTGACATCAAGAATGTTATTCAGAGCCAGGTGTGGCGGCACATGCCTTTAATCCCAGCACTCGGGAGGCAGAGATAGGAGGATCGCCATGAGTTCGAGGCCAGCCTGAGACTACATAGTGAATTCCAGGTTAGCCTGAGCTACAGTGAAACCGTACCTTGAAAAACCAAAATAAATAAATACATAAATAAATAAGATAAAAAAGAAAACTAAAGAATGTTACTCAATAAGATTGGTCACTAAAATACAAGAAAAGTAATGTTTCTCAGTAAGACATTTTGTTTAATTTTTTTAAATTTTTTGGTTATTTTTATCTATTTATTTGAGAGTGACATACAGAGAGAGAAAGAGGCAGATAGAGAGAGACAGAGAGAGAATGGGTGTGCCAGGGCTTCCAGCCTCTGCAAACGAACTCCAGATGTATGCGCCCCCTTGTGCATCTGGCTAATGTGGGTCCTGGGGAATCAAGCCTTGAACCGGGGTCCTTAGGCTTCACAGGCAAGCGCTTAACCGCTAAGCCATCTCTCCAGCCCAAGTTATTTATTTTAAAAATATTTTATTTATTTGACAGAGAGAGAGAGAGAGAGAGAGGGAGGGAAGGAGGGAAGGAGAGAGAAAGGCAGATAAGAGAGAGAATGGGAATGACAGGGCCTCTAGTCACTGCAAACAACCTCCAGACACTTGTGCCACCTTGTGCATCTGGCTTACACGTGGGTTCTGGGGAATCCAACCTGTGTCCTTAGCCTTTGCAGGCAAGTGCCTTAACTGCTAAGCCATTTCTCTGCTAAACTCCTCAGTAAGACATTTTAAAACAAATTAGATAGAATATATTTCTCCATTTAAACAAGTGATATATTTATCACTTCAAGTCAAACTGGAAAATGCACATTAAACTTAAAATGTGTGTCTCTAAAGAATTTGAGTCAAGAACCTGAGACATCTGCCAAGACAAGGCCATGAAGGAGGTTATGTTTGGGATGCTGATTAACTCTCAGGGGCACTATCCACTGCTAAGGGACAGTCCCACACTGTCAAGTTACCCCAGCCCCTCACAAGAATACAACACTGTATGAAGCATACCCATTTTTAGCCAAAATTAATTATATTTCAAGAATCTTACCTGTTTTGAATCAAAGCAATTACTTGAGAGTAGGTCTTTCCTATTACACTTTCTCCATTGACTTTTATAATCCGGTCACCTTCAAAGAGGAGTTAAAAAATACATGAGGAACTCCTAAAAGAACTCACTTTTGAATAATTTTGAAATATTTGAGACTACCCCCTCTACCAGCCCTCCTTCTTTTCTCTTTGTCTTAGTGGTACTGGGGATCCAACCCAGGGACTTGCAAATGTCCCAATGCTGTTGTTATTTTAAAATACATTTTACAAAGATAAATCTAACCTTTGTTCACTAACCTATGAAGTCTCTATTTGTTTTTTATTATTTTTACTTATTTGCAAGCAGAGATACAGAGAGAAAGAGTGGGGGAGAGGGAAAATAGGAATGCCAGGTCCTCTAACCACTGCAAACGAACTCCAGATATATGTGCCACTTTGTGTAGCTATCTGTATGTGAGTACTAGAGATTCAGACCTGGGTCTTTAGGCTTTGCAGGCAAACATCATAACTGCTGAGCCATCTCTCCAGCCCAAGCCTCTATTTGGTGGCACACACCTATAATCCCAGCACTCAGGAGGCAGAGGTAGGAGGACTGCCCTGCGTTCGAGGCCATCCTGAGACTATATAGTGAATTGCAGGTCAGCCTAGGCCACAGTGAGAACCTAACTCAGGAAAACAAACAAACAAACAAACCACACTACTTGGATATAATAACACACCCAATGATATCTGCAAATGAAAGGGCTTCCAACTGGACTGGGAACCTAAGCCAATGTATGCTACAAATGAATTACCTCATCACTACCTGCACAGGCACTTCCAGAACATTATCTCAATTATGCTATTTTGTAATCCTTAGTCAATATGCAGTGTCTGAAGGACCAAGTCTTCAAAGGAGCTCATAATTCTCTTATCTATGGGTTAACTAAAAGTGCCTATAACTTTTCAATTGACATTGTTATTTCTGTTCAAACCCATCCATTGGGTATCAAAAACATAAAACTAGGCCTCAAAAACAGCAATAACAAATGTGAAGAAAGAGACAAGCATACAGGATAGAAAAGGAAAAAATACAGACCAGAAACATGTGGAAGGAAACAATGAAGTGACACAGAATTTATAAGACATTCAAGATTATCAGCACCTGTGCATAATCCAGCCTCAAAAGCAGGTCCCCCTTCTTTAACTTGTTTAACAAATATGGTATCCATTGGTTCCAAACGGTTTCTTTGTTTTCCTATAAGAGAGAAAAGGCCCAACTATGGTTATACTATATTTTATTAAGATACCAAAACATAAAATGATAGTTAGTAGGAATGATGAAGCAGAGAAATTTGTCATGAAATATTAAGTCAAATGTAAGATCTAAATACTAAAATTATACTCAAAAATTTTTTTGCTTCTCCCATTAAACAATGATACCCCAAACACAAATCTTAAGAGTTCCTAATTTCTATAGCAAGTAAGTGTAATGAAGTATAAAAGTATAGAAAAGGACACTGAGGGCTTAAAGAAATTAAATAAGTCTTCCAAATAGCATAGCTAATAAATGCCCAAGCTTATTCCACAAATGGTGCTCAGATGATTCCCTAATACTGAATATGCTCAGCACTGAGATATAATGATGAACAAGACATTCTTCCCTCTCAGCAGAGATGCAGTACAGGATAAAACCAACCCATTCATGCAATGAGGATGGCATGAGCAACAACAGTCTCAGGCGCCCTCTGTGGTGGCATCAAAGGTGCTTATTCACAGAAGGGAAGACATGTCCACTAAGTGAGAAATGCTGTAAGTACTGTAGGGAAGGGGGATTAAGGGCGAAGAGTAGTTCTGAAGATGTGTTCTCTAGACCAGCAGCATTATCTGGTATTGTGCTAGAAATGCAACTTTCTGGCCTTGGGTTCCAGACCTATTGACTAAAAAGTTTGAGGAGATGCACCTAAATTTGAGAACTACTGAAGTAGAAGACATAGTCCACATGCTTAAAGAAGAATGTAACTGAGGAACGAGGAATATACATAATAGAGATATACAATACTACTAATTAAATAACAACGCTGGGAAGAAAATGAGTATTAAATATACAGAATTCTTAATTATTGCCATAAAAAAAACTGAATTTGGGACTTGAGAGATTGCTCAGTGGTTAAGGCACTTGCCTGCAAAGCCTAATGACCCAGGTTCTATCTCCCAGTACTCATGTAAAGCCAGATATACAAAGAGGTGCATGCATTTGGAGTGCCTTTGAGGTGACTAGAGGCCCTGACATGCCCGTTCTCTTTCTCTGTCTCTCTCCTCACTCTCTCTCTCCACTTACAAATAAATAAGTAAATAATATTTTTTTAAAACCTGAATTTTTAGGGCTGGAGTGGTGGCTTAGCAGTTAAAGTGCTTGCCTGTGAAGTCTAAGGACCAAAGTTTGATTCCCCAGTACCCACATAAGCCAGATACACAAGTTGGTGCACACATCTGGAATTCATTTGCAGTGGCTAGAGGCCTTGGCGTGCCCATTCTCTCTCTATTTCTCTCTCTCCCTCTCCCTCAAATAAACAAATATAATATAATATAAATATATATATGTGTATATATATATATATGTATCTGAACTTTTATCATGGTATATGCACAAATATGGCTCAAAAGTCATTTTTCAATGATGGAACATTATCAGTTGCTCCTATAACACGCTTAGCTCTGCATTCTGAAAGGAGACCTCTACAGCAATCAATGGGTCACTGAACCTAAGTCACAATAGTACCGTGGGCACTGCTTGTTTTCAGAAGTCAGCAGACATGGGTTCGAATACTTTCTGGGCCATTGAAATTTTCCGTATGTGCCAGGACTTTGCTTCTTAGCATCATACCCACTACAAAAATTACATTTAAAATTATACATGTATATAATAATATCATTATAACATGTAACAATATTATATTTTCAAGGTAGGGTCTCGCTTTAGCCCAGGCTGACCTGGAATTCACTACATAGTCTCAGGCTGGCCATGAACTCATGACAATCTTCCTTCCTCTGCCACCTAAGTGCTGGTATTAAAGGCATGCGCCACCATGCCTGTCTAAAATTACATTTTTATTTGTGTACACTGTACGTCTCTCTCATTAACCTCAAGGGCAGGAGATATGTCATGCTCACTGACATCCACAGACCTAAACCATGGCACAGAATAGAGTCCAATGAGTAATACTGAGTGAAGGAGTCAGCTTTTTACTTAGTTTAGCTCATGTGAGCCCTGAAGATCAAGATTATACTCAAATTGCCATTAAGCTGAGCAGCAAACAAAGACTAATTTACAAAGAGGCAGAGGTAAGATTAGACCCCAGATCTGAATGAAATGTACAGCCAATTGGCCACTAACAAATCTTTCAACACAGTGTGTCTGAAAACACATAAAGACGGACTGTGTTACAAGAGAGGCTGACTGTCTAGTAAGCACCATCTTATCTGCTCAGGACTGTGCCTCAGATCCTTGTTCACTTTCCTTTCTGGACTTTTCCCTACATTCTATCTAGACCTTATACAACTCCCTTCAGGTAAGAGAAAACTGTACCTTAAGAATGCCTTAAAGATAAGCAGGTTTCAGGAAGAAATATATTTTCTTCAATTTCCATCATCTTTGACTTTCTGTCTTGAGATAGACATTTAGTTCATTAATTTTAAGAGTACCCTTTGTTATTTTATTATTATTATTTATGGCTGGGATCTGGGGAGATGGGTCAGTTAGTAAAACGCTTGCCTTGCAAGCATGAGGTCCTGAGTTTGATCCCCAGAACCTACATCAAAAAGACAGGTGAAGTAGTACTTGTAATTCCAGTGCTGGGGAGGCAGAGAAAGAAGGATACTGGGGTTCACTGGCCTGCCAGTCTAGCTTACTTGGCAAGTTCCAAGCCAATGAGAGACTTTGTGTCACATACATGCACATGTACCTCACATATACACACATACACAATTTAAAAATAAAATAAAACTGGAAACAACTAGAAGGCAAATGGATCAAATTAAAATGTGTGACATTCATTCACTGTCCTCTGGCTAAACAGACATGTTATGCCTGATATGCTTAGCCTTCAAAGTGTATATGCTTAAGCCCTTTGACTAATGTTACTCTCACTTCAGGTTAGAGAGCCTTCTATTACAATGGCAGCAAATGCCAGGGAGACCCAAGGCCCATGGAAATGACAAGAAGAGAAAGTCTGGGGCCTAACACTGGAAGCCATGTCTAGCACACCCACCAGGGCTCAGGGAACAATGCAGAAGTCACACAAAGACTGTGAGTGCTGCTCTCGTTGCCAGCCAGAGGACTCTCTCTATGGAGATGGAGGAAGACACTGAGGAGACCCAAAACGTACCAGGTAAGATGAGTAGAAGACAAGAGGCTGCTGAGAGCTCAGCACTAAAGTAGACTGATAACATGACCTCCAAGGCTCGGGGAACATTGCAGAAGAGGAGGCAGAAAGAATGTAAGAACCACAGAATGCATAGGCATACTTTGGGGAGCTGTCCTCCTGACATGAACTACTGGTGCATTCATGACACCACAGTGTGCACCAATATCCCCACAAGACCAGCATGGACCTAAGTCCATCAACACTTTGACACAGAGGACAGAGGTGGGTAAAAGCAATGAGATAACAGAACAGAGGAAGAACTACCTTGAAAGAAGAGGGTCCTCAAAGATGCGGGGCAGAGTGGAGGAGAGGAGAGAAAAAAGGATAAAGCGATGG
This sequence comes from Dipus sagitta, assembly GCA_036346955.1. Classification (NCBI taxonomy): domain Eukaryota; kingdom Metazoa; phylum Chordata; class Mammalia; order Rodentia; family Dipodidae; genus Dipus; species Dipus sagitta. The sequence continues at coordinate 157,347,423 of CM070773.1, forward strand.
GAACATGATCAAATTATTCTATGTTCATATATTTACGTTCTCAACTAAAAAATAAAATAAAATGTGTATCAGACCAGGCGTGGTGGAACACACCTTTAATCCTGGAACTTGGGAGGCAGAGGTAGAAGAATCTTGAATTTAAAGCCAACCTGAACTATACAAATAAATAAGTAAATAAATAAATAAGCAAACAAAATAAGTAAGTGTCATTTAATCTCTTTGATCTTTACTTTATGTAGATAGATTTCTAGATGTATAAGCCTGATCCTGAATTTTGGCAATTCAATAAGAAATTAACAGCATACAGAAAGATAAGAAGCACATGACCTTACCCATGTGTGGGATCTAGAAAAGTTGATGACAGACAACTTAAGAACAGAATGGTGATTCCAAGAGCTGGATGAATAAGGAAACAGAGTCTGCTATGGAAAGGCTGATCAATGGTTACTAGAACATAGCTAGACAGGAGGAAGAATTCCTGGCATGATAATGTACCCAAGGTTGACTCTTGACAATATACTGACTGTGTCAAAAAGCAACAGGAGGAGGCTAGAGAGATGGCTCAGTGGTTAAAGGCACTTGCTTATAAGATCTAATGGGCAGGGTTCAATTCCCCAGTATGTCAAGCCAGATGCACAGAGCAGATAATGCCATCTGGATTTTTTTCCTTCCTCTTTCTCTCTCCTTGCAAATAAATAATAAATATTTTTTTAAGAAGAAACTACAGGAAAGGACTGAATATTTCTATCACAAAGAATGGATAAATGTTTGAGTCAAATATATTTAACCTGATTAAATACTACATAATGTATACATGTATCAAAATATCATGTAGAACTCAGTAATATTACAATTTTATATATGAGTTAAAATTAAAATTGTACATAATATACACAGAAAAGAGGCAGGATTTTAATTTTTGAGAATTTGGTTTACCAGTGCCATGAAGGCCATCTTTCTGGGTAAGAATTGAGACAAGGTTTCACTCTATAGTCCAGGTGAGCCTGGTACTCAATATGTAAGGCCTTGAACTCATGGTAATCCTCCTGCCTCAGCCTCCCAGGTACTAGTATTATAATTGTGAACCACCACACCTGACTATAAATGCTATCTTAGGGCTGGAAAGATGGCTTAGCAGTTAAGGTGCTTGCCTGTGAAGCCTAAGGACCTAGGTTCCACTCCCCAGAACGTAGATGTACATGGTGGTGCACATGTCTGGAGTTCATTTGCAGTGGCTAAAGGTCCTGGTGTGCCCATTCTCTCTCATAAATAAATAAATATTTTTAAAAAGCTATCTCAAGAGCCTGAGATACATGGTCTAGCATTACAATTCTCCATGTGTCATATAATTCAGAATTATCTCTTATGTTCTTTTCTTCCTTCTTGGTAAGGGCAGAAACAAAGAAAAGTCTGGTCACTTAGCAAATCTAAGGGTTGCCCAACTTCTACTAAAGATGCTCCCATTTCTACCTTAAAGTTATATCTCCCACGTCTCCAATTTGTAGATCAAACAGCTAGTCAGCTAGAGCTCCAGACCCCGAATTACACTCCCTAAATAGAGTGTGATTGTCATGCTCAAGCATAATTGTATCTTCTCTAAGCAAAAGTATATTCTTTATCCAACCTGTTATGAGTAAAGTGAAAGAAAATCTGTTTAAAATTTCAAAAACAGGCCCTATTCTAACTTCATTAAGTTAAACCTTTTTTTCAAGCCAGGCATGGTGGCGCACACCTTTAATCCCAGCACTTGGGAGGCAGAGGTAGGAGGATCACTGTGAGTTCAAGGCTACCCTGAGACTACATAGTGAATTCCAGGTCAGCCTGGATTAGAGTGAAACTCTACCTGAAAAAAATATATTTTTTTTTCAATTCAGAGCTATGTTTTGAAAACTTTATTATGGAAAATGTTCCAGTTTCTCAAAACTAGAGACAGCAATAAGGTAAAGCCCCATGAACCTATCTTAAAGGACTATGAAAAACTATCAATATCACTTCATTCAAAGTCACCCACCTTGTGCTAAGACATCTGAAGTTAAACGGCAGAGGTCAATTCATAATACATAAATACTTTAAATACTTCAGCATGCCTCGCTGAGAGATAGAACTTTAGTATTTCCTTAAAGGAAAAACAAAAATGTTTCAATGGTTCTCCATAGCATATAGTGTTTGTCACAATACACGTTTCTTATATAAGCTTATAAAAACACAATCTTCCTACTTTGATCTTCCTAAATATCTTCTTAACTTTAATGAAAACTGTCAGGACAGACACAACAGCCTCCAAAAACTGTGAAATAAATTTATGAAGGTCTCATCTGTAAAAATCATAATACAACCCTAAAATAAGTGAAACTGCTTAGTCTATATATTTTCAAATTCAGTGAGTTTATATAAGAAAGAGAAAAACATAAAAATCTCCAGCACATAGACCAGTGTCTAGCATATAATGGATACTCAGTATTTTCTGAATGATTCAAAATATCATCCTGGAAAGTGCCCACAGTAAAACTGCCCAAGTATTTCAGAAATTTAATTCAAGAACAAAGCTCCCTTACAACTCAACTTGTCAGTACCCCTTCCCTCGTGAAGTGCAGGGAAGAGGGCCACTCAATAGTAGTTTTGGTATACCACCACTAGGTGTCAGGTGTGGATCAAAAAGTTCTGGCATTCTAACAAAGGCAGAGGCCTGAACAAGCCTGTTACTCATTCAACAAATATTTACTGAGTTCTCACACTGCCAGGCACTGATTCTCTTAAAATGAACAAAACAGTCCTGAGATTTGCCTTTTGAAGGTCAGGAATTTTCTTAAGTTGTGTGTGGTGAGATTCAGAGTACTGTTAGGTTAGGTTTTAATTTTTCTGACAACCCAGAAAAGTTTGTTGTAGTGTTCTTATCACCCATCAGTCCTTTGTAACCAATTAAGCTTGCTCCTTAACTTGTCAAGGCTCCTATTCCTTTGCACCTTCTCTACTCTTCAAGACTACTACTGCATCTCAGAATTCTAAGATTACCCAGAGATTCACATTTCAACAAAATCCACCAGCAACCTTGTCTCCTTTCCTCTTGACAACCTGTCAGTCTATGGCTACAGAGAATGAAAAACTGGCTTATAATATGGCTTATAATACAGTTGCATGAAACTGTGTAGCACCAGTGATTTGCACTTCCCAGCTCAACTAAGTTTTTGACAATGCTCAGAAAAACCTCTTGCTAGTATTTAAATGGTTTTTCTCCAAGTTGCTGCTACATTCTTTGCCGTTCTGATTTCTTCACACACTGTACATCTTTGTCTCCTACTTCACACCATCTCCATAGCTCTGTCCTCTATGTTTTTATGCTCATTTCTTTTCTTTTTTAAATAATTTTTGTTTTATTTATTTGCAAGGAGAGAGAGAGAATGGGTGTGCCAGGGCCTCTAGCAACTGTAAATAAACTCTAGATGTATGCACCACCTTGTGCATCTGGGTTTACATGGGTACTAGGGAACTGAGCCCGAGTCATTAGGCTTCACAGTCAAGCACCTTAACCACTGAACCCCCGCACCCTTTTTATATTTTCATTTATTTGTTTAATTTATTATTATTATTATTTTTGGTTTTTTGAGGTAGGGTTTCACTGTAGCCCAGGCTGACCTGAAATTCACTATGTAGTCTCAGGGTGGCCTCAAACTCTAGGCGATCCTCCTATCTCCACCTCCCAAGTGCTGAGTGCTGGGATTAAAGGTGTGCGCCACCACACTTGCTTTCATTTATTTTTAAGGAGAGAGAGAGGGGAAAAAGATAATGGGAGCCCCAGGGCCTAATGCTGCTGCAAACAAATTCCAAACACATGCACCACTTTGTGCATCTGGCTTTACATGGGTACTGGGGAATCAAACCCAGGAAGTCAGGCTTTACAAGCAAGCACCTTTAACTGCTGAACCATTTCCCCTGCCTCCTTATGCTGTTTTTTTTTTTCTTCCTGTGCCAATGTCAAGTAAGGCTTCACTCATCACCCTTCTCCAGGGCCCACAGTCACAGTTACCACTTCTCACGTGTAAAACATCAGTCAATCTCTACCTTTTCTCAAACCTAACAAAAGTTCTCTCCACTCTTCCCAGAGCTGTTGCCTCTGTCCCACTTCACACTTTTCATAAGTGTAGTCTATACTCATTAATCTTCATCTGCTCCTTCTCTGGTGTGGTTTCTCAGGCATAAGCAAGCATCCCTGGGAGGGGAGATGACCACCCAAGCATCTCTCAGCCTGCGCAGGTCCAGCACTTTAATGTTCCAACCTACTGACACTTGATTTTCTCACCCTGCGGTCCATCACACTCAATTTGTTCTCAGTAGCCGCCAATGTCAGATCTGGTCCAGCAGTACCTTTTTGGTTCCTATTCTATTGAGTTCTTTATGACAAATGACAAGCTTTCCATTAGCCACTTAAAATTTTTACCTCTTACTTAAACACCAATTCTCCTGGCTGTCCTAGCTTTCTTCTGCTTATCCTCAGCTTTCTCGCTCTGACTATTCTTTTTGTTTTGTTTTGTTTTTTGTTTTGTTTTGAGGTGGGGTCTCACTCTAGCTCAGGCTGACCTGGAATTCACTATGTAGTCTAAGGGTGGCCTCGAACTCATGGTGATCCTCCTACCTCTGCCTCCCGAGTGCTGGGATTAAAGGCGTGCACCACCACATCTGGCTTCTCTGACTATTCTTAAATGTGATTTTCCCAGACATTTTTATCCTGAATGTCTGCATCCTCTCTCCCTGAATCATTTCATTATGCCTAGAACCTAATATAGCATATCCAATGAAGACTTCCAAATCTGTTTTGATATCTACCTCTTCCAATGTGCTTGGGATTTAAATTTTCAACTAGGGACTAAGCATTCTACAGGCATCAGAAATGCAACCTAATCCCAATCTAAACCCACGCCCCTGGGGACAGGTTGATGGTTTCCCTCAATACTCTTTAGTTAGTGACACCTTCATCTAGCCAGTCAAACTAGAAAAGCTAATAAGCACGATCCTCCATAAAGGTTCCAAACTGGTGAACATATGATCCACCCAAGTTCCAGCAAGCCTAGGTGGCATTATTTCTACATGCCTCAGCATCATTTCTGGAGTGCTGCTTTTCCTTCTGTCTAGTAAAGTCTATTTGTCCCCCTCTTCCCTGGAGGTAGATTATTTATGCCATGACCCCGTAGTAACTGAATATATACCTTTATTTTGTTCTTCTGTGGTGATTTTATATTTGCATCATCTATCAGGCCAGCAATTTCTTGACATCAAAGCTTGTGTCATACGTGTATATGTACATGTGTGTGTGTTTCATTAAATGTAAACATGGCAGGACCTATTCAGGGTGTTAAGGAAAAGTTAACAAACCAGCCAGGCAAAATGAGCTCACAGGTTGGCACATAACTTATGGGGGTAACCAACTTTCTGACTGGATTTGAATCCTGCTCCAGTGGGAGGGAATTTATATCTGGTACTGAGAACCTAATCAAAAGCCTATGGCTTGGAAGGACATAGACTGTAGAAGGAAGCATTCACTATTTATTAGCTAAATGTATACATTTTACCCGTCAAAGAGCCTTCTAAATGTATATGTTTGAGCCCTTTGATTAATACTGTTCTCGCTTTTAGTTACAGAGCCTTCTTTTCACAGATGGGAGTGAATACCAGGTGAATACCAGGCAGTGAATACTCATTAAGATGACCACAAGAGATTCAGTGGTGGTGGGATTCGGGAGGGGGAAAACAGAGGGTGGTAGGAGGGGATTATGAACATGGTATATTATCTATATGTGTGGAGGTTTTCAATAACAAGTTTAAAAAGAGAAAGAAAGATGGCAATAAGAAAAGAAAGCCAAGTGCTTAGCACAAGACGAGTCATCTCGATCATACCACCAAGGCTCAGGGAATACTGCAGAGGTAATCATGGAATGAATAGGAGTGCCCTCACTGGGAGCCAGAGAACCTCCTCTATGGAGATGGTAGGAGACTTTAAACTCATCAAAGCTGAAGGAAGACACTGTGGAGCGGAGCACTCAACACTAAAGGAGACATCTCTCCATCCTACCCTCCAAAGCTTGGGAAATACTGCAGAGGAGAGAGCAGAAAAAAATGTGCCACAGGACAGGAAGGAGTGCTTTGGAACACTGTCCTCCTGACATGAAATGACTGCTGTATTCACGACCTCACAGGGGCTGCCAATGATCCCACAGCACTGTTTTGAGTCCAACACATTGACATGGAGGATGGAGGACAACATGAATGACACATTAAAAGAGAGTAAGGGCAACTTGGTAAGAGGAAGATTGTCAGTTGAATAGGGGTGAGGAGGGCAGACACAGAAGGTACTGGGACAGGAATACAATCAAATTGTAGTATCTTACTGTATTAAATAAAGTTCTTAATAAAAACAATGTAAAAAAGAAAAAGAAGAGGGCTGGAGAGATGGCGCAGCAGTTAAGGCGTTTGACTGCAAAGCCAAAGGACCCAGGTTTGATTCCCCAGGACACATGTTAGCCAGATGCACAAGGGGGCGCATACGTTTGGAGTTCGTTTGCAGTGGCTGAAAGCCCTGGCATGCCCATTCCCTCTCTCTCTCTCCCCCTCTTTCTCTGTCAAATAAATAAGTAAATAAAAATAAAATACTTTAAAAAAAAAACAAAAGAAAGAAAAAAGAAAAAATTATCAAGACAATTCCCTGCCTTGCATTTCAACTGAGATAGAAAAATGTTAAAGAAGAAATCAGTAATGTGTGAGATAGTGATGTTATGGAGAATAGGCAGGCAGGGAGAGTGAAAAAGGCAGGGATGTTTTTATTAAATGGCTAAGGAAGACCTATCAGGTGAAATCTGATAACACTACAAGGGAAGTGAGGTTAAAGGCCATGTTGTATCCTTCTGTGCAATCATTCAGTAGCTGGTACTGACTCAATAGATGTTTCCTAAGTGAATGATTAAACAACAAGAAGTGTTATTTCTTTATTTAATACAGTTAGCACTTAGGTATAAATACCAACAAGGAAAAGTTATCTGCTAAACATCACAAGCAGGGTACATAACTTACAAATAACCTTTATTAACTTAGGAATTGCAGACTTTGAATGTAGACTAGCTGAAAAGTAATCAGGAGCAAAAATGAAATTCTCCAGCTGGATGATGTCTGTGATCGAGGTGACAAGTTATTAAGAAGTTAGGCAAAGAGAGCTCAGAATCATCGAGTCCCAGAGCTGCCTGCCTCAGAGATAGCATTTCTATAGAGACAGTGTTGCCAGAGCAGAGATCAACGTTCTAGAGACTGTTACTAATTTCACCCATGAACTCCTCTCAACTTCTTTTGGCTTTATAGGCCCCTGCTAAGTATCTCCAATTTAGTTCTCTGGAGTTTTATCTTTCATATTTTATAAAGCTTTTAGAACTCTTAAAGAGACATTATTTTAATTGCATCTAATTTCTTGACTGCCAAATTAATGTCATGCAATGTGTTCCCAAGTCCTAAAATCTCCTGGAAAGTAGATTTCTAACAATATCTACTTTAATTCAGCTGAATTCTCCTCAGTGTAGACTAGCCTAATTATGGCTTCTTGGTACTTTTAAGATAAGACTAAAAGAATTTTTAAGCTCTCCTCTATATAAAGATGATGTCCAATTTTATTTTATTTTTTTTGGTTTTTAGAAGTAGGGTTTCACTCTAGCCCAGGCTGACCTGGAATTCATTATGTAGTCTCAGGGTAGCCTCAAACCTACGGTGATCCTCCTACCTCTGCCTCCCGAGTGTTGGGATTAAAGGCATGCACTACCGTGCCCAACTAATGTCCAAATTTCTATGTAAGCTCAAGATTACCCTACTTTTATCACTGTTCTACCATGCACACTTAGGTATGTGAAATATGGTTTCCATATCAAAAGTGTCACTGCCCCTGGTTTAGAGAAAATGTTAGAAATAAGGTGACAGGAAAACAGGAAGGCAAAGCCTGTTTCTCCCTCAACAGCAGAGACAGATACTGACATGCTAAACTGCAGTTTTGTGACAATCACCTAAGAGCACTGTCAAGAGCTAGGTGGTGGCCATCACAGCAGGTATCCCTTTATTCTACACAGTCACTCAAACATCTGAGCTTCTACTATGTGCCAGGCATTGAAAATTCTGCCATATAAGATAGTTTCCATCCTTAATTATCTTTATTTCTGAGAGTAATGCAAAGACACTGCTTCATAAAATCACTGATGGATGGAGAGATGGCTCAGTAGTTAAAGGCACTGACTTACAAAGTCTTATGGTTCAGTGTAATTCCCTAGTACCCACTTAAAGCCAGGTGTACAACATAGCACATGTGTCAGGAGTTAGTTTGCAGTGGCAGGAGGATCTGGCATGCTCATACTCTTTTTCACCACCTCAAATAAATAAATAAATACTAAATATTTTTTAAAGCCACTGACAACCACGTGGGATGGGTTTTAAGAGAAGGCTGAGACAGGAGGATTACTTGAGCCTAGAAGTTCAACACTAGCCAAGGAAACATACTAAGACCCTGTCTCCAAAAGAGAGGGAAGGAGGGAGGGAAGGAAGGAAGGAAGAAAGGGAAGGAAGAAGTGAAGAAGGGAGGGAGGGAAGAAGGAGGGTAAATGAGAGAAAGGGATGGAATAAAGGAGAGAAGACAGGAAAGAGGAAGGGGGCAAAGTTCATACTAGCTGTGTCTTTAATCCCTGCACTTGGGAGGCTGAGGTAGGCAGATCACCAAGAGTTCAAGTCCAACCAGGAATAGAGTGGGGCCCAAGTGAGCTTGGGCTACAGTGAGACCCTCCTAAAACAGACAAACAACAAACACATTCCACACTGAACAGTCTAAGCATTTTACTTTACAGATTCTAATGACCAATTATTGCCTCTATTTCCCAGTAGCAGATTTGTGTGCCACAACTTTTCTGACAGAACAAAAAAGCAGGAATTCTCAACTTATTTACTACACACATGAATAATCAACAGATTGTCTCCAAAATATGAAGAGTTTTCCAGTACAGAATTACATAATGTATTTCTCTACAATCCTTTACTAATTGTGAAACATGATTTGGAACCAGATACCCCTTCAAAATGTAAAATCAGCTATCATTTCCCTAATCATTTTATATGCAAAAATATGAAAAAATTTTAATGAAGCTATAACTGGGGCACCAGGAAAAAAAAAAAAAAAGGAGCTCTAGGACAAGGTAGTGACAACAAGTGAAGAGAACTGGGTGACAATTTTCTAAACTGGAGAATGACATATGCCCATAGTCACAAGACGCTCAATCAATCCAGACCAGAAATGCAAAATCCTCACCTAGGCTCAATATTATGAAATGGTGGAACACTAATGATCTTAAAAATAGCCATGTACATATATGTGTGTGTGTGTGTGTATCTATGAACTCACAGTTTAAAAAACTAATAAAAGGTAATGAATTACCTTTGTCTTTGGGAAATTTTATATTATAGCTATAATCCATATCACCACATATACCAACTAGAATGACTACTGATTTTTTATATTTTATCTTTATTTATTTATTCAACAGAGAGACAGAGGGAGAGAGAGAGAAAAAAAAAAAAGAGAGAGAATGGGCATGCCAGGGCCTCTAGCCACTGCAAATGAACTTCAGACACATGGACCACCTTGTGCATCTGGCTAACGTAGGTCCTGGGGAATTGAACCTGGGTCCTTTGGCTTTGCAGACAAGCACCTTAACTGCTAAGCCATCCCTCCAGACCCAGGTTTTTTTAATTTTATTTTATTTATTTATTTGACAGAGAAAGATGGAGGGAGAGAGAAACAGAGAGAATGGGTGTGCCAGGGCCTCCAGCCCCTGTTTTTAAAAAGATTAATCAAGACTGGAGAGATGGCTCAGCAGTTAAGGCACTTGCCTACAATGCCTAAAGACCCAGGTTTGATTTCCCAGTACCCACGTAAAGCCAGATGCACAGGTGGTGCATGTGTCTGGTGTTTATTTGCAGTGGCTAGAGGTCCTGGTGTGCCCATTCTCTCCCTCTATCCTCCCCCCTCTGATGGTCTGTAAACTGGAACAACCACATTGGAAAATGGGCAACACCTTGCATTTATAACTATGATTTAGCAATGCCATTCTAACATGTCCATCCTTACTAGAAGTGAGTACATGTGCATTTACAACACACACAAGAAGACTCATGGGTGTGTTGTTTGAAACAATCAAACACTGGAAATATTTAAATGCCTATCAATATAAAGTGAATAATTTGTAAATATTCTTTAAGACAACTTTATTAAGATATAAACTTTAAAATTACAGATACAGCTCAGTGGGAGAGAACTTGCCTAGCAAGCACCAGACTCTGGGTACAGCCACCAGCTCTAAAAAAGCAAAATTCCTTGTGCTCCTTTCTAATCAATGCAACTACATCTTAGTCTAGATTTGTCACTTCTAGAATTCCATATTTGTAGAATCAGAAAGTATGTATTCTTTCATGATTTCTTTTCATTCATCAAAATGCTCATGACAACAAAAGTATAAAGAACAAGAGAAAAAATACATAAACCAAATTATCAAATTTAGTTTTAAACCAATTTAGTATAGAACTGGAATCATTCTGTTTATCAACTGTACTGTTGAGAAAGTAAAGGGAACCAACATGGCCAGTACCTTAATTTAACTTTAAGGCTCTGGAATTGGAAGAAAATACATTTTTTTGTTGTTATTTTAAGCCAAGGGGGCAAAAAAGAAAAAGAAAGACAAATGTAAAAGGCAAGCTACACAAAAGGGTGTGGTACTCACACTATATAAAGAAACAGGTATGGGCTGGAGAGATGGCTTAGTGGTTAAGGCGCATGCCTGTGAAGCCTTAGAACCCAGGTTTGATTCTTCAGGTCCCATGTAAGCCAGATGCACATGGTGGGACATGCATCTGAAGTCTGTTTCCAGTGGCTATAGGCCCTGGTGAGCCCAGTCTTCCTCTCTGTCTCTCTCTATCTCTAATAAATAAATAAAAATAAAATCTTAAAAAAACAGGAATTTTTCCAAAGAGGATATACAAATGGCCAATAAACACATATAAACATTAGTCCTTAAGGAAATGTGTATCAAGACCACAAGGAGAATATCATTTAAGACCCACTAGGTTGGTTCTAATACAAAATAGAAAATAGAGCTGAGGAGATGGCTCAGTCAGTGACGTGTCTGCTGTACAAGCATGAAAACTTGAGTTCAGATCTCCAGAACCCATGTAAAAAACTGGGCATGTTGCTGGGTGTGGTGGCGCATGCCTTTAATCCCAGCACTTGGGAGGCAGAGTAGGAGGATTGCCATGAGTTGGAGGCCACCCTGAGACTACATAGTGAATTCCAGGTCAGCCTGGACTAGTGTGAGACCCTACATTGGGGGAAGAAACAAAAAACTGGCCATGTCTAGCTGAATCAGTGGGCTCCAGGTTCAGTATCTCAAAAAAAAAAGGGGGGGGGGGTGTCTTCTTCACCCATTGTTGGCCCCTGGCCTCCACACATGTGCACACACATGTGTATGCTGCATCCACATACAAGTATGTGTAAACACACTACCCACACATACAACCCCAAACAACACAAACAACTACTACTGTTCTTGGGAACACACCAGAGCTTAATGCTAAGACTAATGCTGAAGACACACCAGATGCTTCATCTGCAGGGCACAGAGGAAGCAAGCTAGAACTGAACTGGAAGCTCTCTCCCTGCTGGCTAGCTTTCACAGTGCTGAAAGGTGCTATGCAGTCTTGGACCCAGAAGGAAAAGCCCAATAGGATGAGCAGAGCACCAAGACTCCTTAAACTTGGGAGACTTCAGGTCACTGCCAACCGGGCGCTCAGCATGGAGTGGTGAGTGAGTCACTCCTATGAGGTATTTAGGTCCTCCCTCACCTTGATGTGAATTCTTTGCCTTAGGTATTCACAGATATAAAGCAAATTTCTTTGATTTTAACCTCAATGCTAGCTTCACAGAGTCAATTTCATAACAAACTCATACACCCTACATCCATCTATGAATTCTTGGCCCTACATATGTCAAAACATTTTTTAAAGAGAATTATTTTTGAAACAAAGAAATGAGGAAGGTGGTTTAAAAATAAACCACCAGAAATAGGAGAATAGAATGAAAGATTTTGAACTCAAAGAGTTAGACATAACTGATCTGAAAGCCCAGCTGTCACTTATTAGCCATGTGATCTGAGCATATTACTGTATGGTTTTCTATAGGAGGAATATGATTTCCTATACTTTGGCTGCATTCTAATATTCCTCTTCAAATCTCTTTCTGTCTTCTAAAATGTTTTTATTCTTCCCAGTCAAAGCACATAGCCACATACAATTATTCATATAACTACATACAGTAAGTTATGCCACATTAATAATGTCTACATACAGGTTTATGGCTACATTCTTCTACATTTAGTACAAGTGTTTTCCCCATGACAAGCATAAAATTCTACATACTCTGTGTTCCATATATGCCCCAGCAAGTAAGCCTGGAGAATGACGGGAGGATGACAGACAACCCCTGTCCTCTTTCCTCTTACTGATACTTGTTTTGTCAGCTGTCCCTTTCCCCATGAAAGCCTGTTCTCAATCCATGCCAGGTAGCACTTGGAATTCATCCTAAAACCTACTGCACAACAGATGGTGACAGTGGTATGGCCCATCTTGCACAGGTGACCTTGATGATGCCATCCTACATGGTCCTACACCCTCAGATTATTTGTGACAGTGCTAAAAGAAACCATCTCCCTCTCATGTTAGCCCTTAGCACACCTCAGAACACTCTGTAGCTAGATAAAAAATTACAAAAATCCATCAACTTTAAGTAGACTAACTGTTACATTCATACACATGAAACTGCTCAGCAAATCAATGTAATACTTTTACTGCCTAAAAATATGTATCAAAATATTATGTCAATCAAAAAACACAAAAGAATATCTTGCATGGTACCACTTATAAGAAATTCTAGAAGAGGGCTGGAAGGATGGCTTAGTAGTTTAGGTGCTTGCCTGGAAAGCCAAAGGACCCATATTTGATTCCCTAGAACCCACGTAAGCCAGATGTAAAAGGTGGCACATGCATCTGGACTTTTTTTGCAATGGCGGGAGGCCCTGGTGTGCCCATTCTCTCTGACTCCCTTTCTCTCAAACAAGTAAATAAAAATAATTTTTTTAAAAAAATTCTAGAAGAGGCAAAGCTAATCCATAATGAAAACAACTTATTAGTGGCTGTCCAGGGCCAGAAGAGTAACAAAGGAATACAAAAGAAGAGTGATACTGTATCTTGATTGGGACAGAAGTTTCACAGATTATACATTTACTAAAATTCATCAAATTTCATACTTAACATGTATGTAAACGCAATATTCTTATTTAAAATACATAAAACAAAAAAAATACTGACCAGTACTTTTCAACAATGTCAAGGTCAAAAATAGGAGTCAGGGAAGTAAACAAGAAAGGAAGAGGGAGGAAAAAAAGGGAAGGAGAGAAGAAAAGACAGATATGAGTTGTAATGACTAAAGGAAAAAGAAAATATCTCATGGGATTCTGGAACAACAAAACAACAAAAATAAAAGCCTTCTGGAAAAAGATTAAGTTCAAATAAAAGTCTGTAGCTAAGGTAACAATACCATATGAACGCTTACTTTTAGTTCCTTGTGTCATAGTTGCATAAGTTTTAACATAGGAGAAGTTGAATGTGGATCTATAGAAATTGTACTTCTAACTTTTGAAAGAATAAAAGTTGATAACAGGTGTGGTGGTGGTTTACTGCTTTAATCCCTGCACTCTAGAGGCAGAGGTTGGTTGGAGGATCACCCTGAGACCACATAGTGAATTCCAGGTCATCCTGGGCTACAGTGAGACCCTATCTCCAAAAGCCAAAAAAGAAAAAGAAAGTTGGTAATGGGTGCATTTTATTGCATGTAACTTTAACTTATTAAAGTTGACTTAAAAGAGAAATAAATCAAAATTAGATGTAATCATTTTCTCAGCCCCTTTTTTTGTACCTTAAAAAATGTTTAATTAAGAGTAGCCATGTGCGGTGGTGCATGCCTTTAATCCCAGCACTTAGTAGGCAGAGGTAGGCGAATAGTTCAAGGCCACCTTGAGACTACATAGCAATTTCGAGGTCAGCCTGGACTAGAATTAAACCCTACCTCCAAAATCCAAAAGAATGTTTAAATTAAGAGTAAAATTAACTCTAAGAAGAATCTAAATCCTCTTCTTTACAATGTTTGCATTAATAAGCCCAACTGATAAAACACAAAGCACTAGAGAACTGTTTAGATATAAACATATCAGATAACTTTCTTAGAATCATAATCATATATATTGAAATCATTGCATGTTTAAAATATAAAAATGAGGCAATGGAATTCCTAAAACCTTGAAATTTACAGTAAAAGAAATACTGACTTCAATGATTCGCATACCCAAGAACTTAACTTTCAAGCTTAACTGCATACTTAAATTTTTTAAATTGTCATTTCAATTAATATTACTTAAAGAACAAAGAGATGTGGGTAAAAGAACATTCAGAGAAAAAGTAAAATTTTTCTAGCATACCTCCTCTGTTTCCATTTTCTTCATCCTACAAAATAAAACAAAATATCCCTTTGAGTGCCATTAAAAACTCTTTTCAAATCACAGCAAGGCTCAATTTAACACAAACAGCTCCATACTATGTACATACCAATTATAATCTCACTAACAGCATCTTTTGCCAGACGGGTAGAAAAACTGTGGATGAAGCCAAGTTAGGGGAATAGTGTGTGTGTGCGCGCACACACACTCATACGTATGGGTGCCACGGCAAAGGTGTGGAGGTCACAGCACAATGGTGAAGTGTTGCTCCTTGCATTCAGCCTTGTTTGCGACAGGGTCCCATTGTTATTGTTTATACTTTTTTTTTTTTTTTTGCCACAGTGAACAGCAAACCAGGTAGCCCTCAAGCTTCAGGATTCTCCCAACTCTGTTTCCCACTGTTGGGATTACAGACACATGAGCTACTGAATCCAATGGCCAGGCTTGCACAGCAAAAACTTTTAACCACGGAGCCCTCAGCCCAGCCCCAGTTCAGTTTTTGACATGTTGAGTGTAAAGTATCTAATGAAGAGCTTCAAGTGGAGGTGCCACCTACGCAGTTGGAGAGATGAAGCTAGAATAACAGACCTTATTATTGTGACTTTCAAAGTGCCTTTAGGGTCTCTTACATGACTCACAATGGCCCTAGATTGCCACAGATTCCAGTTTTTGTATTCAATAGTTCATCTATTCTGTCTCTTTGCTACCAAGCTATCTTCCTGCCATGATGTCTATAACCAGCTTAGAAAGTAGAAAAGAGGGCTGGAAGCCGGGTATGGTGGCACGTCTTTATCCCAGCCCTAACTCAGGAGGCAGAGGTAGGAGGATCACCATGAATTTGAAGCCACCCTGAGACTACATAGTGAATTCCAGGTCACCCTGGACTAGATAGAGACCCTACCTCCAAAAGAAAAAAAAAACCAAAAAAGAGCTCTGGAGAGATGGCTTAGGTGCTCGCCTGCAAAGCCAAAGGTTCCAGGTTCGACTCCCCAGGACCCATGTAAGCTAGATGCACAAGGTGGCACATGCATCTGGAGTTCGTTTGCAGTGGCTAGAGGCCCTGGAGTGCCCATTCTTTCTCTCCGTTTTTCTCTCTCTCATAAATAAATAAAAATATTTAAAATGTTCATTTACAAAAAAAGTAGAAAGCTGGGCATGGTGGCTCATGCCTTTAACCCCAGCACTCAGGAGGCAGAGGTAGGAGGATCACTGAGAGTTTGAGGCCACCCTGAGACCTCATACTGAATCCCAGGTCAGCCTGAGATATAGCGAGACACTGCCTCAAAAAACAAAAACAAAAACAAAAACAAAACAAAAGTAGAAAAGAAGCTATTGAAAACACAGCTACTCAGGGTGTGGTGGCACACACCTTTAGTCCCAGCACTCAGGGAGGCAAAGGTAGGTGGATCACTGTGAGTTCAAGGCCACACTGAGACTACATAGTGAATTCCAGGTCAGCTTGGGCTAGAGAGTGAGACCCTCAAAAAACAAACAAACAAACAAACAAAACCCAAAAAACACAGCTACTCAAACATTTGCTGAGCCACCTCAATATGAAAGTTACCATGAATTGCAGAAAGAAAAACAGAGATTTGGCTAACATCTGATAATTTATTACATAACTTTTGACCCTTATTTTAGCTGCCCAAATGTTGTTCTCATCTTCTGGTTGTAAGTTCTGTTCTGTGACTAGTAGGTTGCTGCAAAGTAACATAATAAAGACATTGATGTATTAATTACATGCTGTCTAAAAGCTAGGCAACATTAAAAACTGTTTTAAGGGGGGGCTGGAGAGATGGCTTAATGGTTAAGGTGTTTGCCCACGAACCCTAAGGACTCAGGTACCCCAGTACCCACGTAGGCCAGATACACAAGGTGACGCATGCATCTCGAGGTTGTTTGCAGTGGTCAGAGGCCTTGATGTGCCCATTCTCCGTCTCCCTCTCTTTCTATCAAAAATAATAATAAATAAATAAAATAGTTTTAAAAATTGTTTTAAGGGCTGGAGAGATGTCTTAGCAGTTAAGGTGTGTGCCTGAAAAGCTTAAGGACCTGGGTTTGATTCCTTAGTACTCACATAAAGCCAGATGCATAAAATGTGTCTAAAGTTTGTTTGCAGTGGCTATAGGTCCTAGTGTGTCCATATTTTTTTCTCTCTTTCATAAATTAAAAAAATATATATTTTTTAAAAAATGTTTTGAGCTGGCTATGGTGGTTCATGTCTTTAATCCCAGCATTCAGGAGGCAGAGGTAGGAGGACTGCCCTGAGTTCGAAGTCAGTCTGGGCTACAGTGAGAACCTACATTGAAAAAAAAATGTTTTAAATTTCTTTGAGGTTAGGGGCATAGTTCAATAGCACTTGCCTAACATGTATCATGTGCAAAGCCCTGGCTTCAATTCCCAGCAGTGTGTGTGTGTGCGCGCATGCACACACACACACACACACACACACACACACACACACACAAATTCTTTGAAATGGATCACTAAAATTTCATAATTAAAATGGAAAAGATTTCTATATTTCCTATGAAATATTTGTAAGACAGACTTATTTGCAAGAACATCTGTACTAAATAACAGTATTAAATATAGCTAAAATCTACTCAACAATTGCTATGTCTTAATTCCTATTCTAAATGTTACATTCTCATCACAAAATCTTTTAAAAGATTATCCTTTAAGATATTTTACTGGAAATATTTGCTTAACAAAAATGTGATTTCTAAATACCATCAGACACTATTTTTACATAGCTTTAGATCACATAAGTAGAGCTGGAGAGGTGACATAATGGTTAAGGTGCTTGCCTACAAAGCCAAAGGACGCATGTTCAATTCCCTAGAACCCCAATAAGCCAGATGCACAAAGTGGTGCATGTGACTGGAGTTTGCTTAAAAAGATGAAGCCAGGTATCGTGGTGTACGCCTTTAATCCCAGCACTTGGGAGGCAGAGGTAGGAGAATTGCCATGAGTTGGAGGCCACCCTGAGACTACATAGTGAATTCCAGGTCAGCCTGGACTAGAGGGAAACTCTACCTCAAAAAAAAAACAAAAAAAAAAAAGCCACGTAAGTAATAAGTATAAAAGCCAAGTTCAATACCCAAATCCATTCTGCTTATTCATTATATAACCCAAATCAGTTTTTATATTCATTATAGGAGACTAATAATTGCATCTGCACATTAGGACTTTGTGTTTCGGATAAAATGAGACATGAGCAGTAATGAGGAACTCAGTGTGTTAATGGCAACTGTAACTATTACATACTGCCTCTGAAACATATCCACATAACTCACTCTGACAAGAAGCTGTGCTTTTTAAGTCTGCTTTACCATCATATTTACACATTTGAAAGAATTTTCTAATCCTATTAATTTTCTGTAGCTGCCAGAATATTTTAATGAACTTACTCTAGAAAATCTGCCCAGAAAACTCATCATCTCTGGATACTAGGAAAGTGGTTACATGCTACAAAGAACAGAATGGAGGCTGCAGAGATTGCTCAGAGGCTAAAGCACTCCCCTGCTAAGCCTGATGACCTGGGTCCAATTCCCCAGCACCCCAGCACAGATGCACAAATAGTGCATGTGTCCAGAGTACATTTGTAGTGGCACTAGGCCCTGTCATATTCCCAGTTCCATTCTCATTCTCACTCACTCTCTCCTCTTCTATAAGGTGGAAAAGTATCTAAAATAAAGAAAAGAAGATAACAAAGATGCAAATGGAGCACTTCTTTCAAAATAGAAAAAAGGCAAGGAGGGAAGGGAAGGTTGTGTGGAAGCCAGAAGAGGAGGGGATTCTCTTACCTTATATGAAAATTGAATTGCTGATTCTGGGGGATAAACAATAAAATGTCTTAATGTAAAACCAAAGCCTTGAGATGTTCTCTTCAAGGTAACGGTCTTGGGGCCTGGCCAGGAGAAAGGCGCGTCTTCAGACGGCGATACAGCTCCACTTTGTTCCTGTCCATCTTTGTTTTTTGATACCTAAAGTGAAAAACATTTAAAAGTTGACTACAGAACACAATGCACTTCTTTACAAAAAATTATTTATTTATTTTTTTATGTGATGGGGGCAGATAGAGAGAATGGATGTGCCAGGGCCTCTAGCCACTGAAAATGAACTCCTGACACATGCGCCATCTTGTGTATCTGGCTTATGTGGATACTGGGAAATCAAACCTGGGTTCTTAGGCTCGCAGGCAAGCACCTTCACTGCTAAGCCTCTCCAGCCCACACTGTACTATATAATTTAGAAAAAAAATAAGAAAAAATAAGAAAAAATTAGAAAAAAAGTAAGTACAAGCCAGGTGTGGTGGCACACGCCTTTAATCCCAGCACTCAGGAGGCACAGGTAGGAGGCTTGCCATGAGTTCGATTGCCACCCTGAGACTACAGAGTGAATTCCAGGTCAGCTCTGAGCTAGAGCGAGACCCTACCTCGGAAAACCAAAAAAATAAATAAATAAAAAAGAGGGGGGAGTACAAACAATGCCTGAGTGTAGATATCAATTTAACCCAAAAAACTATTTTGCTGCATGAAATAGACGTATTACAATAAATTATACAAATGCCAAGAACTGAGTTTTTTGAGAAAATGGTGCTAAGAAAACTTAATGAGCAAAAACTAATTCTTGGAAAGAATAAATACAGTGACTAAAGTTAAAACTGCAATAGCAGGGATGATAGATGACACTGAGGAAAGCCCCTAGGCACAGGGGAGTAAGAATAAACACTGAGCAAGAGGCAAGGGGCTCTCACCTGGAAGGAGCCCCACTCCTACCACACAGCCCAGCATAACAAACACTACAGAACAGACACCCGTCAGGCCTTGGCTTTGTGTCTGTGAAGGTGTTTATGGAGGAGACACTAAGAAACACGCAGGTGCGTCAATAGAGCAAATCACGAAGCTCTGTATAGGGGGACGGGGTTAGTAAGCCAAGAATGAAAAGAAAGCAGACCTTAAATGATTAGCTAACTTTTCCTCCCTATTTTCAGCACTCTGAATAAAAAGAACTCTGAAGTGATATATGGAGTCATGTATTTAGAAAGTTATTGCTAGTAATTTGTCTCCCCTCTTTGGATTCTGGGATTTTTTTTCAGAGGACAGGAGAGCTAATGCTGCCCAAAACTAGGAGGCCAATACATAACTTATTGTACTAAGCCTCGGCAGACCAGACTTAGGAATCAAAATGGAGAGACTTCCAGTCAAGATGGCATCCACCTAACCACGCCTCACCTCCCAGGCAAAGAAAGGCAAGACCTTTAGTGTTCATTGGGTTTTTTAGGGGTTTGGTTTGCAAATTCTAGTAGACCTCTAGTGGGACAAAGTAGGTAACCCCCTGATTCACACACTCTCGGGTAGCCCACTAGTCCCCCAACCCTCTCAAGCAGCTGTCCCAGCTGCAGGTTTCTCCTGCACCATTGGCTAAGTGAACCCAGGCCAGCAGGCAGCATGGCTCCACATGCAAACACCGTCCCACTCACCGCTGTCCCCCCACCCCTGTGTGCTGACACAAGCCAGCAGGTTAGCATTCCTCCAGGGGACCTCCATGTATGAATGCCGTCCCAATCGCCACCACCCCCACCCCATGCAGGGACCCAGGCTGGCGTTCACCCAGGGGACCTCCACGCATAAACACATCCCATGCACAAGTAATATCTCCATATCCCCACCCTGCCTTGTCACGGGACCTGGCAGTCCCATCCACCCCCTGGTACACAGTCCCAAGGGGCCCGCTGTCCCATGCCCTTACCCCTCAGCAACATGGAACCACCATGCATGCCCATCCTCACCCCCTCCACAGCCCAGCCCAACAACAGTCTGCTTTGTCCATTCCCCTCTAACCCCTGTCCCCTCAGGCTACCTGACCACATAGTCCCATACCCCGAACCATGGAACAACAAGCCCCTTCATCAGGTCCCCGGGCCCCCACCAGAGCCTCACCGACTCCTTCCCTCTGAGAAAGAGGCCCCATTGCCTTTAAAAGCCTAGTGGGAGCAAACATAAAAAGGAAAAATCACTGAAGACACTTCAAGGGTAAACTACAGCTTCCTCCTGAATTAAATAAGATTCCTACACTGTGATGGGCAGACCACAGAGTAAAAGGAATAACATGAAAAATCAACTACAAGTAAATCCAACAAGATTGCCCAGTCCCACAATGGATGTCTCTAATCAAAACACAGAAGAAGCCAGGCATGGTGGCGCACACCTTTAATCCCGGCGCTCAGGAGGCAGAGGTAGGAAGATCACTGTGAGTTCGAGGCCACCCTGAGACTACATAGTGAATTCCAGGTCAGCCTGGACTAGAGTGAAACACTACTTAGGAAAAAAAAAAAAAAAAAAAAAAGTAGAAGCGACAATAGGATCAGAACCCAAAATGAAGATACAAGCTATGCAACCCTGACTAAACACGCAGAAGAAACTTGCAGAAAATCAAGAAAGGGCCAATAACTGTATGAATGCTGTCCTCTCTAGAGTAGACCTAATAAAAAAAGAACCAGGAAGGGTTCCAAAAACAGTTAAATGATCTGAAGGAGAGTGAAGGAAAAAAAAGGGTGGGGGGGGGGAGAGAGAGAGAACCTCAATAACCAGCTGGTAAGCTCAATGAAGACATAAGAAATGCAAGGATGAATTCCAAGAAGCACTAGGAAAATCAGAAAAATGACATGAAAAGGGAACTCAACAAAGGGATGGAAACTATACATTAAAAAAAAAAGTAGTAGAAAATACAAACCAAATTAAACAAGCCCAAAACGCTATGGAAGCTTTCAAGACTAGAGTCAGCCATGTGGAGGATAGAAACTCAGAACTGGAAGACAAAACAGAAGAAACATCATGAGTCCAAAAGTTTCAATAAGTTCAAAAATTTTTGTGAACAGAACATGAGGGAACTGTGGGATACTCTTAAACATCTCAACATTCGGATCATGGGAATACCAGAAGAGGAAGAAATTCAAACCAAAGGCCTGTAGAACTTATTCAACAAAATTATTGAAGAAAACTTTCCCACTCTCTCCAAAGAAAGTCCCATCAAGTTATAAGAAACTAACAACTCCAAACAGACTGGACCAAAGGAGAAATTCTCGAAGACATATTATCATTAAGAGTCTAAACATCAATAACAAAGAGAAAGTCCTAAAAGCAGCTAGGGAGAAACAATACATTACATATAAAGGTAACCCAATCAGAATTACTTCAGACTTCGCAATGGAAACCCTGAAAGGCAGAAGGCTTCCAATCTAAACTACTCTACCCAGCAAAAGTATCCCTCATAATAGATGGTGAAAGAAAAACTTTCATGATAAAACTCAGCTTTATAACTATATGGACACAAAGCCAAACCTGCAGAGAGTACTACAGGGAATTCTCCACAGAGAAGAAGCAAATAACCAATCTCAAGTGCCTACAAGAAGCAGATCACAATAACCAAACTCAGAGAAGGCACAAAAAACTAAAGTCCAAGAAAACACCAAACCACATAAACCACCACAATATGGCAGGGGTTAAATCAAACCTCACAGTTATTACCCTAAATATTAATGGCCTTAACTCACCCATCAAGAGACATAAGATAACAGGGTGGATCAGAAAATTAGACCCCTCAATTTGTTGTCTTCAAGAAACCCACCTCACTATTAAAGATAGACCTCAGTGTGAAAGGGTAGAAAATAATATTCCAAGCAAACGGAAATAAGAAACAAGCAGGTGTAGCTATACTAACATTGGATAAAATAGACTTCAAACCAAAAGTAATCAAAAAAGACAAAGAAGGCCACTTCGTACTTATCAAGGGAATGATCTAACAAGAGGATATCACAATCATCAATCTTCATGCACCAAACACAGGGGCACCACAATTCATAAAACAAAATCTACTTGACAACAAAACAGAAATAACCACCAACACCATCATAGTTGGGGACTTCAATACTCCACTATCAGCAATAGATAGACCATCCAAACAGAAAATTAACAGGGAAGTAAGAGAGCTCAACAAAACCATAGATCAAGTTGACCTAACGGACATCTACAGAACATTCTACCCAAAATCCACAGACTGCACATTCTTCTCAGCAGCCCATGGAACCTTCTCTAAAATAGATTATATACTGGGTCCTGCCTTCACATATTTAGGAAGATTGCCATAATTTCCTACATGATCTCAGATCACAATGCTGTATTGCTAGAAATTAGCAAAAAAAGATGTGCCAGGAATCCCATCAGCTCCTGGAAACTGAACACACTTTTAAACAATAAATGGGTAGTGGATAAAATAAAAAATGAAATTGCAGAATTTCTAGAAATGAATGACAATGAGAACATATTGTACCAAAACTTATGGGACACAATGAAGGCAGTTCTCAGGGGAAAATTCATAGCACTAAATGCCTTCATAACAAAGACAGAGAGATCCCAAATCAAAAACCTGGCCTTCCACCTAAAGGCACTGGAAAAATAAGAAACCAACCCAAAAAGCTCCATCCAGATAGAAAGAAATAATTAAGATCAGAGCAGGAATTAATGAATTAGAAACTAAGATAAAAATTAAGAAAATTGATGAAACAAAGAGCTGGTTCTTCAAAAAAAAAAAATAGACAAGATTGATAAACCTCTGGCCAATTTGATTAAGTGAAAAAAAAAAGAGACACTTCAAATGAACAAAATTAGAAATAAAAAAGGAGAGATCACAACAGACATAAGTAAAATTGGGAGAATCATCAGGACTTATTTCAAAAACCTCTACTCCACAAAACTGGATAATATGGAGGAAATGGATGAATTCCTTGACACATACCACCTACCAAAGCTAAACATAGAGCAGATTATCTCCTAAACAAACCTACCACACCAACTGAAATTGGAAAGGTCCTCAAAAACCTCCCCCACAAGAAGAGTTCAGGACCAGGTGGCTTCTCAGCTGAATTCTATGAAACCTTCATGAAAGAACTGAAAGTTATTTTTCTCAAACTATGGAACATAATTTGAGAATAGGGAAAGCTTCCCAACTCCTTCTATGAAGCTAGTATCACCCTAAAACCAAAACCAGGCAGAGATGCCACAAGAAAAGAAAACTATAGGCCTATTTCCCTAATGAAGTTAGCTGCAAAGATCCTGAACAAAATCCTCACAAACCAAATTCAACAACATATCAAAAGTGTTATCCACCTTGATCAAGTAGGCTTTATCCCAGAAACGCAGGGGTGGTTCAACATATGAAAATCTGTCAATGTAATACACCACATAAATAAGCTTAAACACAAAAACCACACGATCATTTCAATATATGCAGAAAAGGCCTTTGACAAAACACATCACTTCATGATCAAACATTGGAGAGAACAGGCATGGACAGTTTATATCTCAACATAATAAAAGGCTATTTATAAAGCTCCTAAAGCCCAAATAGTACTTAATGGGGAGAGACTGAAGGAATTCCCATTGAGATCCGGAACAAGACAAGGGTGTCCACTCGCACCTCTACTCTTCAACATAGTACTGGAAGTTCTAGCTCAAGCAATAAGAGAGGAGAAAGAAATAAGAGGGATACAAATTGGAAAGGAAGAAGTAAAGTTAGCCCTATTCGCAGATGACATGATTCTATACATAAGAGACCCAAGAACCTCCATCTAAAAACTCTTAAAGGTGATTAACTCTTTCAGGGAAGTCGCAGGATACAAAATCAATGTACAAAAATCAGTAGCCTTTCTACATGCAAAAGACAAAGATACAGAGAAAGAAATAAGCAACACTGTCTCATTTTCAATAGCAACAACAATAACAAAAATACCTTGGAATAACATTTACCAAAGATGTTAAAGACCTATATAATGAAAACATAAAAACACTCAAGAAAGAAATTGAGGAGGGCTTGAGAAAATGAAAAGACCTCCCATGGTCCTGGATAGGCAGAATTAACATTGTGGAAAATGGCAATCTTACCAAAGGCAATATACAGATTTAATACAATACCAATAAAATCCCAATAATTCTCTTCAAAGACATAGAAAAAATGATCTCAAAATTCATTTGGAATGGCAGAAGGCCTTGGATATCCAAGCATATCTTCAGTAAAACAAACACCTCTGGAGGTATCACTATACCTGATCTAAAGCTATATTACAAAGCCATAGTAATAAAAACAGCATGGTACTGGCATAAAAACAGGATCATAGACCAAAGGAACAGAATGGAGGACCCAGACTTTGGGTAAAGTAACTGCAGCTATTTGATATTTGACAAAGGCTCTAACATTGCAGGCTGGAAAAAAGACAGCATCTTCAACAATGGTGCTGGACAAACTAGATAACCATATGCAGGAAAATGAAACGATCTACACATCTCACCATGCACAAAAACCAAGTCCAAATGGATCAAAGACCTCAATATAAGACCAGAAACTGTTACTACTGGAAGAAAAAATAGGAGGAACTTTCCACGGTATAGGAATGGGAAAAGACTTCCTGAATAAGACCCCAGTAGCTCAGGAACTTAAACAATCACTCAACCACTGGGATCTCATGAAACTGAAAAGTTTATTCACAGGCAAACATACTAAGAGCAGAGCCAACAGATTACCCACAGAATGGGAGAAAATTTTTGCCAGCTATACAACTGACAGAGCCCTAATTTCAGACTCAGAAACCTAAACAATAAAAAAAAAAAAAAATCAAACAACCCACTCAGAAAATGGGGCAGAGAATTGAACAGGGAGTTCTCAGAGAAAGAAATACAAATGGCAAACACACACTTAAGAAAATATTCATCATCCCTAATCATCAGGGAGATGCAAGTTAAAACAACTATGAGATTCCACCTTACCCCAGTAAGGATAGCAAATATAAAAAAATCAAATGAAAACAAATGCTGGCAAGGATATGGAGAAATAGGAACCCTCATTCACTGTTGGTGGGAATGTAAGATGGTACAACCACTATGGAAAGCAATATGGAGACTCCTAAAAAGGTTGACTATAGAGTTACCAACAGACCCAGTTATTTTCTTACTGGGCACTTACCCTAAAAGCTCCACGACTCAGTTCAGAGAGGTTTGCTCAACCATGTTTATAGCTGCTCAATTCGTAATAGCTAAGAACTGGAATCAACCCAGATGTCCATCATTAGACAAATGGATAACCAAGATGTGGTTTATCTACATGATGGAATTCTACACAGCAGTACAGAAAAAAATGACACAATGAAATTTGAAGAAAAATGGTCAAACTTGGAACAGATCATTCTCAGCAAACTCACCCAATCACAGAAAGATAATCGTCGCATGGTCTCACTCATCTGTGGCTCCTAACCTGAATCTGCCGAAGATGCTGACATACCTAAGAAGCATCTCAAGGACCAGACAATAGAGAGGGTGGGACAAGAGGGGAGGGTAAGGGTGTGGAGGGGATACAAACCTGGACCCAAATGTCAATGGCACCATAAAATTCTATATCCTAAAAGACAGACTAAGTGGTTGAACTTGCATCAGGTCCTTAGAGGGAATACCTGACCACAGGGCCCTGGAGAGGGTAAGATGAAGACTAACCTTAATCTTCTCTTCTCTTTTCTTTTCCTTTCTCTTTTCTTTTCTCTCCCCGCCCCCTTCTCTCTTTCTCTTTTATATTACCTATCTTTTTCCTCCTTTCTTTCCCTTGGCCCTGGCCTGTAACTCTCAATACCAGCATGCAGTTAGCATCCACAATGAGCTGTTGATCAGAGAGACCTACAAGGTTTCCCAAAAGAAGACAGATTTCTGTCAGAATACTTGATGACCCACGAAAGGTTAATGGTAAGACTCTGCTGTCAAAGACACCATATGCTGTTGGTATGGAACATGGAGTGACTTGGCTGGAATCTGGAAAAGAGTCAGTCCCCAGACAGTTAGCTCGTCTAGTGCCAGAAGGTGTTACATGAGCGACTGGGGAAAAATGACCAACATCTGTCTAAGCAACTTGTGGTCTAAGCTACTCAGCCACAAACAACCTGACATGATGCTCACACAGGTGCAGTAGTGGTATACAGCCATGGTAGGAAACCAACTGCTCTTGATTTGGCTAACTGATCTGCTCAGTGGAACGGAACCTATAGCTGGAGCTGGGAAACAAGTCAGAACCATATCCAAAACTGAGCCCACTCTCCATTATCAAGCTCCCACCAATTGTGGGCTACAAGAGGGCCTGAACCTATTAAATTTTCTCTAAAAAAAACAATGGTTATCCTATTTATCTCCATTGGAGAATTTGCTTCTTTTTTTCAGATGGATGCAGACCCTAAGGAGAGATCCAGCCCATCACACCTCAAAAGGGCCCCAGTTGAACCAGAGTAATTGGGGAAATGAGCAAGAGTGCTGCTTTCTTACTGAACCTGGTACCAGCACAAGGGTGAAGGAGATAGACACAGAGAACTGTCAACTCCTCCCAAACCAGATATCCAGAGAAACAGAGGCTCCCAAGACCTCATCACTGAAGTTGACCTAAAACGAACCCAACATGGTTCAGGGAAATTCATGGAATATGGGATGGAAAGACTGTTAGAGTCACAAGTTGGGACATTATGCACAGAGACATTGCCTCTTCCCCATAACTGATGGCTAACCCCACATTCCCCAACGAGGAGGGTTCCTATGGAGGGGGGAGGACAGAGAGGAGGCTAACGATGGTACCAACATGGCTGTATACACACTGTGTACATACTACTAATAATAATCAAAATAATCAAAATGCAGTCATTCATGCTAAAGTTCCACACACCAAATTAAAATTAAGTTGTTATCTGACATTCTGAGAAGTCAGGAGTGTGGCAACAACCAAATTTCCCACAGGCTGGTTTTGAGTCACATCATGAAGTTCTGGCTCTCCTGATCCTTATAAAACCAAGTAACTGAAGTAACCCAGTGGCAGTCACTTTTCTATGGTTCTCTCTCCCTGCCCTGTCACATCTCTCTCATATGCTTAGCTCATGGAAACACAGTCTACTTAGTGGAAGAATGTGTTACCCAATTCTCCAGTTGCAAATGAAGCCCATCAGTCATATCCTTAAACTTTTTTGTAATTTTGTTTTTTTACAACATCAACAAAATAAATCCCAAATGATCATATGATTAGGTAGAGTTTATAGGAGAGAGGCTAGTGTGAGCTTAGTTACACAGTTTGGTTAATTTGTAGGTAGTGACTTGCCTCCTCCTTTCTGCAAATCCAACAAAAGCATCTATTTTTTCTTTATTTTTTTCAAGGTAGGGTCTTGCTCTAGCCCAGGCTAACATGGAATTCACTATGTGGTCTCAGTCTCAGGCTGGCCTTGAACTCACAGTGATCCTGCTACTTCTGTTTCTTGAGTGCTGGGATTAAAGGTGTGCACTGCCATGCCTGGCATCATTTTTGTTTAATGTGCATTATTTTTTCAACCTACAACTCATGCTTTTGCCATTTGTCTGTCTATATGTCTATTTCTCCTTTATTCTCTCTCCCTCTCTTCATTTATTAAGTATGAGAACTTACTAGGTATCCAACATTAATTCACAGAGTAGATAAAAGGATGGATAACCTATGCATTAAAATTTTATTTTTTAATAACTAAGTATGCATTTTGATACAAGTACAGATTCACATGCAATTGCAAGAACAGGAACCCATGTAACCTTTACACAGTTTCCCCTAACAGTAAACCCTGGGAAGGATGGTGAAATGTTACACCTAGGATAGGGCCAGAAACACAATCCACTCCCTTTCAGATTTCCCCAGTTTTGCTTGTAATCATGTATGCCTAGGGGGAAGAAGCAAAGAAAACAAGATAAAGAGGGAGAAGTGTAGCTGTGTCCAGGTGTATACACAACAGTTCCATCACAAGGACCCCTGCTATTTCTTGTTTATGACTGCCCACTCTCCGTCCACTATGAACCCAGTTCCTAGTCTTTGTGAACCCATAATCAGCTAGCTATGCGTTTCCATAACATTGTCACTTCATGAAGATTATGATAAATGGAATCATACAGACAGCAGACATTTTGGATTGGCTGTTTTCACTCTGTAATTCTCTGGAGATCCATTTAGGCTGGTGCATGTATCAAGTTTGTTTTTGTTTTTATTAACAGTATTCCATTGTATAGATAGTCCACATTTTATTTAATTATTAATCTGTTAAAGGTCAGCTAAGGCCTGAAGATGTAGCTTAGTGGTAGAGAGCTTACCTAGGCTTTGATCCCCAGTTGTTTCAAGGTTTGTTTTTTTTTTTTTTAATAAATGTAATATGTATATTCCTGTGCTGGTTTTTACATAAACACAAATTCTATTTCTTTCAAATACATGTTTAAGAGTGCAGTTACTGAGTTGTATGTTACCTTGATATAGTTGGGCTGCTACAACAAAATACCATATAGAATTGGAGCTTATATATAACAGACATTTCATATAGCTGCAGAAGCTAGGAGCCACAAGGACAAGGCATCAGCAGGCTCAGTGTTTGGTGAGGCCTTACTCATCAACAGCACTTTCTTGCTGTGTCCTCATATTTCAGAAGATGAGGCAGTTCTCAGAGGCCTCTTTGTAAGGGCACAAATCCCACTGTTTATAAGAGCACAAATCTCTGCCCTCATAGGCTAATCACCTCCCAAAGTCATCAACCCCTAGAACTACCACTGTGGCGCTTGGGGCCTCCATATGCAAATTCTGGGAGGAGATGTTCAGACCACAGCATGAAATAACTATATACTGGTTTTAAAACAAACTGACAGAATAGTTATACAGTTTTACATACCCAACAGCCGTGTGTGGTATCTAGTTTCCCCACATCTGCAACAACATGTGGCATTACAACTAGCTTTCGGACAGGTTTGTAAGTGATAGTGTTCTGTGATCTTAATTTGCATTTCCCTGATGGCTAATGACGATGAACTTTTCATGTAGCCTCTACTTCATTAAAAAATTTTAAAGACCAAAAGACACTCTGAGAAGGAATCTGTGTGAGGCCTTTCATTTTACATAGGAGCAGACTGAGTCCAGACTTGTTAAGTGATTCATTCAAAATTGTGGCTGGTGAGCTGGGCGTGGTGGCACATGCCTTTAATCCCAGCACTCAAGGCAGAGGTAGGAGGATCACCATGAGTTCAAGGCCACCTGAGACTACATAGTGAATTTCAGGTCAGCCTGGACTACAGTGAGACCCTACCTCACAAAAACAAAAAATAAAAAAAATAAAAATAAATTGTGGCTGGCAAAAATTAAAACCATGATTTCTAAAATGGGCAAGGCAGTACACACCTGTAATCCCAGCACTAGAGAAGCAGAGGTAAGAGGATTGAGAGTGGGTCAGCCTGGGAAATGTAGCAAGACCTTCTGTCAAGAAACCAATAAAAACAAACATAAATGTTTCCTGCAGGCAAGGTGAGACTACTTTCTCTATGTCACACAGTTTTTCATCGTCTCCTTTATTCATAATTTGCATATATTCTTTCTTCTGCCTATTAGCTCTTTGATCTCATTTACTTTTTTCTAATTTTCTTTTTATGGCAGGACTCTAATTTTAACATTTTAAAATAATTCATGTATTAAAATAATTTCTACTATATTAGGCCATGCACAGTGGTACGTGCCTTTAATCCCAGCATTTAGGAGGTAGAGGTAGGAGGATCGCCATGAGTTCATGGCCAGCCTGGGACTACAGAGTAAGTGCCAGGTCAGCCTGGGCTAGAGTAAGATCCTACCTCAAAAATAATACCAATAATAATAATTTCTAGTGTCCTCACTACTCCGAAGTATATTCAGATTTTCTTTTAAATCACATAGGAAAATTTTCTATTTCATGGTCCCACACTTTGAGTTTCTGAATTAAGTTTGCTATGCCTTGTTTTACTGAATTCTTTACACAAGAAGAAAAAAATGGGATGCAGATTAAGTAATCTCATTTCTTCTCTACATAAAGATTTTTTTAAAAAAAATGGGAAATGGCTGGGTTGTTTGAATTCTTCTACCCATCCAGACATCACACTGAGGTTTCTGGCCCTACCTGCAGACAAAGACGAGACAAAAAGAAGCATGCATATCGCATATGTCCTGTCTTCCCTCCTACATCCCCACAGTGCCTCTGCTCTTCTGGATTTTACAGCAAGGGCAAACTGTGGGTCATACAGAGTGAATAAGCCAGCGACTGCAGATTTCTCCAGTTCAGACGACCTCTAAATGAATCCCAGCACATCTCATTTCCTCACCATAAGCACCAATGCATATCACAACATCTTAGTGCAACAAGTGAAAAAGCACCTGAAATAATGACAATTAAAGTTCCCTGGGATGAAGAACTGCCACTGGATTCCTTTCCAAAGGCTTCATAACAAGGACATTTGATGAACAGTCCAAGGTCAAAGAAACCAAAATAAAGGATAAGAACCAGCTCCATAAAATTAGATATAATAACTAGACAAAGCAAACTAAAAGGAGCTGAGAGAAAGCATGAGGGTGAATCAGCTATTGTCAAACAATAAAATAAAAACTTTGCATAGACCATATAAAATGCCATGTGTGTATTTTTATACCACTAGCTATGCAGCATGTATATTTTATACCAGAATCATTGTACTGCCTGATGCCAGTTACACACACACACACACACACACACACACACACACACAACTTCCCCTATGTAAAATGTTTTGTGGTGGAATTTTTTTTAGAATAATGGAAAAGTTGTAAAAGATTGTAATGAAAGTTTTACACAGGTATAAATTTGACATAAATCAGTGAATTGTATACTTACAATGGGTTGATTTTTTTTTGTTTGTCTGTAAATCACTGGGAATACCCTTGGAAAAAAGTTATTTGTCTAGCACTTGGAAAGCTTAGGGTTCAATCAGAAAGGGGAAGGAAGTCTTTAAAGAGGCATCATACAAGTAAAGGTCACAGAATTGGGAAAGAGTGCCTGGATACCCAAAAACAATACATGTCTCAAGCTACCTTCTAAATTACTCCTTTTTTTTTTTTTTTTTTTTTTTTGGTTTTTCGAGGTAGGGTCTCACTCTAGCTCAGGCTGACCTGGAATTCACTATGGAGTCCCAGGGTGGCCTCAAACTCATGGCGATCCTCCTACCTCTGCCTCCCGAGTGCTGGGATTAAAGGCGTGCGCCACCATGCCCGGCTTTTAAGTTACTCCTTTTAAAGCATGAGAGATCATCCAGTATTCTAACTGTCCTGAAAGCTCCTTACAGAATTCTATGATGTCCCCAAAGGTGGCCTGCTTGGATAAAGATAGCTCCTTTCTCAATCTCACAACCAGCAATATTAGTAATACAGCTGCTTTAAAGAAGATGTTCTTTATTTTACAGCTAGACATCTTTTCACAGTCATTCAACCCCTTTTGATAATTTTACTTCCAGAGAATGCACAAGACTTACATGTTTTCTTTTCTTTTCTACAGGTGAATTGTTGGAACTACACACTACCATAGTTGTAACAGCTATATTACTATTATGATTTTTAAATTTTTTGTTTATTTTTATTCATTTATTTGACAGTGACAGAGAGAGAAAGAGGCAGATATATATAGAGAGAGAATGGGCGTGTCAGGGCCTCCAGCCACTGCAAACGAACTCCAGATGCATGCACCCCCTTGTGCATCTGGCTAACGTGGGTCCTGGGGAATCGAGCCTCGAACCGGGGTCCTTTGGCTTCATAGGCAAGTGCTTAACTGCTAAGCCATCTCTCCAGCCCACTATTATGATTTTTATCTGACTTGATGCTTTTGTCACACTGGAAGAAGATAATATGTATGGGTGAGGGACGGGCACAGTCTCTGGTACCAGACTCCTTGTATTTGGATCCTTGGTTTACTAGCTGGAGACTGTGGTGGGCAAGTTTGCTAGCACATTTGAGCCTTGACTCCATGACTTTAAGGACAGCAACACAAGTTGCATCACTACTACAAAAAAAATCAAAAATCAAAAGTGTCCCAATATCTAAAGTACTTTTAATATTTATGTTGTGAGTGGAAAATTTCACACATTTGATGGGTCTCAGACAAGACAGAGGTACACTATAAACTGCTGTTTTTCAGGAACTGTGTACAAGGCCTATATGAAGCAAGTAAATTCTGTGACTTGGGTCCCATTCTCAAAATATCACATTATGGCCAGGCATGGTGGTGCACACCTTTAATCCCAGCACTCTCAAATAAACTATTTATTTATCTGTTTGTTTGTTTATTGTGTGTATGTGTACACCAGGGTCTCCTGCTGCTGCACTTGAATGCCTGTCAGGCTTTGCAAGCAAGTACCTTTAACCACTGAGCCATCTCCCAGGCCCCAAACCGTAGTTTTACTCTTGGTTTCCTGAGTTTGTGAACAGTAATATTGTCATACATTTTTGCAATAAGCCTTTATAAGTTAGGGATACCTATGACTTTAAAAAGCAAACTTAGCTGGGTATGGTGGTTGCACACCTGTAATCCCAGCATTCAGGAGACAGAGGTAGGAGAATCACCATGAGTTCGAGGCCACTCTGAGATTATATAGTGAATTCCAGGTCAGCCTGGGCTAGAGTGAGACCCTACCTCAAAAAGTCAAAAAAACAAACAACAACAATCACATTATGTATATTCAAATATTTAAAAATCAGAAATCTCAATATCAGAACACTGTGGTCCAAGCACATTGTTAATAGAATGGGAATGATATGGTATTTAACAATTAGATATCACTTATCCTTTTAAGCTAATTTCTCCACAATCATATGTCAGAGAAATAATCTGATGTTTTAAATTAAAGAAATTTTGTACTTATTGATTTAAGTTCTAACTTAGTTAAAAGACTCTTGAACACAATTTTGTATATGGCAAGTCTGCTTGGCAACTTTTACCATACAACTTGCTGATAAATTCTCCTTCTAAAGATTGTTTGTTCTTTTTGCCAATCTAAGTTGAAAACAAAGGGAACTGCTGTGATGTTAAGTGTCTGGTGGTGCCTACACATATGCTCCTAAACAGTAACCCTGGTGTTCAGAGCACATTAAATGACCAGAGACACTAATTCACAAATTAAAGCTGAAAGATTTAGGTAGCTTTTATCTGTAATATTTCCAATTAAACACCTGAGATTCATTATTTTAAATATGATTCAATTTTAGCTTATTAGTTAATTAGACATCATTTAAAATATCTTTTATATAGTTGACTTACATAGATTGTCTTGATAATAGGTCCTTTCTATACAGTTTCTTTTAGGGATTACATTAAATTGTTGGTGCTTTCACTATAAAATTTTCCTTTGTTACTCAGGTTTCTGCTTTTTACTATCACTTGTACCTAAGCTGTACCTCTGTCTCTCTCTCTCTCCTTCTCTTCCTCCCTCCCTCTTTCCCTCTCCTCCTCTCCCTCCTATCTAGCCCTCGATTTACTTTGAGATCCCAACATATCAAAAAAAATCCTTAAATCCTCACTTTTAAAAGTTTATATTCATAGGACAGCTGTTTTTAAATATAAAGTAAAGGAAATGTTGCACAAAATGTTAAGAAACATCTAGTAATGTTTCGCAAATAATTTTGATGACTATCATGGCTGTTGAGAGTTATTTCTGATTGTAATATATATCATCTTGTAACAAAGCGACAAGAGTATGGACAGCAACAACTTACCTCTCTCAATAACCAATGATTCACCAGGCCCATTTCCTACACATACTCTCTGAGCCATGGTAGTGTTGACAGATTTTGATTATGCTTATCAAATCCTCTCCCCTGTGGTCTTCTCTGTGACTAGTAATAAATATCTTCGTGATAACAGGGAATTTTTTGGTTGAACCTTCTAAAATAGAGAAAGTTTTCAAAATCATACCTGGAATTAGAATTCTCACTTGTCATCTGGCACTTGTGTAACTCTTCTAATAATATGAAAGGGTTCCTCTTGATTAGTCTACTTCCAAAACATGTATGACTGATTCTTAACTAGCATGTTTTCTACATTCACTCTTCTTTAGTAGCCTCTGACATTGCTCTTTTATTTAGGGGGGAAAAAACTCACTAAAGTAGGACTACTAAGACACACAGGTTATTTAGGAATCTGCCACAAAAAAATAAAAATAATAAAAAAAAAACGGTGAGATGGTACCAGAACAGCTGGCTAGTTTTATATTGGTCCATGAATTTTCACTGGAACATATAGTTCTTTGTGAATAAACTACATATTTTTCATGTGCTCTCCCATAAATGGAAATAGGGATTTATCCAGTCAAGCTAATAAAATTTTTAAACATTGCTAAGAACATCTGACTGTGAAGAAATGCATTATGCTATGGTTTCATCAAGGTATTTACGTGCTGGTCATATGGCTTCTTTAAAGTATTTGTACATTTCCAGTAGTATATGATTTCTTTAAAGGAATCTGGCTGGTGTGAAATGTCTTTGTAGTGTAAATGTTAATAAACAGTGCATGTGAAATGCATGCTCTGGACTATGGCCATAAGTAGCTATTGTAGTGTAGTCTGTCTCAGCTGGCTTTCCACCAACACTGACACCAGGGAAGGAAGTCACCCATCCTATGGGCATGTATGAAATTTTATCAGTATTTTATTCTCAAAGTTCCACTCATACCCCCCATCACCAGACGAGGAGTTAAATTTTGTCTACTTCTTATTTTTTAAAAATGGTTAATGGCTTTGGCTTTAGGCAAAACAAATCAAAGGAAAAATATTTTTACAAGGGATATAGTATAAAATAAGTACACTGCAGGGTTGTTTCCTAAAGAACAGAGAGCCAAATTGTACTTATAAAAGCAAATTATTTCTACTTGAAGATATGTCACTATAATAAAACCCTTCAGGGCTGGGGAGATGGCTTAGCAGTAAAGGCACTTGCCTGCAAAGCCAAAGGAGCCAGGTTCAATTCCCCAAGTCCTAACATAAGCCAGATGCACAAGGTGATACATATGTCTGGAACCCATTTGCAGAGGTTGGAGGCCCTAGCGTGCCCATTCTTGTTCTGTTTGCCTCTTTTTTCTCTTTCTCTCAAATAAATAAATGAAAATAAAATATTTTTAAAAACTCTTGAAAATTTAACCATGATTAAAAATAAGGATACAAACCAGGCGTGGTGGCGCACGCCTTTAATCCCAGCACTGGGGAGGCAGAGGTAGGAGGACTGCTGTGAGTTCGAGGCCACCCTGAGAATACAGAGTTAATTCCACGTCAGCCAGAGTTAGAGTGAGACGCTATGTTGAAAAAACAATAAATAAATAAATAAATAAATAAATAAATAAATAAAATAAGGATACATTATCCCAAAAGTTCAATTAACAGGTACAACTTTATGAGGTATGTTTTTACATTTTAAAAAAATTGGGAGCCAGGCATGGTGGCACACACCTTTAATCCTGGCATTTAGGAGGCACAGGCAGGAGGATCGCCTCAGTTCAAGGTCATCCTGAGACTACATAGTGAATTCCAAGTCAGCCTGAACTAGAGCGAGTCCCTACCTCGAAAATCAAAAAAGAAAGGAAGGAAGGAAGGAAGGAAGGAAGGAAGGAAGGAAGGAAGGAAGGAAGGAAGAAAGGAAGAAAGGCAGGCAGGCCGGCCAGCCTGGAGTGATGGCTTAGTGATTAAAGCACTTGCTTGCAAAGCCAAAGGACCCAGGTTCATTTCCCCAGTACCCATGTAAACCCAGATGCACAGGTGGCACATGTACCTGGAGTTTATTTGCAGTGCCTGGAGGTTCTGGTGTGCCCATTTTCTCCCACCCCCAATAAATAAATAATAAATAAATAAATTATTATTTTTAAGTTGGTCTCAATAAAGTACTGGAGAAAGAGACACAGTGGACATCTCTATCATACCCTCCAAGGCTCAAGGACCATTGAGGAAGAGGTGGCAGAAGGAATGTAAGAGACAAAGGAAGAGGAGTGCTTTGTAATAGTGTCTTCTAGCCGGGCGTGGTGACGCACGCCTTTAATCCCAGTAGGAGGATCGCCATGAGTTCGAGGCCACCCTGAGACTCCATAGTGAATTCCAGGTCAGCCTGGGCTACAGTGAAACCCTACCTCGAAAAACCAAAAAAATAAATAAATAAATAATAGTGTCTTCTAGACACAACGGGGTGTGGCACTCTTGACCTCACAGTGACTGACCCTACCTATACAAGACCTGTAATAGGAGAGGGAAAAAAATGATACAACAGGGACTAACTAGTTGGGGGGGGAGAAGGGATTGAGTAGAGAGGAGTAGGGGAAGAGGAACAAAGTAGGGTGGTGGGAGGAAATTATGATCATGACATGTTGTATATATGTAAGTAAGTTGTCCATTAGAAAATTAAAAAAATGGCTGGGCGTCATGGTGCACGCCTTTAATCCCAGCGCTAGGGAGGCAGAGGGAGGAGGATCGCCATGAGTTCGAGGCTACCCTGAGACTACATAGTGAATTCCAGGTCAGCCTGAGCTAGAGTCAAACCCTACCTCGAAAAAAAAAAAATCTCATAAAAATGTGTACTTTAGGTGTTTTTGTTTTTTGGAGACAGGTCCCATCTATCCCAGCCTGGCCTTGAACACAGTGTGTGGTCCAAGGATGACCCTGAACTTCTGATCTTCTAGTTTCCACTTCTTCCCAAGTACTAGGATAAGTTAATCTTTTCAATGAAATTGTTCTTTATAAGCAGGACACTATACTAAAATAAACTGGAAAAAAAAGTGTGTGGTGATGAGTCTCTGGTTGTTAATTTCACAGGATTTAAAATCATCATGGAAACAAATCTCTGGGAATTTCTAGATAAGGTTAACTGAGAAGGGAAAGTTCACTCCATGGGTTGGGATCCTGGACTGAATTAAAAGGAAAAACTGAGCTGAATCGCAGTAGTCATCCACCTCTGCTTCCTGGTTACAGATGGACTGTGAGGAGCCCTGCTCCATTCTCTTGCCACAGTGCCTTCCCTGCTGTGACAGACGATAACCTCAAACTGTAAGCCAAAATCAACCCTTCCTTCCTTAAGTTACTTCTGCTCAGGTATTTGGCCACAGCAATGAGAAAGTAAGTAATACAAGGTGATTCCTTAATGTCAGGGAAGATGAGGTTAAATGAGAATTCTTATATACTTCTACTATATACAATCTTTCTGTATGCTTATTTAAATTTTATACCTGAAGCCAGGCATGGTAGTGCATGCCTTTAATCCCAGCACTCAGGAGGCAGAGATAAGAGGATTGCCATGAGTTTGGGGCCACCCTGAGAATACAGAGTGAATTCCAGGTCAGCCTGGGCTAGAGTGAGACCCTGCCTCAAAACAAAACAAAACAAAACAAAATTTATACCTGAAATTTTAGGCAAGTAACTAATGAAATAACAGGTAGGGCAAAGATTCCTATTTAAGACACAAGATACACCAAATTCAAATTGGAAACTTTTATTTGTAATTATTTTGATTATTTATTTGTAAGGAGAAAGGCTAGAGAGATGGCCCAGTGGTTAAGTTGCATGTCTGCAAAGCCTAAGACCCTGGTTTGATTCTCCAGTAGTCACGTAAAGCAAGATGCACAAGGTGTTGCATGCATCTGGAGTTCATTTGTGGTGGCTAAAGGCCCTCCTGGTATGCCCATTCTTTCTGTGTCTCTCCCTACTTGCAAATAAATACTTTTTTTAAATTTCAAGTTATTTGTAAGGAAAGAGAAAAATGGACAGTCCAGCGCCTCCTGCCACTGTAACCAAACTCCACATGCATATGACACTGTATACATCTGGCTTTACATGGATACTGGGGAATTGAACCTAGGCCACCAGACCTTGCAAGCAAGCGCCCTTAAACACTGAGTCATCTCTCCAGACCTCAAGCTGGAAACTATTTCAATATCCAGGGGCTGGATGTGTGGCTCAGCAATTGAGCACTTGCCTAACATGGAAGAAGCTGTATGCTCACCCCACAGAATCAACTAATAAATAAATATTCTACGCCCAACAGCAACAAAAAGTAATGATTCGGATATAGCTACTTAAGTCATGAGTGCAATTTTTTCCCATGGCATAGGAAAATGACCAAAAGAAAATAAGATATAAGACTTCTCAATGTGATCAAAATGATTTTAATCTCCCATACTGACACAAGAATCTTTGGAATTAGGAGTCCTGGTGCAGGCTTTGCTAAGGAATTCCACCAAGATTTTGACAACGAACTTGCACACCAGCAGTGGTCATTTGCACATCAGGAGCGCAATGCTGTGCAGAACATCACTGCTGACAAGCTGTGTTAGTTTTACATTTCTTTTCCTATGCTAATGAAATCACTTCTTCTTTTCTCAGTGCCACAGTCCCTTATAGCACCCCATTCTGACTAGTGTAGACCAGTATTTGCACTGTTCCAGGCCCTGCATTGTACAGCACCCTAGTAAAACCAGATGCACAAAGTAGCCCATGTGTCTGAAGATCATTTCCAGTAGCAGGAGGTCCTAGCACATTCATTAACACTCTCTCATTCTCTCTCTCTCTCTCTCTCTCTCTCTATGTATATATATGTATATATATGTGTGTGTGTGTGTATATATCTGCCTCTTCCTCTCTCCTTCCCTCTCTCCCTCTTCCTTTCTCTCTCTCTCTCTCAAATAAAGTATATTTTTTTAAAAAGAGAGAATTTGACAGATATACATCCACTTGTTACTCATATTTTCTTTTAAAAAGTCATATCATGAGATAATATAATGAGAATATTTTCAAAAGGAACTTATTTGGTGAGATGAATAAAGGCTCTTTTTTCCAATATGAAAATGGAGCTGGGTGTAATAGCACAAGGCATTAAACCCAGCACTCAGGAGGCAGAGATAAGAGGATTGCTGTGAGGCCATCCTGGAACTAGAAAGTAAGTTCCAGGACAGCCTGGGGTAGAGTGAGACCCTACTTGGGGGTGGAGGGAGAATCAATATGAAAATGAAGTGCATTTTCAGGTTAAAAGCAACTATAACTTTACCCTCAGGATAGACAGGAATCACCAAGGTTAAAAATCAAGCTTAAATCCATTTAATTCACGCTAGAGACAGAGCTCAGTGTTTAAAGGTGCTACTAGGAAAGCCTGACAACCTGGGTTCAATCCTACTGCCCATGTAAAACCAGTCATTTGCAGTGGCAGGAAACCTGGTGTACACATACTGATTTTCTTTCTGTCTTTTTCTGTCTATCTCTGTCTGTCTGTGTCTCTGTCTCATTTCTCTCAAATAAAATAAATATATTTTTAAAAATTCATTTAGGGCTGGAGAGATGGCTTAGCGGTTAAGGCGTTTGCCTGTTAAGCCTAAGGACCCCGGTTCGATTCTCCAGGTCCCATGTAAGCCAGATACGCATGGCGGCACATGGGTCTGGAGTTCATTTGCAGTGGCTAGAGGCCCTGGCGCACCCATTCTCACTCTTTCTCTCTCTCCCTCTCTGTTTCTAATAAATAAAAATAATCTAAAAAAGTTCATTTAATCCTAGGTACCGATAAGATATTAGTCCCCTGTGGGCAGACAGAGCAATAACGATAGATGTATAAGCTGGGGAAAATAAAGACAGAGACAGTCATATAGCCATAGCATGTGGTTTTGAAACACCTTGATGATCAGCAGAGGCTCTTCTTCCTAAAGGTTCATGAACATAAATTAATCCCAAACATAGTATTAGATATTGTGCCATCAACTAAAATAAATTGTGGACTCAATTTTACTACCTAACACTCAAAAAACTATATTATTTCACAGAAATCTATAGTTACAGGAAACTTAGAACCAATATACACCAGTCTGGTCATTAGGGTTAGAAAACACAACCACTAAAATTCTGAGTACCCATCTAAGGTTATGCAAAATTTCTTTAGTGACTCAGGATACTTACTAGGGTCCACAGACCAGGAAGTCAGTATTACTCCACAGGATCAGGACTAAATTAGAAACAACTCATTACAGGTGTTAAAACAGTTTTCACATAGTCAAAAAAAAAAAAAAATAGGTGTCTCCATTTTACTCTATGTCTAGAGAATAGGCACACCATGACTCATTCACCTACTAACTAGTTCTCAATAAATGGAGGTTTCCAAGAGAGCAAGGGCATCCCTGACACACAAGGTGAGCTCCATCCAACAGGAAGTTAAAAAAGAACATTCAGGAAGCCATTGTTATAATTGTTTTAAGATAGGGCAGCCTAGGCTGACCTTGAAATCACAATCCTCCTGC
Source organism: Dipus sagitta (assembly GCA_036346955.1). NCBI lineage: Eukaryota > Metazoa > Chordata > Mammalia > Rodentia > Dipodidae > Dipus > Dipus sagitta. The sequence goes on from CM070773.1 coordinate 157,388,175, forward strand.
CCCAACCTGCAGAGTAATGGGTGGGATTAAAGGCATACACCACCACACCCAGCACAAACTGCTGGGTCTTAAAGGTGAACTTTTCTTTTTCTCTTCCTTCCCTTTCTCAAATCAATAAAAGTGGCTAAAAACAAGAAACTTGAGCTGCGAGTGGTGGGGCACGTCTTTAATTTGGGAGGCAGAGGTAGAAGGATAACAGTGAATTTGAGGCCAACCTAAGACTACATAGTGAACTCCAGGTCAGCTTGGGCTAGAGTGAGACCCTACCTCGAAGAAAGAAAGAAAGAAAGAAAGAAAGAAAGAAAGAAAGAAAGAAAGAAAGAAAGAAAGAAAGAAGAGAGAAAAAGAAACTTGGTATACTACCAACTCTAAAGAGCTGTTGTGGGAAGAGGTAGGGAGATATGGAGAACCCTGCTTCATCCCCATTAGTTACTTGGAAACTGTCTAAACTGGGTTTAGAAACCACAGACCCAGTTCTGCCAACTCATATTTGATAAGACAGACTCTGAGGCCCTGAGAGACTTGATGACCTCTGGGCTCACAGCTGGTGACACAGCTCGGACTACAACACACATTTATAGTTTCCTGACCTGGAAGAGGAAAATAAAACTGAGCAAAGGGGAAGTAATATAACTAATCTACCATTCTGTTCTCCTTGGAGAGAAAACTAGGTCAGGATTTCAGCTTCAATGTATGTCTTTTCTCATATGCAGGTACAGACAAATGCATAGTTTAGAAAAATTATCCTCTATTTTTATTTAATATTTATGTCTGCCTTTCCAAATAAAATTATCTACTTATATCATTATTTTAAAAGATTACATGAACAAATTTCATTTTGGGCATTCATGTTTTCTTTGTAGCTATGCCTATCCTCATGCTACTACTGCTTCCTTTCTACCGTTACTACCACCTGCTGGACCAGCATCCTTTATGTCCAATGAACTAAGAATGGAGCTTCTTGTTCCAACAGCTGCTTTTTCTTTGTTTTTAATTTTAAATACAAAACTCCTAAGTGCTATCCATGAAATGAAAAACAAAATCACAAACTCAGTTGACAGCATTAGATTGCTATAACCATGTTTTAGCTAACAGAGGGTATTTTCTTAACCTTTACAAATCTGCTAAAATGAAAATGGTTCTCACCATTTTAATGCTGTATTTCTTTCATTACTAGTAAGATTTAATTCCTCTCAGTCTTTTAAAATAAATAACAAGAAAGAATATGTAGTCTCTAACCTCTTTAAAATAAAGTAATATAGGGCTGGAGAGATGGCTTAGCGGTTAAGTGCTTGCCTGTGAAGCCTAAGGACCTCAGTTCAAGGCTGGATTACCCAGGACCCACGTTAGCCAGATGCACAAGGGGACGCACGCGTCTGGAGTTCGTTTGCAGTGGCTAGAAGCCCTGGCACGCCTTTCTCTCTCTTTCTCTCTCTCTGCCTCTCTCTCTCTCTTTCTCTCTGTTGCTCTCAAATAAATAAATTTAAAAAAATAAATTAATTAAAAAAATAATATAGTAACTGATGTCACTGGAATTAAGAACACAGTTCTCAGTTATGAATGGAGACTGACAAGAATGCCTTAAAATCCTGATAGAACGCAAAGCAAAACCCCAGAAGCTGGAAACAGAACTACAGATACACAGAAACTCAGGCTCAGAGAGGAGATAATACTCCCTCTCCTTCACCCACAGCCCTCACTGCCACCACCATTAATTAATTAGTCTAAGTACTGGAGTGCATCCACACTCTGGTGAACATAGCGGACTGGATCCAGTTTTGAGTTAAACTCAGCAAGAGCAAACATAGTGAAGCTAAGCAAACAGCACCCAGGGGAGACAGAGCAAGCAAGCTGCTGCCCCAGTTTCTAATGGGCGATACAGCTGTTTGGGGTCCAGCTCACTCATACCTTCTTCATGTCATCATCATCTCAGCCATATTTTACATAGCTGTACGAGCATAATATTTAAAGGAACCTTGACCTAATCTTTTGGAATGCAATGAACTGTTTTATTCATTGTATAATTTACGTCCTATGAATACAAATATCTTTCAATTTAATGTATTTCTAGAAACTACACTGTAAAATACATTATTTTAACAGACCCAACAATATTAGAGTAGTAAAGACAGCAATCAGAAATCTCTAAAACCATTACAAGGGTAAACTGTACTATGACTGTGATACTGTGTGTGTATGTATGTGGTGCTAGGAATCGAGCTTAGGGCCTTATTTACGTTAGACAGCAACCTTTGTAATGACTGTGTGTGTGGCAGGTGTGCATCTTCACACCTGTGTGCAGGGGAGCGCACCTGTGCATATATGCACACGCAAGGGGGGCCAGAGGTTGGCTCTCTGATGTCTCCTTCTATCACTCTCTATTTCCTTTTACTTAGGCCGAGTTTTCACTTGCACCCCAAGCTCACCAATTCAGCCAGTCTAGCTAGCTAGCTTGCCCTGCGGACAGTGCCTCTGACTGTCAAGCGTTGGATTGCAGGCTGGCTGCCCTACCTGGCTGGTATTTACTTGTGGGCTGGAGAACCAAGCTCAGGTCCCTATGCTTGCATGACAAGCTACTGCCCCATCCCTGTTACGATTTTTTTCTTTGTTTTTTTGAGGTAGGGTATCACTTCAGCCCAGGCTGACATGGAATTCACTCTGTAGCTCCAGTCTGGCCTCGACCACACAGTGACCCTACCTCTGCCCCCCAAGCGTTAGGACTGAAGAAGTGTGCCACCACACCGGGTAACCGTTAGGATTTTTAGGTATAAATATATAATTTGCATATTATGTCATTTTCATGAAAAATACAAATCCAATATGGCACAAATTTTACTACAAAGTCATAAAGTAGAAAAAGTATCACTCATCCATGTCAATCCAAAATACCAACAGAAGGATCAGTATCCTTTGATTAGGAATAGAGCAGGTATGCCCAGGTGCAGGGAATGCCAAAGGGCACTTCTTGGAATACTAACCACTTAGTCCATCTCCAAGATCAAGTTCTAAGCTTTTTTGTTTATTTCGAGGTAGGGTCTCACTCTAGCCCAGGCTGATCTGGAATTCACTATGTATTCTCAGGGTGGCCTCCAACTCAGAGCAATCTTCCTACTTCTACCGGGATTAAAGGTGTGCACTATCATGCCCAGCTAAATTCTAGGCTTTTTAAAAAAAAATTTAATTTACTTGTGAGCAAGGGAGACAGAGAGAAGACAGACACAGAGAGAATGGGCATGCCAGAACCTCCAGCTGGTTTGTTAGGCTTTGCAGGCAAGCGCCTTGACCACTGAGCCATTTCTCCAGACCAAGTTCTAGACTTTCGTTGATGATGTTCTAGTCATTATTGAAGTTTGGTGATGGTGGAATGTGGTACTTGGGGAGAAGGCCATACTACATACAGTCTTTGATATAGTTCTGAAGCCCCTGGGAAAGACTGTATATTTAGTTAGAAAAATGAATTTAGGGGCTGGGGAGATGGCTCAGTAGTCAAAGGCACTTGCTTGCAAAGCCTGCTGACCTAAGTTTGATCCTCCCCAGCACCCACATGAAGCCAGAACAGGAGGCAAGATGGCACATGTGTCTGTGATCCCAAGAAGCTTATGATGGGAAGGGAAGGCAGCTAGTATGGAGTTCATTTGCAGCTCAAGAGATCCTGTGAAAAGAAGGTGGAAGAAGAGCACACACAGACACCTCAAGGTTGTCCTCTGGCCTCCTCACACACTACAGTACGCATGTGTCCACATATATACACAGTGCATGTGCAAGTAAATTCTTGTTAAAAAATTAATCTATGTTCAGGAGAGTGAGATTTAAGATCATTAGCCCATGATCTATGGAGGGGTAAAAACATTCACAAAGCTAATAAATAATATGGAAAACTAGGCTGAAGAGATAGATGGCTTAGTGGTTAAGGTGCTTACCTGCAAAGCCGAAGAACTCCTGTTCAAATCTACAGGTCCAACATAAGCCAGACACAGTGACCTAAGCACACAATGTCACACATGTGCACAAGGGGCGCACATGTCTGGAGTTCATTAGCAGTGGCTAAAGGCCCTGTAGTGCCCATTCTCTCTCTCTCTTTCTCTCTCTGCCTACTTCTCTCCCTCTCTCTCTCTCTCTCAAAATAAATATTTTTTAAAAAGAATATGGAAAATTTTTGGTATAATTCTAATAAAATTATACAAAATACTTCATTCAAAATTTGGCTTAGCTGGGTGTGGTGGTACATGCCTTTAATTCCAGAGGTAGGAAGATTGCTGTGAGTTCAAGGCTAGCCTGGGACTGTGGAATGAGTTCTAGGTGTGCCTGTGCTAGAATGAGACTCTACTTCAAAAATACAAACAAAAAAATTTGGCTTAAATAATTGCAAGTGCCATAAACAGAAACCATTTCTAAGTCTATCTTATAAATGTTCCATTTTTTTGAAAGTTGAATTCTAAAACAAAAATTCCACTCATTCTCTGGATCTACTCTTACAAAATCTTTATATCCCAGGTAGGCATTATCAATGTAAAAATATTGAATATTAAATATCTACTATTCAGTTCTTGGAGATTTCTGAAAAAAATATGAAGGCTTCTGATTGACATTATCTTACTTTGTAGAGATAAGTGGAGGCAAAAGAAATTGATCATTAGATAACATTATTGCTACTTCATAGATTTCTAACACTATATTCAAAGAGTCTCATTATGTACCCAAAACTGGCCAGGGACTAGCTATCTTCCTGCCTCAGTCCCCAGCATGCTGGAATTACAGGTATGCAGCACCACACCTACGTTTAACATAATGTTTAACTGATGACTATTATTTGTGGTAAGATTAGCATAAATTCCCATTCCATCTCATGCAGAAGAGCAGCAGACTGACAGACCTCCTTGAAGGCAGCCATGGGCTGCTGTCACACAGTTTATATTTTAAGAATGTTCCCATCACTCCCTGCTGATAAAAGTGGCTTGTTTTATACAAACAAAGTGGTTTACAAGGAGCACTTGCTTTCTTCTAAGAGTCTAGAATTCTGCTAGGTTCTATGCAGAAGATGTCCCTGTAACCAGGCTGTAATATAAAAATCTAATTTTGAATAAGCTTCCCTGGTACACATTTCACACATACTGCACCAGTGTGTTGGAGTCATCCAGTACATCCTGAGTAACTTCATGGAGACTCTCAGAAGGTGTGTATAATGTCCTCTGAGCTTGTCCTGGCTGCTTTTGACTTTTTGCTTTGCTGACTCTGCTTTGGTCCTTTTGCTGTGATAAATCAGAGCTGAGTACTGCTATGAGTGAGATCCTGTGAGCCTCCAAACAAGTCAACTCAAAGGATTTACATCTCCCTATCCCAGACTGGAGCTACTGAGTGAACTGCAAGTTAGCCTGGGCTAACGGGAGACCCTACCACAAAAAGAAAAAAAAGAAAAAAGAAAGAGAGGGAGACAGAAGAAGGAAAGAAGGAACGGAAGGAGAGAAGAAAGGAAGCAAGGAAAGAAGGCAAAGAGGGAAGGGAGGCAGAAAGGGAAGAAAGGAGGGAATAGTGATTCCCACTTGAGAGTCATGCCCATGAGTATGGGCTGAACTAGTGATTAGCTCCAAATGAATGGAATTCCATAAAAATGATGGAATGTCACGCCCAAGGTTAATCTGAACACTGCAATTATAGGGTGTCAGAGTAGGCAGGCAGTTTCTTGAACTAGGAAGGCAGCCCTTAAAGGGGAGGGACCTTAGGATGATCCACACCTGTCCCAGGTCACCCGCCTGCTTCAGTAGCAGGACTGAGTGCTTGCCCATCTTATCCAATTAGATCTCTCTTGAGGGCACACCCTGCCCAGGTGTGGTGGCACAAATTGTAAAGTGTATCTTTCAGGACCCACGGAGAGAGGACCCCATTTCTCTTTCTCTCTCTCCCTGGAACTGTGGCAGCAACGTTCTTGGGTCCTCAGATGGGTAAGATCTCACCCAGCCCAGCAGCCATGCTGGGGTGGGAAGAGACACTTTTGATCTTTACTACTGTCTTCACTTTTCTTTTTGGAACCACATGTTTTAAAATCCCTTTTCATGCTGGAGGGATGGCTTAGTGAGCGGTTAAGGCATTTGCCTGCAAAGCCAAAGGACCCAGGTTCGATTCGATTCCCCAGGACCCACGTAGCCAGATGCACAAGAGGGTGCATGTGTCTGGAGTTCGTTTGCAGTGGCTGAAGGCCCTGGCACACCCATTCTCTCTCTCTCCCTCTTTCTCTGTCAAATAAATAAATAAAATGTTTTTTAAAATCCCTTTTTGTGTTTTTTTTTTTTTTCCTTACATCCATGTTTGTTTTAGTGGGCTCCTGGGCTCCATGATCTCCCTTCTTCCCACTTTATCTTCCCTTCCTAACTGCCTCCCTATATCTTTGTAAGATCTGAATAAAATGTGGTATTTTAAAAATCATTTTATTGAATCTAGAATTACCAATTCTTTGGTTAGTTTTCAGATATGAAGTCGGGGCTTGGGGTTTCAAGAAGCACTCCAGAATCTCAAATCCCCCATTACACAACTTCATCTTGCCCACACTTTTTGGCTCTTCATTATATCTTCTTATGAAACAAACTACCATTGTGAGCTACCCCCCGGATAGGCTCATGTGGCAGGAAACTGAAGGGGTCCTCCAACCAGCAGGTAGCTTAAGAACTGAGGCCTGCAGCTCCACAGCTTCTGGGAAACTAAAGGCCTCAGGCCATCACACAAGTGGGCCTGGGGGCAGCTCCTTCCCCAGACAAGGCAACAGCCAATCAGAGCGCAGTCCCCAAGGAAAGCCAACCCCAGACTTCTGAGCCACAGAGAAATGGAGATAACCGTTTCAGTCATTAAGTTATTACTCAGCAATGGAGAACTAACACACTCACCACATTAGGAGCTTCGATAATGTCTAGGAAGCAATGGGTTTCAGACAGTGAACAGCAGACAACAGAGGCCAATGAACCATGGAAAGGAGGAAGTAGGCCTATGCTTACTGCACACAAAGTTTAACTTGGGCACAGGGAAAGGGGAGCCTGTGTATAGAGCACACAGCCATAGAAACTGGGCCCAGAGAGAGCTCTGAGAACAACAGGGGTCCTTCCCAGCCCCAAGCTTCACTCAGTCCTAACAAGCCTGGGTAAATCTGCTCCAGAGGAACAAAGAACCTCCTGAAAGGATGAGGGTGACCAATCTCTGAAAGTCACACAGGGCCAGGAACAGCATCTGTATCTACCAGTGAGACTGGGAAAACTCATGTGTAAAATACTCACAGAGCACTGCCCTACACTGAGGTGACCTGTCTCACTTATGAGAGCTTAGATACAATACCAAAAAAGATTAAGAGGAAAAGACTTTTATTCCACAAGAACTGTGGGCCTGAGCTAACTTCCACTGGCAAATGTATGGGATACTTGTGGGGTAGTTAAAAAGGCAGCAGAGCAAGAAGAACATAAAGTTCGGTTCAGGTTAGATGAAACACCCTTACCTGTGCCAGGACTTAGCACTAAGGTAAGGGTTTGGAGGAGGCTCAAATGGCCCAGGGGATGCCCTAAAAAGGTTAGGAAAAGTGTAACCAACAGCGTACTAAATAGAATATCAGTACTGCTATGGCCAACTATAACGGAAGGGACCCAGAGGCTCAGAGAACTAGACATGCTAGAGTAGATCTCTGACTGCCAGCAAGGATCCTCGGTGGGGTCAGAGGGCACACCATTTATCCAAGGCAGCACCAGTCTTCGAAGACCCTAAGCACTGTCAGCACCAAGAATGGAGGATACAGCTTTGGAGGGAGAACTGGGGATGGCAGAATCACAGAATACAGGGGCCATGTAGCAGCTTTTAATCTTCAGAGTCAAGAAGAAATGAAGCAATGAGTGTCAAAATACACAGAATGGTATCTCAGGGCCTGACCCAAACATGAGAGAGAAGGTTAGTAAGACACTGTTTCTAGCAGCCGGGCGTGGTGGCGTGCGCCTTTAATCCCAGCACACGAGAGTCAGAGAGGTAGGAGGATCACTGAGAGTTCAGGGCCACCCTGAGACTACATAGTGAATTACAGGTCAGCCTGAGCTAGGGTGAGACATTGCCTTGAAAAACCAAAAGAAAGGAAAGAAAGAAAGAGAAAGGAAGGAAGGAAGGAAGGAAGGAAGGAGGGAGGGAGGGAGGGAGGGAGGGAATGAAAGCACCACTGTTTCCAAGAGCTACGCACCCTTAGCTGTCTCTAGGAAGAGGGGAGACATCTTGGCGAGGCAAGTCTCATTCCACCTGCCTAGCAGAGGTGGTAAGTGCAGGGATTAGCTGCTGGGAGGCGGGTGAGTGCCCTTGTAAAGTGGGCATGATGAGCCAGCATAAAGAGATGCTTGCCAGCAAGAAAAAGGAAGTGAGAGAGAACTGCTTACTTCACGTTTCCTAGGCCAGCTTTTCATCTCCTCCCTGCTCACTGTAGTCCCTTTCAATCCCCATACTTCTCTAATATTCCCTAAATGGGCCAACTTTTAAGCTTACTTTTCTTTTTTCACATTCTGAAAGCAGCTTTATGGCCCCTATTTTAAAAGTTGATGAGTTGTTGAACCCAGTCTTCCTGAACTAAAAGAAAATATCATATGATAATAATATGTATCACATTTGGGAAGAAATATTCTAGGGAATTTTGTTCATAAAATGAGTACATTCTATAGCTGTTACACTGACGCTTGCACACGCTTAAAAGAATCAAGTACTGTTTTCCTGCATGCACCTTGTATGAAGTTTATGTTAAATAAACAAGTTTTCCACTTGGCCTCTGAACTAAGTCACCATGAACAGTTCTCTGCATAAGTAGCCACATCAACATGGTTTCAACTTGACATGAGACACAGAATTAAAATGTCCCCAAATACAAAGAGGCTTAGGAAAGATGCCCTGCTTTTCTAAGAACCACTCTTAAATATTTTATCTATTTATTTGCAAGCATAGAGAGATGGAAGAGACGGACAGGGAATGGGTACGCCAGGGCACTTCTAGCCACTGCAAATGAATTCCAGGTGAGGCATCTGACTTTACATGGTTTCTGGGAAATCAAATGGGGATTGTTAGGCTTTGTAGGCAAGTGCCTTAACCACTGAGCCATCTTCTCAGGCCCCAAATAATTTTTTTTAATTAGAAGTAATAAACTCTGGAAATCACCAAATCAGTTTACATGTTAAAAAAAAAAAAAAAAACTATACTAAAATGCAAGCCAAGCATGGAGATAAACAACTGCAATTCCAGCACGTGGGAGATGGAGGCAAGGTGAATCATGATTTAAGGCCACCCTGGGCTATGTAATAAGATTGGCTCAAAAAAAAAAAAAAAAAAAAAAACACACATACTACTAAAATCCAGGGACTGGTCTTGCCTCACAATCATACAAGGAAGCAGTCCCAGAAAGACTAGCAGGCAGTTGTCTCTGCTCTTAACCAGACCTCATCATCTCTGAAACAAACCCTTTTCTCCAAAGCTGTGGAGGGGGTAGCATTCAAAAGAGTGTGTGCGTGTGTGCGTGCGCGCGTGCGTGCGTGCGTGCGTGTGTGCATAGGCAGGTACTCACTAAGTAAGAAGCCCAGGCTGGCATAAAACTCACTAGGTCAAATATTGGGGAGAAGTCAAATTATAAGGGTCTGTCATTCCATTCCATTCATCCACACATCACTGTCTCCTTAAGATCTACCATCTTCCTTGAGAGATTTCCATTTTTGTTTTTCTTATCATTGAAACCTGATTACAACCATCAGCCAACATTTTGAGGAATGTGTTAGCCAAATACAAGTATTACAGTTAGCTACTGGGTCCTTCACATTACAGATGCAAAGGCAGCTGGCTTCATATTATTCATTACCCAAAACAAATATAACTGCTTGGTATTATTATCCATTAATATCAACTAGATACTTAAGCAAATTGCTTTCAATTCAAACATAATCACTTTTCAGCTGAAAAGCAATTTTGCATATTGTAAAATGCTTATGCCACTACTTTTAAAAACTTTAACACTGAATTCTGCTCACAAGGGCTCACTGTTTATAATATTGGTTATATACAGAACATGTTCATCAACTCACATAATGAAACATGTTAGCAATGCTGTAGGCTTCAGTAACATAACAGATGAAGGGTTATGCTGCTAACTCATTAACAAATTAACAAAAGGCTCCCAAGATGCAAAGGTACTAGTAATTGCTTCATGATTATTAATTTTCCCTCTTTCTGTTTTACTTCTTTTACCTGATCTTCCACCTTTATCTCTTTTTCAGTAGCATGTGTCTGTCATTCCAGGCATCCCTATCCCCCCCCCCCCCCCCCCCCCCCGCCAACCTCCTCTTGTAGTCTACGTTTCTCCATGATTCCCTAGACTGGCTGTCAGCTGGTGGATATATAGTCTCTTACTGCTCAATGTTAAGTAGAGCTTCAAATTGCTGGTCTAAAAGTGTGTGGCTGGAATACTATGCTATACCCTGTGGTACACAGGCAGTGCAGCATGTATACTAAAAGCAGGACTGAGCTGGGCATGGTGGCACATGCCTTTAATCCCAGGCAGGGACAGGAGGATTACCATGAGTCGAGGCCACCCTGAGACTACATAATGAATTCTAAGTCAGCCTGGGCTACAGTGAGACTCCAACTTGAAAAACCAAAAGGAAAAAAGCAGAGCTGAGTCCCCTGCCTGAAGCCGACATCCTGCTCTGCAACTTTCAAGCTATGGAAGCCTGAGTCCATGATTGAACCTTTGGCTTTACCAGTTTAGTTTCCTCACATACCAGAATGGGAATGTATAATAACATCACCATGAGGTGATTATTGAACTACAGGAGGCTAAAAATGTGAAATGCTGACACATAGTAAGTGCTCACAACTGTGACTGATTTCAGTCATCATAAAGTCTCAACTAGGGGCTGGGAGATGACTCAGTGAGTAAATTCCTCCTGTGCAAACATGAGGACCTGAGTTCTTATCTCCAACACCCACATAAGAGCCAGGCACAATAGTGCATCATCTATAATCCCAATGCTGCAGAAGTCAACAGAAGAGAATCCCTAAGGCTTGCTGGTTAGCTATTCCAGCTGAAGTGATGAGCTCCAGGCTTAGTGAAAGAGCCTGTCTCAGAAAAATAAGGTGGAGGGTGACTGAGGAAGGTATCCAGTATTGATCTCTGGCCTCCACTTACACACACTCATTCACATGTGCACCCATACACATTTGAACTGTGCAGGCACATACAACATGCACATATCTATGTATGCACTCCAAAAACCCCTAAAGCTCCTTTTATCAGTTTTCATCATTTTACAGGTTTGGAATGCCAGGGGCTAATCACAGGGTTAATCACACAGCCATTTTTCCTTCCTATGCCTAAGGCCAATCATAATAGCTTCAGTTCTGAAGCCTTAGGTCAGTAGTGAAATACACATGTGATCTGCTTAGAATTTTCTTAATGATGATGAATAAGCCTCTGTCCTTTCATTCCCGTGACCCTAATCTCAATCTCACGTGCACCCCTTCCTATGGAGAACTGCCTGTGTTAGTACTCTATTTGTCCACCAGTAGGATTTTCCCATGCCATTTCCAGCTGATGTCACCTCCATCTCCGAAAGGAGGCCATGCGCATGAAGTCAGAAGTGAGCAGTGAGCATGTGCAGAGAGGACTCCGAGCACACCCACAGAGCTACAGACAACCCAGGAGGAAAGGCCTATATATAGGACTCTGCCTATTGTGAAACAAAACCTTTGGGATCCTTAGCCTGAAATCCTTTCAGTGCTCCCTAGCTGATTAAAATAACAATAAATGCCCTTCATGTTAATAAAATATAAAACAAGAAAATTTTTTTGTGGACAAGAAACATGAAAGGGTTGTTGTTTTATTTAGTGGTTTGTTTTTTTATTTTTTGAGACATGGAGGGTCTTATGCAACCCTGGCTAGCCTTGAACTTGCTGTGTAGCTAAGGATGACCTTGAACTTCTGATCCTCCTTTCTCCTGGCTGCCTGCACCTCCCAAGAGCTCATTACAGGTGTGTGCCACCATACCTGGTGTGGTAGTTTGATGGATGTCCCCCAACAGATTTAAGAGTTTATTTTTAAAGCTTGTAACTGAGATCTCTAGCAGCCTTGCTGGAGGAGGTATCACTGTGGGCAGATCCTAGGGTCCAACCCTAAGGTGTGTTTGGGAGTGGATCTGATTTCCAGCCTTAAGTATGCAGAATACTTGAACTCTGCCTGAGGTTCTTGTAGTGTGCTTGCTTACGGTGCCAGTGGTAGTATTTAACTCTGCACAGACCTCTAAGCTTCAAATATACTCTCTACCTCCTATAAACTGGGTCTGGTTTGTAGGTCCATCCCATCAACGTTGAGTCTGACTACAACACCTGGTTTATGTGGTGCTGGGCAATCAAACCAGGACAATTGTGTATGCCAGACAAGCACTCTACCCACTGAGCTGCATCTTTAGCCCCCAACAATCATTTTCTGTATGTTCAAATATCCTAGATAATTTGAGCTCTTCTCTGAAAAAGGTACAGAAAGAAAATTAACCAGTTTTTGTTGTTGATTTTTTGTTGTTGTTTTTGTTTTTGTTTTTTTCGATGTAGGGTTTCACTCTAGCTCAGGCTGACCTGGAATTTACTATGTAATCTCAGGGTGGCCTCGAACTCATGACGATCCTCCTACTTCTGCCTCCCAAGTGCTGGGATTAAAGGCATGTGCCACCAGTATCTTTAATATAAATATAATGATGTAAATGAGTACAACATAATACTTTATATTTTCCTTAATTTTGAAGGGCAGGTGTATTGTAAGGCAATATTTAAAACAATACAGTAAACTTCTTTCTTTAATATGTAGGAGAATCACCTGAAAATCTGGATAAAATGCAGTTCTGACTTTGGAAGTCTGGAATGGAACCTGAAAGTCTACATATGTATGTATGTATGTATTCTTATAGGCTCCCACAGAGGCACACAATGGCGGTCCCTAGACCATAGCAAGAATAAGAGTCCAAAAACCCATTCTCAATTTCCAAACTTGACTATTAAAGCCTCTTTATTATTATTTATTATTAGGAGCAGCTAAGTTGCAACAGCTTTGAGGAACAATGCGTCTAGGTTACCAAATGTCTCTTAATAGAGAAGGGAAAGGAGAGAGAGGAGTTTCTAAAAGGAAGCACATTTTTGTAAAGTTGTATGAAAAAGCTCTTTCAGTCATCCATTTGGCTTCCTCACAGAAGAGGAAAATGTATGCCTGACTCCTCGGTATGCCTATATGCTGTGGTTGCCAAATAAAAGAACCAGTCTAGGTTTCCTCTGCTCTTCTTTCCTAAAATGGACTCACACAGGGTGACAATTTCTGTTAAATAAAATTTTAAATCATTTTACTACCTTATTGCAAAGGGAAAAAATCTTTTTTATTTTTTAGCTCTCGGTTGCCTATCAGTACTAGACGGTAAGAAGCTATTGCTGAAGACACAGGCTTGGGCTGTAAGACACTGAGAAATCAAGCTGGAGCTGAGCTGGAAGCCCCCTTCCTGTTGACAAGCTGTCAGGATGCTGGAAAGAGTTATGAGCCTGTTGGTAGAGAAAAGTCATCAATGGTCTTAACCAGCAGTGGCCCCTGTAAGCTTTGCTGCTAGCTAACCAGGTCTAGCATATCAAATGGTGCAATGGTGTCATGCCTACTGTAGGAAAACCACCTGCTATCTGACTGAACTTGAAGCCCGTTCCATGACAGGGAACTCATGCCTGGTACTGAAAACCTAGTTAAAAGCCTATGGCTGGGGAGGTCACAAGCCCTATGGGGAGAAACCACTACTGTTTTCTGGCTAAGTGGATATATTTTGCCCAGCAAACTGCCTTCTAAATACTTGTTTATCTCTTTCAGATGGCAGTGACCACTAGGGAGACTCAAAGCTCACCAAAGTGCTGAGAAGTAACAGTGGAGTGTTCAGTACTAAATGAGACATCTCTATCACACCCTCCAAGGTTCAGGGACCATTGTAAAAGAGGTAGTGGAAAGAATTTAAGAGCCAAAGGAAGGTGAGAAGTGTTTACAATGCTGTCATCCAGACACAAAATGCCCTTGATATTCATGAATTCACAGTGGCTGCACAAGATCTACACAATAGGAGGGAAAAAATAAATAATGACATAAAAATAGAAGACAGACTAGTTGGAAAGAAGAAGTGATTCAGATGGCAGCCTCTCTTAGAAGACTGCAAGGCTCAGCATAACAGTGTGTGACATTATCTCCTGTAACTTATATGTTAGTACCTAACGTATTTGTTGGAAGTCACAGGTACTGTGTCTTTAAAGTCAAGCAATTGAACAATAATGTCAGTCATAAAAGAGCAAAGAGACTTGCTCAGTTTGGTGACATATGCTCTATCCCAGCACTTGGGAGGCCAGGACAGGAGGAGCAGGAGTTCAAGGCTAGCCTTGGCTACATAGATAGTTCCTGGGTCAACTGAAAAAAAAAAAGTTAAGAGACCTGCAAAGAATCAGGAAGTAGTGGCTAGGGGATGGCAGAGTCTGAAGTAATGGGTCAGTATGTTTTAGGAGATTGGTGCCATACTGGACAAACTGATCAAGTAGTTTTGAATTTGAAAAGATATAATTTTTTATTAAGAACTTTAATATATGAACATACAGTCATTTGATCACGTTGCCATACCATTATCATTGTTTGTCCCCTCTCCCCTACCCTTCACCCTCCTCTTCCTTCTCTTCCCCTATTTTTTTTTTTTTCTCATTTCCTTTGTCTCCTCTGCCCTGGATGTCAAAATGTTGATGTGCTCAGAACCATGCTGATCTTGTGGGAGTATCAGTAGCCACTGTGGGGTCATGAATGCAGTATTTAGTTCTTGTTGAAGATACAAACTCGAGTTGGGATATGAACTTGTCTCCAATTTTAAATGTTCATGACTAGAAGCTGGGGAGGTAGCACAGTGGATAAGCATAAGGACCCAAGCTCCAATCCTCAGCACCTATGTGATGGTAGGCATCATAGTGTAACCTCAGTGCTGGGCTTGCTGACTAGATAATGTAGCGGAGCTGATGAGACCTTGTCTCAAAAAACAAGGTGAAGGAGCCAGGAGTGGTGGCGCATGCCTTTAATCCCAGCACGTGAGAGGCAGAGATAGGAGGATCGCCATGAGTTCAAGACCACCCTGAGACTACATAGTGAATTCCAGGTCAGCCTGGGTCAGAGTGAGACCCTACTTCAAAAAACAAACAACAACAACAACAAAAAAAGTCATAAGGTGAAGCCTGGTATGGTGGCGCACACCTTTAATCCCAGCACTAGGGAGGCAAGGATAGGAGGATTGCTGTGAGTTCAAGGGTACCCTGAGACTACATAGTAAATTCCAGGTCAGCCTGGGCTAGAGTGAGACCTTATCTCAACAAACCTAAATAAATAAATAAATACACACCAAACACATATACAGATGCCAAAAAAAAAAAAAAAAATTCTTAATGTTGACAGTTAATAGCTTAGTGGTTAAAAGCACTTGCTTGAAAAGCCTTCTAACCCAAATTCGATTCCTCAGTATACACATTAAGTCAGATGCACAAAGTGGCATATGAACCTGGAGATTGTTTGCAGTGGCAAGTTCTTCAAAATAGTGGGATCTGAGTCAAACACATCTGGTGGGCAGATACAACTCTAGGCTTCCAGCATGTAACTTCTGTTTTCTAAACAGATTAAAGGTGTACTGGTGTACATCTTTAATTCCAGCACTTGGCAGTCTCAGGTAGGAGGATCACTGTGAGTTCAAGGCCAGCCTGAGACTACATAGTGAATTCTAGGTCAGCCTGGCTCTTAGAGTGAGACCCTTCCTGGAAAAATAAATAAATAAAAAATATATTTATTTATTTACCTATGGGCAACCCACAGCCTCCAGCCACTGCCTACAAACTCCAGACACATGCACCGCTTTGTGTGTCTGGCTTTATGGGGCCCTGGGGAATCAAACTCAGGCCATCAGACTGGCTGGCTTGCTGGATCAGAATCTCTATAGACTCTAAAGCTCACCCCAACCTTCCTTTGAATTGCCAGAATAAGGACAGCTTCAGACCTCAAGCCAGGTTTTCTGAGAGAAAGGAGTTTAGTAGTAGCAGCAAAGCAATTATAAACACACAACTTTAGTTTCAGCTTTGCAAGGCTCCTGAGATCATGAATTTTAAATGTTAAAATAAGTGTGGTATCTATCTGCTTTTATTCTCTTAGTAGCAATTCAAAATCCCTATTTTAACGGTAATGTAAACCCATTAGGGAGAGCACTAGAAGTGCACTGAGGGATCAATCTTATCCTGGAATAAATAAGACTAAATGACCTACTCCACCTCTCATACAGTAGTAGAGTGTGTCCACCCTAAACTAGGAACTACCTTTCACAACAGAAAGAATAAGACATACACAAAAAGAACTACAGCCCCAGAGTCAACAAATTTCCAATCTCACAAACAAGAAAGTTCATGCCAAGGATGTGGAAGAACTGAGAAACAGCTGAGGGTAGGTATGAGAATGGGGAAGTGTTGGTGATACAATTCATTTTCTCTCACTGCTTTCAATGATAGCTTAAATTTAGTTTTTCTTCCAAATGTCAAACAATACAAGAGAACTTGTTAATAACTAGACAATGCCCAGACCACAAGGTAAGTAATTCAGTTTCTAAACAGTCACTGATAACTGAATTTGGGTTTAGGTTCTCTATGTAAAGCCATTGAGCGGATATGTACAAGAGTTATGATTCACAAAAGCAATCTCTACCTATAATAATTCCATTTGATACCATTTTGAATCAAGGACCATGTTTTATTATAAGTAAAAAGCAACTCATTCCAAAATCTTGCCTACCTTCTTTATAAATTCAGTATTGAATACCTTGAGATATATATAACACTTACCTTATTTTGCAGCTGTATTGTTGTTACATCAGGTAGCTCTAGTTTTTAAGTAATTCATTCTCCCTTTCCCTCCCCCACAACTTAACAGTCTACAACCAGCATCATCAGCACTATTTCAGTCTTACAGCATCATTCAGACCATTAATTTATGACATGCCATGTTAAAGAACAAAAAGTAATAATCTGAGAGATGACTTTTTAACTGTAACAAGAAGGCAATGTTTTCATATTGGGCATTCTCACTTTGCTCAATACATTACAACAGCTTTGAACTAAAAAAGCAAAAATATGTACTGCACAAACCTGACCCCTCCATGCGCAATAGAGATTGCACAGCAAACTCCAACTGTGACTGCTCATGCAGTCCAGCAGCCTGAGCTGGGCCATGTCCGCCTCCTGTGCAGTCTTCCCGTCTTCTGACTCAGCTTTTGGCGGCAGCAGCAGCAGCAGCGCCGCACAGGACTCAGCTCTGCAGAGAAATGCTCCGCTCTTCCCCTCCCTTTCCTGCCTAAGCAGCCACAGTGAGCTGGCAGAACCACATCACCTACATCACCAAACACGTATATTATTGCATCACGAAGGAAAGCCTTTCTCATAAGAATCCTATCCCCCAGTTAGCATCACTTTATTTGTTGTTGTTTGTTTTTTATGCATTACTTGTTTTTTATAGCTTCTTTCCCCAGTATTGCCTATAGCGAGGTGGTAGAATTGCTTGCCTGCCTTGCTAGAGGGCCTACGTTCAATCTCAGTAGTGCAAAACAACAAACAAAATGTGGCTCAGGTAAAAGATGCTTTCCCTTTTTTTTAGCTATCATAGGAAACACAACTTAGTCAGGTGGTATAATAAATCAATCTTGCTAACTACATTCCACAATAAACCAATTCCAGCAAAAGCCTCACTGACTGTTACTCTAATGCAATCCAAAGCAGACCAAAGTACTCAGCCCTGTGGAGCTCTCTGCAGCATCTCACACTGCCGACGCCCTCTTACCTGAGTCCCTATCACCACTCCTTTGCTCTTTGAGTCCCTCTCAGACACCCTCTGCAAAGCCTATGTAGCAAAGTGACAAAAGCCTGGATCCCAGTAGTGCAGACTCTGGCCCTCAACTGACAACTTCGAATCATCCATTTAGAAAAGAGGAATAGTAATAATACCTGCCCATGTGGAGTCTTTAGTATAATAAGTAATAAATAACATCTGCAACATGCTTTATACCATGTCTGGACTGGAGAGATGGCTTAGCAGTTAAGGTGCTTCCTTGCAAAACCAAAGGACACAGGCTCGATTCCCCAGAACCCACATAAGCCAGCTGCACAAAGTAGCGCATGCATCTGGAGTTTGTTTGCAGTGGCTAAAGGCCCCGTGTACCCATTTTCTACCTGCCTCTCTCTTTCTCTCAAATAAATAAATATAAAACAGGGTCTGATACCTAATCAATTATTTTTACTAATAATCTTTTTGTTTGTTTGTTTTTTTTCAAGGTAGGGTCTCACTCTAGCCCAGGCTGAGCTGTAATTCACTATATAGTCTCAGGGTGGCCTCTAATTTACAGCAATCCTCCTACCTCTGCCTCCCAAGTGCTGAGATTAAAGGTGTGTGTCATCACGCCCAGCTACTATTCTTACTAATATTCTTAATACTGGCTCCTCTTTTATCTAAATTAGAGTTATATCCTTACCCCACTTTCTCATATCTTACGCTGGCCTAGATGACATCATACTCCAGACTCATAGCTATGAACTACTTCCAATCCTCTCTTCAATGACACCCATTCTACCAAGGTCCAAATCTACATGACTAAGCCCTTACCAAGCAAGTATACCTAGATACCTTACCAGACATATCCCAAGCTGAGCTCATTATCTTTCCTCTCCCAGCCTACCAGGCCCTGTAATCTCCAAATATGCATAACGGCAGCACAACTCAGACCCTAGGTTACCAAAACAGAAACCAGTCGCCCTGGAGTCTCCTTCCTTCCTTCCCATACCCAGCTACTAAATCAGTCACTTCTCCAACACTGTCCCTTTTCTGTTTATTCCACTGCCAGTGCCTGAACTTAGCCCCATCAGCTTTCTTCTAGATTGTCACGGGGAACTCCAGTTGGCCTCTCAAACAACCCAGCTCGTTCTTCTCTGGGATCTTGCCTTGGTGAGATTAACAAGAGTATTTTACAGCAGAAGTTAATCATATGACTCCACTACCTAAATTCCTCCCCTTGTCCCCTTCCTGGTCTGTACACAGTAGTGTGTCTCACAGCATATTCTTTTTTTTTTTTTAATTTTTTTTTCTTTATTAGTTAGTTTTGTATTCAGTAAATACAGTCAGTTTGGCACCATTATTAGGCTCATCCGTGACCTACCCCCTCCCCTTGGCCCCTCCTTGTTGAGGTATATGGGTCATGCATTGTGGAGTTAGCCCACAGTTATGGGTAAACTAAATGTCTCTGCATATCATGACCCAACATGTGGCTCTGACATTCTTTCCGCCCCCTCTTCCGCAAAATTTCCCTGAGCCATGTTGGGTTCATTTTTGGTCTGCTTCAGTGATGAGGTGTTCACAGCATATTCTTACTTGTTCTATAGTATACAAAATATGAATTAGAATCAGGAAAAAAAGAATCAGGTTAAAAAATAATCAACGGTCAAGTAAGACTGGGGTCAGAACTATAAAAACTCAGAAATGAGGTGACAGTACTCAAAACTTAGAAGTAAAAGAAACACAAAAGGGGATACGATGGAGAATGGAGTTTCAAAGAGGAAAGTGGGGAGAGGGAGGGCATTACCATGGGATATTTTATATAATCATGGAAGATGTTACTAAAAAAAAAAAATTAGAGCTGGGCGTGGTGGCACACGCCTTTAATCCCAGCACTAGGGAGGCAGAGGTAGGAGGTTCGCCATGAGTTCAAGGCCACCCTGAAACTACAGAGTTAATTCCAGGCCAGCCTGGACCAGAGCGAGACCCTACCTCGAAAAACCAAAAAAAAAAAAAAAAAAAAAAAAAAAAGAAAGAAAAAGAAACTCAAAAGTAACTGTTCTCTAATTGGACTGGAAGTCCACTCCACAGAACAGAGTACATGTCTGATACTAAAAACCTATAATGGGGGAAGTCATGAACCCTAGTGGTGTAACACCTGTTGATGTCTGGCTAAATGTATATATTATGCTCACCAAACTGCTCAATAAGCACTTCTCTTAAGGATCATGCCCATGTATTAATGCTACTCTCACTTTTGTTTAAAGAAGCTTCTCTTTTCAGATGGTAGTGACCTTGGGATGACTCAAAAGGCTACATAGTGCTAAGAAGTGACAGAGGAGTGTTCAGAACTCCTCAGATGTTCAGTGAAACATCTCTATCACACCTTACAAGGCTCAGAATCCATTGCGGAAGAGGGGGTGAGAAAAATATAAGAGCCAAAGGAAGGGTAGGACTCCTTACAACATGCTCCTCCAGACACAAAATGGCCTGGATATCCATGACCTTACAGTGCCTGACACTACCTACACAAGACCATCATAATAGGAGGAAATAATAGTATAGGATAATGCTGTCATTATAGGATGATGACAGCAAAATAGAAGGGAGACTAATTGAGAGGGGGACGGGATATGATGGCAAGAGGAGCTGCAAAGGGGAAAGTGGGTAGGGAGGGAATTACCATGGTTTATTGTCTGTAATTATGGAAGTCGTCAATAAAAAAGTAAATTAATTTTTTAAGTTAAAAATTCTCCATGGTTTGTTGTCTGTAAGTATAGAAGTTGTCAATAAATAAATATATATATATATAGAATAGAACTGAAA
This sequence comes from Dipus sagitta, assembly GCA_036346955.1. NCBI lineage: Eukaryota > Metazoa > Chordata > Mammalia > Rodentia > Dipodidae > Dipus > Dipus sagitta. Next base: position 157,408,876 of record CM070773.1, read on the forward strand.
GTAAGAAAAAAGAAAGAAAGAAAGAATGCCCACTCTCTGTTCTGCCATGCTCTTTCTGCCATGATGAAACTTCCCCTCAAAACTGTAAGCTTGAAATAAACCCTTTTCTCCTATGGGAAAAAAAAAATTCTATGCTGTGGCTCACTCCTTTAATCCCAGCACTTGGGAGGCAGAGATAGGAGAATTGCTGTGAGTTCAAGGCCAGCCTGGGACTACAGACTGAGTTCCAGGTCAGCCTGTGCTAGAGTAAAACCCTACCTTGAAAAAAATAAAAATAAAAATTCTAGGAGCTGGGCTGAAGAAATGGCTCAGCAGTTAAGGCACTTGCCTGCAAAGTCTAACAACCTGAGTTCAATTCCCCAGGACCCACATAAAGCCAGATGTACAAGGTAGCACATGTATCTGGAGTTCGTTTGCAGTGGCTAGAGGCCCTAGTCCATTCGTTCATTAGTTTTCTCTCTTCCTCTCTCTTCTTCTCTCTCTCTTCCTCTCTCTCTCCTCTCTCTCTCTCTCTCTCCCCCCTCCCCTTCTCTCTATGCCCAGCTTACTGGCACAGGCCTTTAATCCTAGCACTCAGGAGGCCAAGGTAGAAGGATCACCATGAGCTCTAGGCCAACCTGAGATTACATAGTGAATTCCAGGTAGTGAGACCCTACCTCGAAAAACCAAAAATAAATTATAATAATAATAATTCTAGGGGCTAAAAATGATAGCTCAGTCAGTTTGTAAGGAATGGAGTTCGAATCCCCAGCAGCTATGAAAATGGCAGGTAAGTATGGCAGCCCACCTGTATGGAATCCCAGCACTAGGGAAGTAGAGATGTGATCCCTGTGACAAGACTGATAGAGATACAAGCAGGTTAGCCTGCTTTGACAGGCAGTTCTTAGGGACAAAGGCCCAAAAGAATGCAGATGCCCACCTGCCCTGGCAAGATCAGAAGGAAACTCATTCTGATTCAATACGGCATCCAGGAATGAGCAACTTCCTGGCTCTTCCTCAGTTTTTCAGGCATGCCCCACCCATGGGCAGGCTCTAAGTCAGGTCCTCCATACACATTTGAACTTGGCAATGAGAGTCATCCCAAGTGGATGCCAAATTTACATCTCCAAGGTTATTGGAAACCTGACCTACACTGCCACATGGCTACCTGCTCAGGACTCTCAGCTTCTCAGTTGGGGTGCTTTTCTGACTCTTTCTCTTAAATCTTTCATAATTTACCCTTCTGGGTGTCTACACTTGGCTTTATTTATTTATTTATTTATTTGCATATGTGTGTGAGGATGGAGGACGGGATGGCAGGACCTCTTGCCACTGCAAAGGAATATCAGACTACACGGGCCACTTTTTGATTCTGGCTTACAGAGATTGCTTGAAAATTGAACCTGGCCAGGCAGGTTTAGCAAGCAAACACCTTTAATCATTGAGCCATCTCCCCAGTCCCTATGCTTGCCAATTCTTTGGGAGTCTTCAGACAAGAGTTTACAGCCACTGGCTAGCTAGTGATTGTAACACCCCTAGGCTAAGCCTTACCAGAGCTGAGAAAGTTATGCTGGCTGTAACTTCCATAACAAGAATGGCTACCTAGACTAGCAGAACTGGTGATCAGGAAAATACCTGACAAACTGAAAACACTCTGGCACCCACACACCACTGTATCCACATGCGCATAAACACGCATGCACACAGATACACACAAACGAAGACCACCACAATTAGGACATTTCAAGAACAAAATGTGAGTCCAAGAATAAGGGCCCAAGCAAACAGACTTTCCATTACAAAAGCTACAGATAAACATATCCACACATGAGAACTCCAGGAATTCTGTGTCCCTAAGAAATCTAACCCACAAGGAGCTCTTGACAATCAGAATGACTAAAGAGGCCAAATGGAGTGACTCACACTGTAATCCTAGCTTTCAGGAGGCTGAGGCAGAGGATGTGAGTTCCAAGGCAGCCTGGGCTACATAGTGAGACCTTGTGTCAAAACAAAAGACTAGAGAAAGCTAGAGAGATGGCTCAGCAGTTAAAATGCTTGCCTGAAAAGCCTAAAAGACCCGGGTTTGATTCCACAGTACCCAAGCCAGATACAAAAGGTGGCACATGTATCTGGAGTTCATTTGCAGTAGCTAGAGGACCTGGTATGCCCATGCCCTCCCAGTCTCCCTCTTTCTCTCTCACTCTCTTCTCTACCTGCCTCTCTCTGGAAGGGAGGGAGGCAAAGAGGGAAAGATAGAGGGAGGGAGGGAAGGAAGGGAAAGAGAGAAGGAAGGACATTTAACATATAGCTGTTTTAGATAGAGTGAAAGTGGAGAAAGTCTACATATGACACCTAGATAGTTTGATAGAGTACATACAGTACAACAGAAAAAAACTTCAGGAAAGAAGGAATAAGATAAAACAAATTATAACTATTTTCAATAATTACACTGATGGGCTGGAGAGATGGCTCAGCAGTTAAAGCACTTGTCTGCAAAGCCTAAGGACCCTGGTTCGATTCCCCAGTACCCACATAAAGCCAAATGCACAAAGTGGCTCATGCATATGGAGTTGCTTTGCAATGGCTAGAGGCCCTGGCACACCCATATTCTCTCCCTCTCCCCCCACCCCCTGGGCCCCGCCAGCTCTCTCTGCTTGCAAATAAATAAAAATATTTTTTAAGATAATTATATTGATCAGATGCTACTGTATTGTTATTCTAGATTGTTGTGTATGTTATTTGGGATAAAAATTAAATTAAGACTTTTGAGATACACATAGACCCCTCTATCTCCTTAAGATCCAGATTTTTGGGACTGGAGAGATTGCTTAGTGGCTAAGGCGCTAACCTGCAAAGCCAAAGGACCCAGGTTCGATTCCCCAAGACCCACATAAGCCAGATGCACAAGGTGACACATACGTCTGGAGTTTGTATGCTAGAGAGTCTGGAGCACCCATTCTTATTCTCTCTCTCTCTCTCAAATAAATAAAAATAAAATATTTTTTAAAAGAACCAGGATTTTTACTGTGGAAGAAAAAAAGATACCAGATATAATACCAAGGAGATAAAGTTAAAAAAAAAAAAAAACTAATCCTGAATTTGAAAGGAAATAGTATGATTCCTAGTGTTATTACTACTTTGCGGCCTTTCTGGAAATCAGAAGTTATTTCAAAACACACACATATTGCATGCGTGTGTGTGTGTGTGTGTGTGTGTGTGTGACAGAGAGAGACGGAGAGAGAGATACAAATGTGAAAAGGTCTCCAGTCGAGTTAAACTCTTTGGGAATGAGCACCCCTAGCGTCCAGGTATGGTCTTGAAATACTGTTCCCACTATATAAACCAAGGCTTTTAAAAAAATATTTATTTGAGAGAGAGGAAGAATGAGGTGCCCAATCTCTCTCCCCCTCCTTCCCTCTCTCCTCCTTTCTCTCCGCATCTTTCTACCAAAATAATAGTAGTAATGGCAGATGCAGGATTGGGAAGACTGTTTATCCGCCTCCTAAGTAGGGTGGGTTCAGATCCCCTAGCACTAGATAAAAGCAGGAGGTGGCGGCAGGCTTCTATAATTGTAGCATGCCTACAGTGAGATAGGCGGTGCGGACGGGAGATGCTTGCCGGTCAGTTAGCTTCACATAGACAGCAGTGGACAGGATATAATACCAAAGAGACTAGGGAAGACCCCAAAAGTTGTCCTCTGACCTCCATAAACACACCACTTACATACATGAACACACATACATCATACACTCACAAAAAAATAGCTGATAAATCAACTACATACATCAGCAGCATCTCTTCTAAAAGATAATCAATGAACCAATTCATTCCTCCAAATAAAGGAAGCATGGCTGGGCACTTGCTGGCAAAGCCAGAGGGCTTGGGTTCAATTACCCAGTACCCACATAAAGCCAGGTGCATGAAGTGGTGCATGCACCTGGGGTTCATTTGCAGTGGCAAGAAGCCCTGGTCCCAGCACTCACAAGGCTGAGGCAGAAAGATCATCGTGAGTTTAAGGCCAGTCAGAGACTACAGAGCGAATTCCAGGCCAGCTTGGGCTAGAGCGAGACCCTACCTTGAAAAACTAAACAAAAACAAAACAAAAAGTAGTAAAGGAAGCAAAAAATAAATCATAAAGTGTTACGACTACTAGATATTTTTTCTGATATAGTTTATATTCCAAAAAAAGTTAGTCATCTGTATCTACAATCCTATATTGACACTTCTAAATTTCAAACTGCTCTGAAAGTGAAAACACATTGAGGGCAAAACCTGACTTGACCTGAGATGACCTAATGCTCTTTCTAAGGCTTTATTTATTCCCAGCTGTGTAAATATTCACACATTTCATAGCATTCTGATGGCTGAGTGCTATGCCAGAACCTGCATCAGCTCACACTTCAAAAACCTAAGAACTTCTGAATTCAAGAATTACCGTTTTACACAAACAGTACTGGAAACAATGGGAAAGACAGCAGAAAGACAGAGGAAGAGAAAACAGAAAAAAAGAAAACTTCAGAAAACAAGACCATCTAACTTGAGATTACAAAAAGATTTTCTACCTGGGGTCAGAAAGGTAGGGAAAACTTAAGGCAAACGTGGAGGAAGTATAGGGTTCACATAAATGGCAAGACATGGGAAAGGTATTTCAGGGCAAAATGAACATGAGCAGACAAGAAAAGACTGAAGACATCTCGTAAATTCTAAGAACTCTGGACATGCCATTGGCTATGAGAGGATGGTGCAAAGTAAGACAAGAAGGGGACAAAGTCTGTGTACCTCCGAGGGCCATTACAGTGAGTCACTTTCAAATGGGCTGTAGACCCTTTCCAGGAAAATGCTTTTTGTGAGTAACTACGTTGCCACTCTGAAGAAATGCTAAGCAGAAAGAAGAAATCAATAGATCTGTGTGACCTTGATAGATTATGCTCTCTGACATCACTTCCACATCCTGAAGATGGAAAGAAAAAAATCACACATACTTTCCCAGGTAGTGGTGAGCACTAAATGTCATGGATAAGTATCAAGATACTTAAGAGTTCAGTGTTCTTTCTTAAACACTATACAATCATCTAAAATGTACTCTGGCCAGGCGTGGTAGCACACGCCTTTAATCTCAGCACTAAGGAGGCAGAGGCAGGAGGATCACCCTGAGTCTGAGCCCACCCTGAGACTATACATAGTGAATTCTAGGTCGGCCTGGTGAGTGAGACCCTACCTCAAAAAAAAAATAAATAAATAATAATAAGGGCTGGGGAAATGGCTTAGCGGTTAAGACGTTTGCCTGCAAAGCCTAAGGACCCCGGTACAATTCCCCAGGACCCATGTAAGCCAGAGGTACAGGGGGCGCATGTGTCTGGAGTTCATTTGCAGCGGCTGGAGGCCCTAGCGTGCCCATTCTCTCTTTCTCTCTGCCTCTTCCTCTCTCTCTAATAAATAAAGAAATAAAATATGAAAATAATAATAATAAAATAAAATGTACTGTGCCTCCACTGTATATTTCTAGGAAACAAACATTACAGTCTAGCACTTACAAAGAACTGGGCAGTACTCTAGTACTGAACAAATATGGCTAATAAATGTCAATAGCATAAATGCCTTAAATATAATAGGAATAAAAGATATTAAAGGGTTATATAAAACTAAATACTAAAGAAAGATGCAATTATATAGTACATGCTAGAAATAAAACTTCTAATAACTTTCTGATTTATATAATTGTAGGCCAAAAAAATACAGTATAAATTACATGGTTCTGTCTACCCTACCACCCTTTGCAAAAACAACTGTTCTAGTTTCCAGATATTTGTAATTTGTTCTCATGCTTTGTGTTTTCAACCCAAAACAACCCAACTAGTAATTTTTCCTACTAAAAGTTTAAGACCAGTTTGGCAAATGGTCTTCTACAATGTACATAATTAATCAAATGAGAAAAAAATTCATGTTTCATAACCTTACCAGGTTTAATTCTTTAGAGAAAGGCAAAACAATCAGCCTAAAGCCCTCTCACCAGATTATGGATTATAAATTGGTAGACGGAGCCAGGCATGGTGGCACATGCCTTTAATCCCAGCCCTTGGGAGGCAGAGGTATGAGGATTGCCCGAGAGTTCAAGGCCATCCTGAAACTACATAGTGAATTCTGGGTCAGCCTGAGCTAGAGTGAGACCCTGCCTCTAAAACCCAAAATAAAGAAATAAATTAAATGAAATAAAATGGTAGATGGCAGAAGCAACAGATAAGTAAATTAAGAACATAATACCAGAGTTTATTAAAATAATTAAAATGAATTCTGATTTAACTGAACAAACAACAAAAAATATTTTAAACACCATCACTAATATTAATGCTTCTCAGTTCTTAAATTAGTTTACTTATGAAAATTAATAGATATGGGTTGGCTAAAAATACTACCCACTAGCTTACTACTGACTGAACCCTAAGTATTTTTTATAAGTCAGATCTTGGGTATAAAAATATAGCAGAAATTCCCTGCATGGTGCCCTCATGGACCACAAACACTTTTAAACTAGAAAGAAAGGTAGCAAAAAATTGTTCATACAGTAAAGCTTTTTCAGTGCAGCATTACTAAGAGATAAAGCAGGAAAAAAAAAAAAACTCATTTAGAAATTTATACATTACCAAGTATTTTAAAGACTTTAAATTTTTTGTGACTTTACTCTTCAGTCATTCTCTCTCACACTTTGCCTCTGCCAGATTCTCTGTGACTAAAGTAGCCTGCCACCAATTCTTACCTGTAAAAGAGAAGAAAATAGGGGCTACTCCTTAAAGAATTATTCTATTTTTTGAGGTAGGGTGTCACTCTAGCCCAGGCTGACCTGGAATTTACTACATAGTCTCAGAGTGACCTCAAATTCACTGCGATCCTCCTACCTCTGCCTTCTAAGTGCTGGGATTCAAGGCATGTGCCACAATGCCCAGTTTAAAGATTACATAGTAAATTCCAGGTCAGCCTGAGCTAGAGTAAAACCCTACCTCAAAAAAACAAAAACAAAAACAAAACAAAACAAAACAAAAAAAAACCCCACAAAAACTATTCCTTAAAGAAAAGTTCTGGGAGCCGCTATAATCCCAGAACTCAGAACACATATAGGAGGATCACCATGAGTTTGAGGCCACCCTGAACTACATAGTGAATTCCAGGTCAGCCTGAGCTAGAGTGAGACACTTCCTCAGGAAAAAAAAAAAAAAAAAGTTCTGGGGGGCTGGAGAGATGGCTCAGCAGTTAAAGACCTTGTTTGTCAAGCCTGAAAGTCCAATAACTTGAGTTCAATTCTCCAGTACCCAGGTAAAGCAAACTGCAAAAGTGGTGCATGTGTTTGGAGTTGGCTTGAAGTGGCAGAAAACCCTGGTACACCCATACTCATCCTCTTTTTGTCTGCCTCATTGTCTCTCTCTCAAATAAATTAAAAAATATTTTTAAAAAAAGTTTTGGCCTCAGTGATTGAAATACTTGCCAGGCAAGCATGAGGACCTAAATTCTGAACCCCAGCACCCCAGCAATGCTGACCTCCAGCCTCTGCACACACATGCACATGCACCAACATACCTATGGAAAAAAAGTAAAGGCTAGAGGAGCTGGGTAGCTCCATTGGTAGGGTACCTGCCAACCATGCATGAAGCTGTGGGCTCAATCCACGTAAAGTAGATATGATGGCACAAGCCTGTCATCCCACCTAGTACTTAAGTGTAAGGGCAGAGGGTAAGAAGTTCAAGGTCATCCTAGGATACATAGCAAGTTTGAGGGTAGCCTGGGCTACATGAGATGTTTTTTCTCAAAACCAAAAAAAAGAAAGTTTTGAAATTAGATCTAATAATCATGGAAGCCAATGATGGTTTGATTCAGGTGTTGCTCATAAACTTAGGTGTTCGGAACGCTAAGTCCTCAGCTGATGGCAATTTGGGAATTAAAGCCTGGAGGAGCTTCCCCTTGAGTCAGTAAGACAAAATAAACCCTTTTTCCCACAAGCTGCTCTTGGTCAGATGTTTTCTGCCAGCAATGTGAAATATATTTTCATTCTTTTCTTTTTTTTTTTTACATCTTTTTTCTTTATTTATTTGAGAGAGAGAGGCAGACAGAGAGAATGGGTGCACCAGGGCCTCCAGCCACTATAAGCAAACTCCAGACGTTTGCACCTGCTATGCATCTCTCTTACAAGGGTACTGGGGAATTGAACCTAGGTCCTTAGGCTTCACAAGTGCCTTAACCACTAAGACATCTCTGCAGCTCCATTTCATTCTTTTATAAAGAAAAGAAGGCAAAGGCCTGGGGGAGCAACCTGGGAGGAGGAGGGCCAAGATGGCGGAAGTGGAGGAGCCCATAGCAGACCCGACCACAGCATCGCACAGGCCCCGTATGCAGGCCTTTCAGATATAACCCTATCTCAAGACATCCCAACAGAAGGAGAGACCACTACTCCTATGAGATCTCATACTCGAGAATTTGACAGCTCCACATTAAATGAATCTGTTCAGAACACAATTATGTGTGATCTAAAGGCTGTTGGAAAAAAAAATCATGTATGTTTTATGTCCAAGGAAAAGTAACAACACTCTTTTGAGAGATTGGGATTTGTGGGGTCCTTTGATTCTCTGTGTGACACTGGTACTAATGCTGCAAAGGGGCACTGTGGATGGAGAAAAAGATGGAGGCCCCCAGTTTGCTGAAGTATTTGAGAGTCTGGTTTGGTGCAATTACTATCACCCTCAATTCAAAACTCCTTGGAGGAAACATATCTTTCTTTCTGAGCCCCTGTGGGCTGGGTTACTGCATACTTCCTTTAACAGTCGCAATGACGATCTGCTGCCTGGTACTTTTGGCAGGCCCAGGACCTATGAACGTCGTGAGTTGGCTTTTGTAGTGGCTGTGATGTCTATTTGGTCTGCACTTGCTCCTACAGCTTTCCTGGCTGATAGCCAGCCTCCAAACCGCAGAATTCTTGCCGTGCATCCCGTTTTCTTGTTTCACTTCATCATCAGTTGGACGATTCTCACCTTTACTCCTCAGTAAATCAGGAGACAGGAATTTAATGCCAGTGAACTGAAGGCTCATCTAGAAGATACATACAGTTCACCAAGGAGTTTTGACACTAGCCCTCTGTTGACTAATTTTGAAGGTTATTACAGAAGGACCCATACAGCACCATTTTCACTTATATGAGGAACTTATGTTTGTAAGGGTGTCCTATTAATGTTATTTCTTTCAAATACATGTGAATACTACACATAGTAAATTGCCTACATATGTATGTCACTATGGTCCATCTGAGTGCAACCAGTGACTTGAGCACATGGATACACCTTTACAAGTTGACTAGAGTTTAACTCTTTTCAGCTTTAGGAATATCTGTTCAGGTGCAGCTCTTAAACACATTGCCTTATGACTATTAGACTATGCTCTTTTTTTGTCTATATCCACTTTATTTTTACTGTCAAGTTTGAAAGGGCAGTGACCGAGTTTAGGAAGGGGCTTCATAGATGTGGGAGAAGAAAACACACATTAACCAATATTTAGATTTTGATCAGAGGCAATTCTATACTTGTTGCAGTGAAAAAAAAAAAAACAACAAAAAAAGCAAAGGACATCTAACAAATCAGACCTTTCTGTCATGCTTAACAGCACCTCATTTGGCACACTAGTTTTTTTTTTTTTTAATTTTGCCCCCTCATTCTGAATATGCAGTATTAGCAACCAATCAACATGCAATACTCCTTTGGCTGAAATTCCCAATGGTCCGATGCTGGAGCTTCTTTCAGTAGAAGACTCAGAAATCTTGGTTCATAGCTCTCTACTGCACACTATCATACCTTCTCTTAAGGTGTAGTTTAGATGCTACATAGCTAAAGGGAACTCTTGATTATTTTGTGTAGTCCAGCCTCTGAATAGAAAGAAAAGCTGTATCAGAAGCGTGTGGACACAGACTCTACTGTTCCAATGGCTGGTTAACAGAAGAGATGCTTACAGTATGATGTCGGAGTTGAGTTTAGGCCTGCCTGTTGCCTTTCCACAGTAAGCTCAGTTTTTTCATTAGATATGTTTTAGGGTTGATGAACAGACATTCATTTTTCTGGGTTTGAGCCTTTATTTATAAAGCTAATTAGACCCCCTTTAGACACATACATTTTGCACATATGCACCTACATGTACTCTCAGTTATTTATGCACGTAAGTATGAAGGCTTTTCAGGGAGCAGAGCACCTGGGACAGGCTGATTCTCAGCTAAGCAGGGCTCCTATAAGGTAATATGAACTGTTGCTTCCTATAAATTGCACAGTAAATAACTCTAATAGAGATTAGGAGTCAAAGGACATTCATCAAATATGCAGTTGCTTATAAAGATAGAAATTTCTAGGCTGGAGAGATGGCTTAGCAGTTAAGGCGTTTGCTGCAAAGTCAAAGGACCCAGATTCGATTCCCCAGGACCCACGTAAGCAAGGTGCACAAGGGGGCGCATGCATCTGGAGTTCATTTGCAGTGGTGTGCCCATTCTCTCTGTCTATATCTCCTCTCTCTCTCTCTCTCTCTCTATCTATCTCTTCCTGCCCCACTCCCTCTCTTGCAAACAAATAAATAAAATAATAAAAAATATTTTTTAAAAAGAGAAATTTCTTATTCCATGCTTTTTCTTTATCTTAGAATTTAAATATTCATTTTGTATTTAAAGACTACCTAGACACAGAAATAAGATTCTAAAAGCATAATTTGTCCATCCCCAGATTAATCAAGTGAGCAACACTAGGCCAAATGGGTTCATGGTATAATGAATCACAAAGCATTATAAAGTCGATCCCCTCTGACCCAACTGTGTCAAGAGTTTTTGGGTATATGTTTGTATTAATTGCAGTTTATCTTTTAAATTGTAAAATAAATCCTTGTGAGGACAAAGGGGGAAAAAAAAGGAGCCTTCCACAGATGGAAAATTGTCCTCCTTGTTAGAGCTGATAAACGAAGTGATTCTCTTGTAAGAGTTTTGGAGGCTGGAAAGACAAATGTTATTTTGCCCAAAAGTTCACCAAGTGGAATAACTCATGTGAGTGCAAGTAATGCAAGAATCAATGCTGAAAAAGAAAAGGGTAACTTTAAGGCACCTTAAAAAAAATAATATACATACATACATACACACACACACACACACACACACACACACATATAGATATATATATCTTTTTAAAAAAAGGAAAAAAAAGGTAAAGAAGGACTAGGAAGATGGCCTAGCAGTTAAATATGCCTACTTGCCAGCTCAGATATAATTACCCAGTACCCACATAAAGCCATATGCACAAAGTGGTTCACTAAGTCTGAAGTTTGTTTGTAACAGCAAAAGACCCTGACATACACCATGAGCAGTCATATTCATTCATTCTCTCTATAGGACATGGGGTTAAGGAAGGACAGACCTCGTACTTTAGTGCTGGTGTTTAATGCTTTACCAATAGCTTTCTATTTGTCCTTTATCTTTTTTATAGTCTTAGTTTTTTCACAGTATTGGCATTTTTAAGTTCATATTTAGTATGAATATTTATATTCATTAATTTCATTTTGAGGTGCATATAGTTACAGTGTAAAACACAACAGAGGGTATAATATAGGTACTTCCCAAGTGCATTTAGCTAAATAATTCATACCCACTTCCAGACACAGAGCACGTCCCTTGCCCCAGGAAGTGTCCTGTATGCTTCCTGGTGATTCTCCTTTGCCCTCCACCTACAGAGGCAAATGGTTGTAGTTTCCATCTCCACATTAGTTCTGCCTCTCCTAAAATTGTGAATGAAATCATACATGAATATACCACAGTGTTTTATCTATTTTCCTTGTAATGGACATTTGAGTTGGTTCTAGTTTGGGGCTATCATGAGCAAACCATTATGAGCACTCCTGTATAAACCATTTTGTGAACAAGCCTTTAATTTCTCTTGGCCATTTCATTTGTTAAATTCATTAGCATAAAATTGTCCAAACAGTTCCCTTTCAGAGGGTGGGAGACAGCACAGTGGATAAAGTGCTTGCTGTGCAACTCTGAGTACCTGAGTTTGGATTCCCCGACCCCGATTAAAAGCTGGAAGCTGTGGTGGGCTTCTGTAGTCCAAGTGAGAAAGGTGGATTTCTTAGAAGTGGATGGAGAGGTGAACAATGAAAGGCCCCACCTCAAGAGAGGTGGAAGGCAAAGACCCACCTCAATTTGTCCTTGGACCCCACAGGTACACATGGCCCCCACACCCACATTCATACATACACCAAATAAATAAGCTTGTAAAAATTCCCTTTTCATTTTGTCAGTATCTTTAAGCTCTGAATGATGTCCTTTATTTTATTTCTAATATTGGTATTTTATGTTTTGCTTCTTAGTTCAATAGACCAACTAATTTCTAAATGTCAAATCTTCTACAGAAGTACCTAAGAGAGCACCATAAGAATTTCTGTATAGTCTATAATCAACTTCCAAGTCAGCTAGAAAAACTGTAATATTTTCTTGTCAATAATTGCCTAACATTTCAACACACTTTGAAGCATTCCCTTTCTAAGCCATCTGTTTTGCGATATCATTATGCTCCTTGAATGTACTATTTTTTATTAAATATTTTAGGGATTTAACAAGTGGGCATGCCTACTTTTTTCTAGAAACCTCAGTTGATCCAAACACAATGTTGGGAGGGGTTTTTTTGTGGAGGTGGATTTTGTTTGGTTTGTTTTTAACTTTTTGTTAATTTATTTACTTGCAAGCAGAGAGTACAGAGAAAAAAGAGACAGACAGAGAATGGGCCTCCAACCACTGCAAACAAACTGCAGGTGCTTGCGCATCTTTGTGCATATAACTTTATATGGGTACTGGGGAGTTAAACCCAGGTCATTAGGCTTTGCAGGCAAGCGCCTTAACTGCTAAGTCATCTCTCCAGCCCTGGTCAGGCTTTTCGAGGCAAGGTCTCTCTCTAGGCCAGGATAACCTAGAACTCACTCTGTACCTGGGGCTGGTCTTGAACTCACAGTGATCCTCCTACCTAAGCCTTCCAAATGCTGAGATTAAAGGCATGTACCACCAAGCCCACCACAGTCTCCTGGAAAGTCTAGTAGTGGAAGAAGGTAAGGCTGGCTGTGGCAGCCTACGTACAGCAGATGCATTTCTAGTAGCCATGGACCATGGTTGTTAGTACCTTTGGCTACAGGTTCTAGTCTGGCTCATATACCCGAGCGAAACTCCACTACTACCTCTCTATCTCTAAACTTACAAACTAATTGTTCCTACAAGTAGGGATTTTGGTCAGTGGCACATTCTACTAAGACACCATTAAGTAGCTGAGATCCATGAGGGTCAGAAATGATGTCAGCTAGGGGATGGAGTGAAAGGTTAGTGGTTAAAGCACTTGCCTGCAAAGCCAAAGAATCCAAGTTCAATTCCCTAGGACCCATGTAAGCCAGATGCACAAGGTGGTGCATGCATCTGGAGTTCGTCTGCAGCAGCTAGAGGCCCTGGCATGCCATTACTCTTTCTCTCTGCTTCTTTCTCCCTCTCTCTCTCAAATTAATTAATTAAATGTTTCAAAAAGAAATGATGGCAGCTAAAACTATCCAAAACTGTGAACTAATTGGGTATTTGACAACTACTGTAACAGCTTCCAAGATGCCCTAGACCACATATATATACATATATAGTTGTTGTTGATGATTTGTTTTGTTTTTTGAGGTAGGGTCTCACTCTAGCTCAGGCTGACCTGGAATCCACTATGTAGTCTCAGGGTGGTCAGGGTGGTCTCAAACTCATGGCGATCCTCCTACCTCTGCCTCTGTAGTGCTGGTTTTTGAGGTAGGGCTTCACTCTAGCTCAGGCTGACCTGGAATTTACTATGTAATCTATCTCTGCCTCCCAAGTGCTGGGATTAAAGGCATGCACCACCACTCCCCACTACCTCTTTTTAAAACTTAATTTCAAACTCAGGAAAAGGTTGGCCAGGTGTGGAGACACATGCCTTTAATTCCAGCAGAGGTAGGAGGATTTCTGTGAGTTCAAGGCCACCCTGAGACTACATAGTGAATTCCAGGTTAGCTTGGGCTTGAGTGAGACCCTACCTCAAAAACCAAAAAAAAAAAAAAAAAGGTAGGATTTAAGGTCAGGTGTGGTGGCGCATGCCTTTAATCCCAGCACTCAGAAGGCAGAGGTAGGAGAATTGCCATGATTCCAGGCCACCCTGAGACTACACAGAAAAAAGAAGTAAAGAAAAGGTAGGACTTTCCATTACCTCTCAGTTAGCATTGCTTGTAGGACAGATGTATTTACTACTTCCACCCTGTCTATCAATATATTCACAATCACTTTTTAGTGTCTGGTGGCACACAAAACCACTCAAAGACTTGAGTCCAAATTATACTTCCTGGAAGAAGAGTAATATATCCTCCTAGATGCAATACATATCAAATTATACTTCTTAGAAGAAAAGTAATGTATTCTCCTATATGCAATCACAACATCAATCTTCTCAAAAGCTTGTCCTAGTCCTAGAAATGCAACTTGCTCTCCGTTGAGACCCTTCCCTGTCAACCCTGATTCTATCTTCATCTTGCAACTGGTCTTACTCTGCCAGATCCCCTTTGCCAGTGACTGCATTCCCGCTCTGTCACAGTCACAGTCTCCAGAACTGTGGGTGGGTACTACACTTAAAACCGTGCATGGTAGTAGCTAATGCACGTCACAGGGAAGGAGAATGAAAGACAAGCCTGGTTCAATCAATCAGCTACTGCTGGAAAGTAAAAACGGTTTTTAAGGGAAATTATTCTATTAGTGATCAGTTTATGGCTGAGGATATATATTGCAATGATTTTTGTCATCTTTCATAACCTATACCTAACAAGCCTCTCCAATATTTATATATAAAATTCCACCACAACTTCTGTACTTGCTAAAGTTAATATAAACTGATTACAAAATACATAAATTATTCTTAACAGCAATTTGTTTAAAATATATATCCTTCTGCAAGACAGCAAATGTTACTTTTCCTTGCATGTGCATGAACACAGTATACGTGTGGTATGTGTGGTGCATGCACACTGATGCGGTGTCCCATGCGCTCACCTGTGTGCCTTGTAGGCTTGCCCACAGCTTCTGGAGAGGAGCACTGAGTGTCACCCTCCATTCACCCATCTGTTTCTTCCTTGTGACAGTCTTACTGGTTTCAGAGCTCTCCATTCACAAACTCCAGTGAGTCTCTGATCTCTGCTTCCCACAGGCCATGCCCATCTGGTTACACAGGCTCTGGAGATTTGGACTTGGTAGTCTCAAGCCAACTCAGGCCCTCATACTTGTACAGAAAGTGCACTTTAACTGCTGAGCCATCCAAGTTACTTTTTGTTTTGTAATATTTTATTGATTTTCAAGCAGAGAGAAAGGAAAAGAAAGAAAGAGAACTGCTGTACCAGGGCCTCCTGTCACTGCAAATGAACTCTAGACACACATGCCTCTTTGTGCATGTGGCTTTATGTGGGTATTGGGGATTCAAACCCAGGCTGTCATGCTTTGTAAGTACATGCATTTTAACTGCTGAGTCATCTCTCCAGCCCAGAGTTTCTTTCTTTTTTTTAATTTTAAAAATTTTTTTGTTTACTTATTTATTTATTTGAGAGAGAGAAAGAGGCAGAGAGAGAGAGAATGGGCGTGCCAGGGCCTTGAGCAGTTGCAAACAAACTCCAGAAGCATGTGCTGCCTTGTACATCTGGCTTATATGGGTCCTGGGGAATTGAGCCTGGGTCATTTGGCTTTACATGCTAGCGCCTTAACTGCTAAGCCATCCCTCCAGCCCCCAAGATACTTTTAAATTATTTATTTATTTGAGAAGGAGAGAAAGAGGCAGATAGAGAATGGGCACACCAGGGCCTACAGCTACTGCAAAAACAAACTCCAGACACATGCTCCACACCTTGTACTTCTGGTTTTATGCAGGTACTGAAGAACTGAACTGGAGGCCTTTGGCTTTCACTAAACCATCTCTCCAGCCCCTCTCCCCAAGTTACTTTTATAATAAAGCTATAAATGTACAGTACTAGCTGCAATAAACCAATGGCAGAATTCTATCCCTTTAAATTTTAATTTCTGATTAAAGTATGGCAGACATTTAAAAAATATTTTTATTTACTTGCAAGCAGAGAGAGAGAGAAGAGACAGGCAGAATGGTCATGCCAGAGCCTCCAGTCACTGCAAACGAACTCCAGATGCTTGTGCCACTTTGTGCATCTGGCTTTAAGACGGGTACTGGGGAACCAAACCCTAGTCATTCACCTTTGCAGACAAGCTCCTTAACCACTGAGCATCGCTCCAGCCCTATGGAAGACATTTTTAAAAGCACAGCATTTTATAACTGTTGAGTTTTGTTTTGGTTTGGTTAGCAGCCTTGAATCCCTGGGCTCAAGTTATGTTCCTACCTGAGCCTCCAGAATAGCTGGAACCACAGGGATGCATGACCAACACCGAACTCCTTTGATACGTTTTTATTATTTGAAATTTTTTAAAAATTTTATTTATTTGAGAGAGAGAAATAGGCAGACAGAAAGGGAGGGAGAAAATAGGTGCACCAGGGCCTTCAACTGCTGCAAATGAACTCCAGACACATGTGCCATCTTGTACATCTGGCTTATATGGGTCCTGGGGATGCAAACCTGGTTACTTCAGCTTTGTGGCCAAGTGCCTTGACCACTAAGCCATCTCTCCAGCCCAACATTTACTTTATTTGAAAAGAATACCATTTTGGTATAGTAATGACATGTAAAAATATGTTTGATTACCAATAAGATGGCTATGGCTTTAATCACGACATTTTCACTAGTTTATAGCCATTTAAAATGTACCTTCATATTTTTGTCTCTTTTTCACAATGACTTTAATTTAGTCATTATAGTTCCAAAGTCAAGGACGGGCAAGCATTTAGGCCTTAGAAGGATCTGTAACTATGGCCTAGTCACTGGAATCACAGACAGCTGGTTCAGGGATTCAGAATCAATGGTGGAGCAGGGCGTGGTGGCACACACCTTTAATCCCAGCACTTGGGAGGCAGAGGTAATAGGATCACCTGAGTTTGAGGCTACCCTGAGACTACATTAGTGAATTCCAGGTCAGCCTGGGCTAGGAAGTGAGACTCTACCTTGGGGGGAAAAAAATGGTGGTACCAAAAACATGTGGTTTTAAAAGTTGTTCAAAGTCGGGCATGGCGGCACACATCTTTACTCCCAGCACTCGGGAGGCTGAGGAGGGGGCTTCTCCCTGAGTTCAGAACCAGCCTGGATTGTAGTGAGATCCTGCCTCAGAAAAAGCAAAAAGGAAAAAGTTGTTCAAATGATTCTAATGGTTATTGACTTGCTACTAAAGCAAGAATACTTCTTACTGAAGGCCATCCTCTGCCAAGATGATATTCAATTATGACTAACTTCTAGTTTTAAAAATTATTCTGAATAGTAGACTAAATAAATAGATGTATCTACCTAATAACTGACCCTAGTTCAACCCTTATTAGGCATACAAAATAAATCTATTCTCTCTTCTATACTGCAGCCTATGGAAACTGCTTTGGACCATGCTTTTTAATTTTCCTCCATTTATAGAATAGGTAAGATCTATCCACATAGCCTATGGACAAACAAGTGTACTGATATTATTAAGGGATTTTTTAAAAAAATGAACTGAAACAGTTTCCTAAAAGCATTATAATGAAGATCTCATTTAAACTGGGTACCCAGTGCATTTTCTTCCCCTTAAATCTACCAATACCCAATGTTTCCAAAAGCCAATATATAGAAAAAGAAAGTAGGTTTCATTAATTACGCTTACATAGATTTGTTTAAATATAGAACTCTGTATCAGAACAATAGTATTTAAAAGATTTTTTTAATTTTTTTTTAAAAAATTTTAAGAAATATTTTATTACTTTTTTAATTTGAGAGAGAAACAGAGAAGAGGCAGATAGAGAGAATGGGTGCACCAGGGCCTGCAGCCACTGCAAACGAACTCCAGACACATGTGCCACCTTCTGCATCTGGCTTACATGGATACTGGAGAATCGAACCTGGACAAATGCCTTAAACACTAAGCCATCTCTCCAGTCCTTTTCTAAATTTTATTTTAAAGTACCTATTAGTGGTTGGGGATTTAGCTCAGTGGATGAGTGCTTGCCTAGCAAGCACAAGGCCCTGGGTTCAGTCCTCAGCACTGAAAAATAAAGTACCTATTAATCCAAGAGCACACTAGCTAAACTATATCCAGATGAAATTTCCATTTGGGCATGGTGGCACATGCCTTTAATCCCAGCATACTCGGGAGGCAGAGATAAAAGGATCACCATGAGTTCGAGACCAGCCTGAAACTACAAAGTGAAT
This sequence comes from Dipus sagitta, assembly GCA_036346955.1. Lineage (NCBI taxonomy): Eukaryota > Metazoa > Chordata > Mammalia > Rodentia > Dipodidae > Dipus > Dipus sagitta. The sequence goes on from CM070773.1 coordinate 157,427,227, forward strand.
TCCAGGTCCAGCATGGGCTAGACCAGACCTTACCTCAAAAAATATATATAACTGCAAGGGGAGAAAGATAGGGAAGAGGAGGGAAGGGAAACAAACAAACAAACAAAATTGTTTGCAAACATCCCATAAGGAGGGGACGGGGAAATGGCTAAGTAGTAGTTGTAAAAGTATTTTTTTTTTTTTTAAGTAAACAGGGCTGGAGAGCTGGCTTAGTGGTTAAGGGACTTGCCTGAAAAGCCTAAAGACCCAGGTTCAATTCCTCAGGACCCACGTAAACCAGATGCACAACAGGGCACATGCCTCTGGAGTTTATTTGTGATGGCTGGAGGCCCTGACACACCCATTGTTTCTCCCTCTCCTCCCTCCCTCCCTCCCTCTCTCTCTATCACTCAAATAAGTAAATAAAAATAAAAATATTTTTTAAAAGAAAACACCAGCTGGGCCTGGTGGTACACGCCTTTAATCCCAGCACTCAGGAGGCAGAGGTAGGAGGATCGCCATGAGTTTGAGGCCATCCTGAGACTACATAGTGAGTTCCAGGTCAGCCTGGACTAATGTGAGGGAAATCCTACCTTGAAAAAAGAAAAAAAAAAAGAAAAGAAACACCATAATGAAACTTGATTCTTTGTATGCTAATGAATTTTTTAAACAGAATTTAAGTCCACTTAAAATATATTAATGATTAATGCATAATTAAAAGATTATGCTTTCATAATAAAGGACAGCATGCATGACACCACTTATAGTTGTGCTAGATGTCTATCTAGAACAAAGATAAGCAAAAGGGGCAAAAGGCAGCAATTAACCAATTCAATGCCCAAACATGCCTAATATCAAACAGAAGACTAGAGCAGTTAGTCACTAGGAAAAACTAAATAAAAGTCTTTAGCTTTCCATTTTTATAGTAGTAGATGTTTGTTCCAGTCTACTTTCCCCAAAATAGATGACTATATTAAGAAACATAGCAAATTTTAACTTTAAATCTATCCTTGTACTCACAACTAAAGAGAGGTATTTCTTACACACTGATAACTAGAATGCCAAAAAAAAAAAATTCTGCAACATGAATAGCTTTTTAAACAATATTTTTTATTTATTTGCAAGCAGAAGAGAATGGGTATGCCAGGGCCTCTAGCCATTGCAAACAAACTTCAGACACATATGTCACTTTGTGCATCTGGCTTTACATGGATACTGGGGAAACAAACTCAGGTTGTTAGGCTTTGCAGCCAAGTGCCTTAACCACTGAGCCATCTCCTCAGCCCAACACGAATATCTTTAAGTCTATAGTACAGCATATACCTTTGTCTTGCAGGTTTCTTTAAAAGCATAGAACATCACCTTCCATATTTCATGGTGAAATAACTCTTTGAATAATATTTAATTTTATGAGAATATGGCACCTAAAATTATAAACTATTTTGATAAAAATAAATACAAAGTTGAGCTTTTGCATGAAAATGTTTGTGATAATTAATCTTCATTGTCAACTTGACTGGATTTAGAGTCACCATGAGAACACACTTATAGGGGAATCTATGAGGGTATTTCCAGAAAGGCTTACCCATGAATGTGGGTGGTACCATCCCACAGGCTGGGGTCTGGGACAGAGTAAGGTCAAGCTGAGCACCATCGCTGGCTCTAATTCCTGACCACAGATGCAAAGTGACCAGCTACTTCACACTGCCTCTTCTATGCCTTCCCTGCTATGATGAACCGATGATGCCCTTGAACTCTAAGCCAAAATAAACCTTCCTCCTATAAAGATTGCTTCAAGTAAAATTAATATGTTAACATAATGTCTTTCTACTCTAACAGACTATATATTGAAAGCTGTAGAAGTTTAACACGTTCAACTTTTTTTTTTGGCATGTGTGTGCATGATGCGTGGTACACGAATGTGCAAATGTGCATGCCCTATGTGCGTGTGTGCTGAAGCCAAAGAAGACCATCAGGTATTCATTTATCATCCATCCCCGTATTTCCTTAAGACTGGGCTCTTCCTCAACCTGGAGCTGTGGTCAGTGAGGTCCAGTGATTCTCTGTTGTCCCTCCCCACCCACTACAGACTACAATTACAGACACGTTTAGCCACACCCCGATTCTTTACATGAGTTCTGGGAGTTGAACCTAACAATCTCAGGCCCGAGAGGCCCTCATGCTTAAGTGCAAGTGCTCTTAAGTGCTGAGCCATCTCCCCAGCCCAACACATTCAATTTCTTAAGGTCAATTAAAATTAGATAAATACTAGGACAGTCTTTAAGTACAATAACCTTTCATTTTAGTAATCTAATCACATCAACCAGAAAGAAAAACAAGTGCCTACCATATGGTCCTTCTGTACCAGAAAATAGCTGCATTCAATAACAGCATCTGTGCCTGCTATCAACACTAGCACTGCCCATACTTAAAGTAGCACACTGTTAAGTAGAAGATGACAGGATCGTCAACAAGCCAAGAACAAAAGAAACTAAATTATTACTCTGTTCTGTTTCTTGACCTGTGATTATTCAAATAAGAAACAAAAAATCAAGGCACAATGTACTTAAAAAACATTAAAAGAATGAATGCTAAGAAGCACTAATAATTCTTGGAGAAGTTTTCTTTATTGGTAGCTCTTGTCTAATGAAAGTTGTACTGGAAAGGCTATGATGAAAACAGTAGAGGGGACGGGCCCGAGGGCCTGTTCCCACTGTTGCTGGATCTGTGCTAAGGTCCTGGCTGTTCACCCATGTTGGGACGACGTCACATAAATAGGTCTACTGGATGCATTCAAATCCAGGCTACACAATGTCAATGCTACTATTATACAATAGCTTCTGTTACTACTCTTCTCAATTCTGACAGGCTTTACTTTTAGTCCTATTTAACACATGAGACTCTGGCGAACAGTAGTATTTTGGCTTTTGAGTCAGATGCTAGACATTCATTTAAAGTAAGGCTGTTAGGGCTGGAAAGATAGCACACCAGTTAACGTGCTTGCCTGTGAAGCCCAAGGACCTAGGTTCGATTCACCAGGTCTCACATAAACCAGATGCACATGGTGGCACATGAATCTAGAGTTCATTTGCAGTGGCTGGAAGTCCTCGCGCACCCATTCTCTCTCTCTCAATCTCTCTCTCTCTCTCTGTTCCTCTCTCTGTCTCTAAGAAATAAACAAATAAAAATATATCAGAAAAAAATAATAAAGTAAGGCTGTTAATACAGACAGTTTTTGGTTGCATTGCTAGGATCCAAATCCCCTCATGCATGCTAGGCAAAGTGCTCTAGCACTGAATCATATATCCAGCTCTTGACATATTAGCCTTAATCAGTTTCTCTTATTCACCCCTCTGATTATCCTTACACTGGTCTTTATTGTCCAACCTGTCAGTGAGAATTACTTCATATATTTGTACTCCACATTGTCCTGGTTATGGTAACTAGTAATGAACTTAGCCAAAGGTAAGAAAGATACAAAGAAAAAAATTACTCAAAAATTTTCATAGCAATATTTATGGAAACAGGATGGAATTTAAGATATACAGGAAGTATAATGAAGAACTTGCACTTTATACCTAAGTTATATAATGCAAGATAAGCACTCACATATTATATACCTACACACAAACTGGAATTTTTCTAGTCTTTATTCACTTAAAAAAATACATTGAGGGCCTATTACAACACAAAAAAATAAGTGAACAAAATAGGCACTTTGCTTTTATTATTTATATTCTGCATGTGTTACCTGTCTCAAAGAAATAAGCAAAGTTAAATAGATAAGCATGAGGGCTAGAAATTGAGTGATAAAGCAAGGAAGGCGAGGGCAGGGCCTGAACAAAGGGGCACTCACTGAACTGAGTGGTAGGCAAAGTTTCACACAGAAGATGACCTCCAAACAAAATCGGAGATGCCATGAAGAGGCCTGGAGGAAAATCACTCCAAGAAGAGGGTTCGGCAATTGTAAAGATTCTCGTTACTACCATTCTTGGTGCGGATGACCAGTACAAAGTGAGAGAGGTGAGTAACTGGAAGTGAAGTCAGAGAGTTGCCAGGGTAGGTTGTAAAAGGCTTTGCAGATCACTATGAGAACACTGGCTTTTAATCCTCAGGAAAATGAGACATCATTAAAGGAATCTGAGCAAAGAGGTGACATGATTTGACTTATAAGTGGTCTGTTCTGATAAGTCTGTAGAGAATACCCTAGGATGGCAAGGAAGCTGAGAGATCAGCTAAGGAAGCTGAGAGATCAGCTAACAAGATTTGTGTGACATGTATGAGATAAAGAGAAATTAGCCAGGGGAGGTGGTATACGCCTTTACTCCCAGCACTAGGGAGACTGAGGCAAGAGGATCTCCAGGAGCTGAAGGCCAGTCTGGGTCTACAGAATGAGTTCCAGGTCAGCCCAGGCTAGAGTGAGACCCAATCTTTTTTTTTTTTTCCAAAATATTTATTAATTTATTTTCTTAAGGAAGTTGGGGGAGGAAGAGAGAATAGATGCACAAAGGCCTCCAGCCACTGCAAACAAACTCCAGGCGCAAGTACCACCTTGTGCATCTGGCTTATGTGGGTACTGGGGAATCGAACATGGGTCCTTAGGTTTCGCAGACAAGAGCCTTAACTGCTGAGCCATTTCTCTAGCCCTTTTTTTTTTTTTTTTTTTTTTGAGGTAGGGTCTCACAGTAGCCCAGGCTGACCTGGAATTCACTATGTAGTCTCAGGGTGACCTCTAGCTCACAGTGATTCCCCCTACCTCTGCCTCCCGGATGCTGGGATTAAAGGTATGCGCCACCATGTCCCTCTGAGAGCCAGTCTTGAAAAAACGAGAGAGAAAGAGAGAGAGAGAGAGAGAGAATTAACTCCAAAATGCCTAGCACAGTAGGTCTACTGTTGTTTGACATCAGGCAGGCTAGAAAGATCAAACTGGAAGAAGTACGAGAATGATGCACAGAGCCAGGAATTTCGTTTTAGAGTTGCCTACTGAACAGTCAAGTGCAGATTCTGAATGGTCAGATCAGTTAAAGATGGAAATCTGAATTCAAAAATCTAACTATCTAAGTAATAAGGGATATAGAGAGAAGCCAGGCAAGGCAGCCTGTACCTGTAATCCCAGAATTTGGGAGGCTGAGGCAGGAGGATGGTAAGTGAGCAACCAGCCTGGGCTCTATAGTGAGACTCTGTCTCAAAAACAAAAACAACAGAGAGACATGGATGACTAAATCTGGAGTCTTAGAGACACACAAATAAACTATACATATTAACAAAAGTGAGTTATCAATATATATGATATTTAAAAGATAATGTCAAAAGATATGGTCATGAGCTGGGGATGTGGTGTACCTTTGTGAGGAAGTTGAAAAGACTTCAAAAAGCAAAGGAGGGGATGATGAGGCAGAACAGTCAAGAGTACAGTGTGCCAGAATCTCAGTAAACGTTCGTTCAACGATATTTAAAGCCTTTCCACTATATCCATTCATCTATTCAACAAATATCCACTGAACATTTATGACGTGTCAGACACTGGAAATGAACATCCTTTGTGCTCTTATGGAGATTGCAATCCAAAGGGGACAGAGATAAGCAGAATTGTGAGCACTGTTCCCAATAAAGCACAGTGTGCTTTGATAAAATGTAGTAGGGGCAACTAATACAGTCAACACGGAGAGTTGAGGAAGGCGTTCCTAAGGAAATGGTGTAAAGAAAAGCCACGGGCTGGAGAGATGGCTCTGTGATTAAAGAAAAACTGCATTGATAAGTAAATATCAAATAAGGAGAGAAGTGGAGAGGAGATGACAGAAGGGGAGAAAAAATGCACTTCTAAGGAGCTAAGGAGACAAACTGCCTGTCTTCACAGACTTGAAAGTTCACATACAGGAAATGTAGAGTAACACAGAATAATAGGCAAGAGAGGAGAAGGGTGACCCAAATTACTGAAGTCAGGTAAGACTTTAAGGAGTTTAGCCTTTATGTCAAAGAGAAATGGAAACTAACAAATTGTGGGGATTTTTTTAGGGGGGGCAATAATCACTAGCTTTCTGTGTTAGGAGCATCATTCTGATCATATCAGGGATGGAGAGCTCTGGAAGGGGACAGGCTGAGTTACTGGAAGCTCCTTAGGAAACCTGTATCAGTGGCTCTTCAATGAGATATAGCCATCGCAACTCAGATGGTGTCTGGTGGTAGAGATCTGGAATGGGAACGCTAAAGAACTCTGGATATGAGAGCAGCCAAATATGCTGACCTAGTTTTTGACCTGGACAAGTAAGGAGACAGTAACACCACCCACTAAAAGCAGCAACAGCCTGGCATGGTGGTGCACGCCTTTAATCCCAGCACTCGGGAGGTAGGAGGACTGCCATGCGTTCAAGGCCACCCTGAGAATACAGAGTGAATTCCAGGTCAGCCTGGACTAGAGTGAGACCCTACCTGGCGGGGGGAATCAGCAACAGAGGAAGAAGCTGGGAGCTAGGGAAAGAGGCAAATTGGCTCTGGAAGTCATAAAATCTTGGATGGAGGTATAGATTAGGAATCACTGATAGATTAACATCATGGGAAAATGTAAAACAAAACACAGGAATGCAGAAAGAGAAGACAAAGGGAAAGGGGTTGACTCTAGTTTAAACCAGTATGAAATGGGTGAGTAGTGGAAAAAGAAACCTATAAAAGGAGAGGGAAGAAACAGCCTGAGAAAGAACAAGACTCTGGAACAAAAGCAAAGTGCATACTGTTTTAGAAAGAAAATCAGATCATGACTTCATATAGCTTCACACTCAGAAAAATGTCCTATCTTATTATTTACACTATTCCATTATCAACCAACAAATATTTTTCATCAGCCACAAATAGACATCAGTCACAGGATAATATTAGCCTCTGTGAAGAAGCCAAACACAGAAATGAACTAACTTCATTAAAACTTAAATTGCTATTGCTAATTAACAATAAAACTGCTAAAAATTACATTGCTAGACAATGCTGGGGCTACAAGTTAAAAGTAAAATCAGTGTTAAATATGGGGAAAAAAATCATGTGGTCTAGAAAGCCGAAAGCAGGTTCTTACTTCTTTGATTTAAAAAAGCAAAGCTAGCTGGGCATGGTGGCGCATGCCTTTAATACCAGCACTCAGGAGGCAGAGGTAGGAGGATCACCATGATAGGCCACCCTGAGACTACTTAGTGAATTCCAACTCAGCCTGGGCTAGAACAAGACCCATCTTGAACATCTCCCCCCCCCCCCCAACACACACACAAAAGCAAAGCTGAGCCTTGAAGGATGAAAGTAGATGGTGCAGAAGGGAGGGTCATACCATACAGTACTCAAGAGTCTACACATTGATCCAGCAAGCCAATGACTCAAAAGCTTGCTGTCAGAATGCTATGCAGATCAGTCCCCCTCCCCCCCACACACACACATGATTCAGAGTGGGCGAAACCAATTTTTTAAAACACTTCTTTAGATATAGGTGTGAGGATTCATGCCTATAATCCCACCCAGTAAGAAGCTGAGGCAAGAAGCTTGCCATGGGTTCAAGGTCAACTGGGGCTACATAGAAAGGGGCCTGGCTACCCAGGACTATCCTGTTTCAAAAAGAGACAGAGAAGAGAAAGAAGAGAGGAAGAAAGAGGAGAACACATCTTTAGATGCACAGAATATATAAATTTGAGTGAGTGCAATCTGTACTATCCTTACTGTATAATGCTAAAATATATTCTACTGAATATCACACTTCCTTATTTGATGATAGCTGTGAGATACTTGTTTTGTGGACTTCCAAAAGAGAGGGTGCCTAAATTAATGTAATTATCAACACAAATGAATTGTACCGTTACCATAAACAAATTGTCAGTTTTAAATAAAGCAACAGACCTGATTCATAGAAGGTGGAGTTAACCAATTAGATAAGGCATTAATTTATTATATGATTTCTTCTGTCTCACCAAGTTGTATATTTTAGCTGATTAACAGCATTACAATTAGGACATACACACTTCTTTCTTAGTTAAAAACACAGATAAATGTATTATCCAGACACATTCAGGGATACATCTATTAGCTTTATATAACAGTTCTAATAAAATTAAGAATAAATATTTAGTAGTGTTAAAAATGACCTAAACAAGCCGGGTGTGCTGGTGCATGCCTTTAATCCCAGCACTTGCGAGACAGAGGTAGGAGGATCACTGTGAGTTCAAGGCCACCCTGAGACTACATAGTGAATTCTAGGTCAGCCTGGGCTACAGCAATACCCTACCTAGAAAAAAAAATTTTTTTCAAAGCCCAAATGAAAACAAATTTCACAGCCTTTAAAAAAAATTATAGAACTGTCACTGTTAATAAAAGCCAAGTGTACAACTAGCTGAAAGCACCGCTTTCTAGCCACAGGCAAGATGTATCTAAATGTTTGGTTTGGGGACATCCCCCAAATGACCAAGAAATACATCAAATAAACCTTTGTTTTTGTAAACACAGTGCAAGCAGCATGCTAATTAAAGTGTTCACAAGAAAATGACAAACAAGGCTTTAGGACTCAAGCACATATCATTATGTAACTACAATAACCATTAAACAATCACCAGATTGTAGATAGGTCTTCCAAAAGGCCTTATTATGATTTACCACGATCAGAGGATTGTGGTGTTACACTTAATCATGCTTTACCTGCTAGCAAGTGTTTACAGATGTCAGAAAGTAAAATACTCATTCTAAATGTAAACCTGAGGTTATGTAGAATAAATTGTACAGCCAACACACGGTATGCCTCCCAGTATTTTCTGCACACTTTCTATGCCCACATGAAGTAAACTGCATAAAACAAGTTTTTCTGATGAATTATGGACCAAAATTTAACTTCTGATGCATTTTTATTAAAATGCCCAAATTTACACACAGAATTAGACCTGTTTCAGGGGCCATAAAGTTAAAATTTAACATTATGGAGCAGAAAAAAGAAAGCGAGATGGTGAAATTATTGTCATCACCAACTGCAATAAAAACACAGACATCTCAAAAGTAAAGTTGGAAGGACGACAATGTTCAGAACATTCAACAAGGCAAAGCCAGAAACCATACTAGATAAAATAAGCACAATATATCGGTGATAGAAATAAACTCCATGTACACTAATTTCCAAATTCGAGGAGAGAAAGAAAGATATGAAAAGGCATCAGGACAGGTGGGTACCACAAATGAATAGATTTTCTACGATTTCTTCTGTTCTGCCAGCTCCAAACACCTCAGAAAAGAAACCTGGAGTAAAATCTTCTGGCCCCTTCTTCACAAGATGCCAGTCTGCACATCAGTGCAAGCCACCTGACACCCAGAGCAGCCTCCAGAACCTGGCGGCAGTGAGAGGGCCAGCAGAGCATAAATAAAAGAACAGCGAAGACACATTTGCAGGGAGCTGGAATTACACCATCACTGGCCTTTCCCACGGCTGCTCCTAAACTGTCCATGGGAAGACTTCTTTGTCTCTAACCACCGCAGCTATCTGCACCACCACTAACCAGGAAGCCCACCAGAGTCAAAAAGAGAATGTTCCAGATGCACCCAACAACATTCCAACTGCCTCTCCACCTGGGAAGGCAAAGCAGGGATACATGCAAATGCGAAGCTCCTCCCCGCTCCCCCAAACACACACCAGCTCAACCCCAAAATACTGAAGGATGGGGGCTGAAGTGGAAACTGAGGCGCCTGCTCACCCGAGGTGGGAGGGGTGCTCAGTCCCTGAAGGGAAGCCTGTAGAAGGCCCTTTTCAAAGACAGAGGCGTGGTCCTGCAAAGAAAGCACTGAAAGTCCCAGGAAACAAGAGTGGGCCAGGCTTCACCTAGCGACTATTGGGCAGGGCCACTCCCACCGAGCAGCTCGAGGCCCCGTGGCAGCTGACCCCACACTCAGGACTGGACGCTCAACAGACCCCAGCCGCCGCCCAGCCGCCTTACCTCACAGGCCGACGCAGCCCCGCAGGCCTTGAGTTTGTCACCGTCTCCCTCGGACACACCAGTCCAATGCGTGGCCATCATTTCATTTCAAATCGCGAGGAAGAGATAAATCCTTTGGAGTCCACATTGGGGGTGGGGTGGGTGCCGCCACACAACCAAAGAGGGAATTGTTCCACACCAGGCTCGGAGTAGGTGTAGGGCTGGGGCTGGTGAAACGACGTGCCAGAAAAGGAAGGAAGCTTTGTAGGAATCCCCTTCACATGCCCTCCTCTTCCACGGACTGCTCTCTCTTCATCTCTCCAGATAGGCAGACAGGGGCGACAGGTCTCCCTGGAAGGTAGGGTCCACCCTCGAGCCGTGCTACTCCGAGGTCAAGAAGAATCCCAGCGGCTCGCCCTGGCGGTCTGCTCCCCGACGATAGATATCCTTCCTGGAACAGGGAGAAGTTAAAGGACGTGAACTTTCTCTCCAGGTGCTGATCTTATGGCCTGGCCACCTGTCGACAGCACCCTCGGATGGAGAAACCGGTCAAAGAAGGACCCACACAAATGCAAGCAAACGATCTGGGCATGCATCGGATTCCAAACAGTGACCGGGAGCTGGGGAAAGGCTGGACAGGCGAGGCTGGTGTCAAACACCCGGGTCTGCTTTCTAGCCTTCAAGAGGAAAGCATTCCCAGTTCAAGTGCATTTTATGGCTGTAGTTTTCGATATGTGTGTGTGTACGTGCAGTTCGGGGAAGTTTTCAGCGCACGGGGTTCAAATACTTCCAACAAACCTTCCTCGTCGCCCAAAACACACCAAAAAAAAAAAAAAAAAAAAAGCCAGCCAGGGCCGCGGCGGGCGCTGGCCGCTGCCGGGGTGAGGGTGAGTCGGGCGGCCCGTGGCAGGCTGCCCTCCGCCCCGGCCGGCGTCCCCGAGGAGGCGGCTGTTTTCCTTGGCCCGCGGCGGGGCTGGGTGGAGACGGCTGGGTCGGGGCCGGCCGGCCCGGAGGAGGCGTGCGACCGACCGGCCGGCGGGTGGGACGCGGCGCCGCGCCCGCTCCGAGGCATTATCCACCCATCCCCCGGAGGCGGCACGCACGCACGCACGCACGCCGCGAGCCGCAGCCCAGGCAACTTTGAACGCGTGGCTGCGCTCTCCCGCTTGCCCCCCGCCCAGCCCTCCCGAGCACGTCTGGACCCCATCTTTCCTGCCCTTCCCGGGCGGCCACCGAAGGAAAGGGAGAAGGGGAGGGGGGGGAAGAAAGAAAAGAAAAAAAAGCAAACCACCACCCACCTACCACTGTTTCCTCCGCCCCTAGCAGAGGCGGGTCGCGGAGCCCGGGCTCCCGGGGAGAGCGGTCCGAAGGTGTGCCGGGAGGAAAAGGTGCGGGGAGGCGCGGGGCTGCCGGAGCGAGGCCCAGGACGGCTCGGGTCCCCGCCGGCCCAGCCGCCTCGCGCCCGCCGCGGCCACAGAGCGGGACGCGGGCCGGGCCCGGACGCGCTAGGCCGCAGCTCGGTTAATATTCATGAGCCGCCCCGGCCGCCCCTCCTCCACGGCCGGCCGGTCGGGACCCCGGCGCCCGCCCGTCCGCGGCCTTTGTGCCCTTCCTCGGCCCGCCGGCCCTCCCCGGGCCCGCACACGCGGGCGCGGCCCTCCCTCCCCGCCTGCGCCCCGGCCGCGCGCGCCCTCCGCGGGCTTCCCTCGGGCTCCGCGCCAGCCTCGGCCGGCCGGTGTGAGGCGTCGGCCACGGAGGGCAGCCCCGCCGCCGGCTCTCCAGCGCCCACGTCGAAAACGGAAAAAGCGAAAGGGACACGCACCGGCGGGAGGAAGCGGCCGACGTGGGAAGGTCCGCGTCACACAGCCGGGTGGCGAGTTCTCGTCCCGGGCTCCCCCGCCCCCGGGGCGGACGACGATCCCGCGCTGCCCGCCGCTGCCGCCGCGCTCCGAGGCCGCCGCCCCCCTCGGCACCGCCGCGACCTGCCCCGGCCGGCCCCGGGCTCTCGGGCCGCCGCCGCGGGAGGGCGTGGGGCGGGGCGGCGGCCGCCGGGACTCTCGTCGCGTTGCCGGGCCCGGGCCGGGGGGTGGCCCCCCGCTCCGACGCCCCGCGATCGCCGTGTGACAAGAGACGCCTGACTCGGCGGCCGCGCGAGCTGCTTCCCGGGGGCGGATTCCTCGCTTCTTCCTCCCTGGATCCACCTCCTTCCCCTCCCCTCCCCAGGGGAGGCTCCGGGGCTCCGAGTGTGAGTGTGTGTGTGTGTGTGTGTGTGTGTATGTGTGTGCGCGCGCGCGCTCGTGAATAATCCGGTCCCGGGAGAAGGGACACTAGCCGGCGGCGAGGGGACGGCTCGCCAGCCCCTCCCCGGGAGCCCGCGGGAGACCTGGAGACCCCCGAACCCTCGCCGCCCTCTCCCGTCGCCCTAGCTCCGCGCCGGGAGCGGGGCTTTCTCCGAGGCGCAGACGGGCACAATCATGTAGCGACAGCCGCCAGGTCACAGGTCCCCGTCCGCGGGGACCAGCCCGAGTGAACTGTGGCCCCCTCCCTTGTTTGCAGCGGGCGGGGCAGGGGACTGCGAGACGTGGGACTTGGAGATAAGGGAGTGTCCGCTCACGCCCCGCTGCAAAAGATCCCTGAGAGCCAGGGCGGGGACGTGTCGTTCATTCTACTTTATGGGTTTGTCTTTTTTCTTCCTTTCGTTGTTGTTTTTAATTAATTTATCTGCAGCGCCACAGGACGCATCGGACTGCACGGCTAGCGGAACTGAGACTCGGCGGCGGCCACGCCGAGGCACCACTGCGACTCCCCGGGACGCAGCGCCGCCGTCGCTGCCCATTCAACACCCCGGCCAGGTCGGAGACCCGCAGCGGATCACTCCGCCCCCGCCGCGCCTCACAACATCTCCCGCTGCAAACGGCCCAATCCTGAGGCGTCCAGAGAGAGCTTGAGCCAATCAGGACCAGTGACTCACGCTTTGCCCCGCCCCCAGGAGGAGCGCCGCCCCTCGGCCTCCCCTGCCCACCGCCACCCGGGTCTCTGGGGAGGTGGTTCACTCGCGCTGATCCTCGCTTGTCTGCCCGGAGGAGAGTGACGGGAGCTCGCTGCTGGGCGACGTTGGTCACCTTGTCACCCTCCTCCTCTCCCCCTCTGTACGCGGCCCCTCCTCCCTTTCTCAGTCTTCCTGCTGATACTGTCAGCACTCGGGAGGCAGAGGTAGGAGGATCACCATGATAGGCCACCCTGAGACTACTTAGTGAATTCCAACTCAGCCTGGGCTAGAACAAGACCCATCTTGAACATCTCCCCCCCCCCCCCAACACACACACAAAAGCAAAGCTGAGCCTTGAAGGATGAAAGTAGATGGTGCAGAAGGGAGGGTCATACCATACAGTACTCAAGAGTCTACACATTGATCCAGCAAGCCAATGACTCAAAAGCTTGCTGTCAGAATGCTATGCAGATCAGTCCCCCTCCCCCCCCCACACACACATGATTCAGAGTGGGCGAAACCAATTTTTTAAAACACTTCTTTAGATATAGGTGTGAGGATTCATGCCTATAATCCCACCCAGTAAGAAGCTGAGGCAAGAAGCTTGCCATGGGTTCAAGGTCAACTGGGGCTACATAGAAAGGGGCCTGGCTACCCAGGACTATCCTGTTTCAAAAAGAGACAGAGAAGAGAAAGAAGAGAGGAAGAAAGAGGAGAACACATCTTTAGATGCACAGAATATATAAATTTGAGTGAGTGCAATCTGTACTATCCTTACTGTATAATGCTAAAATATATTCTACTGAATATCACACTTCCTTATTTGATGATAGCTGTGAGATACTTGTTTTGTGGACTTCCAAAAGAGAGGGTGCCTAAATTAATGTAATTATCAACACAAATGAATTGTACCGTTACCATAAACAAATTGTCAGTTTTAAATAAAGCAACAGACCTGATTCATAGAAGGTGGAGTTAACCAATTAGATAAGGCATTAATTTATTATATGATTTCTTCTGTCTCACCAAGTTGTATATTTTAGCTGATTAACAGCATTACAATTAGGACATACACACTTCTTTCTTAGTTAAAAACACAGATAAATGTATTATCCAGACACATTCAGGGATACATCTATTAGCTTTATATAACAGTTCTAATAAAATTAAGAATAAATATTTAGTAGTGTTAAAAATGACCTAAACAAGCCGGGTGTGCTGGTGCATGCCTTTAATCCCAGCACTTGCGAGACAGAGGTAGGAGGATCACTGTGAGTTCAAGGCCACCCTGAGACTACATAGTGAATTCTAGGTCAGCCTGGGCTACAGCAATACCCTACCTAGAAAAAAAATTTTTTTTCAAAGCCCAAATGAAAACAAATTTCACAGCCTTTAAAAAAAATTATAGAACTGTCACTGTTAATAAAAGCCAAGTGTACAACTAGCTGAAAGCACCGCTTTCTAGCCACAGGCAAGATGTATCTAAATGTTTGGTTTGGGGACATCCCCCAAATGACCAAGAAATACATCAAATAAACCTTTGTTTTTGTAAACACAGTGCAAGCAGCATGCTAATTAAAGTGTTCACAAGAAAATGACAAACAAGGCTTTAGGACTCAAGCACATATCATTATGTAACTACAATAACCATTAAACAATCACCAGATTGTAGATAGGTCTTCCAAAAGGCCTTATTATGATTTACCACGATCAGAGGATTGTGGTGTTACACTTAATCATGCTTTACCTGCTAGCAAGTGTTTACAGATGTCAGAAAGTAAAATACTCATTCTAAATGTAAACCTGAGGTTATGTAGAATAAATTGTACAGCCAACACACGGTATGCCTCCAGTATTTTCTGCACACTTTCTATGCCCACATGAAGTAAACTGCATAAAACAAGTTTTTCTGATGAATTATGGACCAAAATTTAACTTCTGATGCATTTTTATTAAAATGCCCAAATTTACACACAGAATTAGACCTGTTTCAGGGGCCATAAAGTTAAAATTTAACATTATGGAGCAGAAAAAAGAAAGCGAGATGGTGAAATTATTGTCATCACCAACTGCAATAAAAACACAGACATCTCAAAAGTAAAGTTGGAAGGACGACAATGTTCAGAACATTCAACAAGGCAAAGCCAGAAACCATACTAGATAAAATAAGCACAATATATCGGTGATAGAAATAAACTCCATGTACACTAATTTCCAAATTCGAGGAGAGAAAGAAAGATATGAAAAGGCATCAGGACAGGTGGGTACCACAAATGAATAGATTTTCTACGATTTCTTCTGTTCTGCCAGCTCCAAACACCTCAGAAAAGAAACCTGGAGTAAAATCTTCTGGCCCCTTCTTCACAAGATGCCAGTCTGCACATCAGTGCAAGCCACCTGACACCCAGAGCAGCCTCCAGAACCTGGCGGCAGTGAGAGGGCCAGCAGAGCATAAATAAAAGAACAGCGAAGACACATTTGCAGGGAGCTGGAATTACACCATCACTGGCCTTTCCCACGGCTGCTCCTAAACTGTCCATGGGAAGACTTCTTTGTCTCTAACCACCGCAGCTATCTGCACCACCACTAACCAGGAAGCCCACCAGAGTCAAAAAGAGAATGTTCCAGATGCACCCAACAACATTCCAGCTGCCTCTCCACCTGGGAAGGCAAAGCAGGGATACATGCAAATGCGAAGCTCCTCCCCGCTCCCCCAAACACACACCAGCTCAACCCCAAAATACTGAAGGATGGGGGCTGAAGTGGAAACTGAGGCGCCTGCTCACCCGAGGTGGGAGGGGTGCTCAGTCCCTGAAGGGAAGCCTGTAGAAGGCCCTTTTCAAAGACAGAGGCGTGGTCCTGCAAAGAAAGCACTGAAAGTCCCAGGAAACAAGAGTGGGCCAGGCTTCACCTAGCGACTATTGGGCAGGGCCACTCCCACCGAGCAGCTCGAGGCCCCGTGGCAGCTGACCCCACACTCAGGACTGGACGCTCAACAGACCCCAGCCGCCGCCCAGCCGCCTTACCTCACAGGCCGACGCAGCCCCGCAGGCCTTGAGTTTGTCACCGTCTCCCTCGGACACACCAGTCCAATGCGTGGCCATCATTTCATTTCAAATCGCGAGGAAGAGATAAATCCTTTGGAGTCCACATTGGGGGTGGGGTGGGTGCCGCCACACAACCAAAGAGGGAATTGTTCTACACCAGGCTCGGAGGAGGTGTAGGGCTGGGGCTGGTGAAACGACGTGCCAGAAAAGGAAGGAAGCTTTGCAGGAATCCCCTTCACATGCCCTCCTCTTCCACGGACTGCTCTCTCTTCATCTCTCCAGATAGGCAGACAGGGGCGACAGGTCTCCCTGGAAGGTAGGGTCCACCCTCGAGCCGTGCTACTCCGAGGTCAAGAAGAATCCCAGCGGCTCGCCCTGGCGGTCTGCTCCCCGACGATAGATATCCTTCCTGGAACAGGGAGAAGTTAAAGGACGTGAACTTTCTCTCCAGGTGCTGATCTTATGGCCTGGCCACCTGTCGACAGCACCCTCGGATGGAGAAACCGGTCAAAGAAGGACCCACACAAATGCAAGCAAACGATCTGGGCATGCATCGGATTCCAAACAGTGACCGGGAGCTGGGGAAAGGCTGGACAGGCGAGGCTGGTGTCAAACACCCGGGTCTGCTTTCTAGCCTTCAAGAGGAAAGCATTCCCAGTTCAAGTGCATTTTATGGCTGTAGTTTTCGATATGTGTGTGTGTACGTGCAGTTCGGGGAAGTTTTCAGCGCACGGGGTTCAAATACTTCCAACAAACCTTCCTCGTCGCCCAAAACACACCAAAAAAAAAAAGCCAGCCAGGGCCGCGGCGGGCGCTGGCCGCTGCCGGGGTGAGGGTGAGTCGGGCGGCCCGTGGCAGGCTGCCCTCCGCCCCGGCCGGCGTCCCCGAGGAGGCGGCTGTTTTCCTTGGCCCGCGGCGGGGCTGGGTGGAGACGGCTGGGTCGGGGCCGGCCGGCCCGGAGGAGGCGTGCGACCGACCGGCCGGCGGGTGGGACGCGGCGCCGCGCCCGCTCCGAGGCATTATCCACCCATCCCCCGGAGGCGGCACGCACGCACGCACGCACGCCGCGAGCCGCAGCCCAGGCAACTTTGAACGCGTGGCTGCGCTCTCCCGCTTGCCCCCCGCCCAGCCCTCCCGAGCACGTCTGGACCCCATCTTTCCTGCCCTTCCCGGGCGGCCACCGAAGGAAAGGGAGAAGGGGAGGGGGGGAGAAAGAAAAGAAAAAAAAGCAAACCACCACCCACCTACCACTGTTTCCTCCGCCCCT
Organism: Dipus sagitta; assembly: GCA_036346955.1. NCBI lineage: Eukaryota > Metazoa > Chordata > Mammalia > Rodentia > Dipodidae > Dipus > Dipus sagitta. Next base: position 157,444,429 of record CM070773.1, read on the forward strand.
AGCAGAGGCGGGTCGCGGAGCCCGGGCTCCCGGGGAGAGCGGTCCGAAGGTGTGCCGGGAGGAAAAGGTGCGGGGAGGCGCGGGGCTGCCGGAGCGAGGCCCAGGACGGCTCGGGTCCCCGCCGGCCCAGCCGCCTCGCGCCCGCCGCGGCCACAGAGCGGGACGCGGGCCGGGCCCGGACGCGCTAGGCCGCAGCTCGGTTAATATTCATGAGCCGCCCCGGCCGCCCCTCCTCCACGGCCGGCCGGTCGGGACCCCGGCGCCCGCCCGTCCGCGGCCTTTGTGCCCTTCCTCGGCCCGCCGGCCCTCCCCGGGCCCGCACACGCGGGCGCGGCCCTCCCTCCCCGCCTGCGCCCCGGCCGCGCGCGCCCTCCGCGGGCTTCCCTCGGGCTCCGCGCCAGCCTCGGCCGGCCGGTGTGAGGCGTCGGCCACGGAGGGCAGCCCCGCCGCCGGCTCTCCAGCGCCCACGTCCGAAAACGGAAAAAGCGAAAGGGACACGCACCGGCGGGAGGAAGCGGCCGACGTGGGAAGGTCCGCGTCACACAGCCGGGTGGCGAGTTCTCGTCCCGGGCTCCCCCGCCCCCGGGGCGGACGACGATCCCGCGCTGCCCGCCGCTGCCGCCGCGCTCCGAGGCCGCCGCCCCCCTCGGCACCGCCGCGACCTGCCCCGGCCGGCCCCGGGCTCTCGGGCCGCCGCCGCGGGAGGGCGTGGGGCGGGGCGGCGGCCGCCGGGACTCTCGTCGCGTTGCCGGGCCCGGGCCGGGGGGTGGCCCCCCGCTCCGACGCCCCGCGATCGCCGTGTGACAAGAGACGCCTGACTCGGCGGCCGCGCGAGCTGCTTCCCGGGGGCGGATTCCTCGCTTCTTCCTCCCTGGATCCACCTCCTTCCCCTCCCCTCCCCAGGGGAGGCTCCGGGGCTCCGAGTGTGAGTGTGTGTGTGTGTGTGTGTGTGTGTATGTGTGTGCGCGCGCGCGCTCGTGAATAATCCGGTCCCGGGAGAAGGGACACTAGCCGGCGGCGAGGGGACGGCTCGCCAGCCCCTCCCCGGGAGCCCGCGGGAGACCTGGAGACCCCCGAACCCTCGCCGCCCTCTCCCGTCGCCCTAGCTCCGCGCCGGGAGCGGGGCTTTCTCCGAGGCGCAGACGGGCACAATCATGTAGCGACAGCCGCCAGGTCACAGGTCCCCGTCCGCGGGGACCAGCCCGAGTGAACTGTGGCCCCCTCCCTTGTTTGCAGCGGGCGGGGCAGGGGACTGCGAGACGTGGGACTTGGAGATAAGGGAGTGTCCGCTCACGCCCCGCTGCAAAAGATCCCTGCGGGCCAGGGCGGGGACGTGTCGTTCATTCTACTTTATGGGTTTGTCTTTTTTCTTCCTTTCGTTGTTGTTTTTAATTAATTTATCTGCAGCGCCACAGGACGCATCGGACTGCACGGCTAGCGGAACTGAGACTCGGCGGCGGCCACGCCGAGGCACCACTGCGACTCCCCGGGACGCAGCGCCGCCGTCGCTGCCCATTCAACACCCCGGCCAGGTCGGAGACCCGCAGCGGATCACTCCGCCCCCGCCGCGCCTCACAACATCTCCCGCTGCAAACGGCCCAATCCTGAGGCGTCCAGAGAGAGCTTGAGCCAATCAGGGACCAGTGACTCACGCTTTGCCCCGCCCCCAGGAGGAGCGCCGCCCCTCGGCCTCCCCTGCCCACCGCCACCCGGGTCTCTGGGGAGGTGGTTCACTCGCGCTGATCCTCGCTTGTCTGCCAGGAGGAGAGTGACGGGAGCTCGCTGCTGGGCGACGTTGGTCACCTTGTCACCCTCCTCCTCTCCCCCTCTGTACGCGGCCCCTCCTCCCTTTCTCAGTCTTCCTGCTGATACTGTTGAGGGTCTTTTTTTTTTCATCCTCACTTCATCAGGGAACTGTTAGCTATTGTGTCTGATCGGCTGTCACAACCATCCTGAGAGGAAAGAGAAGCAAACCTAGAAGCGGTGGGTTACCTTACCTTTCTCTTCTTTCTTACCACCCTACCTTCTAAAGTCACCTCTGACCCGCGACCACCACCCAGGTCCTGTTCCTTGTTAAGGGTTTAAAAAAAAAAAAAAAACATTACAGCACTCTAGAGGTAGAGGTAGGAGGATCGCCATGAGTTCGAGGCCACCCTGAGACTACAGAGCGAATTCCAGGTCAGCCTGGGCTAGAGTGAGACCCTACCTTCAAAAAAAGAAAAAAATCACTCCCTTAGTTTTTAGTTCCTCGTAGTGCAAGACGGCAAAGAACTTGTAAAAGCGGACCCTCAGAGGAAAGAGGTTGACGACTAGATCTCTTTTATATAACCATGTAATATAGGTGTTTCTAATAGCCCGTGGCCAAAACTGCCAATTGCAAGAGGGAGGAAGGAAAAGAGAGGGAGGGAAGAGACAAGAGAAGGAGAGAGAATCAAGGAGGGCTCACCAGTCAGTTGGCAATTTACTGAATGGCCTGCTGGTCTGTTGCATATCCAGTTCTAAGCTACTGGGTAAATTAACAAAAAGTGAATAGAAATGTAAAATTCAAGTACTTTTCTGCTAGGGGGCTTAGAGACGATGTCCTGAAAGGAAAGAGCTTAAAACACAAAAAGTTCAAAGCACAGAACAGCTCCTTACAGATGCAAATGTGCACACATAGCATAAATTGAGTGTCTAACAACTCTGACCATGTTTGGGTTCAAGTTTTTGAAATAGATATTTTGATAAATGTTGATTTTGGAAAATGTACATATTGACAGTGAAAAGGAAATAAAATGACTTCAGAATTATGGGAAAATAGCATAACTTAGACATTCCCATCAGAGGCAGTAGCAATGGAATGAAGACTACAATGCAGCTTTCTCATTTCTCTTGTAATTTAGGGCAAATTATTACTCAGGTATAAGTATTAGAGTTAGTAACAATAGCAGCTACCATCTGTATAGCACTGTCTCCTGTTACGTATTTCTATCAAAGCCCTTTTTTTGTTGTTTTTTTGTTTTGCTTTTTTTGTTTGGTTTTTGTTTTTTGAGTTTGGGTCTTGCTGTAGCCCAGACAGACCTGGAACTCACTATGTAGTCTCAGAGTGGCCTCGAACTCACAGTGATGCTCCTAACTCTGCCTTCCAAGTGCTAGGATTAAAGGCACATGCCACCACACCTGGCCCTCTAAATAACAATATATATGTAAATATATTCTTGTGCTGGCCAGGTTTGGTGGTGCACACCTTTAATCCCAGCACTCAGGAGGCAGAGGTAGGAAGGTTGCTGTGAGTTCGAGGCCAGCCTAGAACTACAGACTGAGTTCCAGGTCAGCCTGGGCTAGAGTGGGATCCTACCTCAGAAAAAAAAAAAAAAAAAAAAAAAAAGGCGGGGTGGGGATCTGGAGAGACAGCTTAGTAGTTAAGGCACTTGCTTGCAAACCTGATGGCTTAGTTTTGAATCCCCAGCACCCACTTGAAGCCAGATACACAAAATGGCGCATGCATCTGGAGTTTGTTTGCAGTGGAGTGTCTGCTTACAAATAATAATTTAAAAAAAAGAAGAATTGAAGATAGGGGCTGGAGAGATGGCTCAGTGGTTAAAAGCACTTATTTACAAAGCCTGACAACCTAGGTTAGATTCCTCAGTACACATGTAAAGCCAGATGCACAGGTACATGTGTCTAGAATTTGTTTGCAGTAGCACTAGTTCCTGGAGTACCTATTCTCATCCATCCATCCTCTCTTTCTTTTTCTCTTTCTCTCTCTCCTACTAAGTAAATAAGATATGTTTTTAGCTGTGTGTGCACGCCTTTAATTCCAGCATATGGGAGGCTGAAGTAAGCAGATCACCGTGAGTTCAAAGCCAGCCTGGAACTACAGAATGAGTGCTAGGTCATTACTCACTTAGAATAAGGTCTATTCCTTTCTGAAGGTATAAGCAATAATATGTTAGTAAACATTTAAACTCTCATTTACATTCATTCTGAGTAGAACAAAAGTTCAGCAGCCTCCAGTCATCTGGGAAAGCAATAAGCAACAGCCAGTCATTCCCATTCCCCAGGACACTGGCGCAGTCATAGAAGATGCTAGCTCTCGGAAGTCTCCTCAGCCGCCCATCTTGGCTTTCACTCATTAACACCTCTGCCAGAGGGAGGGCAAGGGAAAGGAAAAGGAGCCAAACTTCAATCTCAGTGGCTGCTTGGTAACAGTACCATTGAAAGATTTGGTGACCCAGAGTGTGGGAGACATTGTAATTTAACAGGAGTCTGAAATGAACTAAGGATGTCACCATGGACAAACACCTGAACACGTTTCTTCATCCCAAATTATCACTGAGAAGTCAGGATAACAGTAATTCTACCTTTGTTTACTTGAAAGGCTTATCTTTTCCTCCTTTGAACATGGCCAATGAATGTGTGATTTCCTTTCATCTTAACTTGAAATAGCCTCAGAAGTCACTATAACTCTATTAATAACAACTAAAAGACCAAACTTGTACACCATAATTCTTGCAATACAAGCAGGACATTTTTGAAAGTTGTTAACTGTATTCTCAAGACATGAATTTTGGCTTTGGTAATGACATAATACTGTTTTAGTGAACCATTATCAAAGAAAAATGTCAAAGTCAGAAATAGAACCACAATGTCCCAGCCTCTGGTCTGAGGTCATTCTGTGATAATCTATGAATGATTTCTTCTCAATATAGAAGCTGGCAATTCTAAGAGGCACAAGTGTTTGCCAGTGAATTCCACAAGTAATTCTGGATAAAGCATTTGCAAAATTATTTGTCTGAGGTATGTGATACCAAATGCCTCAGAGGAATGAGCATTTTCTTTCTTTTTGCTTTTAGGAAAATGCTATGGATTTTATTTATATAATTCCAAAAGGATGCAGCAGTATTAATTTTTTTTGAGGAACTCTTTTTTATTTTTATTTACTTATTTGAGATAGTATAGGCACACCAGGACCTCTTGCCATTGCAAACAAACTTCAGACACATGTGCCACTTTGTTCATCTGGCTTTATGTGGGTACTGGGGAATTGAACCTAGACTGGTAGGCTTTACAAGCAAGCACCTTAACCTCTGAGCCATCTCCCCAGCCCCAAAACACTTGTATATTGAACTAAATAGCTACAGAGATCTCACCTCCCTTTCAAGGCATTTAACTATTGCAGTCAAGAGACATTACTGAGTCTCCACCATATGTGAGTTCTAAGATTCTTCCCTCATCATCTCTTCCAAATAAATATTATAAATTAAATAATGTTCTGGGCTGGAGAGATGGCTCAAGTGATTAAGTACACTTCCTGGGTGGTCTGCAAATACCTGAGTACAAATCTCCAGATCCCACTAAAAGAGCTGGGTGTGACCATAGTCCCAAAGGGTGGCAGAGACCCAAGATCTTCTCAGCCATGCAATCTTCAGAATTTGTAAAGGGGGAGAGGGCTGGGGAGATGGCTCAGTGGTTAAGGCACTTTCCTGCAAAGCCTAAGAACCCCAGTTCAGTTCCCCAGTACCCATGTGAAGCCAGATGCACAAAGTGGCACATGCATCTGGAGTTCATTTGCAGTGCCTAGAGGTCCTGACACACCCACTCTCTGTCTCCCTGTCTCTCTATGTGTATGTCTCCTGTCTGCTTGCAAATAGATTAATAAATATGTTTAGAATTAATGAATGGGCACTCTGGCTTAAAACAAGAGCAGAGCAGGGTGTGGTGGCACACACCTTTAATCCCAGCACTCGGGAGGCAGAGGCAAGAGGATCACTGACAGTTCAAGGCCACCCTGTGACTACATAGTGAATTCCAGGTCAGCCTGGACTAGAGGGACACCCTACCTCAAAAAAAAAAAAAAACCAACAAATTACACAAGAGCAGGGAGAGCATGGAGTGGAACACCTGACATTCCGCAATGGATGGGATACTGCAAGGCCACATACACATGCATATACCATACACACAAGTAAAAAGTAAATTTAATATTCTGTACTTGTTATGTATATTATATTATTTTGTACAAATGATGACTAGTTTTGACTTAATTTCTGAACTTGAGATGATACCATTTTAATTTCTATGTACAATGTCTAGCAAAGTATCTATCACACACAGTATTTTTGAATACTTTCTTTACCCTTAGCTTATGATTTTTTCCAACTCTGTACTAGAGTACTATTATTTATTTTGCTGCTTTGCTTGTTGCCATTAATTAGTTAGTTGACCACAGGCAACCTATACAATCACTTTATCAAATATCATCTCCACTTCTGTCTGGATTAGAATCCTGCCAAAGGTAGATTCCTGGGGCTTCTGCTTCTCTTCATATCCTCGTAATACCTGCCACAGCTTTTACCCACAGAAATCACCTCAGAATGATTCAACCAGTAAATGATTACTTGTCATTATTACGGTTATTATTATTAATTTGCAGTGCTAGGGATGGAACCCATGGCCTCACACATGCTTGACAAGAGATCTGCCACTGACCTTGAGTCATTACTATCGATAAATGGTTGTATCTCCAGAAATTCCTGGCTGACCACCAACAGTCCAGGTTGTAGGGGAGGTGTATACATGCCAAAGTATGACTAGAGAGTATAAGTGATAAGAGGGTTCCATAAAGAGAACACTGAGTAAGCTTCTCAACCTCCACACATGACATGTTTTATCTACTTAGCTAACTTCATCTCTGGTGACAGAGCTGGCTTTTGGCCACAACACCATCCAAACACTATCACTTGCATTTACATGGTAATTATAAAATTTCAGCCCATAGTTTATTCACAATCACATATACAACATTTTCTTCTCAATTCAAATTATTGTTCAGCATTAGAACCTTCATAATTCAAAGTTAATACTAGAGCGGTCATAATTATCAGCAGCATTGAGTTTATTTCAGTATTTTTAAGATAACTGGGATAAAAATATCCATGTACAACTTTTCATTTCATCCTAGGAATCATGACTTTCATCTATAAATATTCTATTTTTTTTTAATGAGATCAGTTTTTAAAATGCTTCCACCCACCTAGCCAAAGATGATCGAGAACATGCTGTGAAATGCTGTGCAATCTGGGTAGAAGCCGTGTTTTCATGGGAGAACTGCAGTATGTTTTTATCATCTTGAAGGAGAATGCTAAATTCCAACTATTCTAATGAGGAATATTCCAGCTAGGAAACTGTGCTAGCAGTTGATTTTTTAATATTGTAGGTCTAATCCAGAGTAACCTAATCTTTTCCATCATATTTTTTTGTTGTTATTGCTATTGTTTTGGTCTTACTCTAGCCCAGGCTGACCTGGAAATCACTCTGTATTTCCAGGTTAGCCTTGAACTCACAGTGATTCTCCTACCTCAGCCTCTCAAGTACCAGAATTGAAGACGTGCACCACCACGTCTGACCTTCATCATAACTTTTCTTCTTATTTTTTATTTTATTCTTTTTTGGCTTTTTGAGGTAGGTTCTCGCTCTAACCCATGCTGACATGGAATTCACTATGTAGTCTCAGGGTGGCCCCCAACAGATGGCGATCCTCCTACCTGTGTCTCTCGAGTGCTGGGATTAAAGGCGTGCGCCACCATACCCAGCCTCTTTTTTATGATTTTATTAACTAGAAACTTTGTGTGGACTTTGTATCCTATGTTGGTACCATCCTTTCTCTCCTCTCTGGCCCCACTCCACTGAGGGCCCTTCTTAGTGGGGTTTCTGGAGTTGTGGACGGAATTGTGAGAGCAGAAGTCAGTCAAGTGGCGGGGGGCAGTGTCTCTGGATATCCCCTCCCACCTTGTGGCTCTTACATTCTTTCCGCCCCTCTTCTGTAAAATTTGCTGAGGCTTGGTGGGTGTGCTTGAACTCTACTTTGGTGTTGAGCTCTCAGCATCTTCCCGATTTCTGCTTTGGTGCATGTTGAGTCTCCTCAGTGTCTCAGTGTCATCACCCTGGCCCAGGTTGTCAGGCTCACCATGAAAGCAGCACTCTTGCTGATCTCACCAATACCTCTGTGGTTTCACCTGGGCCTGGCTGCTGCTATTCTTGCCTTATTGATCAATTTTGGTAGTCCTCGGGTCTCACTGCTTTTTGATTTCACCCCTAGAGCTCTAGCATGGTTATGAGTGTGCCATCTTGACCAGAAGTCCATCTTAATCTTTAGAAAAATGTTCTAGCCTTTCATTTCATCTTAGGGCAGAATTAGGAAAAGAATCTTATGACTTCTCCATTCTTTGAATCACTGAAACTCTGCTTGTTTTTTCAATATTCCCTAGCTCATAGATTGCATTCCTTTATTCCTACAATTGCCTGCATTCCTTACTAATCCAAAAGTCAACTAACCAAAGGTTCTTCTTTCAGATAGGAAAACATTACAGGTTAGTGTATGATAATTCACATGTGGGCCTAAGAAGGATAGATTGAAGCTTGCGTATTTTTTCCCCTAAAAGATTACTTCAATTATATTTTAATTTTTAAAACATTACAACAAAAACATTGCAGGGCCCCACTCTGAGCCACATCTTACAAGTCCATTCTCTTGCCTTTTAGTTTTCGTCAAAAGAGCCTCAATGGTTAAATTCAACAGAGAGCCTGAGACACTCAAAATTTTTAAATTTATTAATTCATTTATTTATTTTGGTTTTTCAAGGTAGGGTCTTGTTCTAGCCCAGGCTGACCTGGAAATCAGTATGTAGTCTCAGGGTGGCCTCAAACACACAGCGTACATTGTGAATTCCAGGTCAGCCTGGGCTAGAGTGAGACCCTACCTTGAAAAACAAAAAATAAAATAAAACAATATTTTTTATCCAGGCATGGTGGCACACGCCTTTAATCCCAGCACTCGGGAGGCAGAGGTAGGAGGATCACAGTGAGTTCGTAGCCACCCTGAGACTCCATAGTGAATTCCAGGTCAGCCTGGCCTAGAGTGAGACCTTACCTGGAAAAAAAAATAGAAAAGAATTAGACGATCTAAGATAAGATATTGAGAGGGGAAACTTATACCATTACAAAAGGGAAAAAATGAGTTAGCAATAAAAAGTAAGAAATAACTAGGTGTGGTGGCATATACCTGTAATCCCAGCACTCAGGAGGCTGAGGTAGGAGGATCACTGTGAGTTCAAAGCCAGCCTGAGACTACATAGTGAATTCCAGGTCAGCCTGGCCTAGAGTGAGACCTTACCTGGAAAAAAAAATAGAAAAGAATTAGACGATCTAAGATAAGATATTGAGAGGGGAAACTTATACCATTACAAAAGGGAAAAAATGAGTTAGCAATAAAAAGTAAGAAATAACTAGGTGTGGTGGCATATACCTTTAATCCCAGCACTCAGGAGGCTGAGGTAGGAGGATCACTGTGAGTTCAAAGCCAGCCTGAGACTACATAGTGAATTCCAGGTCAGCCTGGCCTAGAGTGAGACCTTACCTGGAAAAAAAAATAGAAAAGAATTAGACGATCTAAGATAAGATATTGAGAGGGGAAACTTATACCATTACAAAAGGGAAAAAATGAGTTAGCAATAAAAAGTAAGAAATAACTAGGTGTGGTGGCATATACCTTTAATCCCAGCACTCAGGAGGCTGAGGTAGGAGGATCACTGTGAGTTCAAAGCCAGCCTGAGACTACATAGTGAATTCCAGGTCAGCGTGGGCTAGAGTGAGACCTTACCTGGAAAAAAAAATAGAAAAGAATTAGACGATCTAAGATAAGATATTGAGAGGGGAAACTTATACCATTAAAAAGGGAAAAAATGAGTTAGCAATAAAAAGTAAGAAATAACTAGGTGTGGTGGCATATACCTGTAATCCCAGCACTCAGGAGGCTGAGGTAGGAGGATCACTGTGAGTTCAAAGCCAGCCTGAGACTACATAGTGAATTCCAGGTCAGCGTGGGCTAGAGTGAGATCCTACCTCAAAAAACAAAACAAAACAAAAAAGTAAGAAATATCTAGCAAAACACAGTTTGATTAAATTAGAAGTAGTTTTCTTTTTCTCTTCTTCTTTTAATAGCACATGAAATACAAAGGAAAAGGAAAAGAGATGAAACTGAATAGACATTTAAGGTTGTCCAGTCAAGCCAAATGTACCAGCTGGTACAATGGTGGCATGTCTATTATGGGGAAACCAATTGTTCTATGATTAAGGATTTGAGGCCCAGTCCACAGGAGGGAACTTATGCCTGGTACTGAAAACGCAGTCAAAAGCCTATGGCTGAGCAGGTCATAAGCCCTAGGGAAGAAACTACTACTGTTGTCTGGCTAAATGGATATATTATACCCACCAAACTGCCTCTAAACACTTATGTTTGTGCCCATCTATTAATGCTACTCTCACCTGTGGTTAGAGAAGCTTCTCTTTTAAGACGGCAGTGACCACTGGGGTGACTCAAAACTCACCATAGCGCTGAAAAGAAGTGACAGGGGAGTGTTCAGTCATCTCTATCACACCTTCCAAGGCTCAGGGACCATTGAGGAAGAGGTTGCAGAAAGGAGGTGAGAAGCTGGGCGTGGTGGCTCACACCTTTAATCCCAGCACTGAGGAGGCAGAGATAGAAGGATTGCTGTGAGTTTGAGGCCACCCTGAGACTACATAGTGAATTCCAGATTAATGTGAGCTAGATTGAGACTCTACCTTGAAAAAAAAAAAAATCAAACAGAAAAAAGGATGCAAGATCCAAAGAAAGGGGAGGAATGTTTACAATACTGTCTTCCAGATACAAAGTGACCTTGATATTCATGACCGCATAGTGGCTTATGTTGCCTACACATGACCTGCATAACAGGAGGGAAAAAATGATTACAACAAAATAGAAGAGGGACTAGTTAGAAAAAAGAAGGGAGTCAGTGGAGGGGGGGGGATTTGGATGGAAGAAAAGGAGAGTGGTGGGAGGGGATTATGAATATATATATTGTCCATATTTATGGTAATTTGTCAACAAAAAGTTTTTAAAAATTATGGTCTGAAGAGATGGCCAGTGGTTAAAGGTACTTGCTTGCATAGCCTGATGACCCAGGTTCAGTTCCCCAGTTCCCATGGACCGCCAGATACACAAAGGGACACATGCATTTGCAGTGGCAGGAAGCCCTGGTGCACCCATATTCTCCCTTTCTCTCTTTCTGTCTGCCTCTCATAAATAAATAAATAAAATATATTTTTAATTTTTTTGTTTTTTTATTTATTCATTTCAGAGCAACAGACAAAGAAAGAGGCAGATAGAGAGAGGGAGAGAATGGGCGTGCCAGGGCCTCCAGCCACTGCAAATGAACTCCAGATGCATGCTCCCCCTTGTGCATCTGGCTTACGTGGGTCCTGGGGAATCGAGCCTTGAACTGAGGTCCTTAGGCTTCATAGGCAAGTACTTAACCACTAAGCCATCTCTCCAGCCCCAGAATATTTTTTCAAAAGTTAAAAAAATGAGCTGGGAGCCAGGCATGGTGGCACACACTTTTAATGCCAGCACTCAGGAGGCAGAGGTAGGAGGATCGCTGTGAGTTTGAGGCTACCCTGAGACTACAAAGTGAATTCCAGGTCAGCCTGGGCTAGAGTGAGACCCTACCTTGAAAAACAAAAAACAAAAAACAAAAACAAACAAACAAACAAAAAAGAGCTGGGAATGGTGGCACAGAGCTTTAATCTCCATGAGTTTGAGGCCAGCCTGGGACTACATAGTGAAAATTTCAGGTCAACCTGGGATAAGACAAGATCCTACCTTAAAAAAACAAACAAAAAAAGTTAGCTGGGCGGGATGGTGCATGCCTTTAATCCCAGCACTTGGGGGACAAAATTCCAAGTCAGCCTGAGCTACAGTGAAACCCTACCTTGAAAAAAAAAAGTTAAAATAATGAATAGACAAGAAATGTAAACTATGGGGAACACCACTCCAGAGGTTCAGGCAGGCTTATGAGTTCAAGGTTAGCAGAGGCAAAATAGCAAGAAGGGAAGAAAACAGAAAAGAAGGAATGAAGATAGAAGGCAAGGGAAGAGAGAGGGAGGGGAAACAGAAGAAAAATATAAAAGGAACAACTAATAGAAATCTGATTTACAGAGCTGAATTTGGGTCTCTGTAGACTACTGAAACTGAAAGACGTTGGTGGATGAAGTGTGTCACACCAGACAGGCCTCAGCACCCATGCTCTCACTTCATGATGAGGGCATATTACCAGACACTGGGTCAGCAAGCTGGACTGTATTTCCCAGCCTTCTTTTTAGTCAGGTGTGGCCCTGTGACTAAACTGGAGGCCATGACAGGAGGGCAGGAATGATTATCACTTCAGAGGTTTTAACAAATCCCCTTACTTTACAGTGGCTGGTGACGGGCCTCCAGGTTTAGCACACACAAATAAAAGACATTCAATTTGAAGTTCAAATAAGCATCAAATAAAATTTTAGCATGTGTTTCAACACGTAATTTTCTAGAACAAATCTCCTATAGTGCTAAAGATTGTACAAGTTTATTTGTTGCGTATCTGAAATTTATTTATGTATTTTTTATATGTTTTTATTTTTTGTTTTTCAAGGTAAGGTCTCACTCTAACCCAGACTGACCTGGAATCCACTATGTAGTCTCAGGGTGGCCTTGAACTCATGGCAATCATCCTACCTCTGCCTACCGAGTCCTGGAATTAAAGGTGTGTGTCACCACACCCAACTTATTTATTTTAATTTTGGTTTTTGGAGGTAGGGTTTCATTCTAGTCCAGGCTGACCTGGAATTCATTATGTAGTCTCAGGGTGGACTTGAACTTATGTTGATCCTCCTACCTCTGCCTCCCAAATTCTGGGATTAAAGGCATGCGCCACCACGCCTGGCTATTTTAAGTTTTTTGAGGTAGGGTCTCACTGTGGCCCAGGCTGACCTGGAATTCATTATGTAGTCTCAGGCTGGCCTTGAACTCATGGCAATCCTCCTACCTCTGCCTCCCAAATGCTGGCATTAAAGGTGTGTGCCACGACACCTGGCTTTATCTAAAATTTAAATTGAACTAATTGTGCTGTATTTTTGTTTGGCAAACCTACTAGAGATAGTGGGAACTGGACTAACTGCCTTTAACCCAGAAATAAAGCTACCTTTGTAGCAGAATTGTTACCTGAAAAAGGCACAATTTTCTACGTAGCCACTTCAAGTGCTATGGCATTTCCAAGGTCCCTGCATTTAGTCTTTGTTCTAACTGCTATGTGTAAACTTTCTTGAAATTCCAGAGATTTTCTATAGTCGGGAATTATTATTAAAGGAGAATAATTACTTCAGAGAAGATACTAGATTTGAGGTATAAGTGAAGGAACCCTAATCTGGGTGGTGGCATGGGTGTGTAATCCCAGGATTTAGAAGGCTTGGAGGATCTCAAATTCCAGGCCAACCTGCTACAAAGTAAAAGCTTATCTCAAAAATATAAAATAAAACCTAAAGAACCTTACAAGCAAATCAAAATGAATCATCTAAAATAGGGGTTGTCAAACAATAGAACTTTAACCAGGCGTGGTGGCGCATGCCTTTAATCCCAGCACTCGGGGGGCAGAGGTAGGAGGATCGCCATGAGTTCGAGGCCACCCTGAGATTACCTAGTGAATTCCAGGTCAGCCTGGGCTAGAGTGAGACCCTACCTCGAAAAACCAAAACAAAACAAAACAATAGAACTTTAGCACACAGACCAAACCAAATCCAATCTTAGGAGGATGGCCATGAGTTTGAGGCCACCCTGAAACTACATAGTGAATGATGAGGTGTTGATTGTCCTAATTTCTTCATTGGCTAGAAGGAGTTATGCAAATAATATTTTATTTATTTATTTGTTTGTTTATTTATTTATTTTGGTTTTTCAAGGCAGGTTCTCACTCTAGCCCAGGCTGACCTGGAATTCACTATGTAGTCTGTCTCAAGGTGGCCCGGAACTCACGGCAGTCCTCCTACCTCTGGGATTAAAGGCATGCACCACCATGCCTTAGTCATATTCTTTTAAAAATATTTTATTTATTTGAGAGAGAGGAAGAAGGAGAGATTGGGCACACCAGGACCTCTAGCCACTGCAAACAAACTCCAGGTGCATGTGCCGCCTTGTGCATCTGGTTTTATGTGAGTACTGGAGGATTGAATTTAGGCTCTGCAGGCAGGTACCTTAACTGCTGAGCCGTCTCCTCAGCCCCAAATAATATTCTTAAATTGTTTAAGCTGTTTTAAATAGTAGTTGAGTGACTAAATACTTAGAAATAAACTGAAAAGACAAGTCACAGATTCTTAGAAAATATATGCAAGCTATGAGGAATTTATATATGGATTTGTAGAGAGCCCCCATAAAACAATACAAAAAATAATCCACAAGAGCAATTCACAAAAGGGAAAATACATCTGACCCGCAGCCTCATGAAAGGTGCTGAGCATCATGGTAATCAAGATAACACAAGTAAAAATGATAATGAGATTGTTGACTAACAGGAGGGGATGAAACCAGAAGTGCCGAGACACAGCAGGGGGGCAACGTAACTTGTTAAACCCGTGGAAAGGCAATTGCACTTGCTGGAGCCCCATATTTTGAATCAACTGCCCAACTGGAAAGAATTGTTCTCTCCACTTTGCAGTCTGCCAGGACTCTTCCACAGGAAGTGGCCATTCTGTTCATGTAGTGCTCAGAACACACAAATTGTGAGGTACCCCTGACCCTCTTTTCTCTCATACCCCAGCCTCCTCAGCCAGCTCCATCAGTTCTAACTTGGAATTTACCCAGTGTCTGTCACCTCCACACCTATCACCCTAACCTTTGCAAGTCATCTACCTCCTGGATTAAGAGGGCAGCCTTTCATGAGTCTATGACAGTCTTTACCAGTCTTTACTCTCATCACAGGAGCTGGGGAAGCTTTTCAGAACCTTAGTCACATCAGGTCACCTCTTAGCTCAAAATCCTCTAATGGTGTCCCATTTCACTAACATAAAAAGCCCAAGTCTTCTAAAGTTTATCATGTCCACCTCCAGGCTATGCCCATCTGTTAGTTCCTGCCATCCCTGCAGCTCTCACTGTCTCTGCCATCCCCCAGGCTAGACTATGATTCCCTTGCTGACCCGCTGGGCTTCCTCATTTCATTTAGGCTTTTGCTTAACGGTCACTGTTTAATATTTTATTTATTTATTTACAAGGAGAGAGAGGAAAGAGATGGAATGGGTGTGCCAGGACTTCCAGCCATGGCAAACTCCAAATGCATGCACCACTTGTGTACCTGGCTTTACATGGGTACTGGGGAATCAAACGGGTCATTAGGGTTTGCAGGCAACCACCTTAACTGCTAAGCCATCTCTCCAGCCCCAAGGTCACTGTTTAAAAGAGAACTTCACAGACCACCCTCCTTAAAACAGCACCATACCAGCCCTCCACCTGCACAATTCTCTCTCCCCCAGAGTTAGATTTCAGTGCTTGTAACAAATAACCCAAGACAATCAACTTAGAAGGGGGAAGCAGCTTATTTTGATTCAAGATTTTAGTTCATGGTCATTTGGTCTTCTGGCTTTGGTCATGTGATGACACAGTGGTACATCACAGTGGGAAGGTGTAGTTGTGGCTGCTCATGTCATGCTGGGAAGGAAAGAGAAGGGAGGGTGCCAGAGGGATGAGTGGTTAAAGGTCCTTGCTTGCAAAGCCTGCAGCCTGGGTTAGATTACCCAGGACTCATGTCAAGCCAGATGCACAAAGTGGCACATGTGCCTGGAGTTTGTTTATAGCAGCAGGACACCCTGGTGTGGCCATACCCTTTCTCTCAGAAATGAAATTAAGGCAGAAAGAAAGAAACAGAAATAAACAAGTAAAGAGAGAAAGAAAGACAGAAAGAAAGAAAGAGTGAAAGAGGAAGGAAAAAAAAGAAGCTGGGAATGGTGGCTCACACCTTTAATCCCAGGAGGCAGAGGTAGAAAGATTGCTGTGAGTTCAAGGCCACCCTGAGACTACTTAGCGAATTCCAGGTCAGCCTGGGCTACAGCAAGATCCTACCTTGAGAAAAAAAAAAAAAAAAAAAAGGAAGGAAGGAAGAAAGAGGGGTAGGGTGCAGTTGTCAGTATTCCCTTTAAGAGAATGCCCCCAATGCACTATCTTCTACAAAGCCCTACCTCCAAATAGCATACTAGGCCTTTGAGGGACACTGAAGATACAAAGTATTATGCCACCCTTTATACCCTAATTTTTCAAAGCACTTACTGTTATATGCTGCTTTACATTTGTTTTTATTGCCTAAAACATAAAATAAAAAGAAGATTGGAAATAAGTCTCTTATTTATTGTGTCTTCAGTGTCTAGAACAGACTCTGGTTTGTACAAGATACACAACAAAACATGTGCTGAAAATTTTAATGAATAATCACTTTGGAAAGAATATTTTTTAATTAATTATTTATTTATTATTATTTGCAAGCAGGGAGGGAGAAAGAGAGAGAGAGAGAGAATTGGCCGAACTCCAGATGAATGTGCCACTTTGTGCATCTGGTTTTATGTGGGTATGAGGAGTTGAACCTGGGCCATCAGGTACTTTCTTTATTTTATTTTTATTTATTTGACAGAAAGAGGGAGAGATAAAGAGAGAATGGGCACATCAGGGCCTTCAGATGTTGTAAATGAACTCTGGATGCATATGCCACCTTGTGCATCTGGCTTACTTGGGTCCTGGGGAATCAAACCTGGGTCCTTTGGCTTTGCAGGCAAGTGCCTTAACCACTAAGTCATCCCTCCAGCCCCTTTTTTGGTTTTTTAAAGTAGGGTCCCACTCTAGTCCAGGTTGACCTAGAATTCACTATGCAATCCCAGGGTGGTCTTGAACTCACAGTGATCCTTCTATCTCTGCCTCCTGAGTGCTGGGATTAAAGGTGTGAGCACCAGGCTTTTTCTGTTTTGTTTTGGTTTTGTTTGGTTTTGGTTTATTCGAGGTAAGGTCTTACTGTAGCCCAGGCTGACCTGGACTTCACTCTGTAGTCCAAGGCTGGCCTTGAACTCACAGTAATTCTACTTCTGCTTCCCCCGTGCTGGGATTTAAGGTGTGCGCCACCACACCTGGCTCCATCAGGCTTTTTAAAACAAGTGTCTTTAAATTGTGAGCCATCTCTCATTGCCCTTTGGGGTAATTTTCTACTCACACCACAAGAGTCCTTAAAAATCCCTTGGAAAGATAAATATGCTGCCATCCAATAAGCCCATGTTTAGCGTTTCCTCCAGCAATAGAAGATGCCACAGTTTCTTCCACTAAATGTTCAGTGAAGTGATTGACATGGCTTAGGGCCCATGCTGTAGAAAAAATGCAGATATCTAAGCTTAGCACTAAGAGATGAGGAGCTTGCAGAATGCTAACAGTGAAAGATGCACAAAGGCATGTCTCCCATCTCATTTTCACTTTTGGTTGAAAGTTTTTAACAAGAAAGGTGGGGGACTGCCACATGCTCTACACAGTTTGTCTTTCCTCGCTGCTTTTTAGGCAGGGGTACATAGTTGAATTTCAGAAGGTGAGCAGATGCAATCTGTAACTCCATGGGGGAACGTACAGTGAGAGCTCTGGGTGCTGTGGGTGTGACCCTGCGTACAATAGGAAGTAGCTCAAAGGGAGGAAGGGATGGTTCCAGGGCTGTAAAGAACTGGAGAAAGACCCTTCTGCAGAGAGAGTGGGTAGGTGGGTCCTGAAACAGAGAAGACAGGCCAGGAACTTGATGTGTCAGAAGAAGGTCCTGAGGGAAGTGTTTGTTCTCCACGGATTCTGAGAACAGCCATATGGTTGCCTCCTGTTCTAAGTTCCTCTTCCTACATTGTAAGTCTCCAGTCAGTTACAAACCTTCAGTTCATTTTAGGCTGGGATATTGTGTAGACCCAAAGGAGGGAGTGATTAGTGGTCGGCTGGCCTTCTCCACATGGTACTTCTGCCCAACATGGAAGTACAATATTGTATTAAGGAAGTCTGGTCATACTGAGGTTTTCAGGAGCAATCTCAGTTGCAAATGGAGCGAAGGCTTAAGACAAAAGCTGGAAACCATGGGAGGCGGCAGAGGATAGAAGAAACAAAGCACTGGGGCTGGGTTGGGAGCAAACATGAGTTTTCACATCCTATTTCTTTTTCTCCACATATAGCACCAAAAGGTGACAGAAGAACAGATAAATATAAATGTATAAATATGGACGTGCTTCACAATGGAAGGGTCATGGTGGAATATTCACAGCACAGGGGAGCCACTCTTTCCATCTTCACCTTTCTCATCTCTAACCAGAAGACTAGGAAGCTTGACAAGGAGTGGATCACAGCAGCACCAAAGCCAGAACGTGGCCCACCAGATTCGCACAACCTAACCAGACTTGTGCTTCACATCAAATTACAACTTACTATATGTCAGAGACCCACATGGAGCCCCAGCTGTGAAATCCAATCTGCTAAAAATTGGACCAAGTGTTGGATACAAACCTGTAATTCCAACTATTGGGAAGGCTGAGGTGATCACTGAGCCCAGAATTCAAGACCAGCCTGGCAATATAGCAAGATCCTATCTCAAAATAAATAAATATGCTTTGATAATATGATATGTCTAATATAATATAATAAATTAATATCAAGACAACTAATCACTGAAGGGAGAAGTTGGGCTTGTGGCAAAGTCTGATTTAGAATTCCAATTGCAGTTTTAGAAATGCAGATCTATTAGGCTAGGAATTAAATTGGTTAAAAATGACAAATTAGGGCTGGAGAGGTGGCTTAGCGGTTAAGGCGCTTGCCTGTGAAGCTTAAGGACCCAGGTTCAGTTCCCCAGGACCCACGTAAGCCAGATGCACAAGGTGGCACATGCAGCTGGAGTTCATTTGCAGTGGCTGGAAGCCCTGATGCACCCATTTTCTCTCTCTCTCTCTGCCCTTCTCCCCCGCTCTCAAATAAACAAATAAAAATAACTTTAAAAAAATAACAAATTAAGTAGCACTTAAATTTCATCAAATGAGTAAAGCTCTGTACTTTTGAACCTGGGCTGCACGTTCTAATTGTGAGGGCTGGGGTCTTCAGATACCTGGTGCTCAGTTCTGGCTTCTGAGGAGTGTGGCTTAGGCATTCTGGCCTTCAACTACTTGGTGCTCAGTTTTGGCTGCTGGGGGACAGGCTTTGTCATTGGGATTTGAAAGGACCCTTTGGGTGATTCCATGTTTAGGCCATTCTGGGGACACCCTACAGGAATGGTGAGTTTGGGAAATGGAAGGAACAGTTACATCACAGAAGCCATCACACTTCAAAAAATGTGAAAGGCTTTGTATCTTTTGTTCTTCTATTCTAGAGTTCTTTCTCCTAGTCCAGGAGTTCTTATTTAGTCCAGAAATGTGAGCTGCTCTGTTTAGATCTCATTAAAGCATGTGTGGGCGATGTCATCATGAAGTCACCATGTGGCAATGTGACCGGAAGTGTTTCTGGTGTCATATGAAATGAAACATGTGAGTTAAGTCAGCAGGGAGGATGTAGCCAAATCTTTGGTTTTTCTGGGTTATACAGAAGGGGTGTTGTCTTTTCCAAAGGGATTTTTTTCCTTCTCTCTTATTTCCATATAAACTAAGCTAAAGCTAAAATTTAATTTAATTGAGTACGGTCTTTTTGTATAGCTCTGGCTGTCCAGGAGCTTGCTACATAGGCTAGAATTTGTATTTTCTCCAAGAATTTTTACAGTTCTTATATTTTAGTTCTTTACTTTGACTGAATTTAATTTTTATGAAATTTAGCTTCATATTTTTCAGGTAGCTAGTTAGATACATTAAACTCTCCTTATTGAATGAAGTATATTATTTTTCTTTTCTTCTTTTTTTTTTTGTGCTTTGTTTTTTGTTTTTTGAGGTAGGCTCTTACTCTAGCCCAGGCTTATTTTTCTTTTCTTTTCTTTTCTTTTCTTTTCTTTTCTTTCCTTTCTTTCCTTTCCTTTCCTTTCCTTTCCTTTTCTTTTTCTTTCTTTCTTTTTTTTTTTTTTTTTTTTTTTTTGAGGTAGGATCTTGCTCTAGCTGTGGCTAATCTGGAACTCACTATGTAGTCTCAGGGTGGCCTTGAACTCATTGTGATCCTCCAACCTCGACCTTGTAAGTGTTGGGATTAAAGGTGTGCACCACCATGCCCAGCCAAAATATATTCTTTGTTAGTCTTTTTTCCTCAATACTGAATGTTATTAATTTTAGTTAGTTTTTTTTTTTTTTTTTTTTTTTTTGAGGAAGGGTCTCACTCTAGCTCAGGCTGACCTGGAATTCACTATTTATTCTCAGGGTGGCCTCGAACTCACGACAATCCTCCTACTTCTGCCTCCCGAGTGCTGGGATTAAAGGCATGCGTCACCACGCCTGGTTAGTTTTCTTTTTTCTTTTGATCGTTACTTGATTAATCATACCAGTAGTACTAAGTAACATCATTGTCTCATTTGTTCCTAACTTTAATTGTAACTCTTTTCTTTTTCTTTGCTTCTCTTCTACCCTTCTTCCCTCCCTCCCTCCCTCCCCTTTCTTTCATTGTTTCTTTTTCTTTTTTTAAAAAATATTTATTTATTTATTTATTTATTTATTTATTTATTTATTTATTGGAGAGAAGGAGAGAGAGAGAGAGAGAGAGAGGCGGAGAAAGAGAGAATGGGTATGCCAGGGCCTCTAGGCACTACAAACAAACTCCAGACACATGTACCACCTTCTGCATCTGGCTTTACGTGGGTACTGGGGAATTGAATCTGCATCCTTTGGCTTTGTAGGCAAGTGCCTTAACCAGTAAGCCATCTCCCCAGCCCACCTTTTCTTTTTTTTATTTTTCAAGGTAGGGTCTCAACTCTAGTCCAGGCTGACCTGGGATTTACTCTATAATCCCAGGCTGACCTGGAACTTCCAGTGATCCTCCTACCTCTGCCTCTTGAGTGCTGGGATTAAAGGTATATACCACCATGTCTGATTCTATTTACTTTTGTTGTTGTTGTCTTGAGCTAGGGTCTTGCTGCAGCCCAGGCTGACCTGGAATTCACGATGTAGTCTCAGGGTGGCCTCAAGCTCACAGTGATCCTCCTATTTCTGCCTCCATAGTGCTGAGATTAAAGGTGTGCATCACCACAACTGGATTCAAGGAGAATAGGACCTCTAAGTAGCTTTATGTGAGTATTGGGGAATCAAACTTGGGTCATTAGGCTTTGTAGGCAAGTGCCTTAACTGCTGAGCCATCTCTGCAGTCCAATTTACTTATTTTTAATAGTTATTATGATTTTGTTCTCATCCTATAAATTTGACATATATGTATGGTTAATTTACTTTGGAATTATTTGGTAAAATGGATATTCTTATGGACAAATATTATCATTTCTTTTTAAAATTTATTTGAGACAGAAATAGGTAGGGAGAGAAAGAGAGAGAGAGAATGGGTGCACTAGGGCCTCCAGCCACTGCAAATGAACTCCAGGTGCATGCGACCCCTTGTCCATCTGGCTTACATAGGTCCTGGGGAATCAAACCTGAGTCATTTGGCTTTGCAGGCAAGTGCCTTAACTGCTAAGCCAACTCTCCAGTGCCCCCCCTTTTAAAAATATTTTAATATTTTTCTTTTCTTTATTTGAGAGAGAGAGAGAAATAAGGAGAGAAAGAGCATAATTTCTTTTTAGATTTAATGAAATTTTCTTTGTACCCTAAAATACAAATATTTTGTATAAAATGTTCATGCATTTGAGGTCCTCATGGACTCCTAAGGATATAAATTTCTGTGTATTTGCTAATTATGCCTTAATAGATTTGACAAGACTGAAAATTATCCAATTTTCCCTTAGAAATTGTCCAGTATGGCCTTGTGTTCTTTATATTTTATGGCATAAAGTTTTATAATTATTATGACTATGCTGTTAATATAAACCAAATTATTCCATATTATGTTTCCTTTATACTAATTTGGATGCCATCTATGTTATTCTTTCTGCTCGTGTGTATGTGTGTGTGTGTGTGTGTGCGTGTGTGCGCGTGCACACACATGCGCACATACAGGAGTATGTGCCACAGTGCCCATGGACTTTGTTTTTTGTTTTTAGAGCTAGGGTCTCACTCTAGCCCAGGCTGACATGGAACTCACTCTGTGTAGCCTAGGGGACTCAAACTCACCACAATCCTCTGACCTCAGCTTCCCAAGTGCTAGGATTAAAGGTGTGTATCACCACACCTGGCAAGAATATTTTTTACTTATTTATCTGAGAAAGGCAACCCCTCTTTCCTCAGTTTTCTAGTCTTCAAAATGGGGATAACATCAATCTTGGGTTTTTTAAAAAAGATTTAATGAGCTACTTCATGCAAACACTTCAAGCAATGTTTGTTTTTAATTTTTTAATTATCATGCAGAATTCTTGTGCTTGTTACAAAATATATAATACAGTTTTGCAAAATTTTAAATTTTGCTTCACTCCTGGTACTTAATACACCAGAATATAATTTTTAGAAAATATTTTGTTTTTATTTATTTATTTATTTATTTGAGAGAGAAAATGGGCACGCCAGGGCTTCCAGCCACTGCAAACAAACTCCAGATGCATGTGCCACCTTATGCATCTGTCTTACGTGGGTCCTGAGGAATTGAACTGAGCTCTTTAATTTTGCAGGCAAGTGCTTTAACTGCTAAGCCATCTTTCCAGCCCCAGAATATATATTTAAGTTTTATTTATTTGAGAGAGTCAGAGAGAGACAGAGAGAGAGAGGGAGAGAGACATACACACACATGGAGAATGGGCGTGCCAGGGCCTCCAGCCACTGCAAACGAACTCCAGATGCATGAGCCACCTTGTGCATCTGGCTTATGTGGGTCCTGGTTAATTGAACCAGGGTCCTTTGGATTTGAAGGTAAATGCCTTAACCACTAACCAATCCCTTCAGCCTCAGAATATAATTTTGATGTTAGCTTCTTTTTCCCCTCTTAATCTGGGGATGTGGGCTTTTTCCTTACTCCTAGATGCTATTGTCAGTCTATAGATAAGGGAGGTTCTTGTCATTCTGATTTATGCTTGGTAAGCTCTTCAGTCTATGGACAGGAGAGTTCTCATCATTCTTGATAAACAACTGGTAATCTCTCTCAGTCTAAACCTACAAGTGCTTCTGAAGTGTCATAGGAAATGTGACTTAGGTTTCCAGATGCATGCACCCATGTAAATCTAGGTGCACAAAGTGGCACATGCATCTGGAGTTCCTTGACAGTGGCAGGAAGTCCTGGTGTGCTCATTCTCTCTCTCTTTCTCTCATAAATAAATAAATATATTTTAAAAATAAAATAGGAACAAAGATGGAGTTGGTGTGAAGGTAGCAGAGTTCCTTCTCCTGAGCCTCTACCAGGCAGGATGGTGAAGGAGGCGGCCCTGGCAGTCTACATGTGGGTGAGAGCACTCAGCAGTAGGTGTTCTTTGTTAGCTGTTCTCTGACAGTAACATGAAGTGGACGGCAACAGTAAAATTGGTGCTAGAGGAGTGGAATCATCACTACTAGAAACCTGATTCTGTGTCTTCAGCCTTTTTGAACTGATTTGAAGGAGGAACATCAAATGATCTGAAACTTTGGTCTAAGAAACACCTTGCATTGCTTGAGCCAGCTTTCTCTTCTATGACGAAGCTTCTTCTGGAATCTGTAAGCCTAAAATAAATCCTTTCATCATAGAAGCTGTTTCTGCTTGGGTGTTTGTCTCAGCAATGAGAAGGTAACTGCAACAGCAGGAGATTTAAAATAAAATTAATATATCAGCAGCCTCACAACTGATATGGTGTGTGACTGTCTTTCCTCGGTGCTACGTGAGATTTGACTTTGGAGAAATAGTAGAGGCTCTAACAGATCTGAATGGTTTCAGTTTGCATGGAATTCAGAATTTTGATGCCTCAGAACTCAGTATAGTTAAAGGCATTCTAACATGGGACATCCCAACCACACCTCTAATGTGGCAGCCAAATTTGCCCATAGGTGAGTAATATTTACATCAAACGAAAGCCTCATGTTGAATTGTAAATTTGTCTGTATACCTATTCACAATGTTCGGAATACATGGGGTTTAATAGATTCTAGGCACAGATGTGTTTTGCTTCATGGCCGACTTCAGGAGCACTGGAATCAATGGACATTAATGGGCTGATATGGATACATAATGGTCCAGGTGAAACAAAATAAACTTGATCTGTTCATTATCAAATATCCTGCCCACGAAGCATGTTATACACATTTTTCCCAGCAAGAAAGAATTCTTTTTTTAAAAAATTTTTTTGGTTTATTTATTTTTATTTATTTATTTAAGAGCGACAGACAGAGAGAGAAAGAGGCAGAGAGAGAGAGAGAATGGGCGCATCAGGGCTTCCAGCCACTGCAAACGAACTCCAGACGCGTGCGCCCCCTTGTGCATCTGGCTAATGTGGGTCCTGGAGAATCGAGCCTCAAACCGGGGTCCTTAGGCTTCACAGGCAAGCGCTTAACTGCTAAGCCATCTCTCCAGCCCAAGAAAGAATTCTTAATGGATATATTTCACTCATCCTTTCAGCAACAAATTATGGTCAATGCAGAAGACACTGGGCTCACCTACAATGATGGAGCCATGCATCGAAAAACAGAAAGAAGTGAAGTAATCTTTTATTTGATAACTTTTTGCTTATTTTTCATTCTCTACTTGGCTGAAATCTATGACTAATTGGACTAATTGAAATCTATGTTCAAGTGGATTACAATGAACTTTAATATACCTTTTTTTGCCTCTCTAAAATGTCTCATTATGGATTGGAAAAAATTGCTCAACACTTAAAGGCACTTTCTTGAAAATCCTGATGACTCAGGTACAATTCCCCAGTATGAGTGGTGGTTTGATTCAGGTGTCCCCCATAAAGTTAGGTGTTCTAAATTCTAGGTTTCCCAGCTGATGGTAATTGAAAATTAAAACTTCCTGGAGGTGGTCTATTGTTGGGGGGTGGGTTATAGCCAGTTTCCCCATGCCAGGGTTTGGCATACAATCCTGTTCCTATTGACCACCTTATGTTGGCCAGGGGGTGATATCCACCCTCTGATCATGCCATTGTTTCCCTCTGCCATTGTAGAGCTTCCCTTCGAGTCTGAAAGCCAAAATAAACTTTTTTCCCCACAAGTTGCTCTTGGTTGGGTGATTTCTACCAGCAGTGTGAACCTGACTACCACAGTAATGTTGGTTCCAGAAGTGGAGTCATTTGCTGCTAGACAACTAACTGTGTGGCTTTGGCCTTTTGCAGGTGATTTTCAGAGGAATGTGGAAAGAATTGGAACTGTGGCCTAAGAGACACC
Source organism: Dipus sagitta (assembly GCA_036346955.1). NCBI lineage: Eukaryota > Metazoa > Chordata > Mammalia > Rodentia > Dipodidae > Dipus > Dipus sagitta. The sequence continues at coordinate 157,469,641 of CM070773.1, forward strand.
CTGCCCTGCTGCAAGTACAGCTTGGTGGTCTATTCTGGTCAGAGTTAAAAGACCTGAATGTAGTAAGAACTATGGACTATGATGTTTGGCTTATGAGGGTGAGAAAGAGGTTTGCCTGAACTGGGCTAGAAGCAGTTTGTGTGAGAGGCTTGCTGTTATGCCTCTGTCCTGACAATTTGTACAGGGTTGCTTTGCATAGAAATGGACTGGTGTGAATAGAAGGATATGGCACAGCAATGAAATCTTTGGGCTGAAACTGATGCACATTCAGCTGCAATTGAGAGATTACAACCTTTGAGGTTGGCCAGCTGACCTGCACTGGGGCAACAGGAAGAATGTAGACTCTTTTGAAGGGGCCTAAATTGCTTAAAGAGTGTCCTGTTCTTCAAAGTCTGCTTTATTCACTTATGGATTAACAAATTGGTACCCTACCTGGTATTGTGGAGTATAAGAAATGCAGGAAAGAGAGGGTCATTGAATTAGCAACATGGTCTTGTGTTTTGGAAACAGCCATGGGCAGTATGAAGCTGGTTTGCTAGATCCCTGCGTGGAGACCCGATGGAGCTGTGAGGATGAACTATGGATTGCAGTGGAGACCCAGTAGAGATGCTGGGACCACGAGATGGCTGCTAAGGAAAGCTGATGGCCCTGGATGAAGTTTTCCAGGTCTGTGAATAGCCTAGTTGGAGGGACAGAATTGGAACTCCAGAGACTTATTGCTGGTTACAATTGTCAGACTTTGAGATTTATCACTGGCTAGCGTTATTGGACTTGAAGCTACAGAGTATGATGTTTGCCCTGGTTGTTTTTTTTTTTTTTTTTTTTTTTTTTTTGAGGTAGGGTCTCAATCTAGCCCAGGCTGACCTGGAATTCACTATGTAGTCTCAGGGTGGCCTTGAACTCATGGCGATCCTCCTATCTCTGCCTCCCGAGTGCTGGGATTAAAGGCGTGCGCCACCATGCCTGGCTTGCCCTGGTTGTTTTAAATATTGTGTTTGTTGAACATTTCTTTGCTATACCCAGTGCCATCTTTTGCAATGTGAATATTTTTTTCTGTGCCATTATGGGTTTTGAGGGGGATTTTGTTGGTATTATGGCTCAGTTAAAAGATCTTGGACTATGGGAATGTTTGAACATCATTGGGATTGATAAAAATTATGGGGACTTTTAAAGTTGGACTGAATGCATTGCATTTTATATCATGGATGGTTATCACTTTATGGGGGCCAGGGCGGATTGTGGTGGTTTGATTCAGGTATCCCCATAAACTTAGGTGTTCTGGATGCTAGGTTCCCCAGCTGATCATAATTAGAAATTAAAGCTTTCTGGAGGCTATGTATTGTTGGGGGCAGGTTATGGGTGTTATATCCAGTTTCCCCATGCCAGTGTTTGGCACACTCTCCTGTTCCTGTTGACCACCTTATGTTGGCCAGGTGGTGATGTCCACACTCTACTCATGCCATCATTTTTCCTTGCCATCATGGAGCTTCTCCCTGAGTCTGTAAGCCAAAATAAACCTTTTTTCCCCACAAAAAATAAAAATAAAAAATAAAAATAAAAGAAACTTAGTTTAAATGTACAAAGCTATCCCTATAATGAGTATATAAAAGGATTGGTAGGTACATTATGGAGTTGTTAAAACAAATTGGGTAGATATGTATGCACTAATATATAAGGTACATGTAGTATTATATAAGGAGAATGGATTATATGCATAATTGTGAACAATTTATGTATCTTTAAAGAATATTTTTGTTTATTTTCATTTATTTATTTGAGAGCAACAGAGAGAGAGAGAGAGAGAGAGAGAGAGAGAGAGAATGGGTGCGCCAGGGCTTCCAGACACTGCAAATGAACTCCAGATGTGTGTGCCCCCTTGTGCATCTGGCTAACGTGGGTCCTGGGGAATTGAGCCTCAAAGTGGGATCCTTAGGCTTCACAGGCAAGCGCTTAACTGCTAAGCCATCTCTCCAGCCCTAATTTATGCATCTTTATAGAAAAGTAATTATTTTTCAAGAATACATAAACAAACTGAAGAATGAGATTAGATGTTAGTGGGGGTGAAATTGAGACTCGTTTATATCCTTTTATTTTATTTAAAAATTTTAAACATTGTACATAACAAACATTTTTTTTTTAAAGTTTGTTTATTTGCAAGCAGAGAAAGAGAGAGAGGTTGAGAGAAGAGAGACAGAGAGCAAGAGAATGGGCACTCCAGGGCCTTTAGCCACTGCAAACTAAGTCCAGATGCATATGCCCCTGTGCATCTGGCTTATATGTGTATTGGAGAATCAAACCTGGGTCTTTGGCTTCACAAGTCAAGTGCCTTAACCACTAAGCCATTTCTCTAGTCCATAACAAACATGTTTTAAAGTTTTAATGCATCATTAAAAGAAGCATAAGGTATTTGGGTGCTTTTGGCAACATTTACTATTTCTATTAAGTAAGGGGAAAAATATGAAGTCCTAGATGTTAAGAGACACATGGTGGTGCCAATTTTTGGATTTATTCAATTCTCTCACTTCATCATCATTATCATCAGGTAAAGTCTCTGACATTATTATGCATTATCTTTGGGCTGCCATGTTCTTGAGACTTCTAGAATTTATGATCACAAGTGCTAACATGTAGAAAACACATGGGCACACCAGGGCCTCTGGTCACTGCAAACAAACTCCAGATGCCTTCATCATTTTCTGCATCTGGCTTTATGTGGGTACTGGGGAATGGAACCCAGCCTAGCAGGCTTTGCATGGAAGTGCCTTTAACCACTGAGCCATCTCCTTAGCCTGAGTAAGCTAGCTTTTAAAAATTATGAAGCTAAGCCGGGCATGGTGGTGCACACCTTTAATCCCAGCACTCGGGAGGCAGAGGTAGGAGGATCACTATGAGTTCGAGGCCACCCTGAGACTACATAGTGAATTCCAGATCAGTCTGGGCTAGAATGAAACCCTACCTTGAAAAACAAAACAAAAAAAAAAAAATTATGAAGTTGCCGAGCACAGCAGCACATGCCTTTTAATTCCAGCACTTGGGAAGTCAAGGTAGGATTGCTGTGAGTTCAAGGCCAGCCTGAGACTACATAGTGAATTCTAGGTGAGCCTAGGCTAGAATGAGAGACTATCTCAAACAAACAAACACAACAAATATATTTATAATGAAATTGTAAGACACTGTATTATTTCACAATATGTGACAGTTCATATTGTATTTGAGGCTCGCTTTTCTTAGAAAATGAAGTCTCGACTGTGAACCTCTTGTGGCCATTGAGAGTAGTAGACAAGAAAGATTTTTACAGATTACAGCCCAGAGATAACCAGATTGTCCAACAATCTGCCAGTCAGAAATGGACCTCTACACTGGGTCAGCCTCCTGACTTCCCTGCTAGCTACAAAATATGTGGAACCATTACAAAAATCGTCTTAATTGTCCACTCCTCTTTACTCCTATCCTTTGCAATGTGATTTTTAAATTTTTATTGTAAAGAAGTGTTTTTGATATTCTTTTTTTTTAATTTTTATTTATTCATTTGCGAGTGACAGAGAGAGAGAGAGAAGAGGGAGAAAGAGAGAGAGAGAGAATGGGCGTGCCAGGGCCTCCAACCACTGCAAATGAACTCCAGATGCGTGCGCCCCCTTGTGCATCTGGCTAACGTGGGTCCTGGGGAATCGAGCCTCAAACCGGGGTCCTTAGGCTTCACAGGCAAGCACTTAACCACTAAGCCATCTCTCCAGCCCGTGTTTTTGATATTCTCACCATTGTATCTGAGCTGGCTTGTGACTTCTGCTGATAGAATTCATTGAGGTGGCTGTGCCAATTCTGGGTGTATCTCCTATGCAACCCCATATGCTTCTATGCTCTTCCTTGAAACCTTCTACTACCATATGAACAAATTCAGGTTGCCTACTGCAGGACCCCATGGAGTAGAGATGAGCTGTACTAGCCTAAACCATCTGTTGCAGTCAGGTTCGCATTGCTGGTAGAACTCACCCAACCAAGAGCAGCTTGTGGGAAAAAAGAGGTTGATTTTGGCTTAAAGCCTTGAGGGGGAAACTCCATGATGGCAGAGAAAACGACGACATGAGCAGAGGGTGGATATCACCTCCTGGCCAACATAAGGTGGACCATAGCAACAGGAGAGTGTGCCAAACACTGGCATGGGGAAACTGGCTATAATACCCATAAGCCCGCCCCCAACAATACACAGCCTCCAGAAGGCTTTAATTTCCAGTTCCTATCAGCTGGGGAGACTAGTATTTGGAACACCTAAGTTTATGGGGGACACCTGAATCAAACCACCGTGGTTTGATTCAGGTATCCCCCATAAACTTAGGTGTTCCGAATGCTAGGTCCCAGCTGATGGAGATTTGGGAATTAATGCTTCCTGGAGGCTGTGTATTGCTGGGGGCGGGCTTATGGGTGTTATAGCATTTCCCCTTGCTGGTGTTTGGCACACTGCGCTATTGCTATTGTCTACCTTATGCTGTCCAGGGGGTGATGTCCACCCTCTGCTCATGCCATCGCTTTCCCCTGCCATCATGGAGCTTCCCCTCAAGCCTATAAGCCAAAATAAACCCTTTTTTCCCAAAAGCTGCTCTTGGTCAGGTGATTTCTGCCAGCAATGCGAACCTGACTGCAACACCATCTTAGATCAGTCTCTGGCCTGTCTTCTTGCTGGCACATGAGTTATTTCAGCCAAGGTCTACTAAACATGGTTTACATAGGGAAAACCACCCAGAAAGCCCTGTAGACTAGGGAGCTAAATAAATGCCTTTGGATCAGGTTACTAAGTTTGGAGGTAATTTATTACAGAGTAATAGCTAACTGGTAAACAAAATAAATGTATTCAAGTCTTCACATTGCTTATTCATTGCTGGGACAAAGCACCCAACCAAAAGCAGCTAATGGGGAAAAGATTTTATTTTATTTTATTTTATTTATTGTAGGCTTATAGTCTCAAGGGCAAGCTTCATGACGGCAGGATAAAGCATGGCTGAGCAAAAGCTGGACATCACCTCTGCCACAGCAGGTAGCAAATAGCAGCAGAAGTGTGAGCCAACCTCTGGCAAAGGGAACCTGGCTATAACACCCTCAAGCCCACCTCCAACAACACACCTCTTCCAGGCAGGCTACACCTCCCAAATTACCATCAGCGGGGTTCTGAGCAGTCAAAACACATGACTTTATGGAGGACATCTGATTCAAACATCACATATTCCAAAGCAAAATAAGACAAAACTTTCCCCCTGTTTACTCTAGGGTAGTCATTTCCATTTTTACTTTCCCTTCATGTCAAAATACTTCTTCCTTTTTAAAAAAACATTTTAATTTATTTATTTGTGTGTGTGTGTGTGTGTGTGTATGTGTGTGTGTGTGCATGTATGTATGACAGAGAGAGAGAGAGAGAGGAAGGCAGAAAGAAAGAGAATGGGTACACCAAGGCCTTTCATTGCTGCTAATGAACTGCAGACTCATATGCTACGTTGTGCATCTGGATTTATGTGGGTACCGGGGAATCAAATCTGGGCCCACAGGCTTTGCAAGCAAGTGCCTTTAGCTGCTGAACCATGTCCCCAGCCCTGTGTTTTTTTTTTTAATTTATTTATTCACATGCATGTGCCTGAGGGTGGGGCGAACGGGGCATGCCTGGGTCCCCTGCTGCTGCAAATGAATGTCAGATGTTTGTACCACTTTTTGCCTCTAGCTGCACATGGGTGGTTGGGGAACTGATCTTGGACTGGCAGGCTTTGCAAACAAGCACCTTTACGAGCTGAGCCATCTCCGTAGCCCCTTATTTTTCATTTTGTTTTGTTTGTTTATCTGTGTTGCAGATAAAACCCCTGGCTTTTTGCGTGTTGGGCAAGCACTCTGCTACTGAGCTATATCCCCAGTCCTCGGCCTTTTGAAACAAAGCCTCACTACACAATCCAAGTTGATCTTGAGCAAGATCCTCCTGCCTCCAACTCCTTATTACAGGCATGTACACTGCCATGCTGGCTTTATGTTAGAAATTTTAAAGAATGTTCTACATATGTATCAGTCTGTTTTGGTCATCCATTCCTTTGTAATTCCACTACAATTTCTCTTGCTAAGGAGACTAAAACGCTTTGCAATGCCAGGAAGGGAGTTAATGAGAAGTAAAACCGAGAACAGAAGTAGGGAGTAAAAAGTACAGGACCTTCTTTTAAATACCAGACTAAAGAGTTTAGACTATATTTAGTAGACAATTACATGTCATTAAAGCGTTTGAAGCACGTGATTGGAGGAATGCCATTACAAAGATTTCCTCACCATTATTAGTCACGTAGAAGCGTGTTAGAGGTAGGGACTCCTGGCCTGGGGCCCAAGTATACAGAAGGGTCACCGAGACCTGAAGCAAAGTCAACTAATAAACCTGCTGGAGGGTGCCAGTGGAGAAGAGGAAGAGAAACAACGCATAGTTGGCATCCTCCTGACTTGTGATTTCACTGGTTATATGAGAGCGACGTGGGGAGGGACTGTGGTGGTTATGATGATTCTGAAGTCCTAGATAGAATTCAAGGTCCAGCCGGGCGTGGTGGCACGCCTTTAATCCCAGTGCTTGGGAAGCAGAGATAGGAGGATCGCCATGAATTCGAGGTCACCCTGAGACTACACAGTGAATTCCAGGTCAGCCTGAGCTAGAGTGAGACCCTACCTCAAAATACCAAAAAAAAAAAAAAAAAAAAGAATTCAAGGTCTACCAGCAATGGCAAGCTGAGCCTGGATATCAAGACAAGATCAGAGCATATTATATAAATATATATTATATATAATATAATATTTTACTTCATTATATATAATATATTATATATATGTGTGTATATATTAACCTTGAATCTTTAGTAGGATACTTCTGTTAAACCAAGCTTTCTTCTTCAGTAGCTTTGTTTTTGTTTTTTGTGTTTTTGAGGCAGAGTCTCACTCTGGCTCAGGCTGACCTGGAATTCACTATGTAGTCTCAGGGTGGTCTCGAACTCATGGCAGTCCTCTTACCTCTGCCCCCTGAGTGCTGGAATTAAAGGCGTGTGCCACCATGCCTGGCTATATTTTTTTAATTTGCTTCATAGGTATTTCAAAAATATCACTACAAAGCCAGGTGTGGTGGTGCATGCCTTTAATCCCAGCACTCAGGAGACAAAGGTAGGAGGATTGCCCTGGGTTTGAGGCAACCCTGAGACTATATAGTGAATTCTAGGTCAGCCTGGGCTAGAGCAAGACCCTACCTCACAAAACCAAAAAAAAAAAAAAAAAAAAAAAAAAACTCTTACTACAGGGCTGGAGAGATGGCTTAGCAATTAAGGCACTTGCCTGAGAAGCCTAAGGACTCAGGTTAAATTCTCTAGGTCCCATATAAGCCAGATGCACAAGGTGGCACATACGTCTGGAGTTTGTTTGCAGTGGCTAGAGGCCCTGGTGCACCCATTTTCTCTCTCTTTCTCTTTCTCATCTTCTCTCTGTCTCTAATAAGTAAATAAAAATAAAATACTTCTTTAATCTCACTACAATTTCGATTAAAGTCATAGCAAATGGATTAATTTAGAAAGAATTCACTTGTAGAACATAAGGACAGTGGGCTGGGAAGATAGCTCAGTCAGGAAAGGGCTTGCCGTGCAAGCATGAGGACGTGAATTTGAGCTCCAGAACCCATATTTTAAAGATGTCAGGAGTTGGAGGGATGGCTAAGCAGCTAAGGAACTTGTCTGCAAAGCCAAATGACCCAGATTCAACTCCCCAGGACCCACGTAGGCCAGATGCACAAGGTGGTACATATATCTGGAGTGTGTTTGCATTGGCTGGAGGCCCTGGCACACCCATTCTCTTTCTTTTTCTCTCTTTCTCTCTCTCTCTCTCTCTCTATCTGTCTGTCTTTCTTTCTCAAATACATAGATAAATAATAAATACATATTTTTAAAAGGCAGGGCATGGTGGAACACCCTCATAATCTATGGTGCTAGGAGAAGGAGACAGGTGGACCCTGGTGCTTGCTCGCCAGCCGGTCTAGACTAATTGATATGCTCCAAGCCAGTGAGAGACCCTGTCTCAAAATAAAGTGTTCAGTGCTTGAGGAACAACACTTGAGGTTATCCTCTGGCCTCCACACACTTGTACACATATGTGCACCTACACATGTGTGCACTTTGTATACACACACACAAAGACTATACATAAGGATATTTTATGCTTTCCTACCCGTGAATATGAATTTATTTCAGGTATTTGTCTTATTACTCACAGTGAAGTATTTAAAACTTTGTAAAAATATTTTATTTTTATTTATTTATGAGAGAGGGAGAGAGAATGGGCCTCTCTAGCCATGGCAAACTACCTCCAGATTCGTGTGCCACCATGTGCATCTGTCTTATGTGGTTTCTGGAGAATCAAATGTGGGCCCCTAGGCTTTGCAGGCAAGCACCTTAACCACGAAGCAACCTCTTCAGCCCAAGTATTTAAAAATTTTAATGCTACTTCTATGTATTTCTTTTTATTTTCACTTTCATGTTTTGAGGATCTCATGATGTAGCCCTTGATGGTCTGTTACTCACTATGTAGCCCAGGCTGGCCTCGAACTCACAGTAAAACCTTTTCCCTCATGACTCCTGAGTCCTAGCACTACAGATGTCCAGCACCACACCCAGCTTCATATTTCTTTTCTTTTTAATATTTTTATTTAGTTATTTGAGAGAGAGAGAGAGAGAAAGAAAGGAAGAAAGAAAGAAAGAGAAAGGAAGGAAGGAAGGAAGAAAGAAAGAAAGAAAGAAAGAAAGAAGAAAGAAAGAAAGAAAAAAAGAAAGAAAGAAAGAGATAGAAGGAATGGGCACACCAGAGCCTCTAGCCATTGCGCACCACCTTGTGCATATGGCTTACGTGGGTCCTGGGGAATCAAACTTGGGTCCTTTGGCTTCACAGGCAAGCCCCTTAACTGCTATGCTATCTCTCCAGCCCTCATATTTCTTATTCAGTTTATTCTTAGGTGTTTTATAACTTATAGTCATTGTGATTGGACTATTTGACTGTATATTGTCAAACTATTCCTTTTGTTTTTTCAAGGTAGAGTCTTGCTCTAGCCCAGGCTGACCGGGAAGTCACTATGTAGTCTCAGGGTGACCTCAAACTCAGGGCAATCCTGCTACCTCTGCCTCCCAAGTGCTGAGATTAAAGGCATGTACCACCACACCCAGCCAAACAGTTTCTTGGTATACAGGAAAATGATAAATTTCATGTATTTATTTAATAAATCACTTAATTGAATCCTCTAATCTCTATTAGTTTCTTACCTTGATTCTCTTTCTTTCTAATGTATGTATGTATGTATGTATGTATGTATATTCCAAAAAATAACCAGAAATTATTTTTTTCATGAGGTTTTTTTTTTTTTTTTTTTTCCGAGGTAGGGTTTCATTCTAGCCTAGGCTGACCTGGAATTCACTATGAAGTCTCCGGTTGGCCACAAACCCACTGCGATCCTGCTACGCATCTCTCCCAAGTGCTGGAATTAAAGGCGTGCACCACCAAGCCCGGCTTTATTTTCATGAGTATTAAACATTACGTGCAATCTGACTAATGCTCTAGTAAAAACCAGTGACAGTGAAGTAGACGATTATAGAGGAGAAACAGGAAAACCAAAGAGGAATATAATTTTCTGACCTCCCTTGCTTGACCTTCTTCCCTGCCCATATCATAAAGAAAACTGCAGCCAGTTCAGGGTTTGTTTTATGTCTGTAAGTGGCAGTGGGGAGGACTGATCTAAGCATGCAAAAGTGCCTTGCAAATGGGAAATTCTATTATATTTTAGATGTTTTGACTGCTACCATTATTATCATTTTCTGCTTGAGTGCTAATCAACCTACAACATCGCATTGTTTATTTTATTCTGTTGTTCCCAGGAACAACAGAACAGTATGGTGAGTTTCTCCACCAGGTTCAAAGGGGACAACCTCCTTTGCAGGAAGAGAGTGGCTGAGAGAGAAATCCTACTGTTGGACCCAGGACAAGCCATTGAGCCTTTGCATACGTCATTGTGAGCTCAGGTCCTCAGGCAGGTGCTTGGCTATGTTGACACAGCTCATGTTGACTGTTTTATTTATTGCTTTCTTTTGGAAGTAGAGAAAACAAGACTCCTACCACAGGTGGAAACAGAGTAGCTATGTAGCAATGGAACATCTCAGGAAAGTAAATGAAGTAAAAATTTCCACCTTCAAAACACGTTGACTGGGGGTGGGGGGAGCACGAAGTGGAGAAAAGCCAGGCGTGGTGGTGCACACCTTTAATCCCAGGCCTCCAGAGGCAGAGCTAGGAGGATCACTGTGAGTTCGAGGCCAGCCTGAGACTACATGGTGAATTCCAGGTCAGCCTGGGCTAGAGTGAGACCCTACCTCGAAAAAACAAAACAAAGCAAACAAACAACAAAAGGGGAGGAATTTGTGTTACAGAGATGCTGGAGCCCATAAGGATATGAGAGAAAGGTGAAAGGCAACTTGATTAATATTAACACAGCAAGTAATTGTCCAAACATGCCTAAGAGAGACTCTGCAGGACATAAAACCCAACAGTCCTTCACGTGCGTTTAAAGTGGATCTGTGCAGAGGTAACACAGCCAGTCAAGCTAATGTCAAGCAAGCTATTGTCAAAGGCCACAGCCCTCATGATGGCACACGCCCCAGGTCTTCCTGATGCAGTTTATGTCTCAAATGATGCATCTTCCTTTTTTCATATAAACATGTGGTTAAATATTGTCTTCAAAGACTGCATATTGAACAGCCCAGTGAACAGGGTTTCACAGACAAATCTAAGTATTCTGGGAAGAAGTGAAGGCTCAGGAAAGCAAGTGTGAGCTGCTTCTGTCCAGCTGCCTGTGCCCATGCCCCGGGGCTGGTCACGAGAGGCTGAGCATATAGGAAGTTGTCTTCCTTGGGATATGAAAGGCAGATTTGTGTCCCATGGAATGAGAGGTATGCATGGTATGAGAGCAGGATCCAAGGTCATCGTGGCTTGCAGTTGAAGCGCAGATTTCCTGAGCTGTCTTTCTACACATTGAGTGCTGGGGATTCAAGCCCATGACATATGCTGGGCCATTCCTGGGGTGCCTAATTAATATTAACTTTTATTTGTCTTTCCTTTCTTTGTCGATCTTATCTTTGTTGTTATGGAGTTACATTTCTGTCGTGAATCCGTTTGATTGTCTCCCATGTTTCAGTAATGTTTGTTTTATATTTTCCCAGTGTTTACATGTAGCTCAACAGTTTTTATGGTTCTTAAAATTATTTATTTATTTATTTGAGAGAGAAAGAGGGCGAGGGAGAGAGAGAATTGATGTGCTAGGGCCTCTTGCCACTGCAAATGAACTCCAGATGTATACGCTACTTTATGCATCTGGTTTTATATAGGTCCTGGGGACTCTAACCTGGACCAGGAGGCTTTGCATGCCACCTTTAACCACTAAGCCATCTCTCCAGCCTGATTTCTTAAAAATTTTAACTTTTGTTTGAACTAAAGTCTCTCAAATGGATATAATTTTAATAAACACTCACATTTAAGTATGGATAGGTTGATACATATATAATCTTTAACAAAGTAAAAATCTGAAGCTAACTAAAATAATTAAATATATACTGGCTTACAAAGTACCTGTTTATAGTTCATAAACAAGATATACAAAGTATTTCATGTGATACATCACCTGACAATGTTCATTTTATCTTACTTTTAAATGTTTTATTTTTATTTGTTTATTTGAGATATAGAGGAAGAGAAAGAGAGAGAGAATGGGCATGCCAGGACCTCCAGCCACTACAAACGAACTCCCAATGCATGCTCCACTTTGTTCATCTGGCTTACGTGGGTCCTGGGGAATTGAACCCGGGTCCTTTGGCTTTGCAGGCAAGTGACTTAACCACTAAGCCATCTCTCCAGCTCTGTGTCTGGCTTTATGTGGGTACTGGCAAATGAAACCCTGGTGTCAGGCTTTGCAAGCAAGCGAGCCTTTAACCACTGAACTATCTCTCCAGCCCCTATATTTGTATTTTTTGCAGGTATGCTGCATATGCATGTGTGTATACAAACGCACATGTGTGCATGTGTATGTGGAGGCTAGAGGACAGCTTCAGGAGTCGATCTTCAGGCATACCATTCAGTTCTTTTGGGGACAGGGTCTCTCACTGGCCTGATGCTCACCAGCTAGGCTAGGCTGGCTGGCTTGTGAGCCCAGGTGATCTTCCTGTCTGTGCGTCCTCAGTGCTGGGATGACAGGCACACTCCACCATATACCTGGCATTTACGTGGGTCCTATGGCTCAGACTCAGAACTTCATCTTGCAAGGCAAGCACTTAACCATCTGTAGAGTTAGCTTCTCATTGCTTGGATGGAGCACCTGACCAAAAGGGTTTCTTTCAGGCTTACAGTTTCAAAGGGAAGCTTCAACATGGTGGAGAAAAGCAAGCAGCTGACAACATCACGCATCCCCAGAAGAGAGAGAAGCAAGTGAACCAACTCTGAACACACAGAAGCTACACTTACCAACACCAAGATCCACTCCCGGTAAGTAATACACCTCCTCCAGCAAGGCTACACCTCCCGAAGGCCCCCCAGCCGGGAACAAAGTACAAGGTTCAACCACAAACACTTGCGCCTATGTGGGGCTTTTGCACTCAAACCACCACACCATCTGAACTATCTCCCCAACCCTGTTTGTTTTTCAAGGTAGGGTCTCACTCTAGCCCAGGCTGACCTGGCAGCCACTCTGTAGTACTAGGCTGGCCTTGAACTCACAGCAATCCTCTTACCTCTGCCTCCCAAGTGCTGGGATGCTAGGGTTAAAGACATGTACCACCAACCTTCTTCTTCTTTTCTTTTTTTTGCTGTTTTTAGTGGTAGGGTCTCAATCTAGCCCAGGCTGACCAGGCAGGCCTCAAACTCACATTTTCCCCCACCCCACTTCTTGAATGCTGGCATTAAAGGCATGTACCACTATGGCTGGCCTATTTTTGTTATATACTATATATATTCAAATATATATATATAATATACACAATATATAACATACATATGTGTATATATTTGTTGTACATGTGTTATATAATTATATTAGTATATTTCTCCCAGTCCGTGACTTCCCTTTACATTTTTTTAAAGTTTTTTACATTTTTTATTTTATTTATTTATTTAAGAGAGAGGGAAAGAGATTCAGATAGAAAGAGAATGGGCACACCAGGGCCTCCAGCCACTACAAACAAACTCCAGATGCATGTGCCACCTTGTGCATCTGGCTTATGTGGGTCCTGGGGAATTCAACTTGGGTCCTGTGGCTTTGCAGGCAAGCATCTTAACTGCTAAGCCATCTCTCCAGCCCAGTTTAATTTTTAGAAGTCCAGTTATTCTCCTGTTTTGTCTGTAAGCTTTTAGTTCTAGTTTTCAAGTTTAGCCCCACCATCCCAGTCAATTAATTTTTGGCGTGTCTTGCTTATGCAGACATTCTAGAGCCATTTACTACAATGACTTCCTTTTCACTATTAAGTTATATTGGGGCCTTTGTGAAATTTAATTTGTTCTCTAAGTTTTGAACCCTTTTTTTGGACTCTATTTTGTTTTCATAAATTCCAGAGGATTTTCTAGATAGACTACCATGACATATGTGAACAAAGACAGTTTCATTTGCCCCTTTCCAGTCTGCATGCCTCTCCTCCCCCACCCCAGATAGGCTATAAACTCCAATGCTATGTTGAATAGCAATTAATTTCCTTTCTTTGATTTTCGAGGTAGGGTCTCAGTCTAGTCAAGGCTTACCTGGAATTCCCTATGTAGTCTCAGGTTGGCCTTGAACTCATAGTGATCCTCCTACCTCTGCCTCCTGAGTGCTGGGATTAAAGGTATGTGCCACTACGCCCAACTAGTTAATTTTTTAAACAGGCATGTATATTTTGTGTAAGTAGATTAAACATGCTCTGTATTTCTTTAGGTTTGACCTTGGTGACTCACATATGTAATTGACTTATTTTGCCTAATTGATGAGTTTTTTTAATTTTGTTTATTTTTATTTATTTATTTGAGAGCAACAGACAGAGAGAGAAAGAGGCAGAGAGAGAGAGAATGGGTGCTCCAGGGCCTCCAGCCACTGCAAACGAAGTCCAGATGCGTGCGACCCCTTGTGCATCTGGCTAACGTGGGTCCTGGGGAGTTGAGCCTCGAACCGGGGTCCTTGGGCCTCACAGGCAAGCGCTTAACCACTAAGCCATCTCTCCAGCCCAAGTTTTTGTTATTATCTAAAAGTCATATAGGATTATTTAGGATTAATATCAATCTGTAGGTCACTACTGTCATGATTAGAAGGTTAAATGACTTCCATAGGCTCATGTGTTTGAATGCTTGGTCCCCACTTGATGGTGCTGTTTTGGGAGGTTGTAGGATCTTTGGGATGTTGGCAGTAGAAGATTACTAGCGACAGGCTTTGAAGATATTTCCCACCTCTAGTTGAGCCCCACTGAAATGTGACCAAGCCTCTGCCGTATGCCCCACCTCCAAGAACGTGGCTGTTTCCTCTGCCATGCCAGTCTGTATGTTCTGTCGGGTATCTTGTCACACCAGTACAGTGTACAATATAACCATAATATTATCAAGCCCAGAAGAGCATGCCCAGAGCCCTAAGGTTGTCAGATACTCATCTTGAAAGGCACATTCTTACAGTGAGGGGAGCATCAAGGGGTCAGAGGATTTTGTCTACTGACTTGTAATTTTTATCCTTAAGAAAGAAGAAAGACAGGGTTGGGAGATGGCTCAATGGTTAAAGGCAACTGCTTGCAAAACCGGATAGCCTAGGTTCAAATCCTTAGTACCCACATAAAACCAGATGCACAAAGTAGTACATGTGTCTAGAGTTTGTTTGCAGCAGAAGGAGGCCCTGGTACACCCATACTGTCTCTGTCTGTCTCTTAAATAAAGTGTTAAAAATAGCCAGGCGTGGTGGCACACACCTTTAGTCCTAGCACTCAGGAGGCAGAGGTAGGAGGATCGCTGTGAGTTCAAAGCCAGCATGAGATTACATAGTGAATTCCAGGTCAGCTTGGGCTAGAGTGAAACGCTACCTCAAAAAAAAATTTTTTTTTAAATAAAACAAAAAGAAGAAAGACATTGGAGATTATTAAGTGATAAACATGAGAACTATCTTAAATGAGGAGCTAAGGGGTGTCAACACATCAGTTTCTTTCCCGTTCATGAGAACAAATCTTTTCCTGAAGGTACTTATTTTGGCTTACAGTTTTGAGGGGAAGTTTCATGGCAGGTAAGGTATGGTGGAAGGAGCAGAAGCAGAGCTGGTCATGTGACCCCAGAGTCAGGAAGGCCAGCCAATAGTGGGGAATGGCCACAAGACCTTAAAGCCCACCTTCAGTGACCCACTTCCTGCAGCAAGGATCCACCTCCACAACCTTCTGAGTGGTGCCACCAGCTGGGTACTAAGTGTGCAAACACATGAGCCTATGGGGGTTATGTTGCATCCAAGCTACAAGAGTCAATATGTGCCATTGTTACATTCAAAAACTTCTAAAACAGTCTCACAATGGCTGACACTACATCCCCAAGACCTGCATTAATAGCTGGTGTGGGGCGGCTGGCACCTTGCGTGCATGTGGCATGGAGGAGAACACTGGGAAGAACAAGGATACATCAATACATAAAGGAGAGAGAGCCAACTGTCTACTAGGAGATGGGTCACCTCCACGTCACCTCCCTGGGCCCGGAGGTCATTACAGGGAAGTGGTAACACGAATGCTGCCCTCATAGTGAGCCTGAAAGCCAGTTCCAGGGAAATGGTGACACACACTGAGGTCACTGAAACCTCATAGAAACGGAGATACAGAGAAAGTGACACTAAATCAGGTGTCTATCTTGCCCACAAGGCTCAGTGAGCAGAAAGATTGTAAGAGCCTCAGGGTGGGTGGGAACAGCCTGAGACACCATGTTTTCTCCATCCCTGCAGAGACTGACTGAGGCCTCTTGTTTCCCACAATGAATACCAATAACCCCACCCAAGATCCTCAGCAGAATTGGTGCTGGGGAGAAGGGGTCTATGTTTGCAACCTTTTTATAAAAAGAAATCAATAAATTTTAAAAAATAGAAGAGAGACTATAGTTGGAAAGAAGCATGGAGGGGGCATTTAGGAGGGGAAAACGGAGGCTTGTGGGAGGGGATGATGATCATGACATACTGTCTCTATGTAAGAGGTGGTCTTATGGTTAAAAAAAAAAAACCTTCTAGAACAAATAAACAGAGAAACAAATAAGGCTCTAATTGCCCTACTTGTAGAATCTATTGTTGGAATCTGTGAATAGAATATTGGGTCTGCTGATTTCTCTAATGGGCAGTTTCCACAAAGAAAGAACAGCCCTCCATCATAATCCAGGGTCACTAACATGCCATTAGTCAAGGGCTGGCTGGTTCACTTAGCTCGGGGAAGAGTTGCAGTTATTACCCGGGAAGGTGCAGTGTCTTCACCTCACAAAGAAGGCAGCCACTCCGACTTTGTTGAGGAGAAAGCTCCATGACAATGCAGTTAATGAAAGTGAGGCATGTTGGGACACGAGTGCTTGGTTTTCTACTGCTACAGGAACAATGCTCACGCCAATAATTGGGTGGGTTGGTTCTTAGAGAATCTCTGCTTTGGGTATAAAGGCCCCTTTCTCTAGGATTGAACTTTATTTTATAAATTGACACCACTTTACAGGAGAAAACAAGGACAATTTTAAGAGCATTTCCATGGATATTCCCTTCCCCTTGCCAAAAAGTAATGAGACAAGCCTCCAGGCTTGGTTCCATTTTGGTCAAATTGCAAATATGTGACATTTTAGGAATCCCAGGCTGCCTTAATCTTCACACCCATTTAGTCACAGTTTGGTGACTGGGGTTTGATGGGAGAAAGTAATCCTGTAGATCACTGTAGCTCTGTGTCTGGAGTTTGTAGCAACTGTGGTTTCAAACAGGAATGGAAAAAATAAACACGCTTAGCAACTCAAAGGCAGGTGGCCTCAACTAGCTTGGGCATCATGACTTTTTCAATTAAGAAAGCAATGGTAAGCATCCTTGTGTGGATTCTTCTTTTGTATATTTGTATTTAAGGCACACTCAGGTTCTGGGTTTCTTGTGGGGTATACATTTTATAACCTTTACAAATTTACTTTAGAGCCGGGTGTGGTGGTACACACCTTTAATCCCAGCACTGGGGAGGCAGGGGTAGAAGGACTGCTTTGCATTCAAGGCCAACCTGGGACTATAGAGTGAGTTCCAGGTCATCTTGGGCTACAGTGAGACCTTACGTCAAAAAAAAAATAAAAAAATTCCTAGAGCAGCCAGGTTTCATATTGATTAAAACGGACAACCAAGACAGGAAAGGAATGCCCTTATTGACTGTTAATGCCATTTCTTTCCCTTCTAAGTGAAACTGATAACAACATTCTTCACCTTAAACTGAATCCTCTATAAAGTGTCAAAAAGCTTGAAAAAAGTGTAAATGTAACTTGAGTATGTGTGGTGGCCGTTGTGCTAACTTGCATGGTAGATATCAGAAGGTGACATGTAACACCCAAGTCCAATTAATGGAAGTTAAGTGAATTATCCAAATTCACAGAGACATATAGATGATAACTTACCCATTCACTGGGCCTCTCCTCTTGAAATTGAATTCTCATTATTGTGGTGAACACGATCATCTTAACTCTATGATATTTACTCCAAAACATATATCTTTTTAACTATAACATACATTTAAAATGTATTTTGGGCTCTGTCTATGCTGGAACATAATGGTTAATTTGGGAGAACTTTTGTGATATTGTGGGAAGTATGCTGCTTGGAAATATAAAAACAATTCAGGCTCTCCAATTGTCTTTTCCTGACATTCAACATGGCAGCTTTTAGTGTTTTATTAGCATATGTTAATTATACATAATGATGGGTTTCATTGTGACATTTTCATACATGTGCGTAATGTGTTTTGATCAAATTTACAATCATTACCCTTTCGTGTCCCTCCACTCCTGTTGTGTCCGTTCATTTCATTTCATTTCTTTCTTTCTTCTTCTTTTGTTTTTGTTTTTGTTTTTGTTTTTGGTTTTTCGAGGTAGGGTCTCACTCTAGCCCTGACTTGGAATTCACTGGCCTCGAATCCACAGCGATCTTCCTACCTCTGCCTCCCGAGTGCTGGGATTAAAGGTGTGCACCACTACACCTGGGCTATCTCAATCCTTTTCATGCAGTCCAGAACCACAGCCCAGAGAATGTTGCTGCTCAGAGAATGTTGCTGCTCACGGTCAAGGTGCTAATATAATCTGATTAACATATCACAGGCATGACCAGAGGCTCATTTCCTAGGTGACTCTAAATCCTGTCAAGTTGGCAATCAATGTAAACTACCACACTGCTAATCCCCTTCTTCCCAAGTAGCCTCCCTTCTACTTTCATACCTTTTTGTAAAATATTTTTTAAATTTATTTGCAAGCACAGAGAGATAGAGAGAAGAGAGACAGACAGAGAGAATGGGTGCACCAGGGCCTCCAACCACTGCAAATAAACTCCAGATGCATGTGCCATTTTGTGCATTTGGCTTTATGTGGGTCCTGGGGAATCCAACTCAGGTTGTTAGCCTTTGAAGGCAAGAGCCTTAACCTCTAAGCCATCTCTCCAGGCCTTCATATCTTTTTATTTTCTTTTGTAACCCAGTGAGTTTCATTAAGCACTTTCCCAATGACTATACCACTGAAGAAGTGTCTCTCCCTCACCCATCGAACACTAATTGTGTGTGCACTAATTGTGTATACATTAAATATGTACATCATCAGGGAGAAGCGGGACACCGCCTGCTTCATGACAGGATGTTAGGGAGCCCAGTCTGGTGAAGATCTTGTGCAAACAATCACAGCTGATGGAAGTTCAAGGGTACAACAGCCAGATCATACCCAGAAGTTAGCTCCTGATCCCCATCTTCCTCTGGCTCTGTCATTCTCTCCGCCCCCTCTTCCACGATGTTTCCTGAGCCTTGGAGGGGGTGATATAGATGTCCCATTTAGGGCTGAGCACTCAATACTTGTTTGTTCTAAGCACGTTGACATTGAAGGGTCTCTGCAGTCACTGCTGTCCACCGCACAAAGAACCAGCATGGCATTAACATTTTGTATTTTATTTTATTTTATTATTTGAGAGAGAAAAACTGAGAGAGAGAGAGAGAGAGAAAGTGACAGAGAACGGGCACACAGGGCCTCTAGGCACTGCAAACCAACTCCAGATGCATGTGCCACCTGGTGCATCTGGCCTAAGTGGGTACTAGAGAATAGAACCTGAGTCCATAGTCTTTGCAGACAAGTACCTTAACTCCTAAGCCATCTCTCCAGCCCCAGCATGGCATTTTAATACATCCTGAGACCTTGTTTTGGAAAGAAATATTGAAAGGAAGGGTAGAGTGGCTATTTTTAGGACTCTCGCCAGAATCGGTCTTCCCTTCTTTTTCTTTAAATATGCTGAGATGTAGGGGGATGAAATCATAGTAATTACAGTGAGGTTGTCCCTGGCATGGATGGGATTGGTTTATACCACTGAGAACAACCCATCTCTTCAGCCATAAGGAGTACCCAGAGAGGGACACCATCAAAAGTGGGCCAGTGAAATGTAATGATACAGAGGGTGAAGATTTTAAGATGGAAGTACCTTCATTCTTGTAACCACCTCAAAAGAAGGCTTTTCATCCTCTAAATGTCATGAGAAGATCAAAGATGGCTACAGCCACTGTTCCCACCACAAGTGGACTGGATCTTAGCCCAAAGCTGGGGCATGGCATGGAGTAGCAGAAATTTAGAGACAAAAGATAAACATGACAGAGGAAGAGCCCATATGGCCTCAACCACTTTGGGGCCTAATTGTGTGACCCAGTAAATTCTCCAGCCTTCAGTTAAATTCATCTCAGTCATGCCTTCTCTTATTCCTAAACTATGTTTTCTATCATGGAAAAATTCTATCTGCACT
The DNA here is from genome assembly GCA_036346955.1 of Dipus sagitta. Lineage (NCBI taxonomy): Eukaryota > Metazoa > Chordata > Mammalia > Rodentia > Dipodidae > Dipus > Dipus sagitta. Next base: position 157,489,661 of record CM070773.1, read on the forward strand.
GTCCACTATGAAAGCCACTAGTCATTCACATGTAGCTACTGAGCATTGAGTTGTGACTACTGATGGAGGAAGTAAGTTTTTCATTGAATTAAATTAGTTAACTTTTAAACCGGGTGTGGTGGTGCACGCCTTTAATCCCAGCACTCGGGAGGTAGAGGTAGGAGGATTGCTGTGAGTTCAAGGCTACCCTGAGACTCCATTGTGAATTCCAGGTCAGCCTGGGCTAGGGTGAGGCCCTACCTCGAAAAACAACAACAAATAAATTAGTTAACTTTTTAATTTAAATAGCTACATGGGACTATGGCTACTGTGTTGGACTGTGTATCACTCAGGAGTCTTTAAGCTTCCTAATAGTCTGTGGCTCTGTAAATGTACCTAGAATGTTTTTAGTCCACATAATGTCCATGCCTGGATCCAAAGTTACCTAAACCAAAATCTGTTGCCAACACACAGACATATGATTTCCAGGGACACTGGATAGATCTATTAGATTTACATCAGAACTCAAAGCTGCCATGGCAGTTGATTTCTTAGAAGATAATACAAGATGAATGTCTATTCAACTTTTCACAGTAAGTATTTTTTTTTCTTTTTATGTTTTTGAGGAAGGGTCTAGTTCTAGCCCAGGATGACCTGGAATTCAGTATGTATTCTCCCTTGAACTTGCAGCAATCTTCCTACCTCTGCCTCTTGAGTGCTGGGATTAAAGGCGTGCACCACCATACCTGGCTTTAAAAAAAAAATTATTTACTTATTTGAGAGAAAGACAAATAGAGAAGAATGGGTGTGTCAGGGCCTCTTGCCACTGTGAATGAACTCCAGGTGCATGTGCCACTTTGTGCATTGGCTTTACATGGGTACTGGGAAATTAAACCTGGGTCCTTAGGCTTTGCAGGCAAGCTCCTTAACTGCTAAGCCATCTCTGTAGCCCCACAGGTAAGCATTTTATAGTTGGGAGGACTAGGAAACATTATGTAAAATTTCTAATGACTTTTTTTTGGTATTTATGGATATTGAACACAGAGACTACTGGCAAATGCTAGGCAAGTGCTATACCATGAAGCCACATCCTCAGCTCTCTAATGATGTTTTGTGGGTTAAGTGAGAGAATGCATGTAAAGAACTTAGCATAGAACTTTGCCACAGTAAAATGAGTGGTAGTTAAGCCTACTGTTACCACTACTGCTTAAGACTAGCATACATGGCCAAATGCTGCCCTTCCCTCAGAACCCAGAAATGCCATATCTGGCTGAGTAGACCAAAGATAGGTCATGAAGTGCAGCATGGATTTGGAGCTCATTTGCAGTGGCAAGAGGCCCTGGCCTGCCCATTTTCTCTCTCTCTTTCCCTCTCTCCTCACAAATAAATACATAAAAAATATTTTAATTAATTAAGCATTTAATTAATGAAACATTTGTTTTAATTTTATTATCTATTTCCTTTTTTTAAAGTTATTTTGAGTTAGAGTCTCACTCTTTTGCAATCAGGTTCGTATTGCTGGCAGAAATCACCCGAGCAAGAACAGCTTGTGGGCAGAAAGGTTTAAGTTTGGTTTACAAACTCAAGGAGAAGCTCCATCATGGCAGGAGAAAATGACAAAATGAGCAGAGGACGGACATCACTCCATCACCAACATCAGGTGCACAAGAGCAGTAGGAGAGTATGGCAAACACTGGCAAGGGGAAACTAGCTATTATACCCATAAGCCTGCCCCCAACAATACACTGCCTCCAGGAGGCATTATTTCCCAAATCTCCATCAGCTAGGAACCTAGCATTCAGAACACAGGGGGCACCTGAATCAAACCACACCACAGATTATATACTCTCAGGCTGGCCTGAAACTCACAGTGATTCTCCTACCTCTGACCTGGAATTCATTCTACATTCTCAGAGTGACCTCAAACTCATGGCGATCCTCCTATCTCTACCTCCCAAGTGCTGGGATTAAAGGCATGCGCCACCATGCCCAGCTTCTGATTCCTGTTTTAAAATAAATATTATTTGAGAAAGATAGAGAGGCAGAGAGAGAAAGAGAAAGAGAGAGAATGGTCACATCAGGGTGTCCAATCTCTGCAAATGAACTCCAGGTGCATGTGCTACCTGTGTATCTGGCTTACATGGTTCCTGGGGAATCAAACCTGACCCCTTGGATTTGTAGGCAAATGCCCTAACTGCTAAGCCATCTCTATAGTCCTCTAATTCATTTTGAAAGCATTTTATTTTCTATTTTTTTTCTTCAAGGTAGGGTCTCACTGTAGCCCAGGCTGGCCTGGAATTCACTATGTAGTCTCAGACCAGCCTCGAACTCATGCCGATCCTCTTACCTCTACCTCCCAACTGCTGGGATTAACCAGGTACCAACACAAGGGGGAAGGAGATCAACACAGAGAAAAATCAACTTCTACCAAATCAGAGAGCCAGAGACCCAGAGGCCCCCAACACCTCATCACTGAAGCAGACCAAAAATGAACCCAACATGGCTCAGGGAAATTTTGCGGAAGAGGGGGCAGAAAGAATGTCAGAGCCACATGTTGGGTCATGATGATATGCAGAGACATTTATCCTACCCATAACTGTGGGCTAACTCCACAATGCATGACCCATATACCTCAACAAGGAGGGGCTGAGGGGAGGGGGTAGGTCACGGATGAGCCTAATGATGGTACCAAACTGACTGTATTTGCTGAATACAAAACTAATTAATAAAAAATTTAAAAATTTTAAAAAAAGTCGTGTGCCACCACGTGCAACTGAAAGCATTTTCTTAGCAAGGGGAAACCTCCTTTTCCTTGCGTTTATAGTATTGAATTATTGTGTAAATTTTCTAGTGGGCCACAGCTTTTTCTCATTATTCCCTGTTTTGACTATGGGTCACCATTTCATAGCTTTCAAGATCAACTAAACAGTACCTAGAAACCAACTCCCTCTGACCTGGTACTGAGCTGGCTCATACTTGGGCCAGGGTGGCAGGAGAGCAGCATATGCACAGCTTCTCTACATTCTCACTGTGTTGTGCTCTATATCTACCAAATCAGGGTTCCGAAGCCCATCTAGCCCTCCCTCCCAGCCTGTGGGCAGAGGGGTGCAGTGGCTGGAGTCAGGGCTTGTAGCTGCATTGCCACATTAAAACTCTTTATTAGATGAGTGTTCCTAGTAGGGTGGGATTGATACAACATCTGGTTCAGAATGAGAAAGTCAGATCCATTTAGGTTACTTTTGCCTTGTGTTGCTTTGACGTAGATCTATTCCATGAACTCTCAAAGCTACTGCATGAAATTAAGTTTGAAATTAGAAATATCTGATTTACAAAGCCCCTTTTCTTTTGCCATCCATCTGAAGCCATCCAAGATGTTCTAAGAGACTAACCACAGCTAGTCCCTGCTTATCTACACTCTTTGAGAAGACAAGTATTCACCACCCACTGTTTCCTTGGTCTTAAGAGAGCTCTTAGGGCTTCCACATTGTTTCTGTTTTCATAGATAGTTAGGAAGTTATTTCCCCACATCAGTGTGTGCCTATATATATTATATATCAAAGAATTGGTTTCAGCAAACATTATTATAAACAGCAATTGGACTTCTAAAGTAATTCATCCAAAAGTATGCACACAGGGACTAGAGAGATGGCTCAGTGATTAAAGGCACTTGCTTGCAATGCTTGATGGCCCAGGTTCAATTTTCTAGTACTGACATAAAGCCAGGTACACAAGGTGGTACATGTGTCTGGTGTTTGGTTGCAGCAGCAGGAGGCCCCTGACATACCCATTCTCACTCTCTCTCTAAATAAATACATAAATAGATTTTTTTTTTTTTTATGAGATAGGGTCTCACTCTAGCTCAGGCTGACCTAGAATTCACTATGTAGTCTCAGGGTGGCCTTGAACTCACAGTGATCCTCCTACCTCTGTCTCCTAAATGCTAGGATTAAAGGCATACGCCACCATGCCCGGCTAATGGACATTTTTTAAACAAAAGAATATGCGACAAAAATTGTTAGCATGCAAAGGAAATAGGTTTCAACTACTTTGGGAGTTAACCTGGCTTTGAGTGGTTAGGAGAGAACTAGTGATGGATTTCAGAAGCATTTCTGGGAAATGCTATCCAAGCTCCAAAAAACAGACTATAAATTTCCAGGATGAAATCTGCGAAGTTGGGGACTTCCTGTATTTCAGTCAGCATGAAAGCCTCAGTGTTAGTATCCATTTAAACACTGTTTAGCAACGTAATTCAACCGATGGGAACGATGCAAAATCAGATAACAGATTCTAAAAGCACAACAATGAGCATGTTATATGAAAATGTGAAGCATTACTGCAAATGAAGGACCACCAATCTACTAAGGAAGGCATTCTGGCACTGGCAGCGAAGAGAAATACCTTACTGGAGACGGAAACGTTAAGGTTGATGTATGCCTACAAAAGAAGCAATGGGGCAGGGTTAATCACATCATCCCTTATACTTCTTCTCTTTGAAAGCTCTGGGAGATCCAGTAGTGAGTCATACTGTTACTTCCAAACTCGATCAATGTTGAAGGAAACCTATTGCTGAGACTAGCTGATAAATGTCATCTGTAATGGGAAACATTTGCTTTCTGGCTAGCTCAGTGCATTTAGGTAGAAAATAATGAGTTGCAGCTGAAGGGTGGAGATCCTCAAAAAAGAAGCATACTTTTTCATTGCCAAATATAATGAATAAAGTATGTATTCCAAGTTCTCCACTACCGATGGTCATTCAAGAAAGATGCTTGTGATATGACTATTTCACAGAAAATAAAATCCACTGGAAAGTCAGAAGAGAAGATTAGTACAGCTCGCTGACCAGTCTGGAGCCATAACAATAATCAAGACAGATCACTATAGAAACAAGGACACAGATTAAAACAAAGAATAAGGGCTGGAGAGATGGTTAGCTGTTAAGGCACTTGCCTGTGAAGCCTAAGGACCCAGGTTTGACTCCCCAAAACCCATGTAAGCCAGATGCTCAAGATGGTGCATGCTCACAAGGTCTGGAGTTCATTTATAGTGGCTAAGGCCCTGGAGCACCAATTCTCTCTCTCTCTCTCTCTCTCTCTCTTGCACACTCTCTTGCTTTCTCTCTTTCTCATAAAAAATAAAAATAAAGCAAAGGGTAAGCATGACTGAAGTATGAAAGTATAAATGTATGCTAAACTACACATTAGTTAGAATGGACTAGCTTATGGTTTCATTACAAATTAATCTCAAAGTCCAAGACAAGGAAGATTTATTTTTCAGTATGCTGCATGCCCAGCATGGCTCTGCAAGGAGGCTGTACTGTCCTTGTTACTGGCATTTCCCTACTGACATGGGACAGAGAAAGGACCACTCAGCTTCTAGCACTGACAGTGATGTTTCTCACCCATATAAGTTGCATGGAAATTTTTTAAGTAACTTAATTAGCATATGAAAGAATGGATTTCATTGTGATATTTTCATACATATCATTGTGCTTTGCCAATATCTGCCCCCTAATTATCCCCTTGCTCCCTGTACCCTCCTACTGGTCCTCTTGCTCCCCCCAAATAGACCTTCTTCTGCTATCATATCATATATCATATATCATATATAATCTAGAGTCCACATATGAGAAAAAACATGCAATCTTTATGTTTCTGAGTCTGGCTTGATTTTCTTTTTTATTTATTTTATTTTATTTTTATTTATTTATTTGGCAGAGAAAGAGGGAGAGAGAGAGAGAGGAGAGAGAGAGAGAGAGAGAGAGAGAGAGAGAGAGAGAGAATGGGTGCGCCAGGGCCTCCAGTCACTGCAAATGAACTCCAGACGCATGCACCCCCTTGTGCATCTGTCTAACTTGGGTCCTGGGGAATCAAACCAGGGTCCTTTGGCTTTGCAGGCAAATGCCTTAACCACTAACCCATCCCTCCAGCCCTCTTTTTATTTTTTGGGGGGGTGTTGAGGTAGGGTCTTACTCTAGCCCAGTCAGACCTGAAATTTACTGTGTATTCTCAGGGTGGCCTTGAACTCAAGGCAATCCTCCTATCCCCTCCCAAGTGCTGGGATTAAAGGTATGCGCCAACATGCTAGGCTTCTTTTTCAATTTTTTAAAAATATTTTTATTTATTATTTATTTGCAAGCAGAGCCAGAAGGGGTCAGAGATAAAGAAATGGGCATGCCAGGGCCTCTGGCCAATGCAAATGAATTCCAGATGCATGTGCTACTTTGTGCATCTGGCTTTATGTGGGTACTGGGGAATCAGACCCAGGCTTTTAGGCCTTGCAAGGAAGTGTCTTAACTTCTGAGCCATCTCCTATCCAGCTCATGGCTTTTCTTAATGTCCAGTTCCATCACCTTTGGCTTTATTTCCTCATCAAAGCAAGATACGTGGCCTGGTCCACGTGAGAAGGACCGTCTGCCACATTCCTGAGCAAAGCAGGTCCTAGGTGAGCAAGGTGAATGGCTGTGGCATTGCTTTTGCTTTGTTTTGTTTATTTCAGTCAGAGTCTACGTAGCCTTGGCTGGCCTTGAACTCATGATCTTTCTGCCTCCATCTCCCAAGTGCTGAGATTATAAGCATGTGCCACTGGTCTGACTATTGCATCACATCTGACAAAAGAAAATATAGACTGAGGACAATTACATGAACAGAGAATCATAAGAACAACCACTGGAAGGGATCTGCAGACAAAAAAAAGAAACTTTTAAGCCAGGTATGGCATTTTACAAGTGGATTCCTCAGCACTGGGGCACCTGAAGCAGGTGGGATAGAATCTGTCCTCGCTAAGTACTTTTAGCTATATCAATGACCGCTGGGTGCAAAGTCACTCTAGAAGTTCAGGTAACACTGCCAGGCAACTATCTCTGAATGTTGAAATGACATTGATTTTCAATTTGGTATAATTAATCTGAAAGGAAGGATATGAGAGAGCTCCTTAGAAACTCCACTTGTAAGCATAAGGCCACCGTTGGCTGCGAAGCACAGGAGTCATAAACATGCTGGCAACAGGAAGTGCTCCCCTGCACTTACATCAGAGACTTGTAAAAAGAAGAGCTGACGAATGATTGACAGTTGCCCTTGGAAGGCTATCTTGAGAGAGCATTGCAAAGGACAGCAGCATTTCTCCCCGTGTGAGAGCTGGCACTGTGCAGTCCATGTGCAGGGGCAATAAAACAATCTCGCATGAAGGGCAGCACGTTGTTGGTGGGCTGTGCCAACCAGGAAACACTGCTGCCTTTGAGAGACACAAAGAGCCACTGTCCTTGCCTTTTTCTTCTCCAAAAACTTCTGTGGCGATAACAAAGGCTCCTGGGAGACTGAGCAGAGGGCTCCAGTCATGTCACCTGGAGAATTTTAGCCCCAGCTGGACACAGCCATAAGATTAGGGCAGTTGAGCCTTTTTAACATCCTTTTTCTTGCCTGAACTATAATCTGGAAGAAAAATAAGATCCAATGAAAACAGACTGTCCTTTTCTCTAGGCATCTGTCTGTTCTGGACCACTCTGTCCTCATCAACAGAGGGAACATTCCAACACGTGCTCTTGGTCATGGCTATTCACACGCTGATGCTTTCCACATCCAGTTAATGGAAAAGTCTTAGGGATGATTTAAGCACAGGCTGAGTGACTGTCTATAAGGGTAGTTCGGTGCTACACAGAAGGGGAGGTGGGACTGGCCGACAACTAGGAGGTTGGGGAAGGAACAAGTAATTCATCCAACCTGTGGTCACCTGGTGGTTACATTAATCCTCAAATGGTTTAAATGTGCATGGCACTGCCATGGACATGAGGACAGGAGTTAGTAGGAGAGAAGGCTCAAGGGGCAGTGCTGCTCTTAAGAAGCCTGATTTATCAAACCGAAACAGGCACTTGCTGTTAGGCAGCAGTGAGAGACACAAAGATGAAGCTCACGTCACTTTTGGATGAGTAGTGAAAAGAAGCACACAGCCAGGCCATTGTGATAAGGTGAAAGCGTGCATGGTGCCCACGTCCTGTGAGGGAGCTCAGAGGAGGAGCCATGTCGGCCTGGAAGCACTGCATGAGGGTGCAGCTCACTGGTACAGCCCTTGTCCAGCGTGTGCAAGGGCCTGAGTCTGACCCTCAGCACAGGAGAGGAAAAAAGCCCACAAGACTCATTGAATAAGGCCCCAAATTAGCTTAAGCTTTAGGGTGAATGACAAGGGATTTGGATGGGAGAAGGGAACGGGAGAGAGACCAGGTGTCAAGCACAGCCAGTGTGAACAATGAGGCCGGAGAGATGCGGGCAGGTGAGGAAATGCAGACGGTTCCTTAGCATGGCCGCCCTGCAGGACACAGACGGAAAAGCACAAGGGACCATGGGAAGAACTAGATGGTGACTAGATCTAAGACTCTTCCCTCCCGGAGGGATCAGGGGCTGCTTCCTGGGAGTGACTTGGGAGGGACAAGATCTCACAGAAAGAAAGAAACCCAAGATACTGAACTCAGTGTCACCTCCGGTCCCTTAACCCAGACATGCGGAAGAGTGAGTGAAAGGACCCTGTGGGCCAGGCTAACAGACAGTGACAGAGAGAACCCCTGCTTTCCCCAGGCATGCCCTAGGCCTCAGCCCTCTGTGTCTTCAGGCTCATCATCTGTGATTCCAACCCAACTGTCGGTGAATTTAAGGCTTATTTATTTATTTATTGGTCTTGTAAAGTCAAGTCTCTCTCTAGGCCACACTGACGTGGAACTCGCTATATAGTCTCAGGTTGGCCTCGAACTCTCAGTGACCCTCGTACCCCTGCATCCCAAATGCTGGGATTAAAGGTGTACACCACCACACCCGGCCAGATTGTGGTATTCCTAGGCAGTCCTGGAAACATTTCCATAGATACCAAGGGAAGACTTACTATGTAACACCCTGAAAGTATATCCTGAGTGTGGGTGGAAAATCCCCGAGAGAGTCTGAAGTTTAACTTCTGGGTAATGCAGTGAATTATGGGTGAGAGTATGTGATTTAAAAAACTACACACACATGACTTTTACACCAGGATTTTTGGATTGAGATTTATATCTAGTAGATGTGTCATTTCATTTAGACCTCATAATGATCTTACACATGAAGTATTACTGACCCTTTTGTTAACTTGTTTTTGCTATGTTTAATTTAAGTTAATTTTTATTTATTTATGCATTTGAAAGAGAGAGAGAGAGACTGGGCCTACCACTGCAAATGAACTGCAGATGCATGCAACACCTTGTGCATCTGGCTTTCTGTGGATCTTGGGGAATTGAACCTGGGTCCCTTGGCTTTATCGGCAAGCTCCTTAACTGCTAAGCCATCCCTTCATCCCCCACCATCCCTATTTTTAGGGGAGGAGAAGTTTACTTTGACTCACAGTTGGAGGTAATATGGTGGAGAAGGCACAGCACCAGGCGGCTCAGTGGCAGCAGGCACTGCTGAGGCATCAGGAGTGTATAACAGCTGTTTGCCACATCTCAATGGATCAGGAAGCAGAGAACAGGGAATACTCAGCTGCTTTCTTCTTTTTCCCTTTGTATTTAGTCAGAGCTGCAGCCCATGGGCTGGTACCACCTACATACAGGGTTGGTCTTCCGTCCTGAGTTATTCCTCTGTAGAAATGCTCACAGACATGCCCAGAGGTGTGTTTTTGTCCAAAAGCACAAAGTTAAAGTCTCTTCTAAGACTCAAAGCAGTTTAATTTTAATTATGGACCATTGTAAAATGAAAAAATAAGTTTCATATTTCACATGTATAGTGACAGAGAGAGTAAACATCCCCTTCCCAAAAGCGAGGGGTATGGGCATAGCAAGGAAAGATTTAGGCAAACCAAAACCAAGGGGGCAAATGCCAAAGCTTGCAGTTCTGTGTCCAGCATCTGAGGATGTTGGTGACATCATCTGGGCTCCAATAACCTTGAGTCGTCCTGCCCTCCAGGTCTGTTTGCTATGGCATGGTGGCCTCTTTAGGACCAGCTCTACTCTGTGCCCATAGCATTCCCTGGCAAGCGTCTCACATCTCTGGCATTTCCAGTACTTGGGGGTCTTCACTGAAATTTAACTGTCACCCTCACAGCTTCATGTTTAGCCTTGTCAGGAGCTCCATGCAGGGAATCTGACCCTGCTATATGCTGCCTAGTGTAAGCAGCTTTCTGGAACACTGGAGGTGCAAGACTCCATGACCTTCTTCCTCTCATAGTTTGCATGTGTACTGTGGTAGCTTGAATGTGATAGAGTAACTGTAAGCCTATGGCCCACAGACTAAGGTGTTCTATCACAATTAATCTTGTAACTTGGGTCTTGAGCTACCCACCTGGAGGAGGTATCCCTGGGGGCAGATCCTGGGGTCCAGCCCAAAGGTGTGGAGAGCAGTTTAAGCTCTAGCTGTGCTTGCATCCAGTTGTTGGTGGTTTCTCTGTGCTTGGGTCTATGAAAGGGAGCCAGCTTCTTCCACCATTGAAGGAACTGCCTATGGATATGCAAGCCTGAAATAAATCCCATCCTCCCATAAACTATGAGTGGTTGGATGTTCATCCCAGCAATGTGGTGCTGACTACAACATCTACAAAACTAGGACAATGTGTGTACCATCATCAAGTTCCATAGCCTGTTCAGAATGCAGCCTGGTCCCCTTGGACCACAGATGTAGTGACCTCTGTGTATCCCTCCGTAGCTGAACCTAGGAGAACACTTTCCTAGCTAGATATTTCTTCCCTCCCTCCCTCCATTTCTCTCTCTCTCTCTCTTTCTTTCTTTTTTCTTTTCTTTCTTAGGGAGACAATATATGAGATAATGGGCATGCCAGGGCCTCTGGCCACTGCAAATGAACTATATACATGTGTCACCTTGTGCATCTGGCTTTATGTGGGTACTAGGGAATTGGACCTGGGTCCTCAGGCTTTTTACAAGCAAGTGCCTTAACTGCTAAACCATCTTTCCAGCACCGCCCCCCCCCCCCAACACACACACACACACTTGTTTTGTTTTTCTGAGGCAGGGTCTTACCAGGCTGACTTGGAATTCACTATGTAGTTCCAGACTGGGATTAAAGGTGTGAGCCACTAGGCTCAGCTAATCAGCTATTTTCTAGCAGGGCACCCTGAAGTCTACCATTTCAGGCACTTGCCTTTCAAATGAGTTTACACTGTTACATTCTGGAAATTTTTTAATATTAACTTTTATTTTATATTAATTATAACAGGTACTCTGGAACTCTTGATGGGTAAGTTTTGCCCTCAAACCACTCTTTTTATTGCCTTGGTGCAAAGACTGAGGATCCTCCTTAATGGTGCTAATCTGTTTAACGTTAGCAGCCACTTTGTTGGAATCTCCCTGTCCTCAGCTTTCGCCGGGTTTATGTTCCTTTCCTTACCAAATGGTGCATGTTTCAGATCCTGAGGCTTCACTCTGTTTCTTACTCTCTGTAAGTCTGGGTAAGTGCAGTAACCGACAACCATGCCACAGCCTGACTGTTATGTTGTCTTGAAAGTAACTGTTAAACAAGTCTGTTCATTCCTTCTGAATTCAGCCTCACTCAAATTTTCAGGACACAGACAGAAATTCTTTGTCAATGTATGACATGAATGGCCTTTAGCCCAGTTCCCATTAGAGTCTTTATTCCCCCCTGAGACTTTGTGAGCTCAGCCTCTATTTTCTACATTTCTATTAGTATTTTCATCTGCCAGATTACCACCACCATGGCCCATGAAGCTCTGCTTCCAGGATTCTTGGAATTCTCTAGTCCATAGCTCCAAACTCTTCCACATTCCTCACATAAACCAGTTCCAAAAGCCTATGAACCACAGCTAAGTTTACCGTAGAACTTCTTGGTACCTAGTTTTCTATATTAGCTACTCTTCTCATCCCTGTGACCCAACTCCTGACAAGAAGCGCTTAAGAAAGGAGAGCTTAGCCGGGCGTGGTGGTGCACGCCTTTAATCCCAGCACTCGGGAGGCAGAGGTAAGAGGATCGCCGTGAGTTTGAGGCCACCCTGAGACCCCATAGTGAATTCCAGGTCAGCCTGGGCTAGAGACCCTACCTCGAAAAACAAAAACAAAAACAAAAACAAAAACAAAAACAAAAAAAAAGAAAAGAAAGGAGAGCTTTATCTGGGCTCACCATGTGAGGTGATATGGCAGAGAAGGCCTGCTGGCTCTGTGGAGGAGGAGTGCGCAGTAACTGCTTGCTCATACCTCAGTGGACTAGGATGCAGTGAAAGGTGAATGCTATTACTCCTATCCCCACTTTATGGTAACTAAAAATGGAGGCTAGGGCTGGAGAGATGGCTTAGCGGTTAAGCGCTTGCCTGTGAAGCCTAAGGACCCCAGTTCAAGGCTTTATTCCCCAGGACCCACGTTAGCCAGATGCACAAGGGGGCTCACGTGTCTGGAGTTCCTTTGCAGTGGCTGGAGGCCCTGGCACATCCATTCTCTCTCTTTCTACCTGCCTCTTTCTCTGTCTGTCACTTTCAAATAAATAAATAAAAATAAAACAAAAAAATTGTAAAAAAAAAATAGAGGCTATATAGAGACTGAGAAGTGATGAAAGAGTTATTGTCAACCCTCTCGATTTAGAAGTGAGGCAAGTAAAATTTTGGAAAATGTGTGAGTTGGCAAATTTTCCACTAGAGGTTTAGGCCTGAAACTGCCAGTTCTCTTCCCTCTGTCTCCCTAGTGGTTGTATTCATAGTGTGTTCCACCGTGCTGGCCCCAACTTGTGTCTTTTCACTTTGATAATATTGTTATTGCTTCCCCGTTATAAGGTAGGAACATTTAAAAGGCAAATTTCCTAGAGATTGTGTTCTCTGGAAAAAAAAAATACATTTTTGGTCATTAAAATTGAACATAGAGATCTGGGCATGGTGGCACATGCCTTTAATCCTAGCATTCGGGAGGCAGAGGTAGGATTACTATGAGTTCGAGGCCACTCTGAGACTGCATAGTGAATTCCCGGTCAGCTGGAGCTAGAGCAAGACCCTACCTTGAAAAACAAAAACAAAAACAAAAAAAGAAAGAAAGAAAAATGAACCTAGTGTACCAGGAATGGTGGTATACACCTTTAGTCCCAGCATTGAGGAGGCAGAGGTAGGAGGATTGCCAGTGAGTTTGAGGCCACTCTGAGACTACATAGGGAATTCTCCATCAGCCTGGGCTAGAGCGAGACCCTACCTCCCCAAAAAAATACAAGAAAAAAAAAAATGAACCTAGACCCTTGGGTGTGCTAAACGTGTTTTACCATGGAGTTATATACCAAGTCTAACTATTACTTGCTTTTGTTTTTAAGAGATAAAGTCTCAGTATGTTGCTCAAGCTGGTCCTAGACTAAAATCAAGAAATCCTCCTGCCTCAGACTTCCAGAATGTCAGCCGCTAGAAATTTTAATCATAGCTTAAGATGATAGGAATATATAAGGCAGACAGAAAAGGCCAGGCCTGACTAAATCTAACAGGGTGTATTGGTTACTCTTCTTGTTGCTATTACAAAATACCTGGCAGGAAGCAATTTGAGGGAGGAACTGTTTTTTTTGGTTTACAGTGTGAAGTGATTTATCATGGAGACGAGGGTCTAGCTGCAGCAGCGTGAAGTGGCCAGTCACATTGTGTCTGTGGTCAAGAAGCAGAGAGCTGAATGCTCATGCTTAGCTTACTTTCTTCTTTTTGTTCAGTCTGAGACCATAGACCATCAGCGGTGTTACCTATATTCAGAGTGGGTTTTCTCTCTCCAATTAAAAAAAAATATCCTTTCTGTAAACTACCTCTCTAAATCTAGTCAAGTTGACAAAGATGAACAATTTACACAGGGCTAGTCTGTTCTTGACATGTCTCTTACCCTAAATTCAAAAAAGTTATATATATGATGGTGGGGTCATGAAGGCCTCAGTCCCCGTGGGGTAGCCGGGAAACTGTGCCTCAGGGTACTTCTACCTACTCTGTGGCTCTTACAGCCTTTGTATACCACCTTCTTCTGTAATGTTCCCTGAGCTTAGTGTTGAACTCTCTGTAGTCTCTGGATTTCTACTTTGATGGGCTTTGATTCATCACCGTGTCTGTCACTATCTCCCCGGAGCTGGTTGTCAGGCTGGCATGAAGACAGTATTCATGTGGCCACTTCCTCGGCAATTGCCCCAGCAGATGTGGTAGAGGTAGTGTGTCTTGTGGTGGGCAGTCAGCTTTTCTTCTTGTTTTAATGATGGATCTTTGTTCTCCTCCATTTTCTCTGTCTTCTATAAAAGAAAATGGATTCTCCAGGAGTGAGAGCAGCTTGGGTTAACGGGGGTATGCAAAGTTACTTGAGGGACTTTTGGGGCGTGTAAGCCCGCTCTTCTTCTCCAGAGAGCAGTGGGGCCTTCCTTCTGATGTCTATGCCTTTCCTGACCATTGGTTTCCAGTGCCAGGTTTGAGTTCTCTCCCAGTGAGTAGCCTCACGTCCAATCAGAACAGCAGGTTATGCACAGAGGCTGAGTGCCACCATTGCACAAGTGTATGCTTACTCTAAATTGCCATGAGAGCAATAACAAATGAGAAGAAAGAGGGAAACTGGAAGGGTGGCTGTGGAGGTACTGATTGCTGCTGCTGCTGCTGCTGCTGCTGCTGCTGCTGCTGGGGAGGCTGTTAGAAAGGAACCGTGCTGGCAAGACCCGTCAGCTATGGGGGTTAATTAAGCTAGCTGGAGAGCCAGGGTCAAATGGTTATAGGCACAGACAGACCAGCTCTGCTATAAACCGTATCTTGAGAAAGAAACTGCTAAGAGTCCCACTCATGCCAGGGAGTCTCACAGGTCTAATCTCACTTAACTATTGTAAAAATTCTGTGAGCAGGGGTTTCACAGGCGACTGAAAAATCAACGTTATGCTCCTGCCAAAGCTAGCGAGTGAGATACTGGAAGGGCCGAGAGTCCAAACCTGGTCATTTCTGGCCCCAAACACACTTGCTTTGGCAATTGGTGTTCTACTCCCACCCGTCATTAATTTCTGTATCACCATCCCACACCATTTGCCTTGTTAGCCAACTACTAAACCCCACTACTAAGCTGAGGAGCAAATGTGAAAAGATTTCGAATGAAAAGGGGGTGAAATAAATGTCCGCAGGGAAAGAAATGAGGGAGGTCAGGCCTCACGCGGCGGAGAAGCATCAGCTCGGTCTCGGGCACAAGCAGTAGGGCTGGTTACTAGGACAGGAGAGGCCTGGAGGGAGGGGCACACACACTGTACTTCCCAGAAACTGTTTATGGAGGAAAAACAAACCCTTGGTGAGCTAATCTTGAACGTGAGGAACTGTTCCTTTGTTGTCCAGCTGCTGCCTCTGAATCCTGTGTTTGTGTCGCTGACAATTGCCACGGAAGTGCTTAATTTCATTTATTTATTATGCATATCCCTCCAACCTCCAAAGATCAATGCCAGGCATGGAAGTGAGGCATTTTGAATTTTCATAGGCTAGATTCTTATCTCAATGACTTGGCTTTGTTGACATGTGTGTTTAAAAATCACAGAGCTAATACAACGACAAGTTGACAGTGTCAGCCTGTAAAATTCAAATATTCTGATCTGACACAGAGGTCTAATACTAAGTACATGCACAGCTGCAGCTGAGGTGTTCAGGCGCCAGAGTCCCAATCTTATTCTGTCCTGACAATGTCACAGGGATGCTCTGTTGAGTCACTTTCATCTGCTTTGCTGCTTCCAAAGCCACAATTATTTTGAATCCCCGCAAGGGCCTGGTCGCCTTGAAGGGGTCTGCTCCTGAGAGCAGCTCCGGCTGGGGCCAGAGATCCCTGTGGACTCTTTGTTTGGCTAGCATAGGATTCTTTCCGCAGCCAGCTGAAGGCCTTTTCTTTGTGTCATGATTGACAGACATGAATTAAATATCAGCGCACTGGGCTCTCTGATTGGTGAATGATGACGCATCACAAGAATGTCTTGGGAAAATGGTGTTTCATGAGAAGGGGCAAGACCAGAAAGGCAGGGCTTTTCCAGCTAATCCTGAACTTGACAAACAGCAGAGACCTTGATTCTGGGCTGTGTGTTTTGTTTTGTTTCCTTCTAAATTTTGGCTGAGTCTGCCTTGCTCAAGCCTTGAGATGGACGATGCTGGCATAACTAAGAGAAGAGGGGATGGAAGCCCAAGGAAGTGAGCATTTGGGAGAGAGAAAAGGAAGGTTTTCTTTAATTGACTGATTCTATCGATGCACTTTGGGTACCACTCTAAGATGGGCCTGGCATTGTCCCTGGGGCTGTTTTTCTCCTCTCAATTTATCAGCAAGGCAATTAGTATTCCTGAGGGCAGTTCTGTGTGCTGCAGAGTCCCACACTGCTCCCCTCACTCTGCGCAGTCCTGGGCAGAGCCAGTCCTGCGCACACAATGCTCTGCCGTGGAATAGGCAGGGACGGTGGGACAAGAAAGCACAGAGTGAGCTGGGGGAGCAAGACAAGCATGCTAGAATCGTGTGTGAGGCTGCATGTCCGCAGCTAACTAAAAGAGGAAGAAAATGGGGCTTGAGATGAGCTGAACAAATGTGTAACCGGCTCTTCATTCACTGTAAGAGCCAGGGAAGGGATTAGGCGAGGGCTAGATAAAGTGGTTGAGTTGTAGTTTGTGACCTCCCCCAGCCCCGCAATAACCCTAAAGGGTGCGAGGAGCGTAGGAGACTGATGCAAGAGGATTACTTGAGCCCGGGAGTTTTCGGCTAGCTTGGGCAACACAGTAAGAGCCTATTTCTAAAAAAAGAGAAAGGATGCAATTTTTGTGATATTTACTAAAGCATCTAACATGTCATCTGATGTGAGTGCAGACCCAGTTTCCAGGCTTCCCAGGCAGGTTGGTTACCAGTAACAACGATGGAAGGAAACATTAAAGACAGATCTTTTACTGGGCTAGCAATAAATCCTGGTATTGTTTTGCCATCAAGTATAATGCAAAAAAATTCCTTCCAAAAAATGAGAAAAATGAAGAAGTATTTAAGCATTGGCTGGACTCAGGCAGTAAAACAGATGACTCCTGCAAAGAATGTGCTTAGCCTAGGGGCTTCTTAGTAACTCTGGAAAGGTAGTGTCCGTATTAGGGCAGGACATCAGGGACAGAGTCATCACCCTCGCACAGTTGACACTATACGGGGAACAGCAGAAGCCGTAACTTATGTAGGACAGCCACAGGCAAACTGGGGATGGAGGAGCAAGGCAGGTTATGAAGAACAGTAGGCCTACACCTCAGGAAACTAAGAGGTCAGCTTGAAAAAAAAAATTTTTTTTTTCAAAATCCTGGCAAGAAATGTGGCCTACAAGTGGAAACTAACAGGACCAGAAAGATGCTGGAACCAAGGAGTTCCTTTGCCTTCAAGGCAGTTTTGCTCCCTGAAAAAAAAAAAAAAAAAAGAAAGAAGTGAACTTTGGCATGGCCAAGCTGGGAGGTGTTGGGACCCGTGACTTCATTTGGGTCAGTTGGGGGTGACGGTGAAGGGGAAATACTAGGTGGGTATGTGGGAGCACAAAGCTACGTAGCTATCCATCCACGTTCTCTGACTGCCGGAGATGGCATTTTCCTTCCTTTGGGATTGAAGATTGAGTTTTCATGTGCATGGGGACTGCGGTCTTGTTGAGGGCCTTACGTAAAGTCTGTATAGTTTGAGTGAATTGCTGCTGGCGAGTAGATGGCGAGCGTCAGACATCACTGCAGCGACGCCGGCTCCAGAAAAGCCTTCCTGCCCTGGAAGGAAACGTGAGCAATAGTAGATATGCTTCGTAGCAGACCAGCGGCTTGTTTGCTGAGCTGCGGCATGGCACGTCCCACACTCCCCCCACCACTTTTATTGTCTTTCCTCAGACACACAAGGTTGCCAGGAGAGTGTATTAGCTGAGTTTTGCTTGTTCCCTCGTGAGTCCAACAAATGCACTCTGAATGCTCTGGTTATCATCTCTGTCTTGCAAAGTACTGGAGGGAGTGGGATTATCACTGTAAGAGAAGTGAGCTGGGTACGGATTGGGCGTATCCGCACATGCCATGACGGTCCTCCGGTCCTCGGAGGCGGGGCGTTTAGGAGGAGAAATGGTTTGGTGATGCCCAGTGCAGTGATGTTAGGAAGCGATGGGGCCTTTCTGAGCTGGGGTCTAGTGGAAGGTCATTGTGCGGACACCGCCTTGGATGGGATTAAAGTTGTTTTTGTGAGACTTCAAGTTCTCATGAGAGGGTCATCATGAAAAGACCAAGCCCCTCCTCGTTTTCTTTGGCTTGCTATTTGACAGTGTCTTTCTCTCTTGGTGCGCTGTTCACGAGTGTGCTCTCATCTGCCATGATGTCCTCACCAGAACCCAGCGTGATGGCACCATGTCCTTAAACCTCCAGAGTTACAAAGTAAGTGAACCTTTTTTGTTTTATTTATTTATTTTGGCTTCCAGTATTTATTTTCATTAGTTATGTACACAGTGTATACAGCCATGTTGGTACCATCAGAGCCTCCTCCCTGTCCTCCCCCTCTGCAGGGACCCTCCTCATTGGGGAATATGGGTCATGCATTGTGGGGTTAGCCATCAGTTATGGGTAAGAGGCAGTATCTCTGTGCATAATGACCCAATATGGGGCTCTCTTCCGCAAATTTCCCTGAGCTATGTTGGGTTCATTTTAGGTCTGCTTCAGTGATAAAGTCTTGGGAGCCTCTGTGTCTCTGGATATCTGGTTTGGTAGGAGTTGAATGTTCTCTGTGTCTATCTCCTTCACCATTGTGTTGGTTCCCAGTTCGCCAAGAAAACACCACTCTTGCTCATTTCCCCAATTAGTCTTAGTTTCAATTGGGGCCCTTCTGAGGTGTGATGGGCTGGTTCTCTCCTTAAGATCTGTGTCCATCTGAAAAAGAGAAGCAAATTCTCCAACAGCGAGTGAAATTAGTGTCAGATAAATTGAATAACCATTGTTTTTAGAGAGAATTTAATAGGTCTAGGCCCTCTTGTAGCCCACCATTGGTAGGAGCTTGATAATGGAGAGCAGGCTCATTTTTGAATATGGTTCTGACTTGTTTCCCAGCTCTAGCTATGGGTTCGGTTCCACTGAGCAGATCAGTTAGCCAAATCAAGAGCAGTTGGTTTCCTACCATGGCTGTGTGCCACTATTACACTTGTGTGAGCATCATGTCAGGTTGTTTGCTGCTGAGTAGCTTAGACCACGAGTTGCTTGGACAGATGTTGGTCATTTTTCCCCAGTCACTCATGTGGCACCCTCTGGCACTAGATGAACTAACTGTCTGGGGACTGACTCTCTTCCAGATGCCAGCCAGGTCACTCAATATTCCGTACCAATAGCATATGGTGTCTTCAGCAGCAGGGTCTTACCACTAACCTTTGGTGGGTCATCAAGTACTCTGAAATCTGTCTTTTCTTGGGAAACCTTGTAGGTCTCTCTGATCAACAGCTCATTGTGGATGTTAGCCATATGCTGATATTGGGAGTAAACCTTTGATTTAAAATTTTTTAAAATTTATTTTTCAAGGTAGGGTTTCACTGTAGCTCAGGCTGACCTGGAATTCACTACGTAGTCTCAGGGTGTCCTCGAACTTGTGGTGATCCTCTTACCTCTGCCTCCTGAGTACTGGGATTAAAGACGTGTGCCATTACGCCTGGTTAAAACTGATTCTTTATAAAATTATCTGGCCTCTGACACTTGTTATAGTAATGACAAAGAGAATAATATAGGAGTGATGAGTTCATGAGGATGGAGCCTTCAGAAATACTAATGCCCTTATAAGAGATAGCTAAAGAGCTCTCTTGTCCCCATGCCTCCCAAGGACACAGCTACTGTATCCTCATCCAACCCTGGATCTGCAGCACCTTGACCTGGGACTTCCCAGCCACTAGAACTGTGAGAAATAAATCACTTGTTTATAAGCCATCAAACCTGTGGTATTGTGTTACAGCAGTCCCAGTGGACTTTAATACTGAATTATCTCTTTAATAACACTGCAAGTACAGGCACATTCTGAAATGTTGAGGATGAGTATTTCAACATGTAAATTTGGAGGGAGGAGACAGGACAATTCAGTCTGTGACATTGTCATGCCACAAATACCAAAGAGATACATGTGCTTCAGAGTTTAAAATTGTAGTAGAGGGATGAAGGGATGGCTTAGTGGTTAAGGCGTTTACGTGCAAAGCCAAAGGACCCAGGTTTGATTCCCTAGGACCCATGTTAGCCAAATGCACAGGGGTCGTATGCGTCTGGAGTTTGTTTGCAGTGGCTGGAGGCCCTGGTGTGCCCATTCTCTCTCTCTCTCTCTCTTTCTCTGTCAAATGAATAAATAAAAATAAAATTGTAGTAGAGAGCTGACAATTTTCATAAATGCACATAAAAGTATTTTGATCATAATCCCCTCCCATTGCCTTCTTTTATCCTCATCCCTTGTCCTCCTTCCATTGAATTCCTTCTTCTTTCCATCTAAGTCCTCTTCTACTTTGATGTCACTTTGCCTTTATTTCCCCTTCTCTGCTGTTCAGGACAGAGTGTTGATGGGCCTGGTATTGTGCAGACAATAGTCCTTGTGAGGTCATGAGGGCTATGGCTGCTTAGAGTCCAGAAGACAGCATTCATATAGCACTCCTCCCCTTCCTCTGGCTCTTACACTCTTCCTGCCCCACTTCCACAGTGTTCCCTGAGCCTTGGAGGGCATGGTACAGATGTCTCCCTTGGGTGTGGGTGCTCAGCAGTCACTTACTCTCAGTACTTTGAAGAGATTATCTTTATATTTTATTTTTATTTATTTATTAGAGACAGAGAGAGAAAGAATGAGTGCACCAGGGCCTCTATCCACTGTAAACAAACTCCAGATGCATGTGCCACCTTGTGCATCTGGCTCATGTAGGTTCTGGGGAGTCAAACCTGGGTCCTTGGGCTTTGCAGGCAAGTACCTTAACCACTAAGCCATCTCTCCAGTCCTGAAGAGATTTTTTTAAAACTATGTGTGGGTGGGTATTTGTAGATGTATATGGTGTGTGTGTGTGTGTGTGTGTGCGCGCACACACACACACATGCACGTGTGTCTGCTTTGGCATATGTACGGCGGTATGAGGATAGCCTTGAGTGTTCGTTCTTTCCACTTTGCTTGAGACAGGGTCTCCCTTAGTGGTTTTACCATTGCATGTGTGCCAGTCTAGGTTGTTCACAAGCTTCCTGCTTCTCCTGGCTCCATCTCCCCTTGCCATTGGCATGTTGGGACTACAAATGCATATGTCATTTTACATCTGGTTTTATACCACATTTATGTCTGGCTTTACATAGGTGCTTGGGAACTGAACTCAGGTTAGCTGGTCTGAAAGCAAGATCCTTTAACCTTTGAGTCATCTCCTCAGACCCAAGAATTTTTTTTTTCACTTTTTTTAGAATTAGTTTTGTACTCAGTGAGTACAGTCAAATTGGTTCCATTGTTAGCCTCCTCCCTGTCCTCCCCCCTCCACAGGGACAGTCCTTGTTGGGGTATATGGGTCATGCATTGTGGGGTTAGCCATCAGTTATGAGTAGGAGGCAATGTCTCTGTGTATCATGACCCAATGTGTGGCTCTGACATTCTTTCCACCCCCTCTTCTGCAAATTTCCCTGAGCTATGTTCGGTTCATTTTAGGTCTGCTTCAGTGATGAGGTCTTGGGAGCCTCTGTGTCTCTGGATATCTGATTTGGTAGGAGTTGATTGTTCTCTGTGTCTTTCACCCTTGTGCTGGTACCAGGTTCACCAAGAAAACAGCACTCTTGCTTATTTCTCCAATTATTCTTAGTTTCAGCTGGGGCCCTTTTGATGTATGATGGGCTGGTTCTCTCCTTAGGATCTGCGTCTATCTGAAAAAGAGAAGCAGATTCTCTGACAGAGAGTAAAGTTAGCACCAGATAAATGTGATAACCATTATTTTTTAGAGAGAGTTTAATAGGTGTAGGCCCACTTGTAGCCCATGATTGGTGGGAGCTTGATAATGGAGAACAGGCTCATTTTTGGATATGGTTCTGACTTGTTTCCCAGCTCCAGCTATAGGTTCCATTCCACTGAGCAAATCAGTTAGCCAAATCAAGAGCAGCTGGTTTCCCACCATGGCCGTGTGCCACTATTGCACTTGTGTGAACATCATGTCAGGTTATTTTCTGCTAAGTAGGTTAGACCACGAGTTGCTTGGACAGATATTGGTCATTTTCCCCCAGTTGCTCATGAGGCACCTTCTGGTACTAGATGAGCTGACTGTCTGGGGATTGACTCTCTTCCAGATACCAGCCAGGTCACTTCATGTTACATCCCAACAGCACATGGTATCTTCAAGCAGTAGGGTTTTATCACTAACCTTTGGTGCATACCCAAGAATTTTGAGTCTCCCCAGTAGTCACTTCAAAAAGAAGCATCTCTTACCAAAGCTGAAAGTAGCAGTAATCTAAGGAAATCACATCAATATAATTTTTGATCTTTTTATTTATTCAATTAAAAGAGGCAGAGAAAGAGAGAGAGAGAGAATGAGAATGGGTGCACCAGGGCCTCCAGCTGCTGGAAACGAACTCCATATACATGTACCATCTTGTGTATCTGGCTTACATGGGTCCTGGGGAATTGAATCTGGATCCCTTGACTTTTCAGGCAAACACCTTAACGGCTAAGCCATCTCCCCAGCCTGGGAATCCATAACTATTTAGAGGACAATTTGATGGATATAAACTACCCTTTCTAAAAAAAACTGTTTTTTGAGAGAGAGAGAGGCAGTTAGAAAGAGAGAATGGGCACGCCATGGCCTCTAGCCATATGAAACAAACTCCAGATGCGTGTGCCACCTTATGCATCTAGCTTTACGTGGGTTCTGGGGAATCAAACCTAGGTCCTTTGGCTTTTAGCTTTGCCAACAAGTGCCTTAACCTCTAAGCTATCTCTCCAGCCTACCAACTATCCTTTTAAGGCAAATAGTAATAGCTTCCCTCTTAGGGCCTATGACCTTCGCAGCCATAGGCTGTTGGCTAGGTTTTCAGTACCAGGCATGAATTCCTTCCTGTGGAGCAGGACCCAAATCCCAAGCAGAGGGGATTTGGTTACCCTCATAATAGTCATGCCTTGATTGTACCAGTGTGCACACCATGCCTGACTGGTCAGTAGTGGAGCTGGCAAGGTCCATTGTTGGGTAAGATTGTTGGCTTTCCTCCCTCAGCAGCCTGCATGGACCTTTCCAGTGCTGTGACAGCTAGTCCTCAGGGAGGAGGCTTGTGGTGGAATAATCTTTTATTTTTTATTTTTATTTATTTATCTGACAGAGAAAGAGGGAGAGAGAGAGAGAATGGGCACACCAGTGCTAATGAACTCCAGACACGTGTGCCTCCTTGTGCATCTGGCTAGTGTGTGTCCTGGGGAATCGAACCTGGGTCCTGTGGCTTTGCAGGCAAATGCCTTAGCCACTAAGCCATCCCTCCAGCCTGTAACAATCTTTATTCAAAAATAATATTAGGGCTGGAGATATGGTTCATAGATTAAAAGAGCTTGCTGGCAAAGACTGATGGCCTGAGTTTGATTCCCCAGTACCCACATAAAGCCAGATGCACAAAGTGGCACATGTGTCTGGAATTCATTTGCAGTGGCAGGAGGCCCTGGCATGCCCATTCTGTCTGTCTACCTGTCTCTCTCTTAAATAAATAAATAAAATATTTTAAAAATAATATTAATGGACTTACAACCAGTAAAATTTCCTTTTAGTCATTTATTAGCATAAGCTATTATTATCATACACTACATGATTACTATACCAATATCTATTGATTTTATTAAAAAGACTCACCCTTCCTTGCACAGATCCAACAGGTATGAGGTAGGCCAAGTTCTTGAGCTTGTCTTGGGATTCAGCCCATTGAATGAGTTGGGGACAGGCTCTAGTAGACTATAAAGCTTCATAAATGATTCAAATTAAACAACTACTGTCAGAATAAATTAATAGGTGATACTTATAATGCCAATACTTTAGTCTGTCCAAGTCTATCTGTTCACCAACGTGGTGCTTAACACCAGGTCCCAAGGCTGTTCTATGAGTCTAAGGTTATTTCCTGGGGATGGAGGGAAAAATGCTAAACAAGGAGCTACCTTCAATTCAAGCTTTTTTTAAAAAATCGTTATTTATTTATTAGATACAGAGGGAGAGAGAGAGAGAGAGAATGGGCACGTGCTTCTAGCCACTACAAATCAACTCCAAATGCATGCGCCATGATGTGCATCTGGCTAACGTGGGGCCTGGAGAATCAGACCTGGGTTCTTAGGCTTCACAGGCAAGTGCTTTAACCACTAAGCCATCTTTCCAGCCCCAATTCAAGCTTTTATAGAAAATAGTATGTTGTGCTGGGTGTCGTGGTGCATGCCTTTAATCCCAGCACTTGGGAGAGGCAGAGGTAGAAGAAATGCTGTGAGTTCAGGGTCAGCCTGAGACTACATAGTGAATTCCAAGTCAGCCTGGGCTAGAGCAAGGCCCTATCTCAAATAATAATAATAATAATAATAATAATAATAAGAAGAAGAAGAAGAAGAAGAAGAAAATGGTATGGCAGGGTTAGGGAGTCAGTGGTTAAAGGGGTCAGTGGTTAAAGTCACTTGCTTGCAGAGTCTAACAACTCAGGTTCAATTCCCCAGTACCCAGGTAAAGCCAGACACACAAAGTGGCACATGTGTTTGGAGCTCATTTTCAGCAAAGGCCCTGATGTACCCATTTTCTCTCTCTCTTTTGTTCCCTTTTTCTCTGTTTCTCTCTCCCCTCCTTCTTTCTCATGAATAAATAAAAATTTAAAAAAAGAAGAAGAAAAGTGGGGGCTGGCAGGGACAGGGGTGGGGAGGTTTCAGTTCAAGCTCAGACCAGATAATGGGCAAAGAAGTCAGTTAGTTAATGGGGCTACTATATAAAGGTTTGTGGAAATGCAAGCCCCTGAGTGGGACATGAGTCTTGCCTTGGAGGAGTCTAGCATTGGTTTGCCCAGAAGACACCCTTGCTCTGGAACAAGTTCTCCTTGGCTAGAAGTTGTCACTGTCACCACAGTCTTGAGACAGCTCTATGTGAGGAGTACCTCCAAGTGAACACACAACTGAGAGGGGTGGGCAGTTTGTGGGTCAGAGTCAGGATAGCTGACTGTCATATCCAAAGGCCAAGAGTACAAGGGTAGGCTGATTCTTTTTTCACTGTAGTGAAATATGAATAACATAAAATTTACCACTTAACCATGTTTTATTCTTATTATTATTTGTCTGCAGCTAGGCTTGGGGTGGGGAGGCACACCAGGGCCACTACAACCCGACTCCAGATACATGTCCCACTCTGTGATTCTGGTTTTACATGGGTACTGGGGAAATCAAACCCTGTGCCACTGGGACTTGCCAGCGAGGGGCTTTGACTGCTGAGCCGTTTCTCTAGCCTCGTCATTTTTTTGTAGGCCATTTTGCTATATTTTAAGTGAATAATCTGTGTCATTATTTACATTCACATTCTATACAAATATTGAACCTTTTCATTTTTCTCAGTTGGAGCTCTGCCCCCTTAGGCCCTAATACTCCATTCTCCTAGCCCCACCCATAGGCAACCTTCATTCTACTTTCTGTCTCTATGAATCATATGCAAGGGGCATCGTGTAATGATTGTCCCTCGGTGACTACCTTATTTCACTTAGCATAATGTCTTCAGGGGTCATTCCTGTTGTGTCACAGTTTCCATCCTTTCCAAGAGCGAACAATATGCCATTGTATGTGGAACACGTTTTGTTTACACATTCATCCATCAGTGGACACGGGGTGGGTGCGGGGAGCTTCTCCCTCTCGGACGTTGCGAATGGTGCTGGCCGCCAGGAACATGGAATTATCAACATCCATTCGGGTCTCTGCTTTCCTTTCCGAGGGACTTACAGCCAGAAGCGGCATTGCTAGGGGGGCTGATTCTTGAAGCCGGGCCTCTCAGCCCAGGAGAGTCGCTAAGAACAAACAGGACACACCCGGAAGAGGAAGCTGAGCAGACAAGGGTCCAAGTCCAACCGAGGAACCTGGGCAGCAGCAGTTGTGTCCCCGGCTTCTAGAAGACTGTTTACCGAGCGTTTCTACTTGTACTTACGTTCGCCGATTGACCTCCTCGCACCATATCTGCTCTGTTCTCCCAACCGCGTTTTCCAACTTGGTGGTTATTTATACATGCATATTGAGTTTCCTACTAAACTGTAAATTTCTTTAGGGCAGCAACTGTTTCAAACATCTTGGATGCCCAACAGCACCTAATATGTCTCTGGAGCATAGCTTGTGGTCAATAAATATTTACGTAATAGATGAACCTAATACTAACATTAGAGAGACAGACTGTACTCATTTCCTGGAGTTCTTTAAGGAAAGCACTGCACTCATGTCAACTTAGATGTTATTAATAATGGTTGAGTAATCAGAAAAAGTAATAATACTACTGTGAAAAAGTTTGAGCAAAACATCTGAAATTTGAGCAACTTCAGGCCTGCTGGAAGTAGTTGAGGGGAATAATTAGTAAAAGAAAGATTCTGCAGCAGGTGAAAAGCCATTGATGAGTTATTTAGCTTGGAGACAAGAAAATTGCAGTGAAAAGAATCAGATGTTTGCAAATATTTGAAAAACTTTAAAAAATATTTTCTATTTATTATTATTATTATTATTATTTTGATTTTTAGAGGCAAGATCTCATTCTAATCCAGGCTGACATGGATCTCACTCTGTAGCCCCAGGCTGGCCTGTACCACCATGCCTAGCTATTGTATTTTTAAACTAAAAATAATTATTAGCAAGAGGGAGAGAGAGACTAGAGGTACATAGGGTTTCTTGCTGCTACAAATGGCTTTGTAAGCAAGCACCTTTAACTGAAAAGCCTTTTTTTTTTTTTTAAGAAAAGGAAGCTGACTTAGTTTTGCTGCCAAGGTAAGATAAGGACAAATGGGTTTAAGAGTAAAAAGACAAGCTTCTATATGAGAGGACTGCGAAAACTTTTAAATTTGAGCTCTCCAACAATGGAGACAGCTGTGTGATAAGCTAGGTAATTCCTTGTCTGCGTGGAGACTGTCAGGAATGCAGTACAAAGGGAAATACAGACTAGATCCCATAGGTTCTTGTTTTCCTCATCGTAGCTTTTATTTCCAAGTCCCTGCATAGTTACCTTTAGAAAGTCCCATTCAGTCTCAAGGACACAATATCCTCTCTTATCTCTCTGAGAATATTAATCCAGTGTCCTCAGAAAAGAAGCCCTGCTGCTTGCGAGTTCAGTATCACTCTTCAGGATATTAGCTTTTCTCAAATGACTGACCGTTTTGAGCTGCACATTCCTGTTCTGGCTGGAGTCTCCTTATAGCCTGTCTGGGTTGCTTTCTCTCAGGCGGGTGGGTGAGATCTGCCTAGTCAGGTAGGGTGTGTCAATAGCCTTCTAGAACAGGTGGGGTGCCCTATTATTTCTGAAGGGTTGCAAGGCATTCTTCCATAGCTGACATGCATGGCTCCACCCTGAGGGCAGACACTGTTATCTGACAAGCAGAGGTCAGAGATTGTCCTGTGATGCACCTAATGTACTTGTGAAACTACTCTGCCCTGCCTTTCTCTCTGGATCCTCTTCTTGATTCTACTGCCATTTCTCATCTTGGAATTAAAGGCTTAGAGCATTCCACAGTGATTTCTTCCTTCTCCAAGAGGCTTTTTAAAAATGTTTATTTATTTACTTGTTATTTATGGTTTTTCAAGGTAGGGTTTCACTCTAGCCCAGACTGACCTGGAATTTACTATGTAGTCTCAGGGTGGTGGCCATGAACTCAGATCCTCCTACCTCTGCCTCCCGAGGGAGGGCTGGGATTAAAGGTGTATGCCACCACGCCCCGCCTACAGGAGGCTTTTGCTGTTTGCTAAGAGACAAGATTCTGTATGAGAGAACTGTTAAATGTAAATTTGATCTCTCCAACAATGGAGTAGTCTGATAAAATTGTCCTTGCTTTTTGAAAAACAGCTTTTTTGACCCAATTCTGACTACTGTCTTTTATATAGAAATTCCTTCTTTCAGGCTGAGAATACCCTTTCCTGTTCTTCAGTTATGGCTCATAATTTAAAACATGTAATCCTCCAAAAAAAAATCATAAGAAAAAAAATAAAAAGAAATAAGACATGTAACCTCTTTTCCTGACATTCGGAGGCATCTGTGCTCAGTTAGCCATCTTAATTCAATCTTCTGTCCCTTCCAATTCTAAATGTTATAATTTTATAAGTGCAAAAGAAAAAGCAAACAGAAAACACACAGTGTTTTCTTTCTAATTATAACAATAATAGGACAGAGATGGAATACAAGGGCATTCACAATATTAGCATTAGTTACTGTAACACCAACCATTGCCAACATTTTAAATAGATGTAAAATATACATCTATACACATGTATATAACTTAATATAAATGTATATGCATGAATAATAAATAATATGCTATGATTTGCATGGGCATATGGAATGAAAATAAACTCACCAAATTACCTTGGCTTTTTTCTGAATTCCCTCCCAAAGTGCCATGGGACTATTGCAATCAGAAGCCAAACATAAACTGCTAGTACGGTCCTCTTCTTTGAAGCCTGGTCTTTCTCATTTTGTACATTTATCTTTACTAGGGTAGCAAACACAATCAGGGAGCCCTGGATGTCTGGAATAACATGTTTATACCACCTTTTAAAGCGAATTAATCTTCATTCTTATCAAAATAGCTCATGAAAATAGTTTTAGAAATCTAATAGTACCACCAAGATGCTCTTTCAAGAAACAAAACACAAACAGACAAAAAGCTCTCAAAAAATACCACTTCAGCCGGGCATGGTGACACACGTCTTTAATCCCAGCACTTGGGAGGCAGAGGTAGGAGGATTGCCATGAGTTTGAGGCTACCCTGAGATGACATAGTGAGTTCTAGGTCAGCCTGGACTAGAGCAAGACCCTACCTCAAAAAACAAAACAAAACAAAACAAAACAAACAAACAAAAAGATATCACTTCAGGGCTGGAGAGATGGCTTAGCAGTTAAAGATGCTTGCTTGCAAAACCTGATGGCCCTGATTTGATTCCCCAGAACCCACATGAAGCCAGATGCACAAGGTGGCCCATGTATCTGGAGATCATTTGCAGTAGCAGGAGACTCTGGTGTGCCCATTTCCCCCATCTCTCTCTCTTTCTGCTTGCAAATAATAAATAAAATACTTTTTTTTTTTTCTAGGTAGGGTCTTGCTCTAGCCCTGGCTGACCTGGAATTCACTATGTATTCTCAGGGTGGCCTCGAACTCAAACTGATCCTCCTACCTCTGCCTCTCAACAAGTGCTGGGATTAAAAGACTACGCCACCATGCCTGGCTTATTTTTTATTTTTATTTTTTTTTCTAAACTATTTTTTAAAAAAAATACCACTTCAACATACTTTCCTGTGGCATAGTCCTCCATAATTTCATCTATTATCTATTTATTTATTATTTTTATTTTTTGAGATACAGCCCCACTATGTAGCCCAGGCTCAGCTACTCAACACAATATCCTCCTGCCTCAGCCTCTGGAAAGTTGGTATTACAGGCAAGCATCACCACCCCCAGATCCTTCTCCATAATTTTATTTCCTTGGCATACTGAGGGACAAATCCAGGCCTTGTTCATGCCAGGCTAACACTCAGCTACCTCCCAGTCTTTCTTTTCCTCCTCCACAATATTGAGTAACATGCTTACTCTCCATTTTTGGACTTGATCAGTTATGAGATTTAACTGTTATTGTAGATATAACTGGAATTTTCTCACATCACTGCCCTCCCTGCTTCTCATTTTCCCCAATGCAATAATTTTTGGATAAATCCGTGGAATTTATGTCATTAAGACCATGTAAATTATTATTTTTTAACTGAGTAAATAGAATATGATCATTTCTTTTTCTTGTTCAACTTCTTTTCTTTTTTTGTTTTTTCTTTTTCGAGGTAGGTTTTGCTCTAGCCCAGGCTGACCTGGAATTCACTATGTAGTCTCAGGGTTGCCTTGAACTCATGGTGATCCTCCTAACTCTGCCTCCCAAGTGCTGGGACTAAAGGCGTGCGCCACCACGCCTGGCTCTTGTTCAGATTTTTTAAATGTTCCTAGAATTATTGACTCTTTAATGCCTCTTCTTAATTTGTGTAATCATTAATTTTCATTACTGTAACAGCTCCATACTGTGCTCTCGAGTTCTACTTTTCACAAAATCAAGTATGGTAGATTGGCTTTAAAACTTTTTTTTAAAATTAATTAATTTGACAGAGAGAGGGAGATAGAGATAGAGAGAGATTCAGAAAGAGTATGGGCTCACCAGGGCCTCCTGCCACTGCAAATTAATTCCAGATGCATGTTCCACTTTGTGCTTCTGGCTTTATGTGGGTACTGGAGAACTGAACCCAGGCCATTAGGCTTTGCAAGCAAGACCTTTAAGTGCTGAGCCATCTCCCCAGCCTGCCTGTTATTATTTTTTTTTTTTTTGAAGCAGAACTTTTTTTGTTTTTTGATTGCTGTTATATGTTGAAATCAAATCTCCCCGGAGCCTTCCTTCATCATAGTCCAGTTAGGATTGGTTGCCTTATGTTCCTTCTTCATGGCTGTCATGCTCTTGGGATTCCGAGTTTTTTTTTCAAGGCAGGGTATCACGCTACTCCAGGCTGACCTAGCACACTCTGTAGCCTCAGGTTGGCCTCAAACTCAAAGCGAAGATCCTCTTCATTCTCCCCAGTGCTGGCACTAAAGGCATGCCCCATCACACCTGGCTGGTTTCCTAGTTCTTATGATTTATATTTCTTGTTTTTCATTCTTATTTTTTTCAAAGAGCAACATTTACTAGTTTTTTTCTAAAAGAAAAGTGTATAAAAGGTAAAACTATTGAGAAGCTAAGTATTTAACATGATATCTTGTAAAATTTTTACTTATTTTTTTTTTAATATTTTTTATTCATTTTTATTTATTTCTTTGAGAGTGACAGACAGAGAGAGAAAGAGGCAGAGAGAGAGAGAGAGAGAGAATGGGCACGCCAGGGCCTCCAGCCACTGCAAACGAACTCCAGATGCGTGCGCCCCCTCGTGCATCTGGCTAACGTGGGTCCTGGGGAATCGAGCCTCGAACCGGGGTCCTTAGGCATCACAGGCAAGCGCTTAACCGCTAAGCCATCTCTCCAGCCCAAATTTTTACTTATTTGAGAGAGAAGGAATGGGCATGCCAGGGGCTTGTGCCACTGCAAATGAACCTCAGATGCATGAACCACTTTTTGCATTTGGCTTTATGTCAGTATTGGGAAGTCAAACCCAGGTCATAGGGCTTTTTGTGCAAGTACCTTCAGCCACTGAGCCATCTTCCCAGCCCTAAGATGATCTTTTATCTTATATTTGATTAATAATTGGTCAGATACAGAAATCAAAGTAAAAAAAAGTTCCCTGGATCTTTTTTTTCTGAAGACCAAAAACTGTACATTGACCTATAGCTCTTAAAAATTTTTTTAAAATAATTTTATTTATTTGAGGGGGGCAGATAGGGAGAACAAGAATGGGCACACCAGGGCTCTTAGCCACTGCAAATAAACTCTGAACTCATGTGTCACCTTGTGCATCTGGCTTTTGTGTCCTAGGGAAATGAACCTGGGTCCTTTGGCTTTGCAGGCAAGTGCCTTCACCACTAAGCCATTTCTTCAGCCCCTGTAGCTCTTTTTACTGTGAAAAAACTCAATGTCACTATAATCTTGAATTTTTTTTATATGAACTAATTTTTTCTCTCTCTCTAGAAACTCTTGTGATCTCTTCTTTTTATATATCATCTAACTATCTCACACTATAGCCCAAGCTGATCTGGAACTTACTGTGTAGCCCAGACTGAATTCATAGCAATCCTACTGTATCAGCCTCTTGAGTGCTTGAATTATAGATGTGATGCACCACAGCCAGTTTTGTTTATTTTTTTTAATGTGAAATTTCCCAGTGGTGTTTACCTTGTAAAATCTAGTTAGAGATTGCTAGAGTGTGGCAGTATACACCTTGAACCCCAGTACTTGGGAGACAGAGGTAGGAGGATTGTTGTGAGTTCAAGGCCAACCTTAGTGAATTTCAGGTCAGCCTGGGCTAGAGTGAGACCCTACCTCAAAAAGCAAAAAAAAAAAAAGCTAGTTGCAGATTGAAAATGACTACTTGTCACTAGTGAGTGTGGATGGGTAGAGATGTGTGGTGTAGGTCTGGCTCCATGGAGAAAAGCAGAGAACCCACACTGTGTGTGTAGACTTTCAGCCAACACAGTAGTTCCTTTTATCCAGGGGGAACATGTTCTAACGCATTCCATGGATGCCTGAAACCAGGGTTAGGGCCAAACCATATGTGTGTGTGTGTGTGTGTGTGTGTGTGTGTGCCTATACATAGTTTACAGTAAAGTCTAATTTATAAATTTGTAAAATTCATAAATGTGTCACATTTAGAGATTAACAACAACAATAATAAAGTGGAAAATTTATACAGATGACTATAGTAAAAGTTATCTTAAAGTTATGAATTGTTTGTTTTTCTGAAACATTCCATGTGCTATTTTTGGATAACACACACTGCCGACAGATTCTGTACCCTGGGCTCTTTCCAGCTCACCACGGGTCTTGTTTTGGTAGAGAGGTCAAAGTTAGGGTAGCTGCATGTCTGCTGGTACTCACAGACCTCTGGTTGTGTGTGCAGGTCCTACTCCCAGCACCACCACCCTGATCATCTGTTACCATCAGGCAAGAGTTCAATGTCATGCATCAGCCAGAGCACAGCTTCCCTGCAAACACGACAGTGGTTATGTCCTTCCAAGCATATCACATCTATTTATAGAAGGAGCCAAATGAGAAACGGGACATCCTGAAAAAAGGGAGAGGAAGTGCATGGATGTCGTGTACACAAGAGGCTTCTCTTTGACTCACTCTGTTCACATAGTGCGAACAGAGGCTTGGTTGGGCAAGCGTCCTGGAAATACTGATAACTTGTATAGAAAAGGGATATAGTGGGTCTTGAAGTAAGGATCCTTGGGCTGGAGAGATGGCTTAGCAATTAAGGTGCTTGCCTGTGAAGCCTAAGGACCCAGGTTCAATTCCCCAAAACCCACGTAAGCTAGATGCATGAAGTGACACATGCATCTGGAGTTTATTTTCAGTGGCTAAACGTCCTGTTGCACCCATTCTCTCCATCATAAATAAATAAATAGAAAGAAAAAGGAGTTATTTATATAACATTTGAAGCTTGGTAAATAGATATGACTCCAGCCATTCTATCTTATTTTGCCTCTAGTGAGCTGGTTGAAAACCAGGTACATTCCCAGTACCCTGCCACTTGAAGTAACAACAGCAATAATGGTAACAAGCACATACAGTACTTGAGGTAAGGGTGGTATTATTTTCCTTTGACTTTTGCAATGTCCCCATTTCACAGATGAGGAAATTGAGACACGGGAGTTGAAGTATCACTCACAAAGTCACAAGACAAACAAGCAGTCCCGGTAAGACACAAGCCTGCATGATTTGGCTTGACGGCTCTAGGAGAGAGATGTTACTCTTCATAGAAAGGTTTTCATTATGGAAACAAGCATCACCTGAGACTCAGCTTGTGGCCACCTGTGCTTTATTTCCTTCTTGCCTTTGCTGAAGTTATCAAACAAGAGGAAAGAAAGAGAGTCTGGCAGTGGTGGCACATGCCTTTAATCCTAGCACTCGGGAGGCAGAGATAGGAGGATTGCCATGAGTTTGAGGCCAGCCTGAGAATACATAGTGAATTACAGGTCAACCTGGGCTAGGCAAGACCCTACCTCAAAAAAAAAAAAAAAAAAAAGAAAGAGAGTGAGAAAAAAGAAAAGAAAAAAAATCCAGAGGGTGGCAACCTCAAGATGGAGTAACACTGTATGATCCTGTCAGATTTGTAAGCTGTCATTCAAAATGACTCAGTGCCCAGTGTCCTTGGTCAGCCAAGGTAGGTGACCAATAAATCTTTCATTAATACCAACCAAGGAGGGAATGGTGAAGTTAGCAGAGGGTAGGGCCTCAGGCCAGAAGGAAAGACTGGCGATGACTGGTAACATCTGGATCGCTTTCTACCAGGAGGCAAGGAGTTGCATTTATAAAGAAAAAAGACATTCATTGTGAATTTCCACTCTGCCTGATTCTGACATATGTGCTCGCCCCCATATTTCCGAGACAGAAAATCATGGCCATTTCTGGTTTCTCAGACTCATTCTGAAATCTCTTTAGACTATTAGTTCAACATGATGGGTTTAATACAAGCCAAATAATAACATATCAGGAATAAAAAAAGCAAAAAATTGGAAAGACCAAATAAATGATACATTTTAAAATATTTTTTATTATTTGTTTATTTGAGAGAGATAAAGAGGCAGAGAGAGAGAAGAGAGAGAGAGAGAGAGAGAGGGAGGGAGGGAGAGAGAGAATGGGTGCACCAGGGCCTCTAGTGGCTGCAAAGAAACTCCAGACAGATGGCACCATCTTGTCCATCTGGCTTATGTGGGTCCTGGGGAATCGAACCTGGATCCTTTGGCTTTGCAGACAAGTGCCTTAACCACTAAGCAATCTCTCCAGCTCATAAATGATATATTAATGTTACTTTACAAGACAAAAAAGAAAAAGAAAAAGAGATATATGAGGTAGTGTCTAGGATGAAGAAAGTAAACACTTAACTATTTACAAAGAGGAACAACAAAGAAAAATAACTCAGTTTGACCCCTAGAGCTCTAGAAAACTACAGGTCTTACAATCACCAGTATGTGATCAGTGTGTGGTTGTATGAGACATGAATGGAAAACACTATCACTATCACTATCTATCACTAAACCACTGAACCGAATCATTTCCAGTCCTTGTTTGTTTGTTTGTTTGGATGGTTTTTGGAAGCAGGGTTCCACACTAGCTCAGGAGGCTGATCTAGAACTCACTCTAGCCCCAGGATGGCCTCAAACTCACAGTGATGCTCCTACCACAGCCTCTGACTGCTGAGATTAGAGGTGTATGCCACCATGCCTGGCTTTTTGTTGTTGCTTGTTTGTTTTTGAGACAGGTCTCACTCTATATCCCATGCTGGCCTGGAACTCACAGTGTTGCTGGGGTTGGCCTCAAACTCATGATCTGCCTGCCTTAGCATCCTGAGTGCTGGGATTACATGCACCCCAACCTAGCTCTCTTCTCCTTTTCTGAGCTCCTTTCCAATGAAACCAGCGCACAAACATATCTCACAGCTTCCTATAACAAGAGGAATTTAGCCTAAGACACACCAGAATGCACAGGCCCTGCTGAGGTAAAAGCCAGAGGACATTCATTCACTTCTGAAAGATCCGCAGAGGTTACATTTTTCAGGGCTATCTTAAATGATCTCTGATAACGGCTTTTGTTCGGCAATTGAATCACATCCATCTAATACATGTAACCGAATTTATTAAGGCCTAGCTAGCGTCCTGTGTACTATAAAAGACATAAAGGAAAAAAGACCTTAGAATTTCGTGGTGAACCCAATTGCTACATAAGTAACACGGACCCTGGATAAAAATCTGGATATAGGTTGAGGTTCAGAGGAGGAGAGACGCAGGAGGGTCTAGTTTGCTGACCTGTGCAGTACGACCTGGGGTCTGGTGAAGCTGTCCTCACTGTTTCCACTGTGGACTGGGTTGGGGGGGTTCCTGTGAGTGGGGGATGGGCAGGGACCTTTCGGGAACCTGTGCACTCGCTCGCCTGTCTTCAGGAGCCAAATGCTCTGGGAGCTGTACGTTGTTTCAGTTAAGAGTTATTTTCTCGTCCTCTTGGGGAAACAAACAAACAAACAACAATAACAACACCGTTATTTCCAGAACACTTCCTGTTCCAGACTCAGCTGCTACCGATTTTAATTCTTATGATTCTCTAGCAGTGGGGTCTCAATGTTGCAGCAGGAAGTTGTCTCTAGAGCTCAGATCCTCTTCCTGCCTGGCCCCCCAGCCCCACTATGCTCAGAGAGGAGAGGAGGCTCTGTTTTAGGCTTCAGTAAAATACTTGGAATAGACATATACTTCTCATTCATGTAACTTCAAATGCTCTGAAAGCATGACTAAACTCAGCTACCCAGTGCCCATAAGCTAAGGCTATATGGCTAATGGAACTAGAGGCTGGTCATCAACAGTGGCCTCTTTTTTCCCTTCCACTTGTATCAGAAATGGAAGACAGTCTTCACCATGCTTATTTCTGCATTTTCTTTTTTTCTTAGTTTTTTGAGATAGGCTCTCACTCTAGCCCAGGCTGACCTGGAATTCACAGTGTAGTCTCAGCGTGGCCTCGAATTCACAGCAATCTTCCTACCTCTGCTTCCAGAGTGCTGGGATTAAAGGCATGAGCCGCCACGCCCGGCCTCTGCTTTTCCTTAATGATTTTCTGCTTAATTTGATTGGCCACTCTTCCATACTGGAAAGTTTCTGGTTTATGTCTTATACATAAATAAAACCAATTGTTTCTTGGCTCTGCCCCTCTCTCCTATTATAGCAGTACCTTGGAAACATATGATTTTTTTTGACACTTGCCTACTTGGTATTTCTTTTTGTTTGTTTGTCTTTGTTTTACAAGGTAGGGTCTTAATCTAAACCAGGCTGACCTGGAACTCACTATGTAGTCTCAGGGTGGCCTTGAACTCATGGCAATCCTCCTACCTCTGCCTCCCAAGTGCTGGGGTTAAAGGCGTGAGCCACTACACCCAGTACCCTACCTGGTATTTCTACAAAAATCTTTTAGGTGTTAGCTACCATCCTCTCCTGATTTGGTTCCCTTAGAGGATATCACCTTGGACCTTGCAGCAAGGCCCCGTCACCTGAACAAAGGTACTAGTACCTTGTCAGTCAAGACCGGTTTTGTGGTCTGCTGGTGTGGCCAGCTGCTGTTGGAGCCACTGGCAACCACTGGGGACACTGCCGCTTCCCTGTTGCTGTGTCTGATGTTGGGGTGTGCGTGCTAACACCACACCAAGGCAGCCAGCGCCTGCTGACGAGCCTGCTCATGGCGCTGCAGCCACGGGCATTACCCTGGTGCTGCCTGTGGGCGTATCGTTCTACCACTCCTGGGACAGCTGCCGCTGGCATGGGCATTGGTCTAGAGGCTGCATATTCTCATCGGATCCTGCCTGCTACTTACTTCCTGGGTCTCTGTGACTCCCTGAGTAGCCATGGTCTACCAGATATGGGTAATTCTTCCTGCAACGATTAGGCATACTCTTACACTTGAGGCCAAAGCAGAGTTGGTACAGACATACCCTCAAGGTCTTGCAGAGAGTTCGCATGCTAACAGCACTTTGCATTCGTTCTCGTCTCCACGCCCTCCCCCATACGAAGCTGCAGGCTGCTCACTAAGCGCGCTGCACTGTCGGAGCTGTCTGTGTCCCAGGCCCCAGGCCACTGTGCCTCTCACGTTAAATGTGATGCTGAGCTAAACCATCGAATCATTTCCCATGGGAGCTGCAGTCCTCCCAAGTCATTCTACTTCCAAATCTCTTCCCAAATTCCAGCCATAAGCAGGGCATGGTGGCGCACACCTTTAATTCAAGCACTCAGGAGGCAGAGGCTGGAGGATCACTGTGAACTCAAGGCCAGCTTGGAGCTATAGAGTGAGTTCCAGGTCAGCTTGGGCTAGAGTGAGACCCAACAAAAAGGCCAAATTCTAGGCATAAACAAAGTTCATGAACCTGTTCTGTTGTAGAGCATTATAACAGTAAAATTAATAAAGGGCTTTCAAGAATAGAAGCAAAT
Organism: Dipus sagitta; assembly: GCA_036346955.1. Classification (NCBI taxonomy): domain Eukaryota; kingdom Metazoa; phylum Chordata; class Mammalia; order Rodentia; family Dipodidae; genus Dipus; species Dipus sagitta. The sequence goes on from CM070773.1 coordinate 157,527,356, forward strand.
TTCATTAGGATAAAATGATTTTGAAAAGTGGAATGGATATAAGTTCAGAGAGAAAAAGAAAGGCTATATCAGTTAAGGAGGAAGATCATAAAGTCGAGGCCAGTCTAAGCTAGTATAGTGAGACCCTGGATCAAGAAGTAAGATATAAAATAAAATGAGAAATTAGTTAACTAGCCTACCTTTCTTCCCTTTGTTTTATTTTTTATTTTTATTTATTTATTTATTTATTTATTTTTGGTTTTTCAAGGTAGGGTCTCACTCTAGCCCAGGCTGACCTGGAATTCACTATGTAGTCTCAGGCTGGCCTCAAATTCACAATGATCCTCCTACCTCTGCCTCCCAAGTACTGGATTAAAAGCAGGCACCACCACACCAGGTTCATATTTTTGTTATGTTTTTTTTTTTTTTTTTTTTTTGACAGAGAGAGAGAGAGAGAGAGAAAGAGAGAGAGAGAGAGAATGGGCACACTAGGGCCTCCAGCTACTGCAAATGAACTCCAGATGCATGCGCCACCTGGTGCACCTGTCTAACATGGGTCCTGGAGAATTGAACCTGGGTCCTTTGGCTTTGCAGGCAAACACCTTAACCGCTAAGCTATCTCTTCAGCCCCCTTCCTTCCCTTTATACACAGCTGAATCTCTGCTATCCAGACACTTGTGAGAGCAGGCCAAATTCCGCCTACAGTTATCAGATCATGAACCACGTCCTGCAGGGAACCACCGTAGCACTTCTACTTTAGATTTTAGCCTGATCTCATTTTCTGCTGCCTCCTCTTCTTCTTCTGTTCTGTTTTTTAATGTCTAAAAAAAGAAGTGGCAGGTCCCAAGATTTCTTTACAAGGAAGATAGGTGGGAAGGAAATACAATTTACCCTCTATGTGATTATTTTATTGCCAGTTCAAAATCAATTGAGAGGGAAGAGTTGTGAATAAAATGAGAGACTTGAAAATCAGGAGAAGCCTTTCCTAACTGGAAAAAGTGGCTCATAAGGACACACTCTCCCCAGCATTCTTTATGCTTTTCTTTGCTGGTTTCATGAAAAATCAGTATCCAAGATCTGAAAATGGAGAGAAGACTGGGACCTCCATCAGCAAAGGAACTGAAAAGAGTCGGGCCTTTAGGATCAGTGGTCAAAGATTTACTCCAGCCGCAGCAAAAACTGGATAAAGGCCTTTGATGCCAAAGCTGTTGCAAGGCTGGACATATGCCTTTGAAGGCTTCCGACTGGAGGGAAAACCTGGGAGTGAGTTAAGTTAATTTCTTTCCTCAACCTGATAAAGAACACCAAATGCACATTTAACAATGGAAAATAGAAGCATGGAAATATACATATTCACATGGTCTCTGTGGCACCTACTCCAAAGTTGCTGGCAACTATTGATAACTTGTGTTCATTAGAGATTTTTCCTCATAAGTATATACTCACGGTTTGATACACACATGCACAGATGTACACCGGTGTTTTATGGCCAATGCTTAGTTGGGGCTTCTTGTGTAAAAAAAATGTATGAATTAACACAACAGTTGTAAGAGCAGCCTGAATGGTTTGTTCACTTTACAAATCTTTTGCCACTGTGACACAATACCTAAGAAAATAACTAAGGGAAGAAGGATTTTTTTGGGGGGGCAGCTCCTGGAGTCAGAGGTGTCAGTCCACGGTCACTTCGCTCTGTTGTGTCTGGACCCGTGCACAGCGAGGCAGAGCATCTTGTGGGGAGCATGTCGTAAAGCAAAGCGGCTCTCCTCATGGTGGACAGGAGCAGGGGAAGAACAAGATATAAAGGGACATCACCAGTAACCTACTTCCTTCAACCAGCCTGACCTCTTCATTGCCCATTTGGCATAAAGTCATCTGTGGATGAACCCTGTATGTTACCTTTTTGTTGCTGACATAGAACATCCCAACCAGGGCAGCTTATGAGAGGAAAGGACTTATTTTGGCTTAAAGTTCCAGGGAGAAGTTTCAACATGGCAAGGCAAGGACACACGTGGGTACGAAGGAAGGACAGAGAGTGAACTCATTGGTAAGGCTGAACTATGAACCTCAAGCCCTGCCCTGAGTGGCACAGCCCTCCAGCAAGGCTTCAACTTCCAAAGGCTACACCAGCTAGGGACTGAGTACAAGGCTTAATCACAAACACATGGGGCTGTGGGGGACATCTTACATTGAGACCATTGTAACCCCAGTGAGGAAGTTAGCACCTTCATGATTCAGTCACTTCTCAGCACCCACTAGCTGGGGACTAAGGTTTCAACAGATGAGCATTTGAAAGACACTTCATATCCAGACCATAACAACAACTACTTCTTCAGACACCAAAATTGTAGGCACTCTGCTTAAGAGAAAATGCCCAGTGTTTCAAGGCCAGCCCCTGCCACTGTGAGCGTCACAATCACATGCAAACACCCAGAGGTGCTGCCAGTGCTGAGTCCTGAACAAAATGTTCATCTTGGGAACTCACTGCCTATCTTCCTAGAAGTGCGTTTCTAGCCTTGGGAGCCCGGTCTTGCCTATTCTGATGAATGTGAGGCCTCTATTAGATGGCTGACGGAAACCTGAAGGGCCACATGGTCCGTAGAGACACATCATAAATTGGGCTTACAGCCAGCCATGGTGTTCAATGAGCTGCTTGGACCCTCACTTGTTGCTGTTTATACAGGGACAAAACTTGACCCTTGAGTTTGTGGTACCAGCACTGCTTTGTATATTAAGCTCTCATGCCTTGGGCAAAGGCACATCAGGATATATGGGCTTCACCATTCCCTGCTTTGGGTCAGAGCGTTATGGATGGAGATTCTCTGTACAGATTGGAGATTGCTACTCCCAAAGTCTCACCTCTGAATAGCCCTGGGATAGACACATCAAAGGGGCCTTCTATTTGCTTGTTTTTCTTGGCCAAGTAGGAGGAGGAATATTGGAAAGCTAAGGACATTCCCAGAGAAGAGCAGAGCCCTGCCTTGGTGTGTTGCTCACAGTTCCACAGGCGATGAGCTGGCCCGGGCACCGCTGTTCACAGCTGCGTGGAGGCTGTTTCAGGGGATACAATGACTGCTGTGTGTGCTGGAGGACAAACCTTCCCACACAGGCCTGAGCCTGGGAAACAAACAGCTTTCAACACAATGCATTCATTTCCTGTCATAACACCAGGCTGGCTGTCCTGGGCCAGTTCCACCTGACCAAGGGACCCTCCACCAAAGGCTGTCCTTTTAGAAGCCCACTGTTCATAAACAGTAAAAGATACATTTAGGAAGAAAAGACATGCCAACGGACTTAGTTCTCTTTCTTTTCTTTTTTTTTTTTTTCCTTCACTGCAGAGCAAGATATAATTTAAACTGTATTTTCATGCCCAGATAAAATAGTGTGGTAAAAATACTGAAGAGCTGTTAGAAGCTATTTCAACTGTAAGCCTTTCTGACAGTAAATGGCCGTGATTCACCACCACCATGGCTAAAAATACTGGCAGGAGGCACCGCAAGCTTCTCAGCAAGTCCATGGGTGCTAGATGACTCCCCTCCTTGCCCTGCCTGAGCCGCCAGTCTCACGTGGATGGAAACCCTATAGAAAATTGGTTTGGGACAGACTCCCTAGTGTAATAATGTTAATGAGAACCCAGCATCAGCTGAGCACTTGCTCTGTAGCTGGCCCTGGTGTCATTTTTTGAATCTTCTTATGATCCCTATAAGTTGGACCCTCAGTCCAAGGTGAGGGGCTGAGGCTCTGGGAGCTCTGTGAAATACAGCCCCAGAGCCTCCCAGGAACACTCCCCCTGATTAACATTCTGCCAGCATGCGTGACCTGCCTCATTCCATGTCCCTGAGGAAAAGGCCAGCTGTCCCATGAGAAAGGGTAGGAAAGTTGAGGGGAGATATGACAGAACAGGAAGGGGGTCTCTCAGAGTTCTTATAAGGTGTTCCTTTAAGTGTTGGTTCAAGATGGGACATCAAATCGCTTGGAGTCGTGGTTTCACCATCGGGCCTGCTCACTTCCAGGGCTGACAACTGCACATGTAAGTGGACCTTCTAGAGATCTGTCTAGAAAGTCATGTCCTGTGTACCAAGGGAACTTCCAACCTGCCCAGTCATCATTTGCTGTCACCTTCTAAACTTTCAGCATATATGTAAAGGATGTTCAAGGTGCTGAGAGTCTTGAAGGTGTCCAGTAGTGGCAGTGGAAAAGGAGACGCAGAGGAAGGAACATTGCCAACACAGACATGCCATGCATAGTTTGGAACTGAACAAGCTGGGAGACCCTGAGGGACAGGAGGTGAAGCTTCCCAGATGATACCACCCAGGGGTTTCAAAACAGAACCAGGATTAAAACTGAGGTCTATTTTCTGCACCTGTCTAAGAAAGCAAACACCTTTGGTACTGTTCATTATATCATAGACTAAAAACAGTATGTGGGTCTCGTCCCAGTACCTCCCAATACCTCTCTTGCAGGGATGTGATGGGAAAGAAACAGAAGATAAGCCTCCCGTACTGAGGCTTGTGATTTATCTGGGGACACACAGTAGATCAAGGCTAGCACTCACGGGCATAACATAGACATTGACCTTGTGAGAACAGAGCAAGCCATAATCTTGTTGGAATGGTGGGAACTTAGGAGTCGAGGGAGGGAGAAGAATGAGGCTTTGAGTGAAGAAATCATGTTTGTGCCAGGAGGCCAAAGCAACAATATGGGAGAGAGCCGCATCATAGGCAACAAACAGGTCCGTTTGGCTGGGCGGGAGACCATGCACCGACAAGTCATGAAAGTGACCTCATGAAGAGAAACCAACTTTTACAACATTCCAGTCATACCTTAAGGCAGCCTCTGTCTGACATTGGAGAAGCTGAAGAATCTGCCCTGGTTTGATAGCTAAGGGATGAGGCCAGTTACAGGCAAAACAACAAAATGGCCTGCCTGCATTCCTATAGGCCACATTAGCAACCAGTCGTGGTTGCGGGCTGTTAACTGAGCCACACAAATCAAGGCAGAAGGGCGATGGCGCTTTTCCTGCAGTCTGAGCGTGGTGCCAGGCTCCAGGTGACACAACAGCCTCAGTATGCTTCTTTCTAAACAGGGCGTGGAGGCTCATACCTTCAATTCTAGCACTCGTGAGTGCAGTTCCAGTTTGAGGCCAGCCTGGTTTACAGAGTGAGTTCCAGGTCAGCTTGGGCTAAAGTAAGACACTGCCTCAAAAAAAAAAAAAAAAAAAAAAAAAAAAAATCTAAAAGCAAAAACAAACAAATAATCATGCTGCTTTATCACAATAGTTCCAGCAGAAAATCTACTTTTTTTCTATGACACATTAGCAGAAGCACTTCTCAGGAGCAGTGAAGAATCAATCCATGTGTCATGGCTGCTTAAGCGGCAAATAGCCACTGAGCTTACCCTGCCCATTTTCACTTTATTGGTGGGATCAAGGGTGGCCTTTCTGACCTTATCCCCACCTAGGGATGGTGTCAGCTGGTTTCTATGGATGTGAAAAAGTGCCTGAGAAAAACAACTTAAAAGGTTTATTTAGCTCCATGGAGTCAGAGGTTTCAGGCCATGGTCACTGGACCTTGTTATCTTTGTCCTTGGGCCTGGGGTGGCACCTTACATTCTGATGGTAAAGGCTAGTTTCTTTGTGGCTGGAAGTGAGACAGAGAGAGATCTGTATCTCCGTGTCCCCTTAAAAGATACGCCTGCAACGACCTCACTTCATTCAAATAGGCCTCGTTCTTAAAGATTCTGCCACATGAGCTTTTGGGGAAGATTTAAGAACATGTCATAACATATATGCAATGTTATTGCATGGTTATTGGACTGTTCTTTTTTCTTTCTTTTTTAAAACTATTTTTACTTATTTAATTATTTGCAAGCAGACACACACACACACACACACACACACACACACAGGAAGACAGACAGATAGAATGGGCACACCAGGGCCTCTAGCCACCGCAAATGAACTCCAGACGCATGCTGCACTTTGTGCATCTGGCTTTATGTGAGCATTGGGGAACTGAGCTCAGGTCATCAGGCTTTGCAGACAAGCAATTTAACCACCCAGCCATCTCTCCAGCCCCTTCTTTTTTCTTTCCATTTTGAAACAGGGACTTGCGATATAACCCAAACTGGCTTTGAACTTAAAATTCTTCTGCTTACACTGGGATTACAGGTATGCACCACCATACCCAACCAATTAAACCAATTCTTTCTGTGAACATCACTAGCTATCACTTGGTAAACCCCGTCAGGCCAAACCTCAGTTGGACCTTGGCTGCAGAAGTGACATCCAAAGGGCTGTGAAAGCAGAGGAACTGGAAAACCACTGAGAGGCCTCACATTCCCCCCCCCCCCCCATTGGTCTATCATTTTTCTAGTCCAGACCCACCAGGAAGGATCCAAGAGAGGTACAAAGGAGACTTGAATTAAAAAAAAAAAAAGTTTGTATTTGGAGACCTTGGCCTTCTTAGTGCTGGGATTACAGGGGTGGGCCGCTATGCCTGGCTCAAGGGTCTGAATTTGAATAAGAAAAGTATCTGGTCTTTGTTGAAGGACAGAATGAACATGGATGCCTGCTAGGACAAAGACTGTGTCTAGATCAAAATAAGCCAGGACATCAAGTCAGTTTATTTCAAATAAACCAGTTCTGTTCTATAGGTATGTACTGGGTACTTAATATGTGTCTGGACCATTTATAATCTTCGTAGGATGTCAACATTCTTTTCCTAAAGTACAGTTCTTAGCATCAGACATCTGAAATTTAGAAATTGATATATTAAGAAATGTCTGCTTTTTTATTTTATTTATTTTATTTTTTATTTTTTCAAGGGTTTTGCTCTAGCCCAGATGACAATCCTCCTACCTCTGCCTCCCAAGTGCTGGGATTAAAGGTGTGTGCCACCACACTTGTCTTGTCTGCATGTTTTTGTTGTTGTTGTTGTTTATTTTTTATTTTTTGGTTTTTCGAGGTAGGGTCTCACTCTAGCTCAGGCTGACCTGGAATTCACTATGTAGTCTCAGGGTGGCCTCGAACTCATAGCAATCCTCCTACCTCTGCCTCCCGAGTGCTGGGATTAAAGGCGTGTGCCACCACGCCCGGCTGTTTTTTGTTTTTTAATTTGAGAGAGAGAGAGAGAGGGGAAAGAGGCAGATAGAGGGAGAGAGAACCGGTGTACCAGGACATCCAGCCACTGCAAACAAACTCCAGACATATGTGCCACCTTGTGCATCTGGCTTACATGGGCACTGGGGAATCGAACCTGGGTCCTTTGGCTCTGCAGCAAGTGCGTTAACTGCTAAGCCATCTCTCCAGCCCATCTGCAGTTTTTAAAAGTCTTTATTACTATCCCATTTGCTTTCTGTTCACCTTGTTTTCTCTGAGCATCAGTTTGGCTACATCACAGGAAACCAAGGACTGCCCTGGGGTGGGGACCTCATGCGTGGTGTGCCAAGTCATCAGCAGTGTCAGCAGTAGGGACACAAGCTAGGGCTGCTTAGGATGCTGGGAGCCAGAGCATGATGGGAGTGGTGGACAATCCAAACCTCCCACCTGCCTCTCTCTTGCTTGGCTCCATCCCTGGGGCAGTTTGGGGTCAGGTCACTCTTGGAGCTCATAGTTCTGCAGGCCATGATGTTCAGGGACCTTCGTGAGGAATTTGGTGTGGAGAGCTCCTGATCCTAAACAAGACTGTGACAAGAGTGAGTAAGCAGGGAAGGGGGCTTGGGAGAGTCGTGGCTTCTCCCTCAGAGGAAGAAGGTGCTGTTTGGGCAGATGAGTGTACCCCAGTGTACGAGAGCTGAGGCCATCCAGGGATGCCTCAATTTGGGTGCCAAGTACAGGTCAACATGAGCACCCGTACTGAGCATTCTAGGTCCTCCATCACACAAGGTTTTCTGTACAGGTTGCAGACTGAAATCAGAAGGCTCTGAACATAGGTGGAGAACATGCATGGTCAGTCAAAGATGGTGTGATCGTGAGTCAGTGATGAAGGAGTTTTGACTTTGGCAAATCATTTAGCTTTCTTTACCAATCTAGGGAATGGGGGCAGGATACAGCTCAAGCTCTAGAGTAGACAAGTTAAAATTGTCTCTTTTTTGAACACTTTTGCCTGAGACATGACTTTTCCTCTTCCAAAGCTAGTTTCCTCATGTGTAAAAGGAGGGAAAATGATGATTATCTCCCTCAAAGAATGCTAAGAATCAAATACAAAAGCACATGGATTCAATAGATGTCATCAATGCATACTAGTAAGATGGGTTTATAGGTTAGAGACATGCATGCAACATGCTAAACGCATGTTAGACACACGGGGTGGGGGGTGTTAGTAAGTACTGGGTATCATGTGACTGAGTAACCTTATAACATTTGTTGAAAAAATGACCCAAAGGGGAATGTGTCTTTTCATCTGTGAATCTCTGGCTTTCAGGTGTATTCGCTTCCCATTTGCTATGACACATTACTACAATTTAGCAATATAAGGCAACTCAAATATGTGATCTTATGGTTCTTCATGTCAGAAAGTCCAAACAACTTTCATCAGGGTAAAACCAAGATATCAGCCTTGATATGCTCTCCTTGGAGGCTCCAGGGGAGAAACAGCTTCCTTCTTGCATCTTCCAGTTTGTACAGTTGGCTTTCACATTGTAGTCTCAGGGGTAGCTTCGAACTCCTGGTGATCCTTCTACCTCATGTGGGAGGCCTTCCCAGTGCTGGGATTAAAGGCGTGTACCACCACGCCCGGCTGAGGCCGTTTTCATTTCTTGGCTCAAGTCGCCTCTCTCCATCTTCAAAGCCAGTGTTGCAGCATCTTCAGATTCTCTGTCTAGGGCTTTGACCCTCTTCTATCATTTCTCCTCTGCATCTGAGTCTCCCATCTTCCTCTACAAAGACACCTGCAGGTACAATGGATCTGCAAAATCCAGGATAATCTCCCCATTTTACAATTCTTCATTTCAATACCTGCCAAGTCCCTTCTGCCAGGTACGGCAACATCCTCACAGACGCTGGGGATCGGGGTGTGGACGCTGTAGGGAGCCTACTCCTCTGCTGAGCACATGGGGAACGCATGCTTCCCTGGGGCTTCCATCCAGAGTCTTGCTCTCTTCTTTCCAGGCATCTCACACTGAAAAACTCTGCTCTGGGCCTTGGATGACTTGGATGACTCTGGGCCTTTCCAAATGCTGGCACTTTGGCAGCTGTGTCTGGGTGATAAGGGCAGGCCGTGATAAAGGTAAGGACCTGCAGCTAGCTCTGTTTTATGTGTTTGAAATAGGATCTCACGTAGCCCAGGCTGGCTTCAAAGTCCTGATCCTTCTGCCTCAGCCTCCTATGTGCTGGGATTACAGGTGTGAGCCACCACGCCTAGCTGCAGGCTAGCTCTTGATCTCCCCTTCTTCATCTCATGAGCAGCTTGAAGCCTGCTATCCCCTGTGGCTTACTTTTGATTAACTACTTACACATTGCAGTTACTTGGTAAGAAGAGCTGCTTGCCCTGTCCTGGGTTCCCAGATGAGTAGAGCAAGGAAAGCCTACTATGCTGGTTAATTTCTGGTTATTACATTGACTGGGTATAGAATCACCTCAGAAACAAATCTGTTACATGTCTGTGAGGGACTTTCTAGATTAGGTTAATTGCAGTGGGAAGATCTGTCCTAACTGAGCGTCCTGCACTGGACAGAAAAGAGGAAGTTAAAGCCCAGGCATGGTGGCTCGTGCCTTTAGTTCCAGCATGTGGGAGGCTGAGGTCGGAGGACTGCCATGAGTTCAACACCAGCCTGGGACTAGAGTGGGTTCCAGGTCAGCTTGGACTGGAGTGACACTCTGCTTCAAGAAAGGAGAAAGCTAGATGAGCACTAGGACTCGGTGCCCTCTACTTCCTCCAGGCTGATGTGACAGTGTGGCTTAAGCTTCAGGCTGTCTCTGCCATGCTTAATCCTTTATGATGGGCTTCCCTCGATTCTATGGGCCAAGAACAAAGCCTTTTTCTTCCTTAGGCTGGCTCTGTTTGGGTATTTTGTCCCAGCAAAGAGAAATTGACTAATACACCTAGGGAGAATCAACTGGGGTCCAGAATTATAGATCAGAGTCGTAAAAGCCAGAATGGTTTGCCTTCTGAGTATTGGCTTCAGTATTTTACTTCTTTGCTTCTCACTAGAAAAGGAGGGTAAAATTTGTTTGGTCTTAATGGCTGGTTTTATGTCACAGAATCATGACAAGATTAAATTCGTTTTGCTCCCCTGTTTGTCGGCCCGCTTTATTTTATGGTACCTGAGTTGAAGGGTGTTTATGAAATTGTGATGCTGAACTAGCACAGCATACTATCTCTTCAGTGGTTTCCACTCTAAGTGTGGAAGCGATTTAACAACATGCTCCGGTTTCTTGATCAAAAATTGGAACGTCTTTAGAAAGTTTTAAGACTGTAATCAGTTCAAAGATGGTTGCCAAAACAATTTGTACTTCAAAAAAGGCCATCTGTTCAAATTAAAATCACTCCACAACTATTTTAACCATCGTTTGGTTAAGGGCAACTTCAAACACTCAGATCTTTTATTCTCATTAAATAAAAAAAAAAATCAAGGTTCCTGCAAACATTAGGTTTTTTGTTATTGTAACAAAATTCTTGAAACAAGCCAGGTGTGGTGGTGCACGTCTTTAATCCCAGCACTCTGGAGGTAGAGGTAGGAGTATCACTGTGAGTTTGAGGCCAGCCTGAGACTACATAGTGAATTCCAGTTCCAGGTCAGCCTGGGCTATAGCAAAACCCTCCCTCAAAAAACCAAAAAGAAAAAGAAAAAGAAAGAAAGAAAGAAAGAAAAGAAGAGAAAAAATAAAAGAGAAAAGGTTGGTTTGGTTCACAGTTTGGCCTCATTGCTCTCTGTAGCTGAAGGGTACATTGTAGCAGAAAGCTTGTGGTAAAGCAAGGGTGCTCATCTCCCAGCAGCCAGGAAGCAGAGAGAGAAAGAATGTAGAGTCCCAGAGTCCCATTTAAGGTATACACCCAATTATTAAAAAGCTCTCATGACTTAAAGGTTTACCCAACCTTCCGATAGTGCCTAGCTGACGACCAGACTTATCACATGAGCTTTTGGGAGCCATTTCAGACCTAAATTGTGATACCTGGACATAGAATTGTTTTGTGAAATGCAAGAACTGGGGTAAAGATAAATATTCAGAGACAACTAATAGGAAACAATGTCAGTATTAAGTATTTATGTATGGCTATACATTTGTATGTTGTGTGCAATATCCTTGATTAATATGAAATAGTAAGAACTTCACACATATTATATTATTTCATCCTCATACCAACACTAGGAGGTAGGTATTATTTCCCTACAGAGGTCAAACTGCTTATTAATCAATGAGGAACCAAGACTCAAACACAGGCTTGCTTATTTCCAAAGCCTGTGCCCTTGACCTCCCGTCCAGTACCTGCTGTGAATGGCCGAGGAGATGGGGTAGTTCATCTCTTCTGTTTGAAGTGGGAGTGTCAGAGAGACAAAATGATGCATTAGAAACACAGTGAGAAAGCTGGGCACGGTGGCACATGACTTTCATCCCTATACTTGGGAGGCAGAGGTAGGAGGATCGCCGTGAGTTTGAGGCCAACTTAAGACTACATAGTGAATTTCCAGCCAGCCTTGGCTAGACGAAGACCCCACCTTGAAAAACCCAAACCAAACAAACAAAAATCCCCAATAACACAGCGATGAAACTAACCAGTGATTTTAGTCCGTTTGCTACCACTTGAGGAAGCAAATGTGCAGTTGGGTAGCTGTGAGGTTGCTCGGGCTGGCATGGAAATGCCTTTGTCTGAATGGGACAGGCTCAGGCAAGGTATGTGGAGCTGAAAGGATGACCCTAGTGGTCACCAAGGTCAAGCTTGTGTTGAGTAGCAATGGGTTATGGACACAGGACACAAAGCCAGAAACAAGCTAGAAATATATAGGAGCCGTGAAGCTTCTGTCTGTGAGCTAAGGATGGGTACAGACGTTAGACAACAGACAGCAGTCTGTGGGCAAAGGCCAAGTGGACTGAAGTGCTCACCAGCCAGTACCGTCCTCTGCCCTCAAGGCACCAGTGTCTAGCAGACCACTTAGGGGGCCTCATGCATTGGCTTGAACATGAAAGCCCAGGACCTGAATTGGCACAGGAGGGATGTTGAATGCCAGGATAAATTCCTCATGAGCAAGTTGACACTGCACTCCCATGTGTCCTTTGGGAGATAACATACTTGAGTCATTGCTGACTTGTTTATTTCCATAAATGACTCCAAAAAGTGTAATTTTTTTTTTTTTTTTGAGGCAGGGTCTTACTCTAGCTCAGGCTGAGCTGGAATTCACTGTGTATTCTCAGGATGGCCTCAAACTCTTGGTGATCCTCCTACCTCTGCCTCCCAGAGTGCTGGAATTAAAGGCATGCGCTACCACGCCCAGCTCCAAAAAGTGTAATTTTTTAAAACATGCCTTATTATAGATCTAGTATTGCGTTGTTGTCAAACTCATCGTTCAAATCCAATGTAATATTGATATACTATACTGGCTTTTGAAAACAGATTATTTATTTATGAAAGAGAGAGTAGGTGCACCAGGATTTGGCTTTACATGTCTACATGGGTACTGGGGAATCAAACTCCAGCCATCAGCCTTTGCAAGCAAACACCTTTAACTGCTGAGCCCTCTTTCCAGCCCGCCCCCCATGTTAATTTTTAAAGGGTTTGTATCTAGAGTATTAAAGGACCATTCCAAAGAGACATGATTGTAAAGGGCAATGCCTGGTAGCTGTTACATAATACAAATAAATGAATGATTCAGAAAGATGCCAAGAAGATATGTTTACTTTTTATAAGTCTAGGACTCTGTCTCATAAAACATCATTAACTTTAAGCTTTAGGATTGCTGCATAAATCCAGAGAACTGAGGAACTAATCCAGTGATAAACTGCTAGTATGTCTGGGAAATGAAAAGCCCATCCAGCCCTTCCTCATAAGCATGAAACAGGGGCTGGAGCGCTGCTCCATGGTAGAGCGTGTATTAGCATGCCAAGGCTGCGGATTCCACGCCTCACACAAAGAAAAGGACGGGTGGGGGAGGGGAAGCAGCAGCTGGCTGCTTTGGAAAGAGGTCTGGGGAGGGTAGCAAGTGGATGAGGGCAGAAAATCATCAGTGAAGGTCACGTTCCATCCTCCTGCCGCTTATCCTTTGGTTAGACTCCAATACAGAAAGGGATTCATCCAGCTGCCTGAGGTCTGTGTGCCCCCGCAGCAGGGCAGGTAATGAACTAAACAGTCGATTCTTTTTCTTTTTTCTTTTTTTTTCTTTTTTTGAGGTAGGGTCTCATTCTGGCCCAGGCTGACCTGGAATTCACTCTGTAGTCTCAGGGTGGCCTGGAACTCACAGCGATCCTCCTACCTCTGCTTCCCGAGAGCTGGGATTAAAGGCATGCGGCACCACGCCTGGCTAAAACAGTAGATTCTTAAATGTTGCGCGTGGGAGCATCTGAAACAGATAGCCGTCACTTGCTCTGCCTTCAGCACCCACACAACAGAAGTGGACCTCAGCGCAAGACGGTAGAACTGAGAGCCTGGGACATTTCAGGACACTTGCTTGTTGGTACCTGTTTCGTAGTAAATTCCTCCAAATTAAAACATTCCCTCCTGGAAGGAGGAGGGAGTCAGGAGGTCAAGTCTGGCAGAGCTGAAATTTAAGTCTCAGGAGCACTCTCCAAGGTTATAGGAGCAGTGATCAGCTGTTGAGGGCAGACTTTGACCACTGTTGTGTAAGCAATTTTCCAAACCTAAGAGTTTGCAAGGCCCCGCCCTACGGATATCGAAAGACTAAGCCACTGCTTGGGTGTGTGTGTGGGGGGTGGGGGGGGGGTGTTCCGACGCCCTAAGCTGCCTACAGGCTGTGCGGATTCAGCTTCCGAGTCACCTGGCTGGGGTGGGTTTCTCCAGATGCAGCTGCCTTTGGGTCCCCGTGCTCTTTTAAGCAACCCCTCACCCTGCTCTGTAAGTTACCCCCATAAACTCATTGGTTCATCAAAACTGGTTCTGATGCTGTCATGCTTTGGTTTGTCACCTGAGCTCTGGGGTGAATAGATGTATGTTTCACACAATAGTGCCCTGTCCTTCCCTTCTTTCCAAGGTTTTTTTCTCTCAGAGTGTATTCTCCATCCCATTTTAGGAAAACTGAGACTACATACTTCACTAGGTGAGGGAAAATATGAGCTGATTGCTGTTTTCAATAACATTTAAAGTAATAGAGTTGCTTAAATCTTCCCAATTTTATTTCTAAACATCTTCCTGCTTGAAATCTTGGAACTTATAAATTTCAGTCAGATGTTGATGGGGTGAATTATTTAACATTGAAGCTTAGCAAAGGAAACATACGCACGTGTTGTTTTTAGAGCACTCTGAGACAACCCGCTCCATTCCTTTCTCACCACCAACGGGAGACTTAAAGTAAAATAAACTTTGGAATTCAAAACCTTTCTGAGGAAGTTATTTATAACTGTAATAGCAAACATATAACAGAATTTATTATCTTAACCATTTTAAGTGTGTAAGTTCAGTAGTGTTAAGTAGAGGCACATATAAATCTTTTGAAAACTTTCATTTGCAAAAATGAAACTCTTGGGGCTGGGGAGATGGCTCAGCGGTTAAAGGTGCTTGCTTGCAAAGCCTTCTGGGTTCCCCAATACCCACATAAAGCCAGATATACAGAGTGGGGCATGCATCTGGAATTCTTTTGCAGGGGCAAGAGGCCCAGGCACCCCCATTCTCTCCTTCCTTGCAAATAAATACATAATTTTTTAAAAATTTATTTATTAGAGTCAGAGAGAGGGAAAGAATGAGAATGGGGGGCTTGCAGTCACTGGAAATGAACTCCAGATGCATGTGCCCCCTGTGCATCTGGCTAACGTGGGTGCTGGGGAATCGAACCTGGGTACTTTGGCTTTGCAGGCAAGCGCCTTAACCGCTAAGCCATCCCTACAGCCTGCAAATAAATAAATAAATTTTTTAAAAAACAAACTCTGTACCCATTAGATAACATTCCCCTGTAATCCCTGTTACCTTCTCATCGCTGGGACAAACACCTAAACAGAGGCAGTTTATGGGAGGAAAGACTATTTCAGGCTCTCAGTTTCCAGGGGAAGCTTCATCGTGGTGGAAGAAGCAGGCTCACTTCAGCATACTGCCATAGAGAGAGACCACAGCCAGCAAGTCAGCGACACACCTCTCCAGCAGGGCTCTGCCTGTCAGAAACTAAGCAGGAAACTTCATCAAAAATACCTCAGGCTGGCCTGAGGAGATGGCTTAGCAGTTAAGGTGCTTGCCTAACAAGGCCTAAGGATTCGGGTTTTATTCCCCAGTACCCACGTATGCCAGATGCTCAAGGAGGTACATACGTCTGGGTTCGTCTGTAGTGGCTAGAGGTCCTGGTGTGGCCTACTCTTTCTATCTGCCTCTCTCAATCTCTCAAATAAATAAATAAATAAAATATAAAAAAATACCTGAGGCTATGGGGGACATTTACATTCAAACTACCACATCCCACTCCCCTCGCAGCTCCTGGAAACCACCATTCTTTCTGTATCCTGTGACTTTGCATGTACCTCCAGTGAGTTTAGATACCATGTGCGAATGGAATCACACAGCATGTGTCTTTTTGAGATGGATTTATTTTACTTGGCATGACATCTTCAGGGTTTATCCATGATGTAGCACAGTGTATTTCTTCCTTTCTCTTCCCTCCCCTCCCCTCCACTTCCCTTCATGCTGGCTATTGAGCCTAGGGCAATGTATATGCTAAACACATGTTCTAACTGTGGCATCACAGGTACATGTAATATTTTGTTTGCCCTTGACAGATAATTGAGTTATTTTCACCTCTTAACTATTGTGAACACTTGCTGCTCTGAGTGTAAGATGTGCAAGGAAATAGCAACTTCTTAAATCGGGATAAGAATGAGCATATTTAGGGTGGAGATGGGCCAGCGTAGATACTTTACAAAACTACCAACATTTGAAACTATGCCAAGACCTCAAGGAATTTTGCTGGAAGCATCTCAAGTGTGTATAGTAGTTTCCTTTACAAACAAATTATTTTAAACCAAATAGTTTTCCTTTGGACTTGTTGACAGTGTTCAGTTTTAAATGAAACATTCTGGAATAAATATTGCAAGAGGATGTAGAAATATTACATTTATTAAAACCTTCCAAACCACCAAATATGACCCATTCATTTAGTAGGTGGCTGAAATAGTTTCAAGAAAATAAGTATAAAGTTGCTTTTGCTAAAACATTTGAGCCAAATATTATCTCAGTGTTAGCTCAATTTGTTTACAGCATTTTTCAAACCTTTTATTGACAACTTTCACAGTGTGGACAATATGTCATGACCACAGTCCTCTCCCACACTCTGCCTTTCCCCTTTCCTGAAGTCTTTCTCCACTGAATTTCTTCTTTCCAACAAGGCTCTCTCTCTCTCTCTCTCTCCCTCTCTCTCTCTCTTTTTTTTTTTTTTTTTTTGAGGTAGGGTCTCATTCTAGCTCAGTCTGACCTGGAATTCACTTTGAAGTCTCAGGGTGACCTTGAACTCATGGCGATCCTCCTATCTCCCAAGGGCTGGGATTAAAGGAGTATGCTACCATGCTCGACTTCCCTCTGTTATTCTGATGTCTTCCCCCCCACCCCCGCCCATGGTAGGGTCTCACTCTAGCCCAGGTTGACTTGGCACTCACTCGGTAGTCCCAGCTGGCCTTGAACACACAGTGATCCTCCTACCTCTGTCTCCCAAGTGCTGGGATTAAAGGTCTGGCTTTTATTGTCATTTTCCCCCTCCTATCATGTAGATTTTATGTAGGTGCAGCATCAGCTTCTTTTTACTCCTGTGCTTTTACTCCACCCTCCCCCTCAGGAAAATGGGAATGCGCACATGGAATAGTGTCCTCAGATAATGTTATTTATTTTCTGCCCAAAGTTACCACAGTAGAGTTTTAAAACGATTTGCAAATGTATCTAATTCCTTCACAGGCAACAACCTGTTTTCTGGACTTCCACTTCAGAGAATAAGAAGCTAGATTAAAATAGGAACATAAAGAAATCCAGGGACATTCTCCAGGACCCGTTAGCAGTGTGGGTATTAAGCATAATTTATCCCTGTGTGAGCGGTTGGGAGTCAAAAGGGATGTGAAAAACATCTGGGTAAGAAAAAAACATAGTTTATCTAGATGCATTTCACAAAGTATGATCTTTATCTTCTTAGAGTGATTATCAAGAGACCATGAAGGTTTCTTAATATAAATTGCTGTAAAAACAGTGGCGTTCTAAGCCAGGTGTGTAAATTGTAACCCTGGAGAGGCAGAGGCAGAAAATTACCACAAGTTTGAGGTCAATCTGAGCTACAGAGTGAGATTCTGTCTCAAGAAAACAAATAATCAGAACCAAAACAAAAGGAAACAAGAAGAAATAGCATTCTTCCTGGGCATACACAGCTTGAGGATTTTGTTTCTTTAAATTCATTCCTAATTATTTCCAGTTTCCCTTTTTCATAAGGTTGGAGCAGGTGAACAGCACACTTAGGAATCCGTCACTGCAGAAGGTGGTGGGGGAATATTTGAACAAGTTCCTAAATATGTGAATTGTCAGAGAAAAAAAAATTAAGATGCCAATGTTTGACTACATGAAGAGAGAAACAGCTCAGAAAAATATGGAAACCTGCCAGTTGCAGAAACATGTTGTCCAGAAAAATCACCGATTGTAAAGAACACCCTCTCTCGTTACATAAGCTACCAGATGTTGAACTGACTTCTTTTAAAAAAAGCTCATGAGTCATGCAGTGCAACTTCATTTGAGCAAAGCAGCTCCATTAATTAAAGCCCATTGTGATAAGCATGCCAAGCAGTGTTACAAAATGTGAAAATACAGACCCTGTACCAAACAATTTCAGAAAAATTCAAAATATTACTTAAGTTGTGAATGTGAATGACACTGAAAATACAAGCTAAGTAAGTGAATGGTGGGCTACCAGTTACTTTCTTGTTGATAGAAGAAAATATTTGACCGGAAGCAGCTTAGGGAAGTTTATGGTTCCTCACAGTGGGGCAAATATGGCAGGAGCAGGGAGCCGGCCTCATCATCACACCAGCAGGCAGGAAGTAGAGAGATGAATGCTGGGCTCTGACTCCTTTCTCCAGGACCCCAGCCCATGGAATGATGCTGCCCACAGGGAAGGGAGGTCTTCCCACATTCCTCAGCCTAATCAAGATAATCCTTCCCAAGGGGCACAAAGGCTAACCTAATCAGCCTAATTCTTTATAGGTGATTCCAGGTCCTGTCAAGTTGGCAGTCAACATAAACCATCACAGATAGTTACATATACAGTGTGTGATATTTTTAAAAAGGGGGTCTGGAGAGATGGCTCAGCAGTTAAGGCAATTGCCTGCAAAACCTAACAACCCAGGTTCAATTCCCCACTTCCCACATAAAGCCAGATGCACAAAGAGTGACATACATCTGGAATTTTTTTGTAATGGCTGGAGGCCCTGGTGCACTGATTCTCTCTGTCTGTCTCTCTTCTCTCTATCTCTCTTTGCTAATAAAGAAAAAAAATTAAAAAAAATAAGAGCCACTGTAAAACATCTTGGGAGTTATTTGGCTTTTAATAATCCCTAAGGTTGACCTTATTAACTGTGTATAGATGTGTAAGTTACTTTTATTGTTGCTGTGACCAAGTACCTGACAAGAAACAACTTAAAAAAGGAAGAGTTTATTTTGACTCAGGGTTTAAGAAGGGATATAGTCCATCGTGACAAGGAAGGCATGTGGCAGGAGTGGGAGGCAGAAGGTCACCCCGCATCCATAGTCATGAGGCAGAGAGATAAACGCTCCTGCTCTGCTGGTTTTCTCCTTTTATTCAGTCCAGGAGCCCCGCCCCCATGGGATGATGGTGTCTTCTTTCCTCAGATGAACCTATTTGAAAACACCCTCACTGGCCAGCCCTGAGGTTTGTCTCAGAGGTGAGTCTAAATCCTGTCAAGTTGACAGACAAGATTAGCCATCAAAATGGACATTAGCATGTGTACTTTAAACACTAGTGAAAAATACCTTTGACCTTTGCCATTCAGAAAATCTTTTTAAAAAAAATTTATTTATTTGAGAGCAGAGAGAGAGAAAGAGAGAGAGAGTAAGAAACACACACACACACGGGGGGGGGGGGGTTGTGAGTGGGTGCCCCAGGGCTCTTGCCCCTACAAACTACAGATTCATGAATCACTTTGTGCATTTGGCTTCATGTGGGTACTAGAATACTGAACCCCTTCTGGCAGGCTTTCTAAGCAAGAGACTAACCACTGAGCCACCTTTCTAGCACCCATTCAGAAAATCTTGATAGTGTTCACAGTTGAAAGGATTTTGGGAAGTCTAGACCATTCATTCCTTCTATAACCTGCTTCCTCCTCATGCTGCACTTCAAGATACATTTCAGATTTTTTTTTTTTTTTTTGGCAGTGCTGAAGATGGAAACCAGGACCTTGTACATGTTTAAACAAGGGTTCCACCACTGAGCTATACTTGCAGCCTCATATCTCATTTTTGAAATGTTGCAGTTTAGCACTGTACCAGACAATTTAGAAAAAAATATCTTCCTTACGTCAGAATACATCCAATTTATGGTGTCTCTCTCTCTCCAGGGGAAAGCAGGATTGAAGCTGTCTACCTAACATTCTCAGCATTTGTAGCAACGTAGCCCTCTACCTCAAGCCTCAGCCCTACCCTTAGATCGCGTCTGGATACCTTTATTCTTTTCTTATACCTAACCTATGCTATGCTTATTTATTTATTTGTTTGTGATGCTGGAGACTGAACTTGTATATTATACAAGTGCCATACCACTCACTGAGCCACATTCCCACAGATTTTCATGTTGAGACAGGAGCTCATTAAGTTGCCTAGGCTATGCCCAGCTTTCCCTGCATTTTAACAATGTGTTATTCTGAGAACTAACTTGTTAGGGCAATAGAACAAACTACCTTTGCTTGTCCCATGTCATTCAATCAACAAGCATTGTCAAATATTTTTTGGTTTGTCGTTGGGTGAGTGCTGGGGACTGAGGTGAGACAACTGTTCCTGGCTTACCCAGCACGGATGCAGGTGACTTCAGTGTTGATACTGTCTCAGGATGGACTCATATGCCGGATGAAAGGAAGCACAAGATGCTGGAACTACTATTTATGCTTCTTTCTCTAATTCTAAAAATAAGACACAATACCTTACCAGCATTTAACATATGGCTTCTATGGGAACCCTCACCTGGCCATATGTCGACTGTGACATGTTGGATATGGTAGCTAACGTAACTTCAGGGTAAAGAGGGAGCTCTAGAATGTTGAAGGGAGTCAGTTTGTGTGCATGTCACACAATTTGTGTGTGTTTTTTTATTTTTATATCTTTTGATTTTTTGAGGTAAGGTCTCACTCTGGCCCAGGGTGACCTGGAATTCACTATGTAATCTCAGAGTGGCCTCAAACTCACAGCGATCCTCCTGCCTCTGCCTCTGCCTCCCGAGTGCTGGGATTAAAGGCATCCACCACCACGCCCAGCACATAATTTGTTTCTGAGTAATTTGATTTTGGACTGCATTGGCTGTTTTCCTTTTTTTTCCCAAGAGCTTTATTGAGGCATAATCAATGTGCAATAAACTGCGTAGATTTAAAGTATATGATTTGGTCAGTTATATATGTAAGTACACCTGAGAAATCGTCACTAAAGTCAGGATAACTTAACAAGGACAAAGTTTCCATGAGCCCCATGGTAATTGTCTTCTCCCGCCCCCGCTGCCCTTGATGTCTCACTCCCAGTCGCTAGGCACCCACCAGTCCATTTACTGCCACTTTCCCTGAGTTTTCAGTGCTCAGAAGTTTTCTTTATTTATTTGCAAGGAGAGAGAGAACGAATAGGTGCACCAGGCCATCAAGCCACTGCAAATGAACTCCAGATACATGCACCACTTTGTGCATCTGGCTTTACATGGGTACTAGGGAATTGAGCCTGAGCCATCAGGCTTTGCAAGCAAGTGCCTTTGACCATTGAGCCATCTCTCCAGGCTGCAGTACTCAGAATCATATATAACTGGAACCACATAGTATTTTCCTGTAATGAGGCGTTGGGGTTCAGGAAAGTCCTTGAACCCCAAGCCCTGGGTTCATGTCTACTTTTGACCAAAGGATTGAAGAAAATAAGACTGAAAAGGATAATTATTAAATTATTATATTTATTTAGGGAAATACAGAACCAAGGGAATGAAGCAAGAGCCCTCGTGGGGGGCCACGGATAAACTGTGGAAAGGACAGAAAAAAAAAGTTCAAAGAGCTCCTGCCACGTGGAGAGCAGGGACTAGGGGGCTCTCTCCTCATCTCAGCCCAGAAGGGCGGAGCAGAGGAGAAACTCACCAGCAGCTGGAGGTTCTTGAATGGTCAGGCAGCTCAGAGAGCTTGCCTTCCCCTCATAAATGTATTTATGACCTTATGGTGGTGGGTCCCACCTTCCAGCTCAGGTGAGCTGATTGTTCTGGGCTAGGGCCTGTCACAGGAAGAGGATAGCCATGATGCTAAGTTCTGGGGGCTGAACTTGACCAACCACAATGTTAGAGCTAGATTTAGATCCTAGGAGAATCTGGGTGTGGTGGCGCATGTCTTTAATTCCAGCACTTGGGAAGCAGAGGTAAGAGGATCGCTGCTACCCTAAGACTACATAGTGAATTCTAGGTCAGCCTGGACCAAAGTGAGACCCTACCTCAAAAAACAAACAAACAAAAAAATTCCTAGGACAGAATTCCCTCCCAGGAGGGTCCCAGGTTGTTTGTGGAAAAAGCAGATCTAAGGAAGAGGTAAGCAGTCAGATCATACTTTGATCTCTAGCAGTGGAGAGTGCAAGAAGACACCCAAAGACATTCCTGTGTCTTAATTTCAGGGGCCCAGTCACCCTAACTGCCTAACAAAGCTACCTGACTCCTTCTCATTCCCTTCTTCTTTTCACACAGTACAGTTATGTTGACATTCACCCATGTTTTAGAATGCATCACAGTTCATTCTTCTCTATTGCTCAGTTTCACTATTCTATTTTATATATAGTTACAACTACCTTACTTATTCACATACTGATAATCTGAAAAATATCCAGGTTTGGATATCAGAAAAAAATTCAAGTGCAAACCTTTTTTTTTCTTCTTCTTCTAGATATGTACTTTGATTTTTCTTGAGTAAATGCCTAAGAATTGAATTGGGCTGGATCATATAGTAAGCATATATTTAACTTTTTAATTAAAAAGACCAAATAGGGATGGAAAGATGGCTCAGCAGTTAAGTGTGCCTACTGCACAAGCATGAGAGCCCTGGGGAGTCTGAGACTGCTTGAATTTGAATCTCCAGATCTCATGTAGAGCAGGTGGGGGTGGCCACACATGTCTGTAACTCCAGTCCCACCTGGGAGCAAAGACCCAAGAATCTGGCTTAGAAACAAGACCAGGTAGGAGAACCATGGAGTGGACACCGGCTGTTCCACTCTGGCCACTACAGGTAAGAGATTCCTATTGCAGGTGAGTGTATGGGGCGCCACAAGGTCACATACATGATCATGCACCACACATGCAGACACCACACACACTCCATTACATGCACACATACACACACATTAGAAGAAAAATTAGAGAAAATATTAAAAAGCCCAAACAGTTTTCCAAAATAAAATCATTTTATAAGAATTCTAAGTCCTCTTGAGGCTGGAGAGATGTCTCAGTGGTTAAAGGCACTTGCTTGCAAAGCCTGATGTCCACAACCACATAAAGCCAGATGCATAAAGTGGTGCATGTGTCCAGTTTGTTTTCAGCTGCAGGAGGCCCTGGTGTACCCCATACTTTCATATTGACTCTCTCTCTCTCTCTCCCCCTCCCTGAACTAAAAAAAAAGAATGCTAAGCTGGGCATGATGGCGCACACCTTTAATCCCAGCATTTGTGATGCAGAGGTAGGAGGACCTGTGACAGCTGAGTTTCGAGGCCACCCTGAGACTACATAGTGAATTCCAGGTCAGCCTTGGCTAGAGCAAGACCCTACCTTGAAAAAAAAAATTCTAAGACACCCGAATCTTGAAGATTCTTGGTTGGTAAGGTCAGTTCTTTCAATTTTAGCTATGCTGATAGGTCTGTGATATTGCATAATTTTGGTTTTCAATTTTTCTGATGACAAACCAACTTGAACATCTTTTCATGTGCTTATTTGACATGTGTGTGTTCTTTGGTGAAGCCATTGCTCAAATACTTAGTCCATTTTCAAAATTGGCTCATTTGTTTCCATATTTTTATTTTATTTTATTTTATTTTTTTTGGTTTTTCGAGGAAGAGTCTCACTCTACCCCAGGCTGACCTGGAATTCACTATGGAGTCTCAGGGTGGCCTCGAACACACAGCAATCCTCCTACCTCTGCCTCCCGAGTGCTGGGATTAAAGGTGTGCACCACCACGCCCGGCTTTGTTTCCATATTATTGAGGCTGTTTTTTTTTTTTTTTTTTTTTTTTTTTGTTGTTGTTGTTTGTTTGTTTGTTTTCAAGGTAGGCTCTCATTACTCTAGTCCAAGCTGACCTGAAATTCACTATGTAGTCCCAGGCTGGCCTTGAACTCATGGCGATCCTCCTACCTCTGCCTCCCAAGTGCTGGGATTAAAAGTCTGCCCACCATGCCTCACTTTATTAGTGCTTTTTAATATATATTAAAAGGGCTGGAGATATGTCTCAGGGGTTAAAGGCACTTGTTTATGAGGCCTGACTGCTCAGGTTCAATTTTCCCAGTACCCATGTAAAACCAGATGCACAAAGTGGTGCATGCATCTGGAGTTCATTGGCAGTGGCAAGAGGCCCTAGCACACCCATTTCCTCCCTCCTTGCAAGTAAGTAAATAAAAATATTTTTTAAAAATATGAACCACTTAAGAATAACCCTAAGAAATCTAAGAAATGGTGTGAATGTGCTTGTACACTTAAAAACTACCACAGTGATTACAGAAATTAAAACCATCTACTAAGTGGAGAGAAAATATTGTGTTTAAGTGTCAGAGATCACAATATTGCTAAAATGATTAACTATCAAAACTCAAGGGCTAAAGAGATGGCTTAGCAGTTAAGGCACTTGCCAGCAAAGCCTAGGGACCCAGGTTTGATTCCCCAGAAGCCACATCAGCCAGGTGCACATGGTGGCACAAATATCTAGGGATCATTTGCAGTGGCTAGAGGCCCTGGTGCACTCATTTTCTCTGTCCAATAAATAAATGAAAATAAAATTTTCATTTTTTAAGGGCTGGAGAGATGGCTTAGTGGTTATGTCACTTGTCTGTGAAGCCTAAAGACACATGTTCTACTCTCCAAGTCCTATGTAAGTCATACTCACAAAGTGATGCAAACGCACAAGGTCGCACATGCACACATGTCTGGAATTCAATTACAGTGGCTGGAGGCCCTGGCATGTCAATTCTCTCTCTCTCTGTCTCTCCCTCTCTCTCTCTCTGTCTCTCTGTCTCTCTCTCGTACAAGAAAAAGAAAAGGCCAGTCTGTTGGGCTTACCTCTCTCCATATATATATATATATCCTACATTTAAATTTGTGATCAATGTTAGTATATCTATTTTTAGAATCTTGAATTTATTCGAAATATTTAATTAATTTATTTATTTGAGAGAGGCAGATAGAGAGAGAATGGGCATGCCAGAGCTTCTAGTTACTGCAAACAAACTCAGACGCATGTGCCACCTTATGTGTTTGGCTTATGTGGATCCTGGGGAATTGAACTTGGGGGTCCCTAGGCTTCTCAGGCAAGCACCTTAACCACTAAGCAATCTTTCCAGGCCCATTTTTAGAATCTTAATCTTTTTTTTTAAGTGAAACTTGCCTTTCTTTCTTTTTAAACATTTTATTGATTTATTTAAGAGAGAGAGGGGAAGAGGCAGATAGAAAGAGAATGGGCACGCCAGGACCTCTAGCCACTGCATACAAATTCCAGACGCATGCACCACCTTATACATCTGGCTTATGTGGGTTTGGGGATTCGAACCAGGGTCCTTTGGCTTTGCATCTTAACCGCTAAGCCATCTCTCCAGCCCTAGAATCTTAATCTTAAATGTTACAGTTTTTGTAACCGCATTTAATTCTACTAGGTCTTTGGTCTCAATTTTTCTCCATAGATGAGCACAACAGCTACAAATAAAGACACTCTTACTTTTTCCTTTCCAGTTTGGATGCCTTTTTTCTTTTTTATTGCCTGATTGCACTGACTAGATCCCCTACCATAATGTTGAACAGAAATACTGAGAAGCTAGTCCTTGTTTTTCTCTTGCTCTCGAGGGAGAGTATGTACCCTTTCCCCATTAAGTATGATGTTAGTGGTAGGATCTTAATGTAATTTAATTTTTTATAGATACCATTAATCAGGTTGAGGGAATGCTCTTACTAGTTTACTGAAAGATTGAAAGATTTAATTAGGAATGGATGTTAGATTTTGAAAAGATTTTAAGAAATATCTGTTAAAGTGATCTTTTTTTTCTTCTTTTGGGTGTTAATATAATGAATTATATTGATTTTTTTTTCTGTAAAAGCTTTATTTTCATTTGGCTCAAGACTTGGGATAGAGGTGGGAGGATCCATAGCCATTATAAAGCTGCCTGGTGGCTGGAGGGAGCTGCTCACATGGGGTCCTGGACCCCAGTAATGCCAGGCCCCTGCCAGACCCTTCATGTTCCTGAAGTTGAGAAGCTGGATATTTGCCAGCAGTGGTGGGGCCCGCCAGCATGCCAAGGTTGGCAAGGTGGTCCCCCATCTTTTCTGATGAGCTTCACCTCCTGGAGATGAGGGGAAAGCCGCCCACCCCGGAAGGCCAGAGAGTGGTCAGTCCACAGGCCATGAAGCTGCCAAAGGGCTGGCCCAGGCTCTCCAGTGCCAACGCTGCTTCCATGCTCCTGGGTTTCACTGGGGTCACCCTGAGAAGGCTTCTGTGTGACCAGCAGAGCAGAGCGAGGCTGCCTAGCAGGCTTTGCGTCCTGAGAAGTGAGGCACCCTGCAAAGCATTACCTCAGGAGGGTGTAATGTCCCAGAGAGAGGGAGCAGGCGCCAACAGACGCAGGCTGGCCAGGCAGTTGGTTGGCAGTAGCCTGCAAGGGAGCAGAATGATTCTGACACATTTAGGTGGTCAGTGTTGGGGGGCAATGCAATAAAGAGCTAACCACAAAGAAGGGCACTGGCTTGTCCTGGAGGCCAGGCAGTGAGAAAGCTGCAGAGTTGCTACTAGACAGGGTGTGGGGTCATGGGTTTTTCTTCTTCTCTGCACCTCTTCCACAATGTTCCCTGCCCTAGTGGGCGACGGACATGTCTCATTTAGTTCTGAACACTTAACTGTCACCTCTCAACACCTTGATGAATTTTGAGTCACAAGCCATCTGCAAAAAGAAGCTTCTTTGACCAAAGGTGAGAGCAGCCCTAATCTAAGGGCATTAACATAAATATTAAGGGGCAATTTGACAGGCATAACATGTTCTTATAGACAAACAACAGCAGTGGTTTCCCCCAGTAGGGCTGATGGCTTTCTGAGCCTTTAGCAGCAGGCATGGATTCCCCCCTGTGGAGCAGGCCTCACACCCAATCACAGTAGTTGGTGACCCCCATAACAGTCATGCCAACATAGGACAGACACATCCTGCCTGGCTGGTTAGTTGTATAGCTCGCAGGGTCCACTGCTGGTTAAAACTGTTGATCACTTGTCTCCCCCAGCAGTCAGCATAGACCTTCCCAGCACTGACAGCTAGCCGGCAGGGAGGAGGCATCCAGCTCAGCTCCAGCTTGGTTTCCCAGTGTCCTGTAACCAAGGCATGTGCTGTCTTCGTAACAGGGTCTTACTGCCTAGTCCTGGTGGGTAAAGATCAACAGTGGAAATAGCCTGTATTATGACACCTTAACCTTTAAACTGTATTTTTAAGTTAAACTTGGCGAAGTTTTATTTAGAATTTTTTCGCAACTATGTTGATGAGGTGCATTGGTGTATGAATTCTTTTCCTGTTAAAGTTTTTGTCGGGTATTTTATCAAGACAATGTTGAGCTCATAGAATGACTTGAGAGGTATTCCATCCTTAATTTTCTGGAAGTTTGTGTATGACTGATGTGATTATGTCTTTCAATGTTTATCAGGATTTCACTAGTGCAACTCACCACAAATACAGTTTTCTCTATTAGAATTAAATTACAAATTTGCTTTATTTAATAGCTATAAAGCGATTCAGGTTAGTTATTTCTTCTTGATTAAGCTCCAGAAGTTTTCTTTTAAGATACATGTATTTCATCTAAATCATCACGCTGGCAGATACATAAAATGTTAATATTTCCTCATTATCCTTTCATTGTCTGCATAGTCTGTAGTAATGCCATCTCTCCCATGCTTAACCACAAAATTACACCAAATTTAATATCCAAATTGGTGTTCTTTGCAATTCATATGGCCTGAGAGAGGAGAATGGTTTTATAGATGGAAAAAGGCTCAAAGAAAGCAGAAACAGGGGCGGGGAGATGATTTAAGCAGTGAAATGTGTTTGCTTGCAAAGCCTGACAGCCTGGATTCAATTTCCCCAGTATCCATGTAAAGTCAGGCACAAGGTGGTACATACATCTGGAGATCACTTCCAGCATCAAGAAGCCCCGGTATGCTAATTCTCTCTCTCAAATAAATTTTTTTTTTTTTTTTTAGGGGCTGGAGAGATGGTTCAGTGGTTAAAAGTGCTTGCATGCAAAGCCTGACAGCCTGAATTCTAAGCCTGACAGCCTGAATTCTATTCCCCAGTCAATACCCATGTAAATCCAGATGCACAAAGTGGCACCTTTGTCTGGAGTTCATTTACAGTGGCAGAAGGCCTGGTATGCTCATACTCTCTCTCTCTCTCACACACACACACTCAAATAAATAAAATATTAAAAATATTTTAAAATATAAAACAGGAACAAATATACAACTGTTTGTTTAAAGTTACAGTCTCTGTAAGCAGTGAGAAGGGGACAGGAAATCAGAACAATAGAAAAATAAGTGATTGGTTAACATCAGGGTACTTTGTGTTAGTTTTTTCAGGATTAAAACACACAGGAAGCTGGGCATGGTGGCACACACCTTTAATCCCAGCACTCAGGAGGCAGAGATAGGAGGATCACTATGAGTTTGAGGGCACCCTGACACTACACAGTAAATTCCAGAACAGCCTGGGCTAGAGTGAGACCCTGCCTTGAAAAAAAAAAGTATTGAACAAAACACAAGGGAAAAGACTTCCAGGTAAGATGGTGGCATAGTAGCCACACAAAGCAGCCTAGAGAGGGAAATAGAAAAACAGCAAAAATACACTCTTCTACTGAAAAGTGAAGATGTATAAGGAAATATCAACCACAGCAGAGAGGCAGGAGAGACTCAGATCTTCTAACAAGCAAGAAAGCAACCAGAATCTTGCCCAGGTGCCAGTGGCTGCAATCCACGCACCTGCCTGGCTGGAGCAGAGCTACAGGAGCCGAGACCAGGTGGGGGGACTTTCCACTCACACCAGCCTCCACACAGAGTCAAGACACCCGAAGGAGAAGCACAGCAGGACCGGATGAGCAGCTGCTAACGGAGTAATTATTGCGTGCTTTTTAAAATAATGCGTATTCTGTCATTGTTGGATAGTATATGCATTTAATACGAACCAGGACAAGTTGATCTGTACAGTTATTCAAGTCTGTGATGTCCCAGTTTTATCTCGATTTGTCCATTCAATTGAGAGGGATGGGGGCCTCATGCCTCAGCGCCTCTTTTTTGTTTTCCTTAATTGCTGGGGACTGAAGCCAGCACCATCATGCTAAGCAACATTGCCTACACCCCCAGCTCAATGTCCACACTTCCCCCTTTTTTTAGAGGTGTCTCGCTCTAGTCCAAGCTGACCTGGAATTCACTAGACAGTCTCAGGGTGGCCTCAAACTCACCGCCATCAATCCTCCTACCTCTGCATCCCTGGTGCTGGGACTAAAGGCATGGGCTACTATGCCCAGCTTTAAAAAAAATATTTTATTTTTATTTATTTATTTGATAGAGAGAGAGAGAGAGAGAGACTGGGCACTCTAGGGCCTCCAGCTACTGCAAACGAACTCCAGATGCTTGTGCTACCTTATCTGACTAACGTGGGTCCTGGGAAATTGAACCTGAGTCCTTTGGCTTTGCAGGCAAACATAACCACTAGCAACCCCTCCTGCCCCGTTTGTTTGTTTTGTTGAGGTAGCGTCTCTCTCTAGCCCAGGATGACCTGGAACTCACCCTGTAGTCCTAAACTGGTTTCATACAACCATCCTCCTACCTTTGCTTCTCAAGTGCGGGCACTAAAAGGGAGCTCCACCGGTCCCGCCTACCCTCCATGTGTTAAAAGCCCTTCTAACACTGCTTCTCTGTGTCTCTCCAGGCATTCTGAGTGAGACGTTCACACTCACCTTCCTCACATCTGAGTCACTACTGAAGACCCATCAGGCTCTTGTTATAAATGAGGTCACAGTGACATTAGTTTAAGCTCATTTTTCCAGTTGGAAAATGTAGAATTTCTGCACTCCACCCTATTTCGTGTTCTCACCTTATTTCTGAGGAAAATTTGGCAGAAATATCCACCTACTTCTGGCTGGCTGATTGCAAATATCAAGGACAAGCCAACCAATTCACTCTGCACAAATGAGAAAAGGACACCCAGAGTCCAGATAGGCAGGCTGCGCGGAAACCATGTTCCCGGCCTCTCCTCTCTCAGCGTTCTCCCTCATGACCATCGACATTCCTGCGCCGGGGTGCTCTGGGCCATGTCTGCATGAGGCCCCTGCACAGCGCATAAGGCCCCAGGGCTCAGCGGCTGTTCTGTCTGTTCCTCCTGGCATCAGACTCTCCCGGGAAGTGTGGAGAATGGCCCCTGCCTACGTGCCAAAGGGCATAGAAAAGCCATGAACACAGCTCTTTCTGCTGATGCTGTCTTCTTAGCACAGGGTTCTGAAGCAGTGCTGAGGTTTGGCTGGGCCTTCCCCCCCCCCCCCAGCACCCTCTTCCTCCCTCTGCACATGTCCACATCAGGACACGGATGACCTTCACAACCCCAGCCTATCTGCCTGTCCGTCTTGGGGGCAGAAGGAAGAGTGGAAATTCACTTCTATTACAAAAGGATGGGAGTAGAGTAAGTTACTGTTTTTATTTGCAAGGAAAGAGAGGGAGAGAGAAAGAAAATGGGCATGCCAGGGCCTCCTGCCATTGCAAATGAACTTGATACATGCACCGCTGTGCATCTGGCTTTACATGGATACTGGGCTGAAGCTGGGCAGTCAGGCCTTGCACATAAGTGTCTTTAACTGCTAAGCCAACTCTCCCACCCTAGAGTGAGTTACTTTGTCACTATATTGACACACAGGTGTGCCCCGTTGGAAGCTGAGCAGATGCCTGGCTGCTCTGACAGGCTGTCTTCACAATCTCAGACCAGAAACATGGCAGGCCATCAGAGATAGCCCTAGCTCACCCAGGGCACATTAACTTGACTACTGGCAGTTCATGTTTAGTATAAAATTCAAACTGTGCTATATTCCAGCTGGTTTATAATGAGGTGTTCTAATTTGTTTGGAAAATCCAGGAATATTACTAATTTTATTAAGCAATTCAAATTTTCTAATGAAACACACAGACATACTTAAAAAAATCACAGTGTTGGGGGTTGCACTAGTGAGGCAAGAGCCATACTACCACAGAACTATGTATCCTGAGCCCTACTTTATCCCTCACTAATCACCTTTAAAATGCTAAATTAATAAACGGATTGGTTGCTAACTCAGTGGTATTAAACAGACTACAGTTCTGGAAGAGAAAAAGATATGCTATTTTTCCCAGGATGACATTCTTGGATATTATTGTCAAAATATTGTCTGATAGGAGAAAGCTGCAAAAATCATTAAGCTTCTTGTGTAATTACTATTTTCAAAATTTTCTACCCTTAACTATAAAAAAAATCCCTCAAGTCTTGTAAAGTATATTGATTTTTTTTTTTTTTGAGGTAGGATCTTCTTTAGCCCAGGCTGACCTGGAATTCACTATGAGGTCTCAGGCTGGCTGTAAACTCAGTGATCCTTGTATCCTCCTTCCTGGGTGCTAGAATTAAAGGCATGCACCACTATGACCACCTCAATTTCTTTTTTTTTTCTATTATTATTTATTAATTTGAGAGAGAGAAAGAGAGAAAGAGGCTGATAGAGAAAGAAGGAGAGAGAATGTGTGCACCAGGGCCTCTAGCCACTGCAAATGAACTCCAGACACATGTGCCATGTGCATCTGGCTTACATGGGTACTGGGGAATCAAACCTTGGTCCTTAGGCTTTGCAGGCAAGTGCCTTAACTGCTAAGCCATCTCTCCAGCCCCTCAATTTCTTTTTTAATCTGAACAGATACAATCCTTAAAATGATACTGATGCTTACTAAAATTCAAGATTTTTAAGAAGTATTTTAAGATTAAAAAATATTTATTTATTTATTTGCAAGGGGAGAGACAGAGAGAGAGAGAGAGAGAGAGAGAGAGAGAGAGAGATAAAGGCATACCAGGGTCTCTTGCCATGGTAAATGAACTCCAAATGCATGTGACACTTTGTGCATCTGGTTTTATGTGGGTAATGCAGAGTTGAACCCAGGCTGTCAGGTTTTGCAATCAAGTACTTTTAACCAGAGCCATCTCTCCATCCCTTTTAAGATTTTTCTTTTAAGTTAACTTATTTATTTATTTGAGAGAGAGAAAGAGGGAAAGATGCAGACAGAGAGAGAGAGAGAATGGGTGCGCCAGGGCCTCTAGCCACTGTAAACAAACTCCAGATGTGTGTGCCCCCTTGTGCATCTGGCTTACATGGGTCCTGGGGAATTGAATCTGGGTCCTTTGGCTTTGCAGGCAAATGCCTGAACTGTTAAGCCATCTCTCCAGCCCCCTTTTAAGATTTTTTGTTTGTTTGTTTTTTCAAGGTAGGGTCTCACTCTGTAGTCCAGGCTGACCTGGAATTCACTATGTAGTCTCAGGGTGGCCTTGAACTCACGGTGATACTCCTACCTCTGCCTCCCAAGTGCTGAGATTAAAGGCGTGTGCCACCACGCCTGGCTCCACTTTTAAGATTTTTTAAGAGTACATTTTATGCTGGAGAGATGGCTTAGCATTAGATGGTTCAGGCATTTGCCTGCAAAGCCAAAGGACCCAGGTTTGATTCCCCAGGACCCAAATAAGCCAGATGCACAAGGGGGCACACGCATCTGGAGTTCGTTCGCAGTTGCTGGAGGCCCTGGTGCACCCATTCTCTCTCTCCCTCTCTCTCTCTCTCTCCCTTCCTATTTCTGTATCTCTCTCTCAAATAAATAAATAAAAATAAAAAAGAGTACATTTTTATATGCTTTATGGATATCTACTTAAACTCAAATGTGTGTCTTGATTTTTCTAGGTTTTCTGATATAAACATGCCATAATGTGAAATGATATGTGGCAGGTTAATTTTACTACTTCAAAAAACTGGCCAGTTACACACAATTATTATAATTGGTAACTTGGGTACCAGTTCTTCCATGGAACAAAGCTAGAAGGAATTCCCTTTGTGATTTCTCCCTTGGGATATCTGGGTGTGGTTTGTTTTCCTCTCTGACTGGGACAAAGATACACAAGAAAATCTTCTACATGTAAAATTCCTTGTTCTTACAAAACAAGCTTAAGTGGGTAAAAATGAAAAAGGAAAAGAAAAAGAAAAGAAAAAGAAAAAAAAGTAGCCTGGCTTAATGTTTGCTTCTACTCCTTGCATATTTTGGATCTAATCCAGGTTAACCACAGGATAGGTATCTGCAGCAGTATATTTAAGCTACTGGCTTATAAGCATTTCAGTGGCTAAAGGTAAATAACAACATGTACATGTAAGAGAAACAGCAAGCAGTTACAAAGCATAATACGTTTTCTTTTTAAATCAGTGTAAAGGAAGCAAGAACCTAACATTGGCCACACACTCTTCAGAACCAAACAAAGGCTGTTTAGGTATTTTTCATAACAGCTATATTGACTCTCAAGTTTATTTTCAATTAAAAAGTCCTGTAAATTAGGAACTCTCATACAGTGGTGACAATCTTAAAAGTGTTATTGAGAGAAACTTCTGTATGTGGGCTTGCTTCCTGTGGCCACTTGGTTTGTGTGATGTCTTGCGAGGACACTCAGTGGCATGATTCTGCTTGTGTTCATGCTTAGAACAGCAGTCACCGGAGTTTTGTTCTTGATACAAGTAAGAGGAAAAATCTGCACTCACTTAGTTTTTATCTTGAAAACACTCCCTCTCAATTCCACCATTTGCTCATGTCGCACCTGAATAAAAGGGGATTCAGCTTGAGAAACTGGAACCTTTCTGCCATTGTGATATTTTTTTCTCCTAATTAAAATTCAGAGTATTAAACACAGTTGAATACATCCATGCACACATGACATGCTGTCATCACACACCGGAAGTACAGATCAAGAGCACCCGGCGACGACTCATTTCATAACATCATTAAAATTCATCATACCCAGTGTTTCTGAAGGCTTTGTCAAAGCAGATAATAACGTCCTGTCAGAAACGTGCAAACAGGAATTTATATTAAGCTGTCCTTCCTCTCTCTGTGTGGGAACCTAGTTGCAGTCCCAGCATATGGGCTCAGGGCTAAAGCTAAAACGGTTTGCAGGATCTTAATACTGTAAAATGTTATAAAAACAGAGTACTAAAAATGCTACATGAAAAATATTTGAGTAACTAGGTGGGGGTTATTCCTGGGAATAGCAATCGTGACTCTGTTGGAACAAGAGAAGTTGAAGTTGCAGTGTGTGAAGGTGCAGAGAGCTATGAGTCACATAGCATTTCACTCGGAATAGGTCAATGCTAAGCACTGCTTTTCCTTAAGAGCCTTAGGTATGTTTCATATATGTTTTCTCAGGAAAGAGAGTTCTCTCTTAAAATTTTTTTTTTTTTTTTCCTTTTCTATCCTGCTAAGTGAAGGTGCCTGGAGACAGACTTTACATGGTGGCTTTCTGAGTGTAGCCGCAAGAATGCTGTGCAGAATTTTGACAGCAGGAACACCTGCTTCTTCAGACTCGATACTTCTCTTTGCCATGCTCATTGATGACGCATATGTGCTGAAACAAGAAAAGATCAAAAACCATCAGCTCCTCAGCAAAACGCGAGGCACAGAAAACGTGACACAGTAACAACTGGATGCTGTCATGTAACTGGCTGTCGTTCGTTCAATCACATGTGTGTGTTTTCACATGCGTACAGAAGCCTAAGGAAGCCGCTCAGACGCTTGACAGGAGACTGTGGTTTCAGCTCTGAGCCTTGGCCTGTATCTGCCTTCCCGGTCTTGGAAAAGTAGCGACACCAAGGACACAGTATGGTATTCCCTCATGGAAACTGAAGCCGTTTACTGGTAAATGGCAACTACTTCAGTGCAGGGAGTTAAAACAACAACAACAAAACACCACCACTGCCGCCGTGGGACATACAACCTGAGCTCTTCCTGGACCTTTTGTGAATAGCAATGTGTTAAGATTTTTTTATTGCAAGCAGTAGAAATGGAGTCAGGTTAATGTAGGCCAAATAGTGGGGATATATTGGCAGCATGTGGAAGTAGCTCACAGAGTTCACGGAAGAGCTGAGGGGTGAAGCAGCTGGAATGCAAATGGAACTCCCCAAGACGCCAGCCTGCTGTGTCATGGACGCCCTGCGGGGCTCCAGCAGCTGACATCCATAAACCCGTGCTCTCTGGAACTTTTGGCTTAAGTTTCTAAGTTTCATTTTTATTTATTTTTAAGTATATTTTATTTTATTTATTTATTTGAGAGTGAGAGAGGAGAGAGAGAGAGAATGGGTGCGTCAGGGCCTCCAGTCACTGCAAACGAACTCCAGATGCATGTGCCACCTTGTGCATCTGGCTTGCGTGGGTCCTGGAGAATTGAACCTGGGTCCTTTGGCTTTGCAGGCAAACCCCTTAACTGCTAAGCCATCCCTCCAGCGCCAAGTTTCTAATTTTTAGTACTGAGACACTGACTGGTCATTTTGGGCAAGACGCTTATCTCTAGATCACTCAGGGTTGACCACAGTCACACAGTTGAGCCACGCTGGAGATCTGTTTGTGTGTTGAGGCCACGTCCTCAAAGGAGAAATGGTTCTGAGACACATGCCACTGTAAGAAGAACCTATTAAAATCTGGGCACTAACATGAAATACCTTATTGAATGTTGGCTGCTTATTAAGAATGGTTGAGGGCTGGAGAAATGGCTTAGAAGGTAAGGTGCTTCCCTGCAAAGCCTAAGGACCCAGGTTTGATTCTCCAGGACCCACATAAGCCAGATGCACAAGGTGGCACATACATTTGGAGTTCGTTTACAGTGGCTGGAGGCCCTGGTGCACATTCTATCTCTTCCTTTTTGCCTCTTTCTCTCTCTCTCCCCCTCTCTCAAATAAGTCAATAAAATATTTTAAACAATTACAAAAAAGACTGGTTGAGCATATGTGAATGTCTACAGAGAAAAGTCAGTGTGGGGCCATGTCCTGCTTTTTGCTTCCTGTTTCATCAGTATCACATACAGAGAAGCATCACGGCGTTCTCCCATCCTAATGCCTGCATTGATGGTAGCAGGGGAATTAATTGGTAGTACCATGAAAAGTGTCCAATGTATTCTTGACACAAAAGATATCCTATTAATAGCAGTCACCATTATCACTATTCCAATTATTATTATTATTATTATTATTGGTTTTTCAAGGTAGGGTCTCACTCTGGCACAGGCTAATCTGGAATTCACTATGTAGTCTCAGGGTAGCCTTGAATTCATGGCAATCCTCCTACCTCTGCCTCCCAAGTGCTGGGATTAAAGGCATGCACCACCATGCCTGGCTTTATTCCAATTATTTTAATGTTTTATTTTAATGTTTAATTGATGTCCCTGTTAAATTCTTACACAAAGAGGATCAGGGTTTGTATGGAAGACTTACGTTCAGATCTCTGAAGTATTCATTGTAGTCTAAGGCATATCCCACCACAAATACATCTGGTATCTCAAATCCGGCATCTTAGCAGAAACAGAGGAAGAAAGAAAATTTAGTCCAGAGCATGTCTGTACACTATTGCCATATGTTGCGGCATTTGAGCTGTGGGCAGAGGTGAGTGAGAAGTGGTAAGTAATGTGTAGGCAAAACCCAGAAGGTGCCTGGACCAGAATGACTATTTGGGCAGACAGACCCCTGGACGCCCCCCCCCCCCCCCCAGTGTATTGCTGAGAAAGGGCTCAGGAGGCCCACGAATGAGGTCTTCCTGGACGCCAGCACCCTGCAACGACCACGCCCAAGGAAACACCCTGAGCGCATAATGGGCCATTCAAAGAGACAGCACCGCAAAGCGCTGCGGCGAGGGGTGCCACCCAGAGCAGCTGGGACCACTTCTCCCACGGAATCACTGTCCTCAGCTGGTTGAAGGGCTGGGAAGCAAAACCTGGGAGCAAGATGAAAAGAAAAGGGGTCGCTCAGTTGGAGGGAGGAACCCTAAGGGTTATCTTGAGTCCATAAAGCAGAGGACACTAATTAGCTTTTTATGTATAATGAAGGGAGAGAGAAAGAGAGAGGGGAATTGGATTTCAGTGCAGCCCAAGGTACTTGGGTTCAGCAAAAGAAGATGTTGTGGAAAGGATGATTTTTATCAAGGCGCAATCATTCTCTCTCCAGAGATCTTCCCACAGAATAAATGTGCCTTGGCCCAATGGTTTTCAAATGTTCTTCAGTATTTTGGAAACTTGTAAGTGTTTATCATAACATAACAGCAGAAAGAAGTGTTTGCTCATGTGTATGAAAGTGTACTCTGGCTGGGTGTAGTGGTGTACACCTTTAATCCAAGCACTGGGGAGGCTGTGGTAGCAGGATTGACTTGAGGTCGTCCGAGGTCAGCCTGGGCTACAGTGAGAATATACCTCAAAACAAAACAGAAAAAAAAAAAGAGGGTATATTTTGGGATAGCTTGTGTGCTAGGATTTGCATAAGAGCATGGCCAGCTATCTGCATGGTTGCTATGTCCCACCATTCTGATCTCTATGGCCCAGCATATTTTCACATGGAGGATCCAACTGGCTCCTACTTACAGAAAGTGTGAAAGGTGAAGGGTTAGTTTCTAGGGGCCTGCCACCCAATAGGGATCCTGCTTGAGTGCCCCTAACTGCTGCTCTGTTTTGAAAAAAAAAATTAAATATTTATTTATTTGCAAGCAGAGAGAGGAAGGAAGGGAGGGAGGAAGAGAGTGAGAATGGGTGCACTAGGACTTCCTGCCACTGAAAATGAACTACAGATGCATGTGCCACTTTGTGCTTCTGGTTTTATGTGGGCACTGGGGAACTGAACTCAGGCAGGCAGGCTTTGCAAGTAAGCACCTTT
Source organism: Dipus sagitta (assembly GCA_036346955.1). Classification (NCBI taxonomy): domain Eukaryota; kingdom Metazoa; phylum Chordata; class Mammalia; order Rodentia; family Dipodidae; genus Dipus; species Dipus sagitta. The sequence continues at coordinate 157,564,839 of CM070773.1, forward strand.
AAAGCTAACTGCGGAGCCAGCTCCCAAGCCCCTTGTGTTGTCTTTTTTTTTTAATATTTTTTTTTTTGGGGGGGGTTTCGAGGTAGGGTCTCACTCTAGCCCAGGCTGACCTGGAATTCACTATGTAGTCTCAGGGTGGCCTTGAACTCATGGCCATTCTCCTACCTCTGCCTCCCAAGTGCTGGGATTAAAGGCACGTGCCACTATGCCCAGCTTATTTTTATTTATTTATTTATTTGAGAGAGAGAAAGAGAGAATGGGCACACCAGAGCCTCCAGCCATTGTAAACAAACTCCAAACGCATGCGCCACCTTGTGCATCTGGCTTACGTGGGTCTGGAAAATTGAACCTAGGTCCTTTGGCTTTGCATGCAAGTACCTTAACTGCTAAGCCATCTCTCCAGCCCCTGTATGTCTTTTTGAGACAGGGTCTTAGCTGGCCTTGAGCTCATGAAAACTCCTATCGCAGCCTGAGTTCTGGGATTACCAGCATGCACCACCATTGGATATGTTTGAAATGATATGTTTACAACCTGATCTACTGAATGTCTTATATAATTTCCTTATGAAATTTATGTTTCACAATCTCACATAACCGCATGACATGCAGATTGGATACTCAAGGCCAGTAACCTATGGGAGCGTGCTTGGTGTTGGGTCCATCCACCCAGAAGTAACATGTGTTCGTTCAGCGATCCAGCAGGGGAGGCTGTTTTTATAATGAAGAGACCCTGGCACATGACCCATCCATACCGTGCCTCTCTGTCTAATATTTGTTCAGCTTGCTGATTGGAATTGGAGCCAAATTCTCCTAGGGGTTTTAGAGCAAATGTAAGAAAAATCTGAAATTTGCCTCATGTCAGAAAAAAAAAAAATCACCTCTAGTGCTAGAACAATAAACAACTCGGTGGCTTATTGAGCCCTTCTTGCATTGGAGCCAGTTGTATAGCAGGGAGGAGGGAAAGGTCCGCCAGGTGGGGAAGCCCCCAGAACACGTGTCTGAAGTCAAGCTTGACAATGGTGTCTAGAGAGATCTGCTGGCTCGTGCCTTGGGTTTCTGAACTTCTGTTTGAAGGTGACAGGGAGGTACCTCAGACATCCTCTTGTGTGTGCTGAAATTCAGTCTGGCTGAAAGGCATATTGTCTGGAAGCTGGTAGGAGAATCCTGCTAAACCTCTGGAGCGGCTCTACGATTGGTGGGAGCAGCTGCCAGTCAGGGATCTTATGTGTCTGAATCAATCCAGGAGAGCAAGTCATTCTCTACTCTCAAACTGATCAACTGCATAAAACCTAACAAGAGAAAACATCCTGGGCTGGAGAGGTGGCTCAGCAGTTAAAGGCACTTGCTTGCAAAGCCTGACAACCTGGGTTGGATTCCCCAGTGCCCATGTAAAGCCAGATGCCCTAAGTGGCACATGTGTCTGGACTTTGCAGTGGCAAGAGGTCTTGGCATGTCCATTCTCTCTCTCCCCTGTCTCTCTCTCTCTAGTAAATAAAAATATTTTAAAGAAAAATATTCAATAAACCTGGGTATGGTAGAACTTATCTGCAACCCCAGCACTTAGGAAGCTAAGGCAGGAGGGTTCGAGGCCAGCCTGGGCCACACAGCTGAGTTCTGCACCGGTCATGGCAAAACAGTGAGATTATTTACAAAACAAAACAAAACAAATCCAATATACAGTTCCTTAATCTTTTTTTTTTTTTTTTTTTTTTTTTTGAGGTAGGGTTTCACTGTATCCCGGGCTGACTTGAAATTCACTATGCGGCCTTGAACTCACAGTGATCCTCTTACTTCTGCCTTCCAAGTGCTGGGATTAAAGGGGAGTGCCACCCACAGGCAGCTGCTTCCTCAGTGTTCTAGCCTCCTTCAGAAGTAATGAATTAGTGGGATTCTCACATGGAATGTCATCAAGTGGGAAACAAATAATTCTTCTGCCCAAAGCCCAACACACCAGTGCCAGAAAAACTACCCACAACACTCACAGTCAGGTCTAAAGCCGTCACTCCTGGTGGTTCTCTTCACCAACAAACTGCCATTAAAAAGAAATTGCTTTAGTCATTCCAACAAAGTGTGAATTGCAAAGAGAATTACACAACGCTCACTACCTATATTCCCCTCCTGCCTGTGGAGCCCTCTGTTGGTCCCTGCTCTTGGTACCGTAGCCTTGTCTCAACGGTTCTGGACAAAAGGCAGAGATGAGCAAGGGTCCAGTTCTCACCCAGCTGCTCAAGGAGGCATGTGAAGAGGGGCTGTCAACAGGCACAGGGGTCCTCCCCTCTTGCTTCTCAGGCTAGCCACCAGATGGGCTATTTGCCAATGAGGTCAAACCAAAGCAGGCACAGGGGCAGTGGTTTGGGGCAGTGTCCGGTGTTGGAGGGGCAGTGTCCAGTGTCAGGGCCTGTCTTGGGCTTGTCTGGAAGGACAGAGAGCACAGCGCTGTGATGTCACTCACCTGGCCACCTTCACCATGTTGGGCTTGTATTTCTCTATACTGCCGAGCAGGGCCGTCATGGTCCTCCCAGTTCCAACAACGTCCTTCCCAAGAAAGCAGGCAAGCTTAACTCAACGTGTTTGCCCGTCATCACAAACTTTTCAGCCAGAGAGATGTTCTTTATTAATCATGCATGTTAAATGCAAATGCTAACCCCCAAAGTAGGAAACAGGGTGGGTTATTTCTTTTCTGGGAGCCGAGATGGGGACTAAATTAGGGAATATTTTCTTCTTCACCCTGAAGCGGCAGTGAAGGATCTCACTGGGGCCCTGGAGAGCCTGTGGGGCTCCTCCTTGCTGAGGGCGCGGGACTCGTCAGCGCACATCCAGGGACTAAATTTGGCCCTGAGGTTATGTTACACAATACAAAAGGCGCATGAATTTTCATGGGCAGGAGATGTACATCTGCATACGCTGAATGGATCAACACCTCCCTGGCCTCCCACTCAATAGGGGATGCCGTGGCTGGGAAGAGAGATGTGTCTGGCAGCAGCTGGTGAGGGCCCTGAGTGCGGAGGCCTCTGGGCCGCAGGGAGCCCAGGATCTCCTCTGCAGATGAGCTGTGCCGCCCGACTGCTGCAGAAGGGGCTGCCGTGACCTAAGGTCCCCGGGACAGAACTCAGCTGTCAGGAGCTGATTACCAGCATGACAGGTCTGTGTCTAGCCAGGGTTGGGCAGTTCCCGGAGGCTCTACATTACAGGTTCTGTGGACCCAGAAGAACAGGGCACACCTGAGGCCACACAGGTCACTGCAGGGAAAAAAAAAAAAAAAAAAAAAGCCCAAGAAGAAAAAGTTCTCTGAGTTCTTGCCAGCTGGTAGGACTGGCTGCTTGCTGCAGAGTGAAGCTCGGCCGCTGGCGGTACACGTCCACTGGGGTCAGAGGACGGTCTTTTTCTCCTGTTTTTCCTCCCACTTTGGTTGTTGTTTGTTTGTGTTCAGGGTAGGGCTTCACTCTGGCCCAGGCTGACCTGGAACTCACTCTGTAGTCCCAGGCTGGCATTGAACTCACAGCGATCCTCCTCTTACCTCTGCTTCGTGAGTGTTGCAATTAAAAGTGTGTGCCACCATGCCGGCTTTTTTTTTTTTTTTAAACAACACAAAAATAAATTTTAAAAAATCACAACTTTCTCTTAGATTGTCATTTTTAGTTGAATTATGATTTTAATGCTGAAAGAACATGAGAACTGATGGTGAGCATTAAAGGGCATTAGGTACGGAGAGTTTTAAACTTGGTGTTTCCGTTAAATAAATGTAACGGTGGATTACTGGTTCTGAGCATCACAGCCTGATTCACAAGTGGGTGTAAGAATCAACTTAGGCAGATGCGAAACTGGATATAAAACAAGACTATGCACCACACAACAGTCATTGCAAAGCATTGATTCTAAATTATTTGAAGCGAGTGATTACAGTTGGTTCCTAATCAGTGAGTCTGAAAAGCCATGCACACAGTGGGACTCAACAGTTGATAAGTTGGATAAACAAGTTCAGTGTTGTAAAACTCACCATTAAATATTTTTTTTCAACTTTCAAATACAGAAAAGAAAAGCCAGCTTACCTCAACAATAAGAACATTCTGAAAAACAAAAAAAAAAAAAAACACAAAGCCATATTTTAGAACATGATGAAACTCGGGCTCACAAGATAAATGCACGCTTTGCTTATTGATAGAATTTCACAATGTGCTTAGCTGGTCCACCCCCATCTAATTCAAGCAATCAGAGTTAATCTAAGTAGTTCAGGTTCATTTTGACAACCCCCCAGGAATCACTTGGTGTTGTATTTTAGTGTCTATATTCAGGTTAGTAGCAGACTTACATTAGACTCTGTCACCTGTCTGAAAAGATATAAAGTCATCACATCTGAATAACTCCAGCACATGTCCCCTCCCAGCATTTCTGGGATGCCATCTTTATGCAGAGCTCACCAGGAGACTGTGTGACTGGTGGGGTCACTCTGCAGATGGACCACTTATTTACCTATATGGGCCCTATTCCCCTGAGCCATTCCAATCCCTGGGGACTCAGCATCTACACTTGGATTTCTGACCCTGAGAAAAGGTTGGCCTAGAGAAAGAGCTGCAAGGGAAAGGCCTGACTTGTTCTTTTATTGACATGGTCAGATCTCTTGCTATTTTCAAGATATTCTACTTTCCCCTTAAGAACACTGATTATGTTCATTTTAACTTCTTGCTTCATAGAGTCCTTCCTCATTAGATTCCAAATGCCATGCACTGGGACTAATATCTGTCTGGTTCACACTGCCTTCCCAGACCCTATCATAATGCCTGCACCTAGATGCTCAATAATCATTTGTTGAAAGCATAATAGATGATTAAGCTTATTAGTGAATTAAAGTCAACCAATTAACTGAATTAGTTGTAACATGCCAATGCTGTCCCACCAAATTATGACTGTGTTACTATGCAGTTCCAATAACTAATTGTTAAGAATATTTTATTTTTTAAAAAATTATTTTAGCCGGGCATGGTAGTGCATGCCTTTAATCCCAGCACTTGGAAGACAGAGGTAGGAGAATTGCTCGTGAGACTAATTCCAGGTCAGCCTGGGCTAGAGTGAAACCTTACCTTGAAAAACCGACACACACATATATATATATATATATATATATATACATATATATATATGTGTGTGTGTGTGTGTGTGTGTGTGTATATATATATATATATATATATATATATATATATATATATATATATAATTTGTTTGAGAGAGAGGGAAGGAAAAAGATGCAAATAGAGAGACAGAGAGAATGGGTGCACCAGGGCCTTTAGCTACTGTAAACGAACTCCAGATGCATATGCCACCTTGTATATCTGGCTTATGTGGGTTTTGGGGAATGGAACCTGAGTCCTTTGGCTTTATAGGCAAATACCTTAACATCTTAGCCGTCTCTCCAGCCTGAGTATTTTCTGAAAGCAACAGGTTCTTCTTTTTTGGGAGGTTATTTAGCTTACTTTTCATTTATCCCTCTGACATATCACATTTTAAATATTGGATAAAATCTTACACAATTTCTTTTTTAAAATTTATTTATTTATTTATGTTTTGTTTTGTTTTGTCTTGTCTTGTCAAGGTAGGGTCTCAGTCTAGCCGAGGCTGACTTGGAATTCACTATGTAGTCTCAGGGTGGCCTTGAACTCATGGCAATCCTCCTACCTCTGCCTCCCTTGTGCGCTGGCTGGGATTAAAGGCGTACGCCACCATGCCTGGCTTTCAATTTATTTTTATTTTTAATATATATATATTTGACAGAGAGGGAGAGGGAGGGAGAGAGAGAGAGAGAGAGAGAGAGAGAGAGAGAGAGAATGGACACACCAGGGCATTCAGTCTTTGCAAACGAACTCCAGATACATATGCCACCTTGTGCATCTAGTTTATGTGGGTTCTGGAGAATCGAACCTGGGTCCTTTGGCTTTGCAGGCAGGCAGGCACCTTAACCGTTAAGCCATCTCTCCAGATCCCACAGTCAATTTCTTATTTATAGCTGATATAAAAGAGATTTAATTAATAAAAAATGCTAACTATTCACCCAGCCAGCCAGCAGTCCAGCTCAATCTGCATTTCCATAAGCCAACCAGGTAGAAACCCCTTTCTGTGTTTCGCTCTCAGGTATGGTATTTTATTACAGTCACTAAAATATTACTTTTATCATTAAGGTATAAAATTATATTGTCCACATTTGAATTCATTGTATACTGTCATGTTCAGTGATCATGTCATCATATCCTCTAAGAATATCAGTGACAGAAGTCCTCTTGGCACTTTGAACATTATTTGCTATGTCCTTAACTCAGTCCATAGTACTTACTTTGGGCTCCGTATTTTTAGTTTGACTGAGGCTTACCAATTGTAATGGTTTCTATTTATTGGCGACCTGACAGGATCTAGAATAACAGCAAAGAGTCTCTGGGCGTGTCTGTGAGGAAGGATCTTAGTTAGGTCAGCTGAGGTGGGAAGTCCCACCTTAAGTGTGGATGGTACCACTCCATGCTCTGGGGTCCTGGCCTGAGCACCGGCATGCATCACTCTCCGCTTTCTCGTTAAGGACTGGATGTGACCCGCTGTATCAAGCTCATCTCACCATGTCTGCCCGCCAGGATGGACTATAACCTTGAGCTGTGAGCCAAAATAAACCTTTCTTCCCTGAAGTTGCTTCTGGTCAGGTGTCTGGTCATAGGAATGAGACAGTAACCAATATGCCAACCAAGCCTATTTTAATCAGTCAGGATATTTGGAGAATGTTGTGATTAGCTGAGTTTCCGAGTCCACATTATCTTTGTGGATCAATTTTATAAAGAAAGGTTTTTCTAAAATGTGGTAGTCTGCATTCTTCTCTAATTAAGTACAGAACACTGAGTAATTTTTTTTTATACTTTAGAACTTTGCAAACAGAAGCATCATCTTTGAAAAGATCAGCTATGAATGACTCTGAGAAAGAGTAGGGGTAGGAAGGTGAGGGAGGGGGACTAGGAACTGCACGGATCCTGAGCTGGACTGTCAGAATCACTCCAATACACTTTAAGCTTGCAAGGTCTTCAAGAAAATCATCCCATCCCTTCGCCTCTCCTTTCTCTAAGTTTTGTTTCCAAAAGACAGGTAGTCACTTTAAACTTTTTTTAATGTGTGTGTAGTAGGCATGTATGTACATATACATGTTAGTATGTGTGTACACATGTACACGTGTGCATATATGTGTGCAAGTGTGCAGACACATATGAGTATATGGGTGTGAAGGCCAGAGGACAACCTTGGGTGTTATTCCTCAAGAATTCCATCCACCTCCTTTTTTTTATGTAGGGTCTCACTCTAGCCCAGGATGACCTGAAATTCTCTATGTAGTCTCAGGGTGGCCTCAAGCTCACAGTGATCCTCCTACTTCTGCCTCCTGAGTGCTGAGATTAAAGATGTGTGCCACCACACCTGGCTGTACTTCTGTATTTCTAATATATGCATGTATTTTACATTCCTAATTAAAATTACATTCCTAATTTTAAAAATGTTTTTGTAGTACTGGGATTTGAATATAGGGCCTCAGGAATGCTAGATAAATGCTATGTCCTCAGGGTAATATGCTTTTTATACTTATTTTATTTATTTATTGTTTTAGTTTTTCAAGGTAGGATTTCCCTCTAGCCCAGGCTGACCTGGAATTCACTATGTAGTCTCAAGATAGCCTTGAACTCATGGCGATCCACCTACCTCTGCCTCCTGAGTGCTGGGATTAAAGGCGTGCACCACTATGCCTGGCTTTTATGTTTACTTTTTTAAAAAATATTTTAGTTACTTATTTGAGAGAGAGAGGCGGATAAGAGAGAATGGGCACACCAGGGCCCCTAGCCACTGCAAACAAACTCCAAACACATGCTCCACTGTGTGCATCTGATTTACATGGGTAATCGAACATGAAGCCTTAGGTTTTGCAGGCAAGTGCCTTAACCGCTAAGCCATCTCTCCAGTCCCATTTTTAATTTTCTATTTATTTAATTAGTTTATTTTAATGTGTGTGGGGGGAGTTAGAGGAAGAGAATATGGATGGCATACCAGGGCTTCTTGCCATTGCAAATGAACTCCAGATGCATGCACCACTTTTTTGCGACTGCCTTACGTAGGTACTGGGGACTCAAATTCAAACTGTTAGGCTTTGCAGGCAAGTGCCTTTAATTTCTGAGCTATCTCTCCACCCTAATACCATGTCTTACATAGCTGTTTTATTTTGTATATATGATCTTTAAAATTTCTAAACATATTCAATTGAAAACAGTAAAATTTTCTTCCCTTTCTCCATTTGTCCCTTCTTTCTTTCTTTATTTATTTATGTTTGTTGGTTTCAGGGGTGAAACCCCAAACCTGAACTCTATTACTGTGCTAGACTTAAAGCCCTAAGATTTTCTAAACTTTTTTCTTTTTTTCGGTTTTTCGAGGTAGGGTTTTGCTCTAGCCCAGGGTCACCTGGAATTTACTATGTGGTCTTAGGGTGACCTTGAACTCAAGACAATCCTCTTACCTCTGCCATCCAAGTGCTGGGAACCACGCCCGGCAAGATTTTCTAAACTTTTCATGTGTATTCAAATATTTAACTAATTTAAAGTGTTTATGTAGTTTAAAATAGATTGTTTATCATGACATTTTCTATTATGTATAGCCAAAATATCAAATAAACAAAAACATATTCTTAATATCACATAAAGCCAATTCCATATTCAAATATTCTCCAGTTGTCCTTAAAATGGTCTATGTAGCTTTAAAAAAATTTTTTTTTTAATCTAAGACCATACATTGGATTTTATTTTGGCTTGAATGTGTTCTCCAAAGTTCCTGGACCTGAAGCTTAATCCCCAGTGCAACAGGGTTGTAAGGTGGGGCCCAGTGAAAGGTGATTCAGTCATGACTGTTCTGCCCTCAAGAGTGGATTACTGTCATTACTTCAGGGCTGGCTTAGTTGCCGTAAAACGGATTGTTGCAAAAGCAAAGTAGGTCCCCGTTTGCTTCCTCACTCACCTCTCTTGTCTTTCCCCCTTCCAAGGGATGATGCAATGCCAAGGCTCTAGCAGAGGAGAGGGAACTGTCCCAACTTGGGAAGCACTTCTTGAACCAGTGACTAAGGAAACTAATGTCTGTGTGGGTTGATGTATCAAGATTAGACCCACGAGCCCATCCTTACACGGGTGGCACATAACCCAGAGACCGACAGGTAGTAAGTAGGAGGTGACTAAGAAAGGCCTGGAGGTGCAGGCACGCTGGTGACCCCAGTACTCGAGAGGCTGAGGCCGGGGGATTGTGAGTTCTAGGTCAGCTAGGATACATAGTAAGGTTCTGTCTCTCTCTAAAGAAAACAAAAGAAGAGAAGAGAAGGAAGCAAGGGGAAAGCCTGTGGCATGAACAGTTTTGACATCATTTCTTTCATTTTCTGTAGCTCACCCTGCTTACAACACATCACGCCCATCTTTCCCTAATAATCTGCAATTCCTCTCTAGCCAACCCTTCATTGCTCTCTACTGTGTTTAGTTTTGCTCAAAGCGGTCTTCTGAAATTCCCATTTTCGGAGTGGGCAACCTTGGAAAATGTTTTCCAGAACATACTGTGCCTCCAAACACTTCCCATCTGATAACTCTGATCACCGAATCTGAGATGTGTGCCAGTTACTGACTTAGTCATCTCATCACACCTCGCTCACTTCCTCCCAGAAAGCCAGTAAAATCTGCGGGGGCTGCAGGAGAACGCTGCGTGAGGACGCTGCAGCGTGTTCTCGACTCTGGCACGGTTCTGATCAGAGCCCACTGCAGTGAGTTCCCTGATGAAAAAGACAGCAAGAAAGAAGGAAACAGACACATGCAAATAACTCTCTGGCTCTTAAAATCTGTGGAAACACGAAATGATTTAGACCCTCTACTGTCTAATCGGCAGTAACAATTTTTGGGCTGTGGCCCCTCAGTCAGAGGGATGGGCGTGGTGAGGCTGGGCCTGATGGTGGCTGCTGACCATGGAGCAGGAGTGTGGATATACCCCACAGAGAAAGGAATGTCCTTCAGTGTTTCATTTCATATGATAATTTATAAGCTTGCCAGAGTCATCAGTCAGTGGGCACTTCCACTATTGTTCTTAGCCTAGTCAGATGCAATAAAAAAAAAAAAAAAGGAATGATTTAAACAGTTAAGGCAGCCAAGGGGGGAAGTTTGGCAAGTCTAATGCTCCATTCTGGCATTTGATTAGAAGCTTGTTTGGGGGTGGGGAGCATGTCTCCTGAAATCTTGCACCAAACCTGCACAGCTGTGTTTCCTCATTGCCAGATATGGGCTTGTTTCCATGCATTTGGTTTTCTTCCACCCTTTCAGAGATTTCTCCAGAACACGAACAAAATCTTCCTGCTTTAATGGATGCACACATTTTATGAAGTGCCAGGATGAAATCAACTTTGAAAAAAAAAAATCAGCCCCAGAGTGTGTTGTGCAGACAGCTTAAACACACCGAGGAAACACTTTTAACATTGTGAGCCCGAGAGGCCATTTAACTGGATGGTGGAGGACTCCCTTTCTTCAACAGCACTGACCTATTTAGAGCCATGACTCAGCCAGTCGCCCTTGGAAGTGGAATAAGAAAGAAGACAGAAAGGAGAGGGAAGGAGAAAGAGAGAAAAAGAGAGGGTCCTTTTTCTTAATCTTTTTGTTTGTTTGTTTGTTTCGTTTTCTGTTTGTTTTTCCAGGTAGTCTCACTCTAGCTCAGGCTGACCTGGAATTCACTCTGCAGTCTCAGACTCCATGTCTTTAGAAGTTATCCCACACAGCTGGGGAGCTGGGCAGGTGAGCTGCTTGTACAGGTTCCTCCAGGGCTTCCAGAAGCAAATGTTATCAAAAACCCTTTGCATCCCTCCCCTTCATGTCTGGCTCAGCTCTTCCTTTTCCCACCCCAACTTTGCATACACAGGCTCTCACGCTCATTTTGCACATGTAAGCTCTCATGCTCACTCTGCACATGTAAGCTCTCATGTTCACTTTGCACACACAGGCTCTCATACTCACTTTGCACACGTAGACTCTCACGCTCACTTTGCACACACAGGCTCTCATACTCACTTTGCACACGTAGACTCTCACGCTCACTTTGCACACACAGGCTCTCATGCTCACTTTGCACAAGCAGGCTGTCACGCTCACTTTGCACACACAGGCTCTCATGCTCACTCTGCCAACACCTAACTCCCAAGGGCCTCCCCTCCCTTCTTGCAGCTCCTACTAGGTTCACAGGTCTGGAGCACGGCTACATGATGTCAGCTCTGCCCAGACACTCGACGGCTCCCCTTTGCTTCTCTGAGCAACTTCTACTCTTTATTGAGATAATGTAGTCAAGAAACTCAAACCAATGTACTTTAGAATTCCTTGTTTTTGACTCGTTTCCCTTTTTTGACACAGGTCCAATCCTGTACATTTTTCCCACTTCTCCTTTCTTCTCCCAGTCCACCCTGCTTTCCCTCCTCCTTCTGTGTTATTCCCAGATCATCACCATCCTTTAAGATTATGATAGTTCCTTGGGCTGGAGAGATGGCTTAGCGGTTAAACGCTAGCCTGTGAAGCCTAAGGACCCCGGTTCGAGGCTCAATTCCCCAGGACCCACGTTAGCCAGATGCACAAGGGGGCGCACGCATCTGGAGTTCCGTTTGCAGTGGCTGGAAGCCCTGGTGCGCCCATTCTCTCTCTCACTCTCTATCTGCCCCTTTCTCTCTGTCGCTCTCAAATAAATAAATAAAAATGAGCAAAAAAAAGTTTAAAAAAAAAGATTATGATAGTTCCAAGAATCTTCTCTTGTTTGTATTTTTTAAAGCCCAAACAAAGGGGTTTGCTCTGAAAAGACTTAGGAAGCTCTCCCCTGGGTGCTGTGCTTTGAAAGGGAGAAAGCATGGGCAAGTCCATGGCAGGCTAGTAACATGATAAATTAACTTCAGTGAAAATTTATTGATGGACATAAACTGTATGGTGAGTGTATCAGAAAGGAGAGTTAGAGGATGACTTACATCAACCCTGCCAACCATGTGGACATTTATTACACTTTAAGACTTTCTTCTACAACTATGAAAGGAAGCTGAGTGTCTTGTCCTTTCAAGCTTGTTCTAGCTGGTGTATGTTCCACATGATTGGGAAGGATCTGGAGCTTCTGAAATTTCTGCTTCTCAAACTCTCCCTGGACAGACAGGGCCGAAGAACAGGTACATGCATGCCTGCTGGGGTTTGGATGTAAAATACCACCCTCCCAAAGGCTCAGGTGCCCCTGGGTGGTGGTGTTCCTGAGAGGTGACTGGCTCATGAGGGTGCTAACTTTACAAGTGGGATATCAGGAGGTAGCACCTGGTTGGCTTTTGGAGTATGTGCCCTGACCCCTATGCTTGCTGGCTGTCATGAGCTGAGCACACCCTTCCTCTGTCATACCCATCATGACATTTTGCCTCATACAAGCCTGGAGACCATGGAGCTGATGGGCCATGGACTGAAACCTCTGAAACTGTGAGTTAAAATAAATCGTTCCTCTCTTAAGTTGTCTTCTTAGGTATTTTGTCATAGCAGTGCAAAGTTTGATTAACATCACCCTGTTATGTGGCGAAGGACAAGGACATTCTAAACGTGAAGTGAAAAAAACTTCTCACTTTAAAAATTTTTATTTTTGTACTTGAGAGCGCGAGAGAGAGGCAGATAGAGAGAGAGATTGGATGCACTAGGGCCTTCAGCCACTGCAAACTCCAGACACATATACTTACTACCTTATGCATCTGGCTTACGTGGGTCCTGGGGAATCAAACCTGGGTCCTTTGGCTTTGCAGTCAAGTGCCTTAACTAAGCTATCTCTCTACCCCCTACATTTTTTTTTTTTTTTTTTATGGTGCTGGGTATGGAATCTAGAGCCTTGTACATGCCAGGCAAGCACTCAACCACTCAGCTATGCAGTGGCCCTTTTAAGCTCCTCTTTTCACCCTTAGCTATGCAGGACCCACTTCCCCAACCTCCTTCTTTGAGCTTCTTACAAGTCCAAAGACTTTGTGCTCCCCTCAGCCTCCACTCCCTCTCTCAACACTTTTCTCCTCCAACCCTAAACTCACTCAGCTGGCTGATGTGTGCTTTCTATTCCTACACTCATTAACTTTTGCCAACCTCCAAAGTATCCTCTGAGGCAGCCAAAGAATTCTTCTTGAAACACAGACTGGAGCATATCACTTGCCACTAGAAGCCTTGACAATTTGGCTTAAATTTAACATTTCCTTCTGCCACATCCTCTCTCAAAATTAACCTAAAACTTCTTTGTGATTTCTTAAAAATTATTTATTTATTTAGTTGCAAGCAGACAGAGAGATAGGAGAGAGACAGACAGAATGGGAGCACCAGGGCCTCCAGCCACTATAGGTAAACTTCAGACACGTGCATCATTTTGTGCATCTGGCTTACATGGGTCCTGGGGAATTGAACCTGAGTCCTTTGGCTTTGCTAGCAAGTGCTTTAACCAATAATCCATCTCTCCAGCCCTTCTTTGTGATTTTTATTTTTATTTTAGAGAGAAAGAGAGTGAGGGAGACAGAGAGAGAATTGGCACACCAGGGCCTCAGCTACTGTAATTGAACTCCAGACTCTTGTGCCACCTAGTGGTCATGTGCAATCTTGCACTTGCTTTACTTTTGTGTGTCTGGCTTACATGGGATCTGGAGAGTCAGACATGGGCCTTTAGGCTTTGCAGGCAAGCACCTTAACTGCCAAGCCATCTTTTTAGCCTATGATTTTTTCTTTATATTATTTATTGATGTATAAGAGAGAGAAAGTCAGAGAGAGGGAGAGAGAGAGAGAGAGAGAATGTGCATGCTAGGGTCTCTAGCCATTGCAAACAAACGAGATGCATGCTTCACCCTGTGCATCTGGCTCCATGTGGGCACTGGGGAACTGAACCTGAATTCCCCAGGCTTTGCAGTCAAATGCTTCAAGTGCTGAGCCATCTCTCCAGCCCTTCTTTGTGATTTTCTGTGTAAGAAGGATACGATGCACTCACTGGTTAACACATATTTCTTCCAGTCTATGGTGGACCAGGCTGTGTGTATTATGTTGGACACAAGATGGTAAACAAGGTTGTCTCTCCCTGCACAGTTATAAAAACTCCAAATATGAGATCTGTTATTATTAATAATAATAATTAACCTCCAAATAACAGGGAAGGTCATGAGCCCTAGGAGTGTAATGTCTGCTCTTGTCTTGCTAAAAGCATATATTATACTCACCAAACTGACCTATAAGTACTTTACTTAATGTTCATACCCATATGTTAATGGTACTCTCACTTTTCCTTAGAGAAGCTTCTCTTTTCAGATGGTGGTGACCACTGGGATGACCCAAAAGGCACCATAGTGCTGAGGAGAAGTGACAGAGGAGTATTTCACACTGAAATATCTCTATCATATTTTCCAAGGCTCAGAGTCCATTGTGGAAGAGGTGGTGGAAAGAATGTAAGAGCCAAAGGAAGGGTAGGACAGCTTACAATGCAATATTTCAGACAGAAATTGGCCTCAATATCCATGACCTTGAAGTGCCTAGCACTACCTTCACAAGACCCTTATAATAGGAGGAAAATATAATGACATAAAAAATAAAAGAGGAGCCAGGTGTGGTGGCCCAGGCCTTTAATCCCAGCACTTGGCAGGTAGAGGTAGGAGGATCACAGTGAGTTCAAGGCCATCCTGAGACAACATAGTGACATAGTGAATTCCAGGTCAACCTGGGCTAGAGGAAGACCCTACCTTGAGAAATCAAAATAAATAAATAAATAAGAGAGAGAGAGAGACTAATGGAGAGAGGGAGGGGATATGATGGAGAGTGGCTTTTTGAAGGGGAAAGTGGGCGTGGTGGTTTGATTCAGGTGTCCCCCATAAACTTAGGTGTTCTGAATGCTAGGTTCCCAGCTAATGGAGATCTGGGAATTAATGCCTCCTGGAGGGAGTGTATTGCTGGGGGCAGGCATACGGGTGTTCAAGCCAGTTTCCCTATGCCAGTGTTTGGCACACTCTCCTGTTCCTATTGTCCACCTTATGTGGGCCAGGGGGTGATGTCCACCCTCTGCTCATGCCATTGTTTTCCCCTGCCATCATGGAGCTTCCCCTCGAGCTTGTAAGCCAAAATAAACCTCTTTTTTCCCACAAGCTGCTCTTGGTCAGGTGATTTCTACCAGCAACGTGAACCTGGCTGCAACAGTGGGAGAGGGGAGGGAATTATCATAGTTTATTGTCTGTAATTATGGAAGGTGTCGATAAAAAAGGTTGTCAATAAAAAAAAAACCCTCCAAATAAACACTAAATTGTAGAAAGGTCTGTAAAAGGAAAAGTGTTCGCATGTAGAGGTTGGGCTGGAGGGTTCACAGAAGAGAAGACCTGGGAGCCATTCAGACAGCTAGGGAAGTCATCCTGTATAGAGTAGGCATGTAGGCTGAGAGTTGAAGGGCAGGAGGAAAGTGGACTCCAGGGAAGACACAACTTGTCTGAGTGTTAGCACCAATGGCTTACCTGGTATCACGAGGAAGGACACCAATGATATGGGACAATGTGGCAGGGGACTCAGGACAACTGAAGCAGGTCATACAGAAAGGACTTTGGATCACATTTGGAGAGTACTGGGTGTGAGCTTGCCAGGTAAGACACCAAACAGCTAATTACATCTCAATTTCAGGTAAACAACAAATAATTGCTTAGGTTAGGCATGTTTCAAATATTACCCAATGTGTAGCTATAGTAAATCCATACGGTGTACACTTATACTGAAATTTTATTTAATATTTGAACTTCAAATTTAACTGGACTTTTTAAAAAAAATTTTGTTTTGTTTTGTTTTGGTGGAGTCTGACAGTCCCTAATTAAGAGGCTGCTGGAAAGTTTTAGTTGGCAAGCAATGTGACCCAATTTGCATTTTAAGAAGATCTCTTGGGCGGCTTTGTGGAAAATGGTTCGAAGGGTAGCAGGAGTTAATTGAAGGTTGAGGTTCAGGGGAGACTGTCAGATACTGGAACAACTCTCAGGGACAGTGGGGTCCTCATCCTGGAAGGCCAGTGCCTCTCATACTCTAAAGTACACAGAGACCGTCTGGGGATCTGTTTCCAAGGAGGGTTTTAGTTCAGTGGAACTGGTAGAATCATCTTAGATCTTCTTTTGTGTGTGTGTGTGTGTGTTTCAAGGTAGGATTGCGCTGTAGCCCAGGCTGACCTAGAATTCACTACATAGTCACTACATTGGCCTTGAACTCATGGCAATCTTCCTACCTTTGCCTCCCAAGTGCTGGGATTAAAGGCGTGTACCACCAGCCCAGGCTAGATTCTGCATTTCTGATAAGCACCTAGGTGGAGCTGATCTTGCTGGATCCTAGACCCAATATCAGTAAACTATGGTCCATGGACCAAATTTAGCTTGGTCCTTGATTTTTAAATAAAGTCTTGCTTTTTAATTAATTTATTTATTAGAGAGAGAGGGAGAATGGACATTCCAGGGCCTCTAGCCACTGCAAATGAACTCCAGACACATATGCCACCATATATGCATCTGGTTTACATGGGTTCTGGGGAGTTGAACCTGGGTCCTAGTGCTTTGAAGGCAAACACCTTAACTGCTAAGCCATCTCTCCAACTCCATGAATAAAGTTTTGTTGGAACACAGCTACAGCCATTTGTTTCTATACTATCTATGGTTGCTCTCATGCTATAACAAATAACTGCAACAGAGGCTGCTGGCCCACATAGTGTAAAATATTTACTATTTGGCCCTTTATTTAAAAAAATGTGCTGGCCCCTAAGCTAGAGTACACTTGGAGTAGCAAAGCTCAAGTCTTGGATAATAGACATGGAGATGAGAGAGGCGGACAAATGCCAGCTGTGAATGGAAGGAAGGGCGGGCTGCCCTGCCCTGGCTGGACTCTGATGGGAGATGGCACCTGAACTGCAGTCTTCAGAACCAGGTTGGCTTGGTAGCTGAGAATCTAGTTGATCATTACTGATTCATCTTAGATGTGTTTAGCTGGTGTGTTCTAAGCTCAAGCGCTCCATGTGACACATGTTTAAGTGCATGTAGCAATGCGTTTCTGCACACACGGAGGGTGTAGGGATACAACTAAGCAGCACCAGGTAACCTGGAAGAACTAATTTGTCACACCAGGAAAAAGTGACTGGCTGGGTTTCCCATCTTTTCTGTCTGAATGTGCACACCCTCTGTTTTCTCATGGGATCTTTGCAAAAATTACGGGTGGATACTGAAGCCAAGAGCTGCCACCCCTTCTATTGACTCTACCTCTGGTCAGAAACTACCCTTTCCTTCCTCTCCAGCTCTTAACGCTATTAGAGTCTCACAGTTCTCTACGCATCTCCCTTCCCTGACCGCCTGGCCATCCTAGACCTGTGGTTCTGGGATCACGAGGATGAAGGCTGCTTTCACTCAACTACCTCTCTGAACACCACCCAGAGCCCCTCCCTGACAGAACAGTTCCTATCCTCTTCCCATAAAACTCACTCCCTGGCCCTTACTTGTTCTCTCTCTGGCTCTCCTGCTGCTGGTGTGTAGCCCCCTTTCTCTTGTCTTTCTCTCCGGTACATGCACCCCCTTTCTCTTCTTTGTCTCTCTTAGTCTCACTTTGCCCTCTTTCTCCCTCTTCCAGTTACAATAAAGTCATAGATATAAGTAACTGTCCATCTTGGTCCTCCATTGTGAACTATAAGACCCAACAACAGGGCTTGAGAGATGGCTTAGCGGTTAAGCGCTTGCCTGTGAAGCCTAAGGACCCAGGTTCGAGGATCAATTCCCCAGGACCCATGTTAGCCAGATGCACAAGGGGGCGCATGCATCTGGAGTTCGTTTGCAGTGGCTGGAGGCCCTGGCGCGCCCATTTTCTCTGTGTCTCTCTCTCTGCCTCTTTCTCTCTGTCTGTTGCTCTCAAATAAATAAATGAATAAAATAAACAAACAAAAAAAGCCCCCAACAACAGCAAGGGGACATCTATGCTCATGTACGAGGGACACCACATCTGAATAAAACGGAAAGTGGTTTTACTAGTAAGGAAAGAGGAACCCCACTTCTATGCACAATTTTATTTCTTGGCATTCATTTGGGAAACTGAAGAGCTGTCACTTGGACAGTGCTCAGAGCAAAAGCACAAGACAAGGAACGTATTTCCTTTCTGCTCTAGTAAGCGAGTATGGAAGTACTCACATCATTTAAAGAACACTCCAGGGTTGTTAGAAGTCATGAATTTCTAGAAACTGAGTACTTTAGCTTTCTAGGATGTTTTATGCACTAATGAAATAACACCAAATGATGACCTAGTGATAGAATACTACTAATGAATTAATTTCAATTGCTGTGGAACAAAATTCACTCATATTAGCACTTGGAACTTACTTTGCTGTCTTAGAGTTAAGGGAAAGACCCTGCTTTCTGGTCAGCATCCTGGTGGCTTGGTAATTCTCCCAATATTATCATACATATTTTTATTAAATGTTGTTGCTGTTCTTTTTCCCCACAGGGGATTTCATAACAATAACAACCCCCAAGTGTGAGAGATTAAGCTTGTGTAACAGATGGACACATTCTGCTCTGAAAGACTATGCTGCTCTAGGATAACGGATACAAGAATAGGTCGGTACAGGTGACAAAAACAAACTCCGTGGTGGCTCGCTGCTTTCCTTCCCAGCAAATTTGCATTTCAAATCTCGTGCCACAATGCTTTATCAAACAACCTTTCCTAAATTTAAGTGTTTATGTCTGGATCCAAATCATCTTTCACTTCCTAATTAGACATTAGCAGGTTTGTAAATCCAAAGTGAAATTGGAGTGTCTTCCTTACAATCCAAAAGCCCTCATTCTTTTTAATGGGGGAAAGAGCCTTCAGGAAAGTGCTAAAAAATGTGCTGTCAAGAAATTCTTTGTTCTTCCCTCTCTAGTTTGTACATTTCAGCCAGCCTGTTTAAATGTCTTACCACCGTGCTAGGTGTAAAGCAAGAGAGGATAAGAAAGGGGGAAAGGTGTCCTACTGGTAAGAAAGTACAGAGCCAGGGCCAAGGGTTTTGTTGTCACAAAGAGAAATGAACTGGAAGCCGGAAGGGTGGGATCGCATCATGCCCTAGAAGCACTCTAAAAGGAGTGTTTTCGAAAGGAGAAATCATTAAAGAGATTCACACATCCATTTGCATGAATTAGCAAACCCGGGAGAGTATATGACCTGAAATGAAGTCACTACGGTCCCCAGACTGCCCTGCCTACTGAGAAGTTACATTAACAAACCTTTCCAGTCAGCATTGAGAGATCCTCGCCTCCAATTATCTGCATCTCACCCATAGATTGATCATTCTACAGAAAAGAAGAGGAAAAAGAAAAGAGAGAGAAAAAAATGAAAAACAATAATTTTACTGTACAAGAAAACCTTTAAAGCACATTTTCCCCATCTATTCAGTTAGTGGCTAGATTGCGCCTACAAATATAGCACAAATAGCTAGCAAAGGCTCATGGTTGCCCATGGTTACCAAGAGCCACTCTCCCACAGGCTCTTGAGACAAAGCTTTCTAATGACTAGCGGGGAGAGACTGAGTGGGGAGGGGCTTGGACGGCTGATTTTGAAGCATGCCAAAGAAGGTACTTGAACTTGTCTCAAGACAGGCAGAATTGGAGAAGATAGTCCCTCATGGACTTTACTGAGGTGAGGGGATGGGGACCCTTAGGAGTGGCCAAGCATTTGTCAGCTCAGCCAACAAGCCCTCCTAAGGGTCTGTGGAGGACAACGATCAGAATCTGCTTCCAGAGACAAATGCTTGTTCTAATTCTTTCTTTTTTTCTTCCTTCTCTCTCCCCTCCCCTCTTTTTTTTTTTTTTTTTTTTTTTTTTTGCCCTATCCTAGGCTGACCTGGAATTCACTTGGTAGTCTAAGGGTGGCCTTGAACTCACAGTTATCCTCCTACCTCTGCCTCCCAAGTGCTGGTATTAAAGGCATGTGCCACCACACATGGCTATGTTCTATTTCTTACCAGGAAATTCACCCCTCATCTGATGTCAAGGGCAATTTTAAGAGGCCATGGATAAAGAAAGATTGCATGTGATTTTCTGATATGAAGAACTGGCCTCGGGGCATCTCTGCAATTCCAAGAACATGAAACTAATCACACTAGGGAAATATGTTTTGATTCAATTTTTTAATTCAAGTCATTCTTGTTCACAATGTCTAAGGATAACACATTACTCTCTCCCAATAAAACCTACCAAACAAATTAGCAAGCGCCTTGTTTTTATAGTGAAATTCACAAGATAATCGGAAGGAAACAGCCCGCAAGCTGTCCTCCGCCTCATGACAGACATAGGTTAGAGGAGCCTCTGTGACTGGTTCAGGCAGTCAGCTTCATGGCCAAGCCAGAATGCAGTGACACTGCAGTGCCGTGATCCCAACTCAGGGACAAGACAAGCCGGTATGTGCCGTGCGGAACGAGGAAATGTCCTCGGCTACTAATGCCAATCGTCATTCCTCTTGCTGGCTTGTGATCTCTTCTTTTGTCTGTATCTGGCCTTCGACTTTGTAGCCACTCAAGCCTGCAAATGAGGATCTCTACCAGAATGGGCAGTTACCTTATTAAGAGATTGGTTGGCTGGGAAGGGGAAAAATAGTTAAAATGCTAATACATCAGTTTTCCTGATTAAAAGCAGGTAGAGAGAGGGGGAGAGACCTTGAAATATTTCACCCCAGGACTGGGGAGATGGCTTAGCAGGTAAGAGTGCTTGCTGCATAAGCATGAGGGCCTGAGTTCAACCCTCAGCACTCACATAAAGAGCCACACATACTTGTAACCTCAACCCCGAAAGGGCGGGAGACAGGAGAATCACCAAGGCTTGTTGGTCAGATAGACAGTCTGATGGAAAAATGGCAGCTCCAGGTTCAGTGAGAGACTCTGTCCCAAGGAAACAATGCGGAGGGACAACGGAGGCGGATACCTGATGCTGTCCTCTGGCTTCTGTGTGTGCACATATAGTGTGCATATCTGCACACAAGGTGAACACACCATACACACATAGACTATTTCACTTCCACTAGCTAAAGCACTTCTCTTCATTGCAGAGGACAGAGGGACTGCTTGAAGGCAAAGGCAGAGGCGCGTGCTCCCTCACCCAGTGCATCCTGTGGACCACTAAGTTAGATAAAACCAACAGTGTGCTTTGGAGAAAGGAGGCTCCCAGAATATCCAGAATTCACTGGGGCCTTGGCTGGTTTTTTGCACTGATGAATACATACACACTCACAAGCACGAAGGAGGCTAAGAACGTGTCACAACGTCAAAGAAGAGTGCATCTTATCACCTCTAGAGGCACGGAGCTACCGGGCTTGGCATGGAGAGAACATCCACATGTTAGACTCTGCTCTGTGGTTTTCAGCAGCCGCAAAAAGAACTCAGTTCTCCCAGGGACTGAGCTATGCAGAACTGGATGCAAGAACTAAACCACAAAGCCTAATGTAATCAATAAGATTCAAATTCTGCCAGTTCAGAGCAAATTTTGTAAGAATTCTATTATCGTCCTCATTCTGTTATCGCCATCCTATTGATTTCATATTTGCTTGTTAAAACAAAAACCACAAGACATCAGAAAGCTAAACAATGTGCCAGGCAAGTCTCATTTATGAAGGCCTTTCTCAGCCCAAGTTCCTAAATATGTTCTTAATATTACATTTGTCCTCAATCCATCTGGAACTTAATCTTCCCAGTGTGTAAATAGCCAATTATCCTAGCACTATTTACTGAATTGTTAATTATTTTCCCCTACTGGTTTGAAGCGTCATTGTTATCATATCCTTTACGCTCAAATGTAAGGACTAGTTTTAATGTTTTTTTTTCCAATCTAACATGCCTATTCGTCTTTAAAAAAATATTTTATTTATTCATGAGAGGGGAGAATATGGGTGCATCAGGGCCTCCTGTCACTGAAAACAAACCCAGATGCATATGCCTTATTGTGCATCTGAATTTACATGGGTACTGGGAATTGAACCCTGGCTGGCAGTCACTGCAAACAACACACTGCTGATCTATCTCCCTAACATGCTTATTCTAACGTTAATTAATCTAACATGCCCAGTTGACCTGACTTGTAAGTTAATTATAATTAGAAACCTGTTCTAGAGATCCTAATATTAAAACCACATTCTTATAATTATCATAAGCTTTTAAATATATTTTAATATCTGATAGAATAGGTCTCTATTTTGATTTCTGTATTTTTTTTTTTTTCCTGTCTGGTGAATTTTGAAGATCAAGCACACGAAATACACATGAGCATTCAGAATGGAGAAAGGCAAGTGATTGGCACTCAGTCCATCGGACACTCAGTAGTACAGTTTGGATGTTTCCCCAAAGGCCTGTGTGAATGACCTGCTCCCCAGCTTGGCACTTTTGGGAAGTGGTGGAATCTTGAAGAGATGGGGCCCAGATGGAAGAACGTTCGGTCCCTGGGGTATGTTTCTGAAGCAGATTCTGGAACCCCTAGTCTTTCTTCTCTTTCGTTTCCTGGTCATGAGGTCAGGGGTCTTGTTCTACTTGCTTTTACCATAGTGCATTGCCATGGAGCTAACCGATCCTGGGTTGAAACCTCCAGAACTCTCACAGTGAGCAAAAGAACATTTACTAAGGTATCAGTCTAATGTATAGGTAAAGTCAATATTCACAAATTCTGACAAATATCATGAGTACCCCATTTGTGAACCATCTGAACCACTGTCAATGAGTGAGCACCACCAACTAGCTGAGGTCGGGGGGGGGGCAGCAACACGTGCTTCGACCCCCCATGTCTTTGCTCCCGGCTATTACTGCCGAATCTTGCCATCATGTTGCACAGAGGCAGCTCTCATTTTTAACACAGTCCTCTGGATTTCATACGTTTCTGTGTCCCAACAACATTGTCTGCATATCTGGATGTTAACAAACATCCAGAACATAACTGTGAACTTGGAAAGTGCCAAGAAGAAACACTCTTGTAGCACTGCAACCTCGTTCCATTTCAGTTGTACCATCTGGGCTGGCACCTGGCAGCATTCAGTGTCTGATGAGTGATCCTGAAGTATCTGAGTACATGTGTTCAAAATAATTTTTTGTTTTGTTTCTTTTTTTCAAGGTAGGGTCTCGCTCTAGCCCAGGCTGACCTGGAATTCGCTATGTAGTCTCAAGGTGGCCTTGAACTCATAGCAATTCTCCTGCCTCTGCCTCCTGAGTGCTGGGATTAAAGGTGCGCATCACCACGACCAGCCAGAGTAAATTTTAATATCTCCCCTACCCATTTAATTTTTTAAATTAAAAAAAAATTTATTCATGGGAGGTGGGGATGATAGGCACACCATGGTCTCTTGCCACCGTGAGTGAACTTTGGACACATGTACCACTTTTGAGCAGCTGGCTTTATGTGGGTACTGGGGAACAGAGTCTGGGCTGACAAGGCTTTGCAAGGAAGAACCTTTAACCATTTAACCATCTTCCCAGCCCCACTACCCACTTTAGACATGAAGCCATTACAGGCAGCACTTGGATTTTCTCATTCTGCTTCTTCTCCAGATCTATGAATAAACTTATCACCCAGAGAGGGACAGACAGACAGACAAACAAACAAAAACAACCATCAAAATTATAAACAAACACATATGAGAAAATATTTGGAAAGCTAAGTTGAAATGACATGGACTTGAGCAGCTTGGGAGTTGGGAAACAGAAAAACACAGATCTTCCGTTGGTAGAGTGAAGTCATTGCTACCCACTCCATTTCCTCATTTTCATTACCTCAGTTCCCAGTCTCCTCAATATTTTTAAAAGTTAAATACAAAAAGCATTACAAATGAAATGATAAATTACTGACATGTTTATTGAGCTCACCTGGTGATTAGGGAAGGATCCATTTTAAAGGTCAAACTAACAAGTTTAAGCAAACATGAGTATGAATACACACACTAACATGTCAGGGTTTAATTCATTTTGCATTCTTTTTTTAAACTTTTCCTTTGGGGAGAACACACACACAGTCCACCACCACCACAAATTATGCAGTCGAGTTTTCGCATTTGGGGAAATCGCAGGGGTCAGCACATCCGGAGTACAATGGACAAGCTTCACCCTGGGAAAACCACCTGTTGATCATGGTATCTCCCCTGCCAGGTAGTATCATTTTGCATTCTTTTTGTGCCTAACTTTGCAAACATGATGTGACTTTCTCTGGAGTCAAAATGGCTTTTGGATAATGACAATAATTTATTATTCCATTGTGATTGGTATTCTCCTCCACCCAGTCTTCAAGTAATCTCCACCCAACAGAGAAAGGCTCTTTTCTTTATGAGAAATAAAGGGATTTTGGGTCAAAAAAAGGGACCACAATGACCTGAAAAACTACAGGCTAAGGGGAAGAGTGAAGGTCACTCAGAAAAAGAGAAGGATGATGCTACAATGAGCCACTTCTTATACAGGAACCCAAGAAAAAGAAAACTCAGCTTAAAAACACATCCAGCCACTTTGCTTGGCATAAACTTTCTATGAAGCTTTGAGGCAAGATACCCTTCTGTTCTGAACCTCCATATGGACTTCTTGTTTTGATTTGAACATGGCATTTAAATCATACAGCAGGATAAGCTGAGCCTCCCGGCACATCTGAAGGACCCTAAAGAATAGCAAAGTGTATATCTTAAAATGTGGAAAGGGCTGGAGAGATTGCTCAGTGGGTAAGGCACTTGCCCACAAAGCCTAATGACCCAAGTTCTATGTTCTATTCCACAGTGCCCATGTAAAGAGATGCACAAAGTGGTACATGTGTTGAGAGTTTGCTTGCTGTGGCAGGAGGGCCTGGCATGCCCATTCTCTTTCTCTGCTTGCAAATAAATAAATTTAAAATGTGGCCAGGCATTGTGGGGCACACCTTTAATCCCAGCACTCGGGAGGCAGAGTCAAGAGGATCATTGTAAATTGGAGGCCACCCTGAGATTACAGTGAATTCCAGGTCAGCCTGGACTATAATGAGACCCTGCCTCAAACAAACAAACAAACAAAGAACAAAAAAGCAGATGACCATATCCCAGTGATGGCTCTTTCCTAGAAGATCTTTTTTTTGCATAGTTTCCCCTCCTAAATAACCCAGGAAATATTTATAGCTCTAACGTTAAAAACCAGCCAGATGAACACTGTTCATCAGTAATGACATCTATTAACAGCTCTCATGCACTTGTGATAAGACTGCTAAAGAATGGGATGGGGGGGGGGGCTGGAGGGATGGCTTAGCGGTTAAGTCATTTGCCTGCAAAGCCAAAGGACCTAGGTTTGATTGCCCAGGATCCACATTAGCTAGATGCACAAGAGGGTGCATGCATCTAGAGTTTGTTCGCAGTGGCTGGAGGCCCTAGTGTGCCCATTCTCTCTCTCTCTCTGTCAAATAAATAAATAAATAATAAAATAAAAATATATACCTATAAAAAAAAGAATGGGATGGGGATGGAGAGATGATTTATCAGACAAGGTGCTTGCCTGCAAAGCCTAAGGACCCAGGTTCGATGCCCCCATACCCACGTAAGCCAGATGTACAAGGTGGCTCTTGCATCTGTAGTTCGTCTGCAGTGGCTGGAGGCCCTGGTGTGCCCATTCTCTATCTGCCTCTTTCTTTCACTCTCTCTTTGGAGTAAATAATAAAATAAAAACACTAAAAAGAAGAATGGGATGGGTATAAAAAGATAGCTTGCTGAGAAGCATTGGGATTATGCTGGAATAATCTGTCACCATTCCCACCCAGTTTTACTCTAGGTCCACCTGTCCGTGTTGTTGCTCAGCTGGAGTTATTTACAAAGATGTCCACATCTGCAAAGTGAAGCTCCATTTCACCACAGTGCTGGGCAGAGCCACGCTCAGAGCGAAGTCAGGCCCCTCCTTCCCCTGGCCATTGTATCACAAACACCAAAACACAAAGATGTTTGTTTCTATTCTGCTGTTTTCCTTTGAAATTTCTAACAGATTGAGCTCCTGGGAGTTGCGCAAGAGGGGCCATGGAACTAAAACAGACCTCCTGCCCTCCCTGTACAACTCTGCGCCGGGGGTGGGGTGGAGGAAAGAACTGCCTACCGAGGGAAACCGAACAGGGCCACCCTAAGTCTTCCGATGCACGGGGTCTCAACAAGCCGCGCCATCTAGATAGACGACTCCCTCATGCATTTTGCTGGCACCTAAGTTGGGAAAGAGGCAAAAAGGGGAAGAATCCAGGTGCTCCAGACCCTTGAGTGGGTCGATGGCATCAGTGCTATGCAGGGTTCAGACGTGTGCAGTCCACGTTCAGGAGCCCTGGTCACCAGCTTAGGCCATGGCTCCCCTTGGGCTTAGAGACCTTTTAGTCTGTCTCCAGGTCAGAGGAACGGGCTAGAAATAGCATTGTGGCTCTGACAAAATTACACATTCAAAGCCTTAACTGTCTCAGAATACGGTATGTGGATCTTTGCCTAGGGCAAGGCTGATCATCAGAATCCTCAGCTGAGCCACCATGCTAAGCACATGCTTGTCATGAACCCAAGACAGGCCTGTAAGACATGACCCAGCAACTCCAGTATTTACTCAGGTAGTTGAAAACCTAAGTCTGCACAGCCTGCACATGAAGCTTATAGCAGCTTGACCCACAACTGCTCTGTTGTGGAAGCAACCAAGAAGTCCCAGGAGGTGACTGGGCAATGTGTGGTGCATCCAGACAATGAACCTCTACTGAGGCTACAAAGAAATGAGCTCTGGGGGTTGGAGAGGTGGCTCAGCAGTTAAAGGTACTTGCTTGCAGAGCCTGGGTTCGATTCCCTAGCACCCACGTAAAGCCAGGCACACAAAGTGGAGCATGTGTCTGGAATTTGCAGAGGCAGGAGGCCTGCCATGCCCATTCTCTCTCTGCCTCTCTCTTTCTCTCTCAAATAAACAAATAAATAAAATATAAATTTCAAAAACCAAACAAGGGGGCTGGAGAGATGGCTTAGCAGATAAGGCATTTGCCTGCAAAGCCAAACGATATCATTTTGATTCTCCAGAATCTACATAAGCCAGATACACAAGGGGGCACATGTATCTGAAGTTCGTTTGTACTGGCTGGAGGTCCTGGCGTGCCCATTCTCTCTCTTCCTCTTTCTGTCTCTTTCTCTCACAAATAAAATAGAAAATAAATTCTTAAACAAAAAACAAAAAAACAAACCCATCAGCCAGTGGGAGATCACTTCAGATTCAAATCATAACACCTTGTTAAGCAACTTTACCTGAGGTCGAACAGTGGGAGAGCAATATTGCTCAGGTCAGACAAGAAATTTTATTTATTTGCAAGCAGAAAGACAGAGGGAGAGAGAGAGAGAGAGAGAGAACAGGCACGCCAGGGCCTCTAGCTGCTGCAAATGAACTCCAGATGCATGCACACTTTGTGCATCTGGCTTTATGTGGGTACCAGGGAATTGGACCCTGGTCATTATATATTGCAGGCAAGCGCCTTAACAACTGAGCCAGCTCTCCAGCCCTAAACAAGAGATGTAAGCGCCTTTTCCCCAGCTTGCTCCAAAGCCTCTGTCAGTGCAACATGTTTTACAGCTTCTCTCCTGGGTCCGATCAGAATCTCCCTTTCTGTGTGTCTTGCTACTCCACTTCTTGTCTTCCAAAGTGTCCCAGTGTGCAGGTACAATCTGTGAGAATTTGATTGCACATGTCCAAGAAGGGGCCCAAGACTTTGCATCTTATCTCATATCACCTCTCCTTTCCCTCCTCCTTCTCCCCAACGCTCTTCGGAGACAGGGTCTCGGCATCCCAAAGTGTTCTCAAACTAAAAAGCCTTCTGCCTCAGCCTCCTGAGAGTTGGAATTACAGGTATGTTTCACCATGTCTGGCTTAGAGTCTGCATTTTTAAAAACTTTTTATTCACAACCTCTATACATATAGACAAAATACTATGATCATACTCCGCTCCCACCATCTTTCCCTACCCTCTCTGCTAACCCTTCTTTCTAACTAGTTTCTGTTCTGGTTTTTTTTTATTGACAACTTTCATAATTGTAAACAATATCTCATGGTAATTCCCTCTCTCCCCTCATTTTGCCCTTTGCAACTCCAGTCTCCATCATACCTCTTCCTCCCCTCAGTCTCTCTTTTATTTTGATGTCATGATCTTTTCCTCCTATTATGATGGTCTTGTGTAGGTAGTGTCAAGCACTGTGAGGTCATGGATATCCAGGCCATTTTGTGTCTGGAAGAGTGCCTTGTAAGGATTCCTACACTTCCTTTGGCTCTTACATTCTTTCTGCCACCTCTTCTGCAATGGACCCTGAGCCTTGGAAGGTGTAATAGAGATGTTTCAGCACTAAGCACTCCTCTGTCAATTCTTCTGAGCACCATGGTGCCTTCTGAGTCATCCCAAGGTCACTGCCATCTGAAAAGAGAAGGTTCTCTAACCAAAAGTGAGAGTAGCATTAATATATGGGTATGAACATTAAGAGAAGTCCTTAGCAGGCAGCTTGGTGAGCATAGTATATACATTTAGCCAGACACCAGCAGGCGTTGCACTCCTAGGGCTCATGACTTCCCGCATCATAGGTTTTCAGTATCAGGCATGTATTCCCTCCCATGGAGCAGGTCTCCAGTCCAATTGGAGAGTGGTCGGGTTCTCCCATAACAGACATGCCACTATTGCACCCATTGCCTCATTTGGCCTAGCTGGCCAAATATAAGGCTTACAGTGTCCACTGTTGAGTATCTTCACTGGTGATTTCTCTCCCATTGAACTGCATGCAGCATGGCTTTTTCCAGCTGTCTGTCAGCTGGTCTACATGAAGGTTTTCAGCTCAGCTCTAGCAGGATTTCTCAGTGACCTTGCAGACCAAGTATGTGGAGTCTTCAGCACTAGGGTCTTACCATCTATTACTTCTGGGAAACCAAGATCCTTGGCAATGGCCTGTAATGTTTTGGTGGCACTGGGGACCTCCCTGGCCAACAACCTGAGCTAGAGTGAGACCCTATGTGAATTCCCCCCCCCCCAATAAAAAAGCCTTATAAGGGATCGGAGAGATGGCTTAGCAGTTAAGGCACTTACCTGCAAAGCCTAAGGACCCAGATATGATTACCTAGTACCCATGTAAGCCAGATGCACAGGGTGGTACATGGGTCTAGAGTTTGTTTACAGTGACTGGAGGCCCTGGTGTGCCCGTTCTTTCTCTCTCTCTCTCTGTCTCTTCCTCCCTCTCAAATAAGTAAATAAAATATTTTTTTTCACTATGTAGTCTCAGGGTGGCCTCAAACTCACAGTGATCCTCCTACCTCTGCCTCCTGAGTGCTAGGATTAAAGGCATCCACCACCATGCCTGGCCGAAAAAGTTTTTTAAGGGGCTGGAGAGATGGATTAGTGGTTAAGGCACTTGCCTGTGAATCCTAAGGAGACCAAGGTTTGATTCCCCAGTACCTATGTAAGCCAGATGCACAAGGTGGCATGCTCATATTCTTTCTCTACTTGCTTCTCTCTCAAATAAATAAATAAAAGTAGAATAAAAAAAAAGTTCTTTAAGCCAGGCATGGTGGTGCATGCCTTTAATCCCAGCACTCAGGAGACAGAGGTAAGAGGATCACTGTGAGTTTGAGGCCAATCTGAGACTTCAGAGTGAGTTCCAGGTCAGCCTCAGCTAGAGTGAGACCCTGCCACAAAGAACAAGAACAAGAACAAAAACAAACAAACAAAAATGTGAGATGTCCTTGCCCCCCTTTAATAAAAGAGACTAGTATCAGAGACCTAAGTAAGGACAGGGGAAGTCGGACTCCCTCTTTCACTTTCATGCCATGTTACAGCTTTGTGCATTCAAAGAACCAGTCTATCCTTAAATCTTGGGAAATTACAAAATAATAAAACATTTTATTTAATATAAATCTATAATGCTATGGCATGTTTATGAAGTTCAAAATCATTTTTTTTTTTTTTTTTGGTTTTTCGAGGTAGGGTTTCACTCTAGCCCAGGCTGACCTGGAATTCACTATGGAGTCTCAGGGTGGCCTCGAACTCACGGCGATCCTCTTACCTCTGCCTCCCGAGTGCTGGGATTAAAGGCGTGTGCCACCACGCCCGGCTAAAGTTCAAAATCATTTAAAACTAGGCTATAATTTCCAGGTTTAATTCAATGCAAAGAAAAAGAAATTATAATCAATGATAATGACTAACTTAATCAGTTAGCCACTGAGATAGATACCTTGGAAAACTCACTTGAGTTCTCATTCACTATGACTTCCCTCAGTATGGTCTGAAAGTGTTTATGTCCTGTCCCCTCCTGTTCATATGTGGAGACCTAATCACCAGTGAGATGATGCTAGGAAGTGGATCCTTTTTAAATGAACAGGATTAGTGAGTGCCCTTATAAAGGTAACACTGGGAGCAGTCTTGCCTCTTCTACCATGTGAGGACACAGCCAGAAATTACCATTTATACACCAAAATGGAATCAACAAGTTGCTTGATCTGGGACTTCCCAGCCTTCAGAACTGTGAGAAATATATGTCAGCTGTTCAGAAACCACTCTGTTTACGATGTTTTGTTATAGCAACCTGCACAGACTGAGACAGTGCCTCGCCTGCTTCTCAAAGTCAAGGTAAGAAGCCAGTTTCCAATATATTGACAAATGCTATTAAAACACAAATTTTCCATGTGCAAAAATTCTTATTATCTTTAAGCATAATACAGAGCTAAAGAGGCAAGTCAATTTTTGGGAAATACACATAAAGTAGAAGACCTAGGGGAAGTCCCAATCCCAAGTGTTTCATCTGCTGTTATTATTTTTGAGATTTATGGTCTTTGCTCAAATTTTTCACATATCTAATGAGACATGAGCAATATGTATGATGGTCAGAGAGCAGAACGCCTCTAGAGCAGCCTTTCGTTTTTCCAGGATAAGAAAAGATGGTTTATTTGATGTAGGCATGTTGATTGGCAGTGTAGCCTTGCAAATTCCTTCAGTGTTAAGTCATGTCTTCAAAACTGGGTGGGACGCTGAATTGTTAAGTTTTCTCTTTTCCTCTGGAGTCCAGGGCTTGACAAGCTGAAGGCTGCATGTGAGCAAGTGCCTTTAACCACTGAGCCATCTCTCCAGGCCAAGGTTGCGTGTGACATGAGCTGGGTGGTCTTGGGAAAATTCTGTGGAAATGCCATCACTCTTCTAAAAGTAGCAGAAACACTGCCTGTGCCTGTCCATATCATCGAAGCAAATGTGAGCCCCATTGGGGTGCCTGACCAATGAAGTATTCTTTAACAAAGGTTCTGATAATCACAGTGGAAAGGGAAAAGCACAAGACATGGAAGAAACGAGACTCCACTCCCCGTGTGCTGGGGAAAGCCTGGCAGAGGAGTTGTAAAGAAAGGAGAGAATAGTTTTTTTCTGGTTGAGAAGGTCTGGAGGGGGCTGTGCTGGTTTGATTCAGGTGTCCCTCATAAATTTAGGTGTTCTGAATGTTAGGTCCCCAGCTAGTGACAGTTTGGGAGTTGGAGCCTCCTGGAGGCAGGGTATTGTTGGGGGCGGGCTTAGGGGTGTTACAGTCAGCTTCCTCTTGCCAGTGTTTGGCACACTCTCCAGTTGCTGTTGTCCATCTGATGTTGGCCAGGAAGTGATGTCCACCCTCTGCTCGTGCCATTGTTTTGCCTTGTCATCCATCATGGAGCTTCTCCTCAAGTCTGTAAGCCATAATAAACCCTTTCTCCCCACAAGCTGCTCTTAGTTAGGTGATTTCTGCCAGCAATGTAAAGGGCAAATGTTTCAAGTAATACATAGTTTCCAGCAATGTTTGTCACAAGAGTCCTCCTGCGAGGTGTAAGGCTTCCATCTGAAATCAACAATGAGGTAGGTGGGATGCTGGGAAGCCCTCAGGAATCACGCCTTGGCTCCTCAGAATCCTGCGGTGTTGGTTGTGGAACACAGGTGTCCCTCAGAGTTCTTGTCCCTCCTGCATCACCTTGTGGACCCCACGATGGCATCTGCTGAGGGCAGGGCACCTTGCGTGGGTTCTGTTACAGTTTACGCTGGCATGTCCCCACAGGCTCGTGTTTAGAATGCTTCTTCCCCAGCTCCTGCCATTTGGGGTGGGGGTGGAGGAAACTCTGGGAGACGGAGCCTAGCTGGTAGAAGAATATCACCAGTGGTGGATCTTCGAAGGTTATACCTGGTCCTGGGTCCTTCCACACGTTCTGCTCCCGGGTTCATGGTGACAGGAAGAGCCACCACCACGTGCTCCTTCCCGCAGGGGCTAACCTGCTCCGCCATGCCTTCCTCGCCACGAAGGACTGAGTGCCCTGAAACCACGTGTCAGTCAAATCAATCTTTCCCGTGTAAGTTGTTTCTGGCAGGTATTTTGTCACAATGACACAGGAGTAACTAGGACGGGTCTCCAAACACAGTGCTACCTCGCAGAGTGGCAGGGCTCCAGGCTCAGAACCAGCCACCACAGTGCTGAGGTGGAATATGCCACATGAAGAGGCCCTCGCCACTGCAGATGGCAGCTCTGCCAGGCCTCCAGGTACCTGAGCAGGCACATCAGGGCATCCAGCCAGTTTTGCCATAGAGCATCCCTCTGTGTCCTGCAGGGAGGTGGTGGACACAACCCTGCAAGTCTTCACAGACAAGAGGCAGAAGCAGTTCCCTGGGCACAGTGATATGACACATAGCTAGCTTGGCATGGCCAAGGGAGCAGCAGGGAGCGTGTATCCTGACTCTTGCCACCTGCCGGAACCTAGAAGACAGTGAACACCTTTGTGGCTGGCTCCTTTGACAATAAGCGGATGGAACTGCTGTCATTATTGGAAGATTTGGGGAAGGGTCACATGCTGGGAGCGGGGGCAAGCTCTGAACTGCGTGGGGTTCTGTGGCTCTATGAGAGATCCAGCCTCCTGTTCCTCTAGAGAGCCGGAGGCTTGGGTGCTGTGCCATGGTAGGGACCTGGCCACTTTCAGCACTGTCAGTAAGAGCATCACATATGACTCAGACCGGATCCTTAGGCAGAGACACGGGGCATGGGAACAGCTGCCAGGCTGCTGGAGGAGGTGGCAGTCGCTTGGTTGGAAATACAGTGACGGATTGGTTTGTGGCCACAAGAAGGACTCGTTTGAGTGCCCCGACAAATACTTGGAGAAGAACTGCTTGATTGGGGAAGTGGAAAATGTTCAACCCAAATTCAGTGTACTTTTGGGCATACTCATAAATAGGAGTTTGTGTTTGCCCACTAAACATTAGGTTTGCTTTGAATTTGTAATCCCAGGTAACTTTGTAAGATCTTGTTTTACCCTGGCTTCTATTGCCAGCATGAAGGGATACTCTATGATTCCATTTACTACAATATACTCAGAGAAACAAACAACCAAACAAGGTTTTCAGAAACTAGGGAGACAGGGAATGGAAGATTTGCTCAGTGGACATATTTTAATTTTGTAAGATGAACAAGTTATAGAGATAGTTTACTTAGCAATGTGGAATTTGCATAACACTACTGATCTAAGTTCAGAAAATAGTTAAAATAGCAAAGGTTATGGTAAGTGGTTTTGTACCATAATTAAACATGAGTTTAAGGGCTCGGGAGATAGCTAAGTGGTTAAGGCTCTTGCCTACAAAACCAAAGACCTAGGTTTGATTCCCCAGGACCCATGTTAGCCAGATGCACAAGGTGGCGCATGCATCTGGATGGTGTTTGCAGTGGCTGGAGGCCCTGGCGCACCTATTCTCTCTCTCTTTCTCTCTCTCTCTCTGCTTCTTTCTCTATTAAAAAAAAACAAAAAACATGAGTTTAAAAATATATTCCAGTTGGGTGTGGTGGCACATGCTTTCAATCCCAGCATTTGGGAGGCTAAGGTAGGAGGATTATTGTGAGTTCTAGACCAGCCTAGGCTAGCATGAGACCCTATCTCAAACAACCAAAGATCAAAAAATAAAAGTACATTCCATAATAAAGTACAATTCAGTGTTTGACATCTGGTGAAAGATTACTAGTCACACCGAGGCAATAAAGTGTGTAGAAGAATCAGTTCATCAAAATCGACGAAGCACTGACACAGATGTAGAATTCGAGGACAAAGGTATTAAAATGGGTCTCAGCACTGTGTTCAGTGTACTCAAGAGACCACGTTGCAGACTGCCATACTGTGCAGACAGCATGTGGCAGGAACCAGGGCACGGTGGTGGGCAGCCCACCACTGAAAGACATGTGGCCTCCTCAATCATACATCCTCAAGAAAATAAAACCTGAGCTGCCAACACTCTGAAGGACACTGGAAACACATCTTCTCCCTAACTGGGCACACCTGGATGCAGTCAGATGACATCCTGGACTTCAGCCTTGGGAGAGCCTGGGCAGAGGCACCAGACACTTGACCATGGAAACTGTAAGATAATGGCTGTTTTGATTTAAGATCTTAATGTGTGGTAACTGGTTGTGCAGTAAAAGGATATCGATGCAACCAGATGGATTAATTGTAGATGAGACATTGCAGGAATGGAAAATACAAAGCCGGATCAGTCCACATGTCCACAATCCCAGTTTAAGGCCAGGCTGGCTTACTTAAAGGGGAGCTTTCTCAAAAACAAACATTGAGAAAAACTTAAAGAGAAAAAGGTAGTATATAAAATGAAACCCACAGAGGAAAAACAGAAATATAAAAAATTGAAACCACATCAGGGAGCAGAGAGGTGGCTTCAAGAATACAGAATTCCTGGAGAAGGTGAGTGGAGAAAAGTATTAGGAGAAATAATGGCTGGAAGTTTTCTAAACTTGATAACAAGTATAAATTCACAGATTGAAGAAGCACAGTGGAACCCAAGTGCAAGTCACATGAAACAAACCAAGTCAACATGTTATGCCATGGTAGGACACTTCTGGATGAGAAAAAGACCAACCAAAAAGGTAATGGGACGTATAGATAGGTGAAAAGACTGTCAGTCCAGAAATGAAAACCCAGCACAAATTCTACTCAGAACCGAAGATAAAAGGAAGAGCATTTCAGGGAAAAACAAAAAAAACAAAAACAAAAACCAGAAATAGTTCATTTCCAATAAACCTTCATTACAAAACACATGACAGGAAGAACTCAGGCAGAAGGAAATGTGGATCTGCACAGAAAAACACAAGCTCAAAAAGGATGATTACATATAAAAGACTCTTCTCACTATTGGTATGTCTTTAGAAAGTAAGACTTTCAGGAAGAGTTCATTCATCCTGTGGCAATCGAACTCCTTTTACCTGGGTTCCCCCATCCCTTCGATCTCTTCCAAAGCCTGAAAGTCTACAAGAATGGGAACCCAGAAGAGCCTCAAAGTTCACTTCCCCCTAACACCTTGCTTTTCATTCTTTCTCCCAACATTTCCTTCCAGGACTGTGTTCCTGCACTCCACCAATCCAAGTTTGGTGGCCCTCAGTAAAGATCCACTGAAGAAGTTTCCCAACTGCCACACGCGGTGACCCCAATCAGCCTGAAAAAGCTAAATCAGTTGGTCATTGGCCCAATTCCATAACGGCAGTTACTTCTTCTTCAGAGAGGAGATTGAGGCAGTTTAGGATGACTGGACTCCAGAAAGTAAAAGCAGGGAATGTCCTCGAGCCTGCCCTTGAAGTCTTCACTTTGCTAGAGGCCAGAGAAGGCTTCTCCTTATCTCTTGCCTAAAGGAGTTACACAGACCTGCTTTTCCATGAACAACTGGAGCCCCTCTCTAGGCACGAGTTGCCCCTTGCAAGAATTAAGATTCCTGGGAGGATTAAATATGAACTTGGCATTGTGGTTGATTAAGTGCATCCCCACAACTTGTCATGGCTGGTTAGCTCAGCCTCCATTCAGAATCTATAAATGACCCCAGTTTGGGTCCCTATGGGGGCTTTACCCTTCCCCCCCCCCCGCCTTCTTGTGGACAGGTGCTCTTCATACTACGTCCTTTTTCCTTCTCTTAAGCTAATAAAGTCTCTCTAAACTTTTAAAGAATAGTTTTACTCAGTTTTTCCTACTTTTCATTTATTTATTTTTCTGTTTTTATTAGCCCAGGCTGGCCTCAAACTCCTGATCCTCCTGTCTCTGCCTCTTCAGCAATATCCTACCAGCGAGTACCACCACAATGGCTCTTTTTTTTTTTTTTTTCCACGTGTGCACACATGGAAGCCAGAGGACCATCTTGGGTGTCATTCTCAGCAACGTCATCCATCATCCTTTTTTTTTTGAGATGCTTCTTGGCCTGGAGTCACCATTTAGGCTAGTCTGGCTGGCCTAGGAATCTGAGATTACAGGTGAGCAGTACCATGGCCACATTTTTATATAGGTATTGGGGATTAACCTCAGGTCTTCATACTGAAGGAGAAATAGGGGACAAGGCTCACCCTGATTGGATGTCTGAACCTTATAAAGGAGGTTACTGACATGATCCAACCTCTCTCTTTTCTCTCTTTTTCCCCTGGCTGGAAAGCGGATAATCCTCATCTTGACTTGGGTATTTTCCTTCTTTCCTTCTACCTATGTCATGCTTTTGGGGGGTTACCCTCTCACTTTGATTATATGTAAGATTTATATATCTTTGATCTCTGAGTCCACCACTATTTCTTTTTTATTTGTTTTTGTTTTGGCTTTTTTGAGGTAGGGTCTCACTCTAGCCCAGGCTGACCTAGAATTCACTATGTAGTCTCAGCCTTGAACTCCTGGCGATCCTCCTACCTTTGCCTCCCGAGTGCTGGGATTAAAGGTGTAAGCCACCATGCCTGGCCTTACACCACTATTTCTTAATCCTCTCTGCTTTGTTATTTGAAGGGGTTTCAGTGTTCGATCTCACACACGTGAGTGTGTATGGAACTACCCTAGCCTTTTCCTAGATACCAACTTCTCCCAAATAAACCTCATGAATTATGATTTCTCCCTAAGTAAACTAAATAATTCATAATTTAGCCTTCTTGAGTCCATTTTATCTTTTTTTTTTTTTTTTTTTTTTTTTGGTTAAAAACAGAATAAGGCTCTGGGTGTGGTGGTGCAGTCTTTAAGCCCTGCACTCAGGAGGCAGAGGCAGGAGGATCATTGTCAGTTTGAGGCCACCCTGAGACTACATAGTGAATCCCAGGTCAGCCTGGGCTAGAGTGAGATTCTATTAAAAAAATAGATTAAACACCCCAAATTGGAGTTCACAAATTTGGTGAACCCCTCCTGAACCCCCAAATCCTGCATCAACATTTACAAGGCAAGTACCAACTGAATTATCTTCCACCCTTATTTTCTCTGTTGCTTAAACATCTTATATGAACAAGATATGTTCTGTTGCAATATTGACCTAACATTGATGTGTTGCTACTTTCATTTTTTCTATAGTCAGATGTGCTTTACAAAGAGCTATTACATGATCAGTGCTTTGTTAAATTAACTATGTTCCATAATGTGTCATATTTGAGAAAGAAAACTTACTTGAAATTCAAATGCCATTCAGAAGGAAAGCATTCAAACTTCAAAAGCTTTCATGGGTGGGCCACCTCTAAATAACAAAGAAACCATGGATGTTTTATTAAAGGTGTCACAAACACTTTATAACTAGAACATAAGATTCATTGCTTTATAGCAGTAATTAATAAAAATCATAATAAAGTAATAATAAGGCTGGGCATAGTGGTGCATGCCTTTAGTCCCAGTACTCGGGAGGCTGAACTAGGAGGACTGCAGTGAGTTCAAAGCCAGCCTGGGTCTACAGAGTGAGTTCCAGGGCAACCTGGGCTAGACTGAGTGCCTGCCTTGAAACAAAACAAAACAAAAGCAAAACAACAAAACAAGTTAAATTAACCTTATGGCGACAGATACTGTACTGGGTTTTACCTACCGATCTCATTTTCTAGATGAGAAAATGGAATCATAATTAGACAGCTGGTCTAAGCTCACCTAGTAATTGGAAGCAGCAGAATGTGGACCTGCCTTACATTTGACAATTATTTTTAATTTGTGGTAAATGGAACAAATGAATGCTAATCCACTAAGCCATGCTGATAATGTCTGTGCTCGAGAATGGACACCGCAGGCTCCTGCCTTATCACGTCTATTGGAAATACGACAGGGTAAGACAGAGGAAATGTAAAACTGTCTATCCCCTGATATTATTACTTTGACCCTTAGAGGAAGTATTAAAATAGGGCCACTCTCTTATGCCATGAGTCATGCTCTTGGTCCTCTGTCTTCCTCGGTGGGCACTGAACATTTGGTCATCACCAGAGACTTTGGCCAGGAGGCAAGGTAAGTTTTACTCATTCTTGGTCATGTGTAGTTGTCTTACTTCATGGACCTCAGGGTTCTGTGAGAGCACCAGGGGGCCAGACTAGACTTCCGTATGAAGCAAGTGGCTGACACCAGGTTTCCACTTGGGCATACTTAGCAATGCTCTGTTTATGAGGTTTTATGGAAAAGATCACTTGCCAAATTTCAGTGCTGAAGAAAGTTTGAAAACCACCAGTCTACTGGGGAAAGCATAGGACACTGGTTAAGATTGTGTCTTTGCAGCTTGATAGCTTGGGTTTAAATACAGGCTACTTATAGACAAGTATTCCCCCGGCAAGTTAACCCTACTGAGCCTCATACAGCCTGGCTCAGGGTAGGCCTCAGGAAATGGTAGGGATTACACTACGATAGGTACGTATGAGTGGGAGACGAGATGGAGGAGAGTCAGGTGAAAATCCAGACACAGAAGGTGACTCATAAAGATGAAGATCTGGCTTGCAGAGAGGTTAGAAGTACAGAGATAGGCTCACCTATGTCACACTAACCAACATCTTCTACAGTTACAAAACTGGATGTCACCTTAGTAAAAAGCCAGTCCTTCTTTTATCATAACTGTGACAGTTGAGGGCCAGGGACTTTATATCTGGTACCATACTGGAATTAGAAACCCATTTCCTAGCCATTCTGGGTGGTTTTTTTTTTTGTTGTTGTTGTTTGTTTGGTTGGTTGGTTGGTTGGTTTTTCTTCTCTTTTTCTGAGGTAGCGTCTCACTCTAGCCCAGGCTGACCTGGAATTCACTATATAGCCTCAGGGTGGCCTCGAACTCAGGGCAATCCTCCTACCTCTGCCTCCTGAGTGCTGGGATTAAAGGCGTGCGCCACCATGCCCAGCTAGCCATTCTGTTTATATACCCAAGTAGGATTTGTTTTTTTCTTCTGGAAATGTCTAAACTTTCTTTTTCAAGTAAGTTAAGTAGCTTTCTATGTTTCAGTTGGGGGTATGTGGAATGAGGTACATAGAAGGTCCAGTGTGAGTTTAGGGAAATAGTATAGTACTGGAATGGAAGTGAAGGAAAACCGAAAGACCTAGGAGGGATAGAGCTGGGCTGAATATATGTTATGTATTTAATACACAAAGCATATAACTATAAGTAAAGCATATATATATATGTGTATATATATATATATATATATATATATATGTATATGGAGTCAGCCGAACTCTATCTCCTACCCCTTACCTTTTTTTGTGATGTTGGGGAATAAACCCTGATGCATACAGGCCAAGCACTCTACCAATGACCTATATCCCCAGCACATTTTAGATTTTCTTTCATATTATTATTATTTATTTTATATTATTATATTATTTCTATTATATTTCCCTATTGATCATGAGACCCCCCCCCCCATGTACCACCTCCAGAACACTGAGACAAACAGAAATTTATTTTCTTTGGATAAGAAATTTTAGAAATTTCATGTATGTACATAAGTGTATATATGTGCATATGCAGTGAGAGAAGGATTAAAATGAAAACAATATGACAATACAGTTTTTTTGTTGTTGTTGTTTCGATGTAGGTCCTCACAGGCTGACCTGGAACTCACTCCGTGGTCTCAGACTGGCCTCAAGCTCACAGGGATCCTCCTACCTCCGCCTCCTGAGTGTGCCACCACGCCTAGTGACAATGCAGTTTTGAATCTGTTACAGCAATGCTGTTATTTCAAACTCTGTTACACTAAGTTTTGTTTCACATAAATTTCACTACAATTTATACAACATGCATCTAACCTAAAAATAAAATAAAAATAGCTCTTCATTTAAAATTTTAAAAATTTATTTATTTATTTGAGAGAGAGAAAGAGAAAGAAGCAGAGAGAGAGAGGAGAGATAGATCTTCATTTTTCCTTTGCACTGACACAACAGGTCTCCACCTCTGACTACATCATGCTTGTATCACACACTGAGGTCCATGTAGGCGCACTGGAGACAGGGAGAAGGAATCGTTCTTTGCTGTTAGTCTCCTCATGAGAATCCTTGAATTCACTAAAGTGGACTTCTGACACTGCCTGCTAGTTTTAGTTTGCTCCTGATGGAAGGAGACAAAAACTGAAAGTAAAGGTGTCCTGTTAAAAATCACCTGAAAGAGCTGGGCGTGGTGGCACATGCCTTTAATGCCAGCACTCAGGAGACAGAGGTAGGAGGGTCACTGTGAGTTCAAGACCACCCTGAGAGTACATAGTGAATTTCAGGTCAGCCTGGGCTAGAGTGAGACCCTACCTCAAAAATCCATAAAAAATATCACCGGAAGGGGACTGCGGAGATAGCTCAGTGGTTGAAGTGTGTGCTTGCAAAGCTTGGCAGTCTGTGTTCAATTCCTTAATACCCAAGTATCTGGAGTTGTTTGCAGTGGCAAGATGCCCTGGCATACCCATTCTCTCTCTCCTTGCATATGTATATATGTATGTATATATATACATATATACATATATACATATATACATATATACATATATATATATAGAGAGAGAGATAGATATAGATATAGATACATATAGATATAGATATATATAGATATATATATATATAGATATAGATATATATATAGATAGATATATATAGATACATATAGATATAGATACATATACATATACATATTCTAAATCACTATAAGAGAAAGACAGTGGTCTTCAGGCTGTTGTGAGAAGTGAGAAGTGAGAAGTGAGTGGACCATATTGGAATATTCATTGGAAAAGGGAAGTGCCCTGAGAAAGTGCTCTGTGACACCCACACCATTCCAGTGCCACAAAAGGACAAAAGACAGCATGCTTTAAAAACTAATTGTGAGTCCAAAAGCAATCTCATTATTGGGGTCAGCTAAGGGATGTTCCCATCTCTGTCCAGTCACTCGGTCTAAGTGGAACAGAACCAAGAGAAGTACTACAGTTTGCAGTCATCTTGGGAGGTTCCTGGCCTTGCTGGCCTCTTGTCCCACCTCAGGGAATGAAGAAGGCTGTTGGTATTTGGGACCAAAATTAGGAAACAAACGTGATGTTTTGACAAACCCTTTGGTGTCAGGAAACTCTGTTAGCATTTTGATAGGGTGAGTCAGCCGGCAAGGGAGGCATGAAACATGATAGCTACTCTAGAACACGAGGGGAATCCAGGCTGCTTTGTAAGTATGACCTGTTTTTTCCCAAGAAGCGCAAAATAAAACAAACACAAAAACCCCAATGAGTTGGCACCTTTTCTCTAGAAAACTGGGGAATATGCTATAGAAATAGTGATGATAACTGAAGGTTACAATAATATTATAAGATAGACATTTTCACCAACTGCTGCTGGAAATATACATTCAAAACAATTATTTTGCAGGGAAATGTGGCAGGAATGTATCACAATCTTGTATGTGCACTTGACTTTAGAAGCAAGTTTAATGAAATAATCAGAATTTATTCATACATGTGTATGTATGGCCATGCCACTGCAAACAGATGCCCATCTGGTCTTATGTGGGTAGCTGGGGAAGTGAACCTGGGCTGGCAGGCATTATAAGCAGGCACTGCTGAGTCATCTTTCCAGTTCCAGACACAGATATACAATAGTATAGACACTCCTGAAACATCTCTAAGTACGTGCACATCAGGAGACCTGTGATAACCAGTTGTTAAAAGAGATACTGTATTCTTGGTATGTGACCAATCCAGAACTTTTCTAGTAGACATGACAGTACTCACCACAGAGCTAGTTGGAATGGAAAGGCGACTGGCTGAAAGGGAGACTTGAACAACCCAGCTCAGGAGGGCCTGGCACAAGGCAGCTGAAATGACCATGATGCTACAGAACCAGAGAGTAGGTGGCCTCAGAATGCTCTTTTCTTCTTGTTTCTGCTTCTATCCCATACCTAACTTCCCATTCTCCTCAAAGGAAAAGGAAGGAGTTATTTTGTCAGAGTGAGAAATTCTAAGAAAGGAGTTGGCTCAGTGCTTACCATGCAAGCGAGAGTACCTGGGTTCAGATCCCCAGAACCCACATAACAGCAAGCACTGTTTAATGCAAGCACCTGTAATTCCAGCATGCCTGCAGAGGGGAGGAAGGCAGAGAGAGGGGAACCCTTCTGAAACTGGTGGTCAGGTAGACTGGCAGTGAACGAGCCCCTGCCTCAAAAAGGTGGAAGGCAAGGACTGATGCCCAAGGTTGTCCTCTGACCTCCACACGCACAATGTGACATGCAGATGCCT
This sequence comes from Dipus sagitta, assembly GCA_036346955.1. Classification (NCBI taxonomy): domain Eukaryota; kingdom Metazoa; phylum Chordata; class Mammalia; order Rodentia; family Dipodidae; genus Dipus; species Dipus sagitta. Next base: position 157,607,315 of record CM070773.1, read on the forward strand.
GTACACACACACATACGCACCTTCCAGAAGAAAAAAAAAAATAGACCTCAAGAAATACTTGATTGGCCTGGACTGGATCTGAAACCTACCCCTGGGAGACAGAGGAATCATTCTTTGCTTAGTCTCCTTGTGAGACAAACACTATGTTATAAATCACTGTCACCAGGTATATAATAATTAGTCCACCTTGTATCAGATTGTTGTGTGACTTGAGGACACATGATCATTTATTTATCCCAGATAGGGCATTAGCAATTGACAAAAGACATTATTCCACTCAAGTCTAGCTTGGTGAATCAATGCGTTTCTTTTACTTACAGGAGGATGGGTGAGGAGTTACTTACAGGAGTTTGGGTGACACCCAAACGAATGTATCACTCAGCAAAAAAGACCTCCAGAAAGCTTCATAGATGGAGTCCTCTGATCAGCCCATTTTCCACCTTCTATATACTTGGGCACTTCCCAAGACCACATATGGCTAGACAAGAATTTCATACAGCATGGTGGGGGCAAAGTAAATGGCTGGACTCTTAAGCAAGGGTCTAACAATCTTTCCCAATCCCCTCTTCTATGAGGAAACATCAACCAGCTTGATCTTGTTAAAATCTCCTTAGGGTGGTCATAGCTACTCTGATTAAGGTAGTATTAGCCATGATACGTTTGGATAATATCTACAACATAGATATTATATATAAGTATATTTATTTCTATATTATTATATATTATATTATCACTTTATATATTATTAATATAAATATATACTATATATATACGTTTTTTGAGGTAGGGTCTTGCTCTAGCCCAGGCTAGCCCAGGAATTCACTTGATAGTGTCAGGGTGGCCTTGTACTTAGAGCGTTCCTCCTACCTCTGGTTCCCAAGTACTGGGATTAAAAGCATGCGCCACCATACCTGTCTTATATTCATTATTTTTGTCTCCCCAAATTCATATGTTGAAAAACATTTTTTGAGGCAGCCCAATAAACTGGCCTTTTTTTTTTTTTTTTTTTTTTTTTGGTTTTTTGAGGTAGGATCTCACTCTAGCCCAGGCTGACCTGAAATTCACTATGTAGTCTCAGGGTGTCCTCGAACTCACAGCAATCCTCCAACCCCTCTGCCTCCCGAGTTCTGGGATTAAAGGTGTGTACCACCACACCCTGCTCAAAACTGGTCTTTTTAAATGTGAGAGCAAGAACACACATTTGGGACAGAGAGAGAGAGAAATAGAGAGAGAGAGAGAGAGAGAGAATTGGCACACCAGGACCTCCAGCTACTACAATTGAACTCCAGACATGTGCACCCCCTTGTGCACATGTGTGACCTTATGCACTTATGTTACTTTGTGTGTCTGGCTTATGTGGGACCTGGAGAGTCAAATATGAATCCTTGGGCTTTACAGGCAAGTAATACAACTGCTAATCCATCTCTCCAGCCCCTCATATGTTAAAATTTTAAGCCTTAATGTTTTCCTAATGCTATAAGGAGATGGAGTCATTGGGAGGTAATTATGTCATATTAGTGCCCTTATCAAAGAGACCCAGACCTCAGATCACTATCCTTCCATCACATGAAGACACAAATAGAAACCACCCATCTATAATTCAAAGAGGACCCTCGCCTGAACCCAACCATACCAACACCTTGATCCTGGACTTCCAGCCTCCATGACTATGAGGAACACATTTCTGCTGTCTGTACACCACCAAGTCAATTGAATTCTATTACAGTGATCTGAACAGATTATAGGCAGTTTTTAACAGGGTACTTAGACCAAAGTGCTAATACAGATCTCCACCCTCATATCAACTGATGGAATCAAAGTACTGTAGAGACCTCTAAGAGAGCCTGCAGTGGACGGCCTGACATATGCAAATCTCCTGGGGAAACTGCTAGGATCCAGGAAGAAATTTGTGTCTGCCACAATTTAAGCTAAATAAGACAGTTGTTTCTGCCAATGCTTTCTTTCCAAACAATGATTGGACTTGGTCTCCTTGTGAGATCAACATTGTCTTACCTGATTGTAAATAAAGAGACCCCTGTGTGACCATGTGCTTGGGAAGTGCTCTGGGGGTAAATTGTAGAGGGATTATACCCTCAGAGCTGGGCGTAACCATCTCCAGGGAGGCAGGTGGCTTAGGACCAGACAAAATGCATGGCTAACACTGACAAAAGACTCATATTCACTAAAAAACAAAACAAAACAAAAAAAAAAACTATGGGTAGCAATTGGTTGTTTCAAGCAAACTATCCGCTACCCTGAAATCCAGCAGAATGTTTTTAGAATATTCTAAGTAAAAAGTAGACTCCATCATGCAGTGGATAGAGATGCCCTGTTTGAACCATGTACTTTTAAAAAATATATTTTTAAACATAGTATTTATTTATAAGCACACACAACATGCACACAAGAGAGAGACAGAGAGAGAGAAAGAATTCTGTCACAGAACAGTGTAAGATCAAGTCAGAAAGGAACAAGGAGCCCTCAACTGTGTGAGCAAGAAACAAAGTGGGTGTTTCTTTGTTGGCATAATGCCAGCAATTAGAAGCGTTGTGGAAATCAGCAGGCCAGAGAGCATGGATATGTTGTAATCAGAGGAGTAAGACAGAAAGTTTCTTTTCAAAATAAATGACTGCCAGGACCTCAGTATATTAATATGTAATATTTGAAAAGCAGAAACAGGGCTGGAGTTGTAGCTCAGTTGATAGGGCGTTTTCATGCATGAAGCCCTGGGTTCAATTCACAGCACCACATAAAACCTGGCAAGGTGTGGCACGCCTGCAAACCCAACACTCAGGAGGCGGAGGCAGGAGGATGAGAAGTACAAGGCCAGCCTTGACTGCACAGGCAAGTTTGAGGCCAGCCGGGGCTACATGATAAAGAAAAGCAAAAGCAGAATCAGCACAGCTTCCTTTCTACTCTTTCACATGCCATATTGTTCACATGCAGACTCTCTAGTTGCTGTATTCAATTCTTCTGTGATTGCAGTGAGTTTATCTTGGCCATGTAAGAACAGCCATCTCTCCAACAGATGGCCTAAAGGCAGGTGAGCCCACCACATGCCCTCACCCTCGAGGACCAGAGCCTGGGAGTTTCACTAGGAATCTCCCCACCATTCCTGCGTGTTTATCTATGGAGTGGGTGGTTGTCAAGAGGTGCCTAGCATCAGAGCACAGGGCTCTGGGCCAGCTCCAGCCCCCTCCCTGCACAGCTGGCATGACTACTGGCAATGAACTCTGCAGCGCAGGGTGAGGAGAGAGGAAAGGCTTAGAGAAATGGATGGTTTACTCATCAAAGTGGCCTGCTTAGCTGTGGGGCAGAGGGACCAGACTGATCAGGATTTCTTCCCCCTTAATCTTTAAATTGCTCTTTTGGAAAGCAACAATTCACATTCTAGTTAGGCATTAATCCCTGGCTAGCTTGATGGGTCATCTCATCAGGCTATGGACTGAAGCCAACAGCTCACTGCTGTGGGCCCCCGTTTATTTTGATCCACCCCTTGGGCAGACTGCACCTTGAGCTGTGGCTGGCCATCCGAGAAAAGTGTGTGTGGTTGTAAGCACAGAGCAGGAACGAATCCAAGCAGTTATCACTTCTCACCTCTTACAAGTGAGATGCTTGGTCATCTTCTCTCCATGCATTTGTGGCTTAGTAGGAGACAGCAGAGCCTCACCTAGAATCCACACTTCATAAACCCCAATCCACTCTGAACCGTCTGTCTTGAAAAGGGAGATCTTTCCTACATGTGCCACAGGAAGTTGACTTCTGCATTTTTTTTCTTCACATTTAAACCAAAGAAAATGACACTGGGCCTCAGAGAGCTCTCTTCTCTCACCACATATGGCAAGACAATATGAATCAGGCCTTGGAAGCAAAATGAACTCTCATGAGAGAAGTCTTTCTCTCTCACTGTCTTGGTACTTGTTCATAATTATCACTTCCCATATTCACTCATTTATTCTTTCAACAAAATCTGATAAATTGGCTGGAGAGGTGGCTTAGCAGTTAAGGTGTTTGCCTGCAAAGCCTAAGGAGTCCCAGTTTGACTCTCCAGGACCCACGTAAGCCAGATGCACAAGGTGGCACATGCGTCTGGAGTTCATTTGCAGTGGCTAGAGGCCCTGGCATGCCCATCCTCCCCCCTGCTTCTTTCTCTCTCAAATAAATAAATTAAAATATAAAAATATCTGATGAATTTTCAGAAGACTCTAGGATAGAATTGGTTATTTGGCACCAACACCCCTATGGATGGTATAATGTTACAGGGATTGTTATAGAAAAAGAGGACAGTGTCATTCTTTAACTAAGCACATAGTTTACGGAGCATTCCCTGGGAGTTGAAGACCAATACAGCAGCTGGTTATGCTCTGATGTTTTGTTTTTTTCCTAACATAGGGTATCACTGTGTAGCATAGACTGGCTTCAAACTTGCTTTGTAGCTCTGGCAGGCATTGAACTTGCAATCTTCCTGTTTTGGCTTCCCAAGTCCTGGGATTACAGGCTGTGCCAGCACACATTACCTTTAATTTTGTTGTTTATTTAAACAATAATTTTACTTATTTATCTGTACATATGTGTGTGTGTGTGCTGGCAGGCTTTGCAAGCGCCTTTAACTGCTGAGCTATCTCCCATCCCATGCCTCTATTTTGACTGCTAGTGATGACCCAAATATGTTCATTTTGTGGAAAATTCACTCATCTGTACGTTTATGAGTTGTGCATTTTTCTGTATGCATGTTCCAGGTCAATATAAAGTGTATTGAAATGCAAACAGTAAGCACAATCCCAGCCCTCAGGGAACTCCACTTTAATATAGTCATGTTATAATACTTACTGAGAAAGAAGGACTGGAAGAGCGGGGAAGCCTAAAAGACCCTCGGGGTAGTAGTGGCTGAATCTAGAAGAGGAGCTTTGTTCTCCTAGTGTAAGTTTCTCTTCATCCCATGCCTCTCTCACAGCAGTGTGGGGCTCTGGGAAGGCCCACCAGCAATGAAGCTTGCTGAGAAAAATATACCATTTTATTCTTTGTGGCCTTGTCCTACTATTTCTGTAGCATAAAGTGAAACTTTAGCCTTTTTTTTTTTTGATTAATTCAACTGTAGAGTTCTGAAATTTAATAGAGGCATCTCATCTTGATAACTTACCTGGTAGTAACAAAGAGAATTGTATCAGCACTGTGATGGTGGTGCACAACTTTAATCCCAGCACTGAAGAGGCAGAGGTAGGAGGGTTGCCGTGAGTTCAAGGCCAGCCTGTGACTACAGAGTGAGTCCCAGGTCAGTTTGGAATAGAGTGAGACCCTTCCTCGAAAAATCAAAACCAGACATAGATACATAAGTAGACATACATCTGAGATTCTCCTTAGCATTTCTGAAATTAACAAAAGCTAGTATGTGGTGTGTATCACTTTTATTTCTTTTCTCAGTGCTAGGGATGGAAGCCAGGGCCTCACGCATCCTGGGCAGATAGATGAAACAAGCCCCAGGGTCCCACATCTTCATTGTGATGTCTCCCTCACCATGTCTGTGTATCCAGCTGTGCTCTCCCATCAAGATCGTGTGCATCAAAGAGTCTCTGGCCAGGCTCCAAGTCAGACATGCCAGTGGCTGTCAGGAAGCATTAGGGACGAAGACCGGGAATACTTCAGACCTGCAGCCCTGGTCACCTTCTGTACCACGTTTTGGACTATGCTTCTGTGAGCTAATGGTCCAGAGTCTTCTCCCTTAGAAACATCCTCAGGATACAACTGGACTTCTAGGGTTTCCAACTGTCCTGGTTGCACTACAACAAACTAAATGGTGGCTCTGCCTACACTACTGGGTCTGTGCTGATACGGCCTTGTCTTCCTATGTATTATCCAAAGCCCTATCTTCCACTCATCTAATTCCATTGTTTAGCCAGTCTCTTCAAAAGTAACAATTTCTACCAGTGTGCTGATGACTCATCATTAGTTATCTTCCTAAGGTATCTTTGTCTATGACACCATCGTTCATTCTCTTAATGGCCTACTGGAAACTGTGACATGGGCATTCCCCGGTCCCTCACAGTCAGTATGCACAGGTGTCTGTCATTCTGCTTGCTGGAGTATCTCTCCTTCGGGCTTTATCTCAGCAAGGGCTCAGTCTCTATCAACTGCCTCTGTCAGAAACCATGATCACAGAATTCTCTTTTCTTCTTATCAACCATATTCAATCAGCCATCTATTAGTTCAACCACTTAAAGGAATCAGTAGTTATTGATGATTTCATAATATTCTGAGAAAAACAAGGAAGTCTATTTAAATTATTTCTGTGATGCCTGAATAGTAAGTAGTCAATGAATTACCATGATTAGTCATACTAATATCCTCATTACCACAACTAGCTGGTTTGATCAGGTAGATGTTCTGACAGACCCACAGGCAGCTAGGGTCTTCTCACTGCTGACACAACACAGTTTAGAGGAGGAAGGGTTGACCTCATCTTACAGTTCCAGGTCACAGCCCATCAGGCAGGGAGAACACGGCACCAGAACCTGCTCGCATTCAGTGAGGAAGCAGAGCTGAGCAATGGGCAGCCGCTCAGACAGCTCGCTCCTTTTCATGCAGTCCGGGACTCCAGGCTGTAGAATGGTTCTGCCCTTCCCACCTTAATTAAGCTTATCAAGATAATGTCTGTAATTATGGAAGTTGTCAATAATAAAAAATAAATAAGGGCTAGAGGGATGGCTTAGCAGTTCAGGTGTTTGCCTGAAAAGCCAAAGGAACCCAGTTTGATTCTTCAGGACCCACATAAGCCAGATGCACAAGGGGGCACACACATCTGGAGTTCATTTGCAATGGCTGGAAGCCCTGGCACTCCCATTCTCTTTCTCTCTCTCTCTCTTTGCCTCTTTTTCTCTCTCAAATAAATAAATAAATTATATTTAAAAATAAATAAATAAGATAAGATAATATCTCACAGGCAAGCACAGAGGCTAACCCGATCTACAGAATCCCTCACAGGTGATTCTAGGTCTTGTCACGTTGACAATCAATAGAAACCATCACAAGTAGCTAGCTAGATGATAGCTAGGACTCGTGTGTCTGTCAGTTTACATTAACTATTCATCCATTCAAACATATTTACAGGATACTACAGTGTGATGCTCTTTGAGGTTCTGGACACACTGGTAAGTAAACAAAGCACCCATGCTCATGGGCTTATAGTTTAATGCAGGAGCAGTGAATGCTACATACATACAATAATATACCATTCAGTGATTCATACTCTGCCAAATAACACAGGGTAGGAAGGACAAAGGAGCATACAGCTGTGGATCAGATCTCATAAGGTGATGCTTAAGAAGATCTGAAAGATGTTAGAGTGCAAACATCTCATTTCATCCTGTTTATAAATAATGTTTTTGTTTATTTGTGAGGGGAAGAGGGAGGGTGGAGTGAGAGAAAGAATGAGAATGAACATGGGTATATGGGTATGCCAGAACTAACTCTAGATACACACGACATTTTGTGCATCTGGCTTTATGTGGATACTGGGGAATTGAACGTGGGCCATCAAACTTTTCAAGTAAGCACCTTTAACCAGTCTTTAGCCCTTGTTTATAATGTTTAAGTATAATTAAATATAATTCTACCTACTTTACTGACAATATCCTGTAGTTCATAAAGGTTAAATTATTTACCCAACTGGTTCCAAATATTTCCACAAAATCTCAAGCCAAGCCTGGTTATGTCTGCTTTGCCTTAGAACAACTCCTCCATCTTTGCCTTACAATTCCTAATCTTCCCATCCCCCCTAGATTCTCCTGCCTCCAGAGGTCCCAGTGAGAACGACTTTGCATGGTGCAAACAGACTGCATCAATACTTAACGTCCTTCTACGGCTTCTGGCCCTCTGCATCCAGGGGACACCAGCCAACCCCTCATGGGCACATCTTTGTAGATCTGCTTCCTGTCATATCCCATGCATGTAGTGCTCCATCCCTTCAAGTTTCAGGCTTCCTCCTGTCCCTGCAAACGTTGTAAATAGACTTGGAGAGTACTTTCTCAGCTCTAACTTGACATTTCATGTCTGCAATGATGCTCATCGCTCAGCGGAGTAGACCATCTCTTCCCCACCCCATCTGTTCCCATGATTTGTGCATATGCTTGGTCACAGCTATGACGGACAGGTATTAGCTGATGTCTGGGGGTGACAAGTCCCCCTATTATGAGGATCCTAACATAGGGCTAGGAAGAAGTCCTGAGAATTACTAAAGTGTAGAGTCACTAAAGTACTTATAACACACACACACACCCTTTGTTGATATTCTTAACTTGTATGAATGAGTGAATGTCTCTTACCATGTGAAGACAACATCTCCCCGATACACTGACAAAATGTAGACCTCACAGAGGAGCATAGAAGCTATCTTTGATTGTCTGACATTAAAATGCCTTGGCATTTCTACTAAGGCATGTAAGAGGTTTTCCAGAGGTATAGTGAGAGTTGGTTTGAGACTTGTGAACCTCCTGCTACCACCTGAGCATCGCAAGCCCTTGCTCTAGCAGGCCTGGGGCTGTAGAACAGAGAAATGAGGAGGTCAGAAGGTCCTGGCACTCTTCTTGGTCTTGCTACTAGTCTTTCTTTTCTTCAGTCTTTCTTCATGTTTGCCGTGGAGCCAGGTCATTAGCATATAAAGCATCTGTGTTTTACTTCCACCAATGTACAAAGCATATGACCACATTACAGAGAAGTGGGATAGCACAGACAGGTATGAAGATGGAAAATGTCTCAGGAAATGTTTGAGACAAGGTCTCTCTCTAGCCCAGGCTGACCTGAAATTCACTCTATAGTCCAGGCTGGCCTAGAAATCTCAGTGATCCTCTTACCTCAGCCTCTAGAGTGTTGGGATTAAAGGCATGTGACATCATGCCCAGCAAAAGAAATAATTTTTATCAAGATGCAACATCATTGTTTTGGTTATTTCCCATCACTTGTATTTTGATATCATTGGTATCTTCCCTAGCATCAGTGACAACATAACCTTTCAAATGCCATGTGTAGCAATAAAAAAAAAAAAATTGGAGTGTTTGCTTTCTTTCTGTCCTTGTTTTTAATTTTAAAATGACAACCCAAATTATTTCAAAGTGAAGTTTTCTAAAGAGAAACACAGGAAAAAAAAGATTATTTCATTCTAGCACAAAGCAACAAAACATCATGACCTTTGTCCCAAGAGTTTGGTCCTCAGTAAAATTTCTTTACAGAGTTTTCTAGCAATCAAGTATTTGGAACATTCAATGTGGGAAATTTTTACTTGAGGACAACACTGCTTTCTAGGATATGATCCAAGACATTTGAAATGAATGTTGAACGGGGCCTTTTATAGTAATGCTTCACTGAGCATTGCTAGATCCACAGCAAAGCCCCCAGGGCCCAGAACCGCATCATGTTCTTGGACCCAACCCCCGTGCTGTAGAAGGGCCTCCACACATTCCTCTTGAGCAGCATCTACTCAAACATGCCTCCGTGTTATGTAAGGAACCGGAACGCTATCACATGACATTTTAAGGCAATGTTTTTATGTTTACATATTTTGATGTTTTTCACAGTCTTGGGCAAGAAGAAATATGTCAACAAGCAGCCAAAGTGTCTAACCTTTTTCTTGAGGATTGTTGGCATAGCCAGAGTTTGAGGAGCTGAGTACTAGAACTTTCCATGTACCACCTAGCACCTCACTGGATCTGTGCTGGCCCTGGTAACTGAGGTTGCATGTGGAAGCAGGGGAGAGTCAGCCCTTGTCCCCTTTATTCCAGCTACTGTGAGAAAAACCAAAGAGGTCTTGCTGGGGTCAGTATGCAGGAAAGAGTGCAGCTGTTTCAAACATACATTCCCATTGCGGGATGGTCAACCCTGAGCAATGCAGCCTCGGTTGTTCACATGTTAAATGGACAGAGGATTACCTGCTTGGATGGTATTAGCCAAAAGTTCCCCCTTTTTTGGTAAAGCACAGACTAACATTGAACTTGTGATCTTTCTGCCTCAGCCTCCCAAGGGCGTGCACCCCAATGCTCAGTAGAAGCTTTCTTTTGTATAATGAAAATATCTGTTACCCATCATGTCAGGGTTGTTTGACTGGTTTGCTTTGCCAAGCTACAAGTCTCTGTGTGGTCAAGAACTAAGTATGAATATTATAGCCCCTAGTGCACAGGGTCCACCAAAATCACTTAGGCACATGTTTCAAATAAATTTTAGTTGAACGGATGAATTTTAAAAGATAGCACATGTATGTATTTCTTTCTCTTTTCTAGTGTGTGTGTGTACACATGGAGCATGCACACATGTGTACAGAGGCACACTCTCACTCTGTGTGCACACGTACAGAGGCCAGTAGACGTTGGGTGTCCTCTCCTATTGCTCTTCTCTTACTTCTCACTGAACCTGGAGCTCTCTGTTTTGGGTCAGACTTGGCTGACCAGGGAGCTCCAGTGACTTTCTTGCCTCCGCTCCCTCAGCGCTAGGGTCAGGGGCATATGTGGCCATGCCCAGCTTTGTATGTGGGTGCTGGGGACTGAACCTAGGTCCTCATGCTCACATAGCACTCCTGAGTGTGGCACCGTCTTCCCAGTCTTGATTCTTACAGTTTTGCATAGGGAAAAAGTCCCTTTCTTCTAATAGTGAAAGATTCATGTGCTATACCCAGCATTAAATTTAGACCTCAAAAGTTCTTTTTCCACAGCTCATCCTCAAATATCGAAAATGCCATGCTTTTTAAATTTTATTTTATTTATTTGAGAAAGGCAGAGAGAAAGAGAGAGAAAGAGAGAGAGAGAGAGAGAGAGAGAGAGGGAAAGAAAATGGGTATGCCAGGGCCTTCATCTGCTTCAAATGAACTCCAGATGTATGCACCATGTTGTGCATCTGGCTTATGTGGGTCCTGGGGAATCAAACCCGAGTCCTTTAGCTTTGCAGACAAGCGCCTTAACCGCTAAGCTAATCCTCCACACCCCCCCCCCAATACCACTGTTTTGTTTCACCTCTTATTCCAAGCCCATGGTCTCTAGGCAACTCAGTGAAATGAAGTGAGACTTCACATAGTAGTACAAAGCCCTTCCTGAGTATGAATGGCCAGGCATTACTGATGCTCTTCGTGTCCTTTACAGAGAAAGTTCCATGAACTACAGAAGCCTGTCCGTGCACAGAACAATGGCAGAAGCTGGAGATTCAACAAATGAGAAAAAAAAAAAATCACAATCTTGACAATTCACATTTGTGTGTGTGTGTGTGTGTGTGTGCGTGCACGCGTTTCTGAGAATCAAACCCAGAGTATTAAGCACGTTAGGCAAGTGGCTATCAGTGAGCTTCATCCTTAGTGCCAACTCCCATGTGTCTTAAGGTGTAGTGGAAGGAGGAGGCTTTGGCTGAGGAATGAAGATTGTATTTAAAGTTAGGCAACTTAAGACCTAATTTTCATCTGGCAAGTCGGGAAACCACAAACAAATCGGCAAACAATCTGCGTAATATGTATTCTGCATACCATAGAGATAATGATCCCTATGCCCAAAGGTGGCTGGACAACTAAGATAATGCACACGAAGACAAGGGCCTCTCAGCAAGCCTGTCATTGGGGCTAGTTGAGAGTGAATCAGTGAAAACCTAGGATTTATGGCTGTCAGTATGGGAGCAAGCATTTTCCTCTCTTCAGGAATGTATAATTATAGATCCATCTAGTTTTACGAAAAGCAAGTACAGTATGCAAAATTACAAGCCTTGAAAGTAGCTCCAGCCAACTTAGATTTCACTATAAAAGAGTGCAACATAAACTACCTACTAAAGGCTGAACGGGAGCAAATTAAAATCCAACACACCTTATAAAAATAGTTATTATACCTGACTTCCAAGACTTAAGACAAAATCAAGTTGGGAGCTTAATTTTCACTTTAAAGTAGAGGAGGCAGATGCCTATAGACGTACGCATTCTTTTTTAAGATTGCTTAAGCACAGTTCATCTGTATGTTTCTTTATCAAATCTCAGTTAAAATGTGCTGACCTTAAACATAAAGATGCAACAACGTTTAGAATTACTTTTGTTTGTTTATTTATTTATTTCATTTATTTTTTTCCCAAGGTAGGGTCTCACTCTAGCCCAGGCTGACCTGGAATTCACTCTGTATTCCCACAGTGGCCTCCAACTCACGGTGATCCTCCTACTTCTGCCTCCCAAGTGCTGGGATTAAAGGCATGTGCCACCACGCCTGGTTTATAATTACTTTTTAAAAATCCACTCTGGGTTGGCGAGATGGTTTAACAGTTAAAGCGCTTGCCTGCAAAGCCAAAGGACTCACGTTGGATTCCCCAGGACTCATGTAAAGCCAGATGCACGTGGCGGCACACGTATCTGTAGTTCGTCTGCAGTGGCTGGAGGCCCTGGTGTGCCCATTCTCTCTCTAGCTGCCTCTCTGAAATAAATAAATAAATAAGTAGAAATAAAAATGTTTAAAAAGAAAAAAAAATCAGCTCTTTGAGGTATCATTTATGCACAGCAGTGCTGACATATAAGCCAGAGAGCAATGTCCAACATGACTACTCATGTAGGTTTTGTCAAAATCATGACAGCGTACCTCTGTCACCCCACACAGCTCCCTGGTCCCTGTTTGTTTCCTTCCTCTCCACTCATTGCCTCTGGCAGACACCGCTCTGCTTTCTGCTGGTTTTTTTTTTTTTTTTTTTTTTTCCTAGCGTTTCATTTAAATGGAGTCGTGTAGTCTTTGGAGTCTGGCTCTTTTACTTAATACAATGCATTTGACACTCATATTGTATTGTGTCTGGTATCATTTCATGCATATAGTTTATTTCTTTTTATTACTGAGTTGTATTTAATTCATGAATGCAATGCTGTTTGCTTATCCCTTTCAACAAGTCATGGACATCTGGAATGTTTCTAGTTTGGGTTATTATGAATAAAGTAGTTATGAATGTTTGCATACCAGCCTTGGTGTAGAAAAAAAAGTCTTTATGTCACTTGAATAAATGACTAGTAGGATTGTTAGGGTAGATTTACTTTATAAGAAGCTGCCAAGAACTTTTCAAACGACTGGACTACGTTAATACTCACCAGCAGGTTCCAGTTTCTCCATTTCTCTACCAACAGCTGTCACTTCTTGACTTTTTGTGCAGACATCGTGGTGGATGTGAGCTGGTGTCTCCTTGGGATTTGGGTTTGTTTCTCTCTGTTGTCTAATGATGTTGAGGATCTTCCTATGATCTTATTTGCCACTCATCTCTCTCTATTTGGTAGAGTATGTGGTGGTTTGAATGTGAATATATGTCCTCCAAAGACTTAGGTGTTAAAATTAAATGTGTAACTTGGGCCTCCAGCTGCCTAGCTGGAGGTGGTGTCACTGGGGGTGGATTTGATTTCCAGTCCAAAGGTGTGCAGAGAACAATCTGAACTCTGGTGGATTTTGTGCTCACTGCTTTTTCTTTTTTTAGACAGAGAGACAGAGAAAGAGATGGGGGGGGGGGCTCAGCTACTGAAATCGTACTCCAGATGCTTGTTCCACCTAGGAGGCATGTGCGACCTTGTGCTTGCCTCACCCTTGTGCATCTGGCTTATGTGGGATCTGGAGAATCGAACATGGGTCTTTGGGCTTCACAGGCAACTGCCTTAACTGCTAAGCCATCTCTCCAGCCCCTTGCTGCTTTTTTTTTTCTTTTTTGGTTTTTCGAGGTAGGGTTTCACTGTAGCCCAGGCTGACCTGAAATTCATGATGTAGTCTCAGGGTGGCCTTGAACTCACCGTGATCCTCCTACCTCTGCTTCCCCAGTGCTGGGATTAAAGGCGTGTGCCTGGCCCCCCTTGCTGCTTTTTTCATGTTTGAGGACTGCTGGTGGTTTTCCTCTCTGCTTGAATGTATGGAAGTAACTTCTTCCACCACTGATGGAACATCCCCTGGATCTATAAACCTGAAACAAATCCCTTCCTCCCCTAAACGGTGTCTGGTTTGGATGTTCAACCCAGCAACATGAAACTGTCTAATACAAGCACCTATTTAATTCCTTTGCTCATTTAAAATATTTAGTTCTTGTTCTTTTGTATGTGTGTAGTATGTATAATGTGTGAAGATGTGTGCCCCTGTGCACATGTGTGTGAGGGTCAGAGGAGAACATCAGGTGCCCTCTGTCACTCTTCCTGTGTTGTATTCTTGAGACTGAGTCCATCACTGGACCTGTAGCTTCCATTCCATTTGATCAGACTGGCTGACAAGTGAGGCCCAGCAACTCTCTTCTCTCTGTGCTCCACATAGCTAGAGTCACAGATGTATGGGACCAAGCCCAGAAGTTTTTTTTTGAGGCAAGCCCAAAAGACTGGCTTTTATTTTTTTTATGAGCATGAGGGCGAGAGAGAGAGAGAGAGAGAGAGAGAGAATTGCAGTCAGGGCCTCCAGCCACTGCAGTCGAGCCTCCAGACATGTGTGCCATCTTGTGCACATGTGCAGCCTCATGCACTTGTGTCACCTTGTACATCTGGCTTATGTCAGACCTGGAGAGTTGAACATGGATCCTTAGGCTTTGCATGCAAATGCCTGAACCATCTCTCCAGCCCGCCAGCCTTTTGTTTAAAAAATATTTTATGGGCTGGAGAGATGGCTTAGCCATTAAGTGCTTGCCTGTGAAGCTTAAGGACCCCAGTTTGAGGCTCGATTCCCCAGGATCCACGTAAGCCAGATGCACAATGTAGCACATGCATCTGGAATTCGTTTGCAGTGGCTGGAGGCCCTGGCGTGCCCATTCTCTCTCTCTCTCTCTCTCTCTCTCTCTCTCTCTCTCTATATATATATATATATATATATATATATATCTGCCTCTTTCTGTCTCTCTCTCAGTCTGTCACTCTCAAATAAATAAATAAAAGTAAACAAAAAAATTTAAATATTTTCATTTATTTATTTCCAAAGAGAGAGAGAGAGAGAATATGAATGGGAATGCCAGAGCTTTGAGCCACTGCAAATGAATTCCAGCTGCATGTGCCACTTTGTGCATCTGACTTTTATGTGTGTACTGGGAAATAGAACCTGAGTCATTAGACTTTGCAGGCAAGTGCCTCAAGTGCTGAGCCATCTCTCCAGCCTCCAGGCCCAGCTTTTTACATGAATGCTGGGTATCAAAGTCAGGCCTTTATACATGTATACAAGTGATCTCAACCACCGAACCATCTCCCTAGCCCTATGTCTTCATATTAATCAGTTACAAGTTTACTATGCATCTGGCTATGTGGTCCTTCTCAGATACGTTTTGTAAATCTTTTGTGTTCGATCAGTGCCTATTCTCCGAATTTGAAGTCATCCTTGACACCGTTTATTCTCTTTTACCTCCTATGCAGTCCTGATTCCTGCTTAAAATGGATCCAGAAGCCAGGTGTGATGACGCACACCTTCAATATCAGCACTTGGGAGGCAGAGGCAGGCCTCCTGTGAGTTTGAGACCAGCCTGGAACTCCAGAGTGCATTCCTAGTCAGTCTGGGCGACAGTGAGACCACACCTCAAACACAAACAAGCACACAAAGTATCCAGAGCCCAACCCTGCTCCGTCCCTCCTGCCCCTGCTCTGGCTCATGCACTGGCTCTCACCCAGATGACAGGGGAACTTGTTGTCTGGGCTCCTGATTCTGCCTTGCTGCCACGTCCTCCTAAACAGCATCCCTACTGGTCCTCTGAAGCCACACAGCATACTGTCCAACTCCTCCACACAAAACCTTTTGATGGCTTCCCCTTACTAATCCAAAGGCAACTGATGGTTAGAAAAATAGTGAAAATTCCACTTAACAATTTTTTTTTACAACCAGATTTGACAATATAGCATAATATAACCTCTTCACTAAATAGAATGTAAAGGGTGCTAAGTATGATATCAAAACGTTCTAATGCCATTTACCACTGAAATACCTGCCATTTTATGGAGAAAACCCTCACTTTTAAAGGGCTGCCCACCTTTTGAGGCAGAGCTGCCTGGTAGAGCAACTCCGCTACAATAGAGATAAGCCTGTATCTTTCCCTCTTGGTTCAAAAGCAGCTTAGTGAAGAAACAAGTGCATAAGGCTTTGAGGGAGTATTGTTGCACAGTCTTGGGGCTCCTCTTATGTGGACCCTTTAGAGAACTGCATTTGTATTTAGCAGTGATTATTAATTACACAGTTCTTAATTGTTAGAAAACTCCCTGTTGGGATTATTATTGGCATGCTTATCACTGTGGCTCCCAAAACTTTAACCTATTTTAGGCCCAAGCTTACAATTCTTTAGGCTCAGATCACGAGTTAAGTAAAAGTCCCCTAGGATCATGACACTAAAGAAAGGATGGCATCAAGTCAGGCATACTACCTCTTATCTGAGTGCCTAGGAGTTCTGCCAGAGATGACCAAAATAATCTTCCAAGCCAGCCTAAGTGATTTATAATGCTCTTTATCAGAGTATATTTTCATTTCAGTTAAATGGTCAGAAGACAACAGGGACAGGTACACTTGGGATAATGATTGTGAAGCGTATCCTTGAATGTCAGAAAGCAAGGCAGTCATAGATTCAAGATATGCACACAGTCTTTCTTTGAGACCCATGTGCAGAAACAGGATTCCCAAGGTCATTTTTATATAGGGTTAGAAGATTTTTAAGTTCAGGGTCTAATGAAATCTTGTGTTCCCTCCGGGGAGATTTCTCTTTCTCTCACTCTCTCTCTCTCTTTAAATTTTATTTATTTATTTATTTTTGGTTTTTCAAGGTAGGGTCTCACTCCAGCCCAGGCTGACCTGGAATTCACTATATAGTCTCAGACTGGCCTCAGACTCATAGCAATCCTCTTACCTCTGCCTCTTGAATCCTGGGATTAAAGGCATGTACTACCACACCTGGCTTCTTTTTTAAAAAATATTTTATTTATTTATTTATTTATTTATGAGAGAGAGAGAGAGAGAGAGAGAGAGAATGGGCATGCCAGAGCCTTCAGCCACTGCAAATGAACTCCAGATGCACGTGCTACCTTGTGCATCTGGCTTACATGGGTGCTGGGGATCGAACCTGGGTCCTTAGGCTTTGCAGGAAAGGGCCTTAACCACTAAACCAGCTCTCTAGCCCCCTCTGGGGACACTTTTTGTTTTTACTTCTGGGAAATATCCATTTTGTTTGAATGTTGATAAATTTAATGACCATGAACTACTATAAACTGAAATCTAAAACTCATGTTGCTCTATGAATCTCTCAGCTTCATGACTCTATGGCTCTAAAGTTTCAAGCCAGATAGAAAATAAATAAATCACAGATTCAGGACTCAAAGGCATATATACTTAAATGAGAAAATTGAAGTTTAGCCACAAGTAAACATTGTTTTAGGACACAGAACCCATTTGCCAATTTTCTAAATATTTTGTCCAAGAATAAGGAATGTGACTGTTTCTACTAGAAATATTCCAGTTTAGTCTTAGTTACTGTGAAAATAATAAATGTCATAATGAGCTCTCAAAAAATTATTTCTTAGGCATTTGCGATCTACTTTTGTGAAATAGTGAGAATAAAACCAACGCCCATGTGGACATAGGACTTTAAAGTGAAAATATATGAGAATAAGAATAAAAACAGAACAAAGTTGAGCTGCAGGTCACTTAGTGCCTCACAAACACATTCTTCTCAGCCTGCCAATGCTCTCAG
Source organism: Dipus sagitta (assembly GCA_036346955.1). Lineage (NCBI taxonomy): Eukaryota > Metazoa > Chordata > Mammalia > Rodentia > Dipodidae > Dipus > Dipus sagitta. The sequence continues at coordinate 157,624,964 of CM070773.1, forward strand.
GCTGACGGTGTCCCTTGCCCTCGGCCTCCCAGGGGAGTAGTGTCGCACTAGCTTAACCTTACACATGAACGATCTCTGAAAGAGCAGAGCTCAAGAGAAGCCTGTGACATTTATTTTGGAATATATCAATATGGCTTGAGATCTGCTCTGCTTCTCACAAGGTCCAGGTCACTGAAACACCTTTCAGAGAATTTCATTAAAGCTGCAACTTCAGCCAATCCCCTTCTGGGCCGGGTCCACATCAGTAACATCTTTCCCCACAAATCTTCTGGTCAGGCCTAACTGCGAGATAGTAGGAATTGCAGCCACGGGTGGATCTTGAGTTTGGATACAGTGTCAGAGCTCTACTATATGACATCTGGTGTGTTGCTCATTAGAAATTCATGTAAGTCAGGCGTGGTGGCACACGCTTTTAATCCTAGCACTGGGGAGGCAGAGGTAGGAGGATCGCAATTAGTTCATGGTCATCCCAAGATTACAGAGTGAATTCCAGGTCAACCTGGGCTACATACAGCAAGACCCTACCTTGCAAAACCAAAAAAGAAAAACGAAATTCATGTAAGAACCTTATTTGACTTATTTGACTGAGCAGAACACCAAGATCAGAAAGGCTCAGTAACTTGGTTTCAGAGCTTAGTATGTGTACTGAATGTACCCCTTCCTCCTTCCTTCCCTTCTTCCTTCCCTCCTTCCCTCCCTCCCTTCCTTCCTTCCCTCTCTTCTTCCTTCTTTCATTCATTCCCTTTCTCTTCCTTTCCTTTCTTCCCTCTTTCCCTCTCTCCCCACTCTCACTTTATTTTCTTTTTCAATTTTGGTTTTTCAAGGTAGGGTCTCATTCTAGCCCAGACTGACCTGGAATTCACTATGCAGTCTCAGGGTGGCCTTGAACTCACAGTGATCCCCCTACCTCTGCCTTCCGAGTGCTGGGATTAAAGGTGTGCACCACCATGCCCCACCTACTTCCTTTCTTTCTTTTTTTGTTTTTTTGAGGTAGGATCTCACTCTGGTCCAGGCTGACCTGGAATTAACTATGTAGTCTCAGGGTGGCCTTGAACTCATGGAGATCCTCCTATCTCTGCCTCCCAAGTGCTGTGATTAAAGTCGTGTACCACCACGCCCGGCTCTTTCTTTTTTGATACACAGTTTTGCTGTGTAGCCAAAGCTGGTTTTGGACTCACTACATAGCCTAGGCTGGCCTTGATCTCTGGATCCTCCTAACTCAGCCTCCCAAGTGGTACTGGGATTACCACATACACTCCCACATGCAACTGAGATACATCTTCATTATTCCTGTTTACATTTCTGGTTTCCGTGTTGTTTTGTGCTGGGCTTGCCTTTTAGAAGACTTCTGACATCTGGAAAGGGTAGTGGGGCATCTAACTTCTGTGAACACATTTCTAAATTGGAAAAAAAAAAAAAAACCAAAGTGCTAATGTGCTCAACTTAAACAGTAAAAGCAGAACTTCTTACTTCCCTTTCAGAGATCCTTTCCCATCCTCGGCTTCGAGGTTCTGTTGCTGGCTGATGTTAGAATCGGTCTTGCCCCCAGGCAAGGAGTTACTTTCAGATTATGAGACTGGCACCCTGCCTGCTGTGCTAAGATGGTGATCAAGAGGCCTCAGAGGTTCTGCAGCCAATCAAGCTCCCGCTCGCCAGGGCTCAGCTCACTGTCTTGCTGCTGTTTTCCACCTACTGTGGCAGAGGTGGCGCCTAGCCTCTACTCATGCCATGCTTTCTCACCGCGGAGCTTCCCCGTGAGACTATACACCAAAATAAAAACCTTCCCTCCGTCAGCTCTTCTGGCCAGGTGCTTTGCTCCAGCAGCGAGAAGGTAACTACGAAACCAGCTAGCCAACAAGCCTCAGGAATTCCCGTCTCCACTTCCCCAGCACTGGGGTCACAGGCGTGTATCACCACGGGAGCTGGGGATCCAAACTCAGGTCCTCATGCTTGTGAGGCTAACACTTTAATGACTGAACTACCTTCCCAGCCCTGTTGTTTAGTGTTTTCCCTCGTTTGTCTTTATATTTTAATGCAAGGCATCAGAAGAGCCTACAGAAAAGGGTTCTATGTCCATCCCGGTAGAGAGCGATGACAGATAGTTACTAGCAGTTTCCCATGGAAGAGAAATCCTTTTCCTCTTCTTTTGACTTTTTCAAAAATTTTTTCAAGGTAGGGTCCTCACTCTAGCCCAAGCTGACTTGGAATTCACTCTGTAGTTCCAGGCTGGTCTCAAACTCACAGCAATCCTCCTACCTCTGCCTCCCAAGTGCTGGGATTAAAGGCGTGCGCCACTGCACCCGGCTGAGAAGTCCTTTTCAATGGTGGAGTTTCAGTGCAATATGTACAGGTCTTTTCTTTATACCCATTTAGTTTCTTCAAAGAACTCGCACTGTCAAACCACAGTCCAGTGGGGGCTGGCAGTGGCAATGTGCCTGGGTGCCAGGGAGCCCAAAATTCCTAGAGAACGTAGTGGAATCTCCCTACACCTCTGCTTTACTTGATGTCCACATTTTGGGGGGATTCTTTACTTTCCGAAACATTAGCCTTCAGTTTCCTGCAACACTGTGTGAGACTCGCTGCAAGGGGAGGAGAGTGGTCCTCAGTGAAGTGGGTTCAAGAAATCCAAAAGTGGGCAGGAGAGATGGCTCAGCAGTTACGGGCACTTGCTTGCAGAGCCCGGTGGCTTGTGTTTCACTCCCCAGTACCATGTAGAGCCACATGCACAAAGCGGGGCCTGTGTCTGAGGTTTGTTTCCAGTGGCAGGAGGACCTGGTGTACCCATTCATCCCCTCTCTCTGGTTGCAAATAAATAAGTGCAAAAGGTCTGGACAATGCCAGCACTCTTCTGTCTGCTGTGCCTGATGTGTGCGGAGCTCCACTTACTCTGCGGTGCCATGGCCCTCAAGCAGTGACAACCTCCAACACCATTAGGCCCATTATCTCTCACCCCGCTGCCACCTCTCTGTTCCCTTGCCATCTGGGGTTTTATGTGAATATTCGTGTCATTTTAATGGAGGATGCAAATGGAATGGAGGAGGACAATCTGCCATTCTTACACACACACATTCCCGGACTGTAAAGCTCACATAAGCTCCAACGTGTCAGGGACTCTACAGATCTTGAAAGCCAGCCTTATTGTCTTACAAAAGAAGAAAGGCAAGCCCAGAAAATTATTTCTTGCCACAGCGGACGACGGTCACGAGGTCCTTCTCTGGCGAGGCAAAGAGGACAGCTGCTGGGTGATCGCGCTCCGGAGCTAGGCTGCTGAATTTTGCATCTTGGTTTCTTTCCCAGCCAGCTCTGTGATCTTGGGACAGTTTCTTTAATTGTCTTTGGTTCCCTGTCCTCCTATGCAAAATGGGAATAATCATAGTCCCCTAACTCATCAGACTGTGCTGTGTACTCATGGATTCCTTCCTTTCCATTTCCTTCCTTCCTAAACAGAGACAGCGGCGGGGGGGGGGGGGGGGGGAAGGGGGGCGCGAGATAGAATGAATGAATGAATGAGTGTGCCAGGGCCTCTTACCACTGAAAATGAGCTCCAGAAGCACATGCCACCTTGTGCATCTGACTTTGCATGGGTCCTGGGGAACCGAACAGTGTAGAAGGCAAGGGCTGGCACCTGATGTGCTCTGGCCACCACACGTGCTGTGGCATGCACGCAGCCCCCATTCACACACATACCCAGTCAAAAAAAATAAGTCTATTTTCAGGGCTGCAGCTGTAGTGCAGTGGCAGAGAACTTGCCTATCATGCCTTGGTTTGGGTCCCCAGTACCACCACCAAATCAGCTGCCCAGATATTAACATGAGGAAGAGTGTAACATATACATTTCATTTTAGTTCCCATACTGTTTTGTCTTTTTGTGGTGCACAGGACCAGACCTAGAGCTTTGTGCATGCTTTAGGAGTGTACCAATGCAAAATGCTGGCAAGGCTCTTGGAGCCTGCCTCCCAGCAGTCCCAACCGGAAGAGGTAGACAGCAAGCAGCAGACAGCAGGGAGGGCTGTGCAGGCCAGCCCAGTCCTCCGCGGGACGCACAGAGACGCAGAAAGGAAGTGGTTCCCGGCTTCTGGGCTACGTGGCCAGCACTTCCTGCTGCTGTACTGGATAAGCATGCCCACCACGGCACCTCTGCTCTCAGTGACTGCCCAGCTTTTTCCTGAGGGAGGCTGTTTGCTGCTCCTGTCTGTGGCGTGAGTTCCAGGGCCAGGCTGTGTGTCAGGCCCTCTTTCCTCACTCACAGTCATCCTGTTTTTATGGCATGGTTTTATAATTTGTCACTATCTGTTTGAATTCCATTTCTGTTGTCAAGGAAAAGAAAGAAAACTGCTAGGCAGACAAACAAATAACCACCAACAAAAACTATTTCCAAACTATCCTCCAAAATGAGCATCAACTAATAAAATAGAACATTATGAGATTTGTGAATCCCAATATATGTTGAAATATATGTGTATACTTAATTATGTTTAATATGTTGAGTGTATGTAATATATGATGAATTTATTTTGGTTTTTCAACGTAGGGTCTCGCTCTAGCCCAGGATGACCTGGAATTCACTGTGTAGTCTCAGGCTGGCCTTGAACTCACAGCGGTCCTCCTACACTGGCCTCCCTTTGAGCTTAAAGGCCTGTGCCACCTTGCCTGTGCACCTGTGTTGTTACTTTCCCTGTCCAAATGCAACTTATTTTGGCAAAATCTCTTCTACCATTTAGTATACACATGAATTTCAATCTAAAGGCATAGTAGGTATTTTTTGACAAATTATAAAAGAAAATTTCCCCAAATTAGGGGAGATACCAATGTATTTAGAACATCAAATAGAGAAAACCAGAAAAGAACTTACCCCAGCCTTTTTTTTTTTTTTTTCGAGGTAGGGTCTCACTCTAGCTCAGGATGACCTGGAGTTCACTATGTAGTCTCAGGGTGGCCTTGAACTCATGGTGATCCTCCTACCTCTGCCTCCCAAGTGCTGGGATTAAAGGCGTGTGCTACCACGCCTGGCTTACTCCAGCCATTTTATAATTAATTTCTCTTTCCTGCACTTCATATACTCCATAATATCAGGTAGGGTGCCAATTTGTTAATCCAGGGGGGAATAAAGCAGACTTTGAAGAAGAGGACACTCCTTGAACACTCAGGCCCCTTCAAAAGAGTCTACATTCTTCCTGTTGCCCCAGTGCAGGTCAGCTGGCCCAGTCTCAAAGGTTGTAATCTCTCAATTGCAGCTGAATGGGCAGCAGTTCATCCAAAGATTTTTTTTTCCTGTGCCATATCCCTCTGCTCACACCAGTTCATTTCTATGCAAAGCAACCCTGCACAACTTCTTAGGACATGGGCATAACAGCAAGCTTTTCACATAAACTGCTGGCCCAGTCCAAACAAAGCTCTTTCTCACCCACATAAGCCAAACCTCACAGTCCATAGTTTTTACTGCATTCAGGTCTTTCAACTCTGACCAGAATAGTCCATCAAGCTATACTTAGAGCAAGGCATCTCCCAGGCCAAGGTTTCAAATCCTTCCACATTCCTCTTGAAAATCAGCTCCAAAAGGCCAAAGCCACACAGTCAGGTGTCTAGCAGCAATCCCACTCCTCGGTACCACTTTACTGTTATAGTCAGGTTTGCATTGCTGATAGAAATCAGAACACCTAAGTTTATGGAGACACCTGAATCAAACCACCACATCCACTAAGCCAATTATACAGAAAATACTTGAGATATTTCAGACTGAATAGAAGGAAAAGCACATAGATGGGGCCAGAAGAAAGAATAAACCATGCCTGAGTCACAGGTAGTGTGAGAAACAGATAGAAAAACACAAGCGATACAAAATCAACAAGAATGATGGGAATTCATACACACCATTCAATAACAACTCAGAATGTATCTCCGATAAAAAGACACAGAAGGGCCAGGTGTGGTGGCACACACCTTTAGTCCTAGCACTCCAGAGGCAGAGCTAGGAGGATAGCTGTGAGTTCAAGGCCACCCTGAGAGTACATAGTGAATTCTAGGCCAGCCTGGGCTAGCATGAGACCCTACGTTGAAAAACTAAAATATCAAAAATAAAACAAACAAATAAAAGCACAGAAGGGCTGGAGAGATGGCTTAGCCATTAAGGCACTTTCCTGGGAAGTCCAAGGATCTAGGTTCAATTGCACAGGTACCCACATAAAGCCAGATGCACAAGGTGGCACATGCGTCTGGAGTTCAGTGGCAGTGGCTAGAGGCCCTGGCATGCCCATTCTTTCTCTTTCTTTCTGGCTACTTCTCTCTCTCTCAAATAAAAAATAAATAAAATATTTGTAAAAAGACACTAAAGGCTGGAGAGATTACTTAGCAGCTAAGGCGCTTGCCTGCAAAGTCCAATGACCCTGGTTCAGTTTCCTACTTTTGTTCCTTAGTACCCATGTAAAGCCAGATGCACAAAGCGGCGCATGCATCTGGAGTTGGTTTGCAATGTCTAGAGGTACTGGTGTGCCCATACTCACTTTCTCTCTCTGCTTGCACAATAAATAAAATATTTTTTAAAAGACACAGGGGGCTGGAGAGATGGCTTAGCAATTAAGACACTTGCCTGCAAAGCCAAAGAACCTAGGCTTGATTCCCCAGGACCCATGTAAACCAGATGCACAAGGTGGCACTTGCTTCTGGAATTAGTTTGCAGTGGCTAGAAGCCCTGGTACACCCATTCTCTTTCTATCTTCCTGTTTCTCCCTTTCTCTCAAATAAATAAATAAAATCTTTTTTTTGAAAAGGTCTGTTTTTTAAAAAGACACAGAATATTTACAGAAAATCCTAGAACCAGGGCTATCTCCCAGTGAGGAGCCTAAGGCCCCTAAGATGATACAGGCCATTGCCAATGCTCTGGGTTACCCACTAGAACTAGATGGCACAACCCTGTTGCTGAAGACATCTCATACTTTGGTTGCAGGACAATGAGAAATCAAGCTGGAGCTGAACTAGAAGCCTCCTCTGCACTGGCTAGCTGCCATAGTGCTGGAAAATTCTCTGTAGGCTGCTGGGGACAAAAGTCATTAACTACCAAAATGGCCAGCCAGGAAAGATGTGCCCACTCATACAACAGTGGTATGACTGTTATGGGGGATGACTAAATGCTCTCTGACTGGAGTTGAGGCCCACTCCACAGATGAATATATGGTAGAAAGCATGTACTAGCCAGAAGATGGCGAGGGGTCCTTTGAATGCTGTCTTTTGGACACAAAGTGGTTGCTGCATTCATGACCTCACAGCAGCTACTGTTATGTGCAGAAGACCTGGACAATATGATGCCCACCAACATGTTGTCATGGCTGCAGAAGGACGGGGGTGGGAGGGAGGACAAGGACATAAAACACAAGAGGGACTTGGAAAGAAAACGAGTTTCAGGGTAGAGGGGTGGGGTAGGGCCCAAAAGTAATGGGAGAAGATCAAAATCAAATGTATTATGCACATCTATGAAAATTATCAATCAACTTTTTTAAAAGGCACAGAATGGATTAAAATGAAGCTTTTTTTTTGCCACCAAGAAACTCAACGTTCCATAAAAGAGATATATGCTGTAGGGTGAAAGGATGGAAAATGGTATTCCAAGCAGATGGGCCTAGGAAACCAACAGGGAAGTTTATAGCTTTAAGTGCCTTTGAGGGGCTGGAGAGATGACTCAGCGGTTAAGGCACTTGCCTGCAAAGCCTAATGACCCAGGTTTGATTCCCTAGGACGCATGTAAAACCAGTTGCAAAAAGCAGCACATGTACCTGGAGTTCATTTGCAGTGTCTAGAGGCCCTGGTGCACCCATTCTGTCTCTCTTCTATCTCACTCCTTGCGAACAAATACATAAAATTTTTTTTATAAAAAAGAAATTACAGAGGAGCTAGAGAGATAGCTCAGCAGTTAAGGTGTTTGCCTGCAAAGCCTAATGACACAGCTTCAGTTCCCCAGTACCCACATAAAGACAGATGCACAAAGTGGTTCATGTACCTGGAATTTATTTACAGTGGCAGGAAGCCCTGGTGCACTCATTCTCACTCTCTCTCCCTCTCTCTTTGCCTCTTTCTCTCTGTCTCTCTTAAATAAATAAATACATAAATAATATTTAAAGAAAAATTACAGAGATCTTAAATGATACACCTTAGGACCTTGGAAAAAGAGAATAAGCCAAGTGAAAAATCAGTAGATGGAAAGAAATAACTAAGATCAGCCAAAATCAGTGCAAAATTAGAAACAAACCAAAAGCAGGAAAAAAAAAAAAAAAAGCAAAGAATCATGAATCAAACAGTTTGTTCTTTGAAAGGACAATCAAAATAGATAAACCCTGGGCTGGAGAGATGGCTTAGCAGTTAAGCACTTGCCTGTGAAACCTATGGACCCCCGTTCGAGGCTCGACTCCCCAGGACCCACGTTAGCCGGATGCACAAGGGGGCGCACGTGTCTGGAGTTCGTTTGCAGTGGCCGGAGGTCCTGGTGCACCCATTCTCTCTCTCTCTCTCTCTCTCTCTCTGCCTGTTGCTCTCAAATAAATAAATAAAAATAACAAAAAAATTTTAAAAAATAGATAAGCCCTTAGCAAAACAAACTAAAAGAAACACAGAAGACCCAAATTAATAAAAATAGAGATGAAAAAGAGCCATTACCATAGATATCAATGAAAATTCAGAAAATCATGAGACCATATCTTAAAAACATATACTCCATTAAATTGGGAAATCTAAAAGAAATAGTTGAATTTCTAGATACATATGGCCTACCGATATTAAGCTAAAATGAGAGAAACCATTTAAACAGGCCTATAACAAGCAATGAGACCAAAGCAGTTATAAATAATTTCTTAACTAAAAGATATTCAGGCCCAAATGGAGTCACTGGTGAATTCTACCAGATGGTCACAGAGCTAACACTAATGCTTCTCAAACCATCCCACGGAACAGAAAAGGAACAACAGCAAACTCCTTTTATGAAGCCAGCATCACCCTGATAACAAGCCAGATAAATAGCACAATAAAAAATTACAGGCCAATCTCCTTCCTGAACACAGATCCAAATTTTCAACAAAAAATTATTTTTTTCTGCCAGACAGAATAGAAGACCATATCAAAAAGGTCATTCATCCTAATCAAGTGAGTTTTATTCCAGAGATTCAGGGACGTCTCAACACGTGCACACTGATAAATGTAATATACCATATAAATGGACTGAAGGACAAAGACCACACGATCATCTCAAGAGATGAAGACCAGACATCTGACAAAAATCCAATGTCCCTTCTTGACAACATTCCTGAAGGAGTTGGAAATAGAAAGACTATATCTCAATATAATAAAGGCTATATATGATAAGCCTACAGTCAATATTGCACTAGTTGAGAAAAAAAAATAAAGCATTTCCACCTAAGCCTGGAACAAGGTAAAAATGTCCGCTTTCTCCACTCTGACTAAACGCAGTACTGGAAGGCTCTGCAAGCACAGTGAAACAAGAGAAGCAAGTAGAGGGGTGTGAGTAGGGAAGGAAGAAGCCAATTACCTTTATCTGCAAATGATGTCTCTACACATGACAGACCCTAGAGACCACAGCAGAAATCTGTTAGAGCTGATAAATACTTTCAGCAAGGTAGCAGGATACAAAATTAATGCACAAAAATTACTGTGGGCTGGAATGATGGCTCAGTAGTTAAGACACTTGCCTGCAAAGCCCAAAGACCCAGGTTCTATTCCCCGGTACCTACATAAAGCCAGATGCACAAGGTGTCACATACATCTAAAGTTTGTTCTTTGTAATGGCTGGAGGACCTGGCACACCCATTCTTTCTTTCTCTGCCTCTTTCTCTCAAATAAATAACTAAATAATTTTTTTAAAAAAATGGCTATTGTATCAAAAGCAATCTATGCATTTAATGCAATGCTCATCAAAATTTGAATGTCATTCTTCACTGAACTAGAAAAAGACAATCCTGGAAATCATAAAACAAAAAAAACCCTCTGATAGCCAAAGCATTCCTGAGCAACAAAAATAGGCTAGACATTTGATCATACCTGATTTCAAAGTATACAATAGAGCCATAGTAACAAAAACAGAGTGGCAGATCAATGGAACAGAATAGAGGACCCAGATATAAACCCAGGCATCTACAGTCATCTGATTTCAGACAAAAAATATCAAAAATACGCACTGGAGAAAGGACAGTCAATAGTCTCTTTAACCAGTGGTACTGGGGAAACTGGATATCTATATATGAGAGTGAAAGTAGATCCTTATCTCTGTCCACTCATAAGAAACAATTCCAAATAGAGCAAAGACCTTAACATAAGACCTGAAACCCTGAAACCACTAGAGGAAAAAGTAGGGAAACCAACTCAACAGTTGGTTTTATTTATCAATAAATAGTTCAACAGTTCAGCAGAGGTAAGGGACTTTCTGAATAGGACTCCAGTCGCTCAGGAAACAAGGCTGCTAATCAACCACTGAGACCTCATGAAATTAAAAACTATGTACATTAAAGGAAAACATAACTTGTGAATAAGGAGCCTACAGGATGGAAGAAAATCTCTGCCAGCCGTCCCTCTGACAGAGGATGCATACACCCAATGGTGCAGCCTCAACTGGCTTCCTACCACCTGTTACAGTTACTGCATTAGACCTCAGCTTGTACTGAAAGCTAAGTGAGTCCATTCACTAAGACTCCTGCTCCAGAGCCAGGGCTTGGTCCTTTTGCTTGGTTCAATGCCAGCCTGTCTCAATTAACTGAATGAAATTCTATCTCCAGAATGACCTCTCAAAGCAAGGTGTCCTGCACAGCTGTTTTAGTTATTTTGGGTGTGTATGTGTGTGTGTTCATGTGTGTGAGTGTGGGACACACGTGGAGATCAGAGAACAACCTTCCAGGGCCAGTCCTTACCTCCCACCTCGTTTGAGGCAGGGACTATCATTCTCCTTGCTGTTCATTGTTTTCTAGGAGCTTCCAAGAAGTTCTGCTGTCCCTTCTTCTATCCATCACACTCCCCTTCAGCGTGCTGGGGTTACAGAAGCCTTTCCAGCTTTTACACGAGGCATGGGTTCCCAACTCCTGTACATGGGCTTGTGAAACAGTGTTTTATCCACTGAGCCATCTCCCCAGTCATGCTCTTCTTTTTAAAAATTATTTTATTTGGGCTGGAGAGATGGCTTAGCGGTTAAGCGCTTGCCTGTGAAGCCTAAGGACCCCGGTTCGAGGCTCGATTCCCCAGGACCCACGTTAGCCAGATGCACAAGGGGGCGCACGCATCTGGAGTTCGTTTACAGAGGCTGGAAGCTCTGGCGCGCCCATTCTCTCTTTCTCTCTCTCTCTCTCTCTCTCTGCCTCCTTCTCTCTGTCACTCTCAAATAAATAAATAAACAAAAAAATTTAAAAAAAATTATTTTATTTATTTTGTGTGTGTTTGCAAACACACACACACACACACACACACACACACACACACACTAGGGTCTCTTGCTGCTGCAAAAGAATGCTCGCCTAGGTTTTCATGGGTGGCTGGGGAATTGAACCTTGACTGGCAGGATTTGCAGGCACTTACGTGCCTTTACCAGCTGCTCCATCTCCCCAACCCCATGTGCATTAGATTCTTATTTGCCATTTCACAAGGAAAGTCAAACCCTAAGAACTATTTCTGCAGAAAAAGAGATTTGAATGTAAAGACTACACATTAATAAAAATCACGACATTTATAAAAAGGATATAAGAAGCAAAAACTGGAAATGTTACTATTAGCCATATTATTCAAATAGGCACTGGCAATGCTTTAAATCAAACAACTTTTAACTTGATCAAAATCTCAAAGTAACCTTGCCCAGAGCAATCCTACATGATCTTTCTTAAGGCCAATCTAGATACTAGCTTCATGCCAAGTTTCTGCATGCATTCTGAAACCAACAGGAAATTATCTTAAGAGTCACAAGTCAAAAGGAAAATCAGGTGATGGGGACTCTGTCCCATGATGCCATGAGCATAATAGACACTCCAGCATTGCTGTCCAAGGGTCATGCACAAATGCGACTCTGGTTTTCACAAGTGCTTTTTGTTCACGTTAAGGGCACGTGTGGGCGAATTCAAACTACCCAGGTCTGCCCCCTCCCAAGCTATTTACTCTTCAGTGAGTAGCTCTTGCTTGGAAATCTTCAGAAGTGTTTTGAGGCTCTGGAGAAAAAAAAAATCTTTCATACCTAAGGTGAAATCACATGCAGCCCCAAAGACAAATCTACCATTTTGCCATTTGCAAGTGAGCACTGAAGCAATATTATAAGAGCCAAGATGTGAGAATAACCAAAGAATGGAGGGAATGTCTTCTGTTACATTTCTGGAAGTCAAATGTTTGCCAATGATAGTGATAAAAAGGGAGAGAACTACTAATTTTTAAAATCAACTTCAAGCTGTACATTTCCCCACATTTTACTATTTCTGAACTCAGCATCTCAGCCATCGTGTGATGTCACCTAGACAGTCTGTTTACTTTTTATCTTTTTGAATCAAGCATAACAGACTCTTTTTTTTTTTTTTGGTTTTGTTTTGATTTTTGAGATAGAGTCTCACTCTAGCCCAAACTGACCCGGAATTCACTCTGTAGTCTCAGGGTGGCCTCAAAGTCATAGTGATCCTCCTGCCTCTGCCTCCCAAGTGTTGGGATTAAAAGCGTGTGCTACCATGCCCGACTCCGGTTCCTTTCTTTTTTCTAGTCCAGGCTGACCTGGAGTTCACTATGTTTTCTCAAGGTGGCCTCGAACTCATGGCAATCCTCCTACCTCTGCCTCCCAAGTGCTGGGATTAAAGGTGTACGCCACCACGCCCCACTTCCTTTTTTTTTTAATGAGAGTATGTGTGTGTGTGTGAGAGAGAGAGAGAGACAGAGAGAGGAATTGGCGCGCCAGGGCCTCTAGCCACTGTATTTGATCTCCAGACATGTGTGCATATGTGACCTTGAACATGAGTCATTTTACGTGTCTGGCTTATGAGGGATCTGGGGAGTCAAACCTGGGTCCTTCACAGGCAATTGCCCTAACCACTAAGCCATCTCTCCAGCCCAGAATCTGTTTACTTTTGACAGCACATAAAACCACAGAGACTTTATAACCTATGATGCCCTAGATTTAATGAAATGCAAGTTTTGAAATGTTTTTTGGTTCTTGTATTCTCTTTTATCTTTTTCTTTACTTATCCTTTACTTTTGCTCTCTGTTCTCATGTGCGTGTGTGCGAGTGTGTGCATGTGCGTGTACACATGTGTACCTACATGTCTGTTTTGAACACTCCTAGCACCTTTAAAGAACTGGAGAACTCTTCCTCCAGAGAAGAGGACCTGGAGAGCTGTGGAGTCTGGTTTCCTCACTCTAAGCCCAAGGTACGACTCTACTAAGAATGGAGGTCCCACCTCCTGAAGAACAAGGGACCCCTCCTCCATGAAGGTACGGAGGGGAATGGATTTGAACACACAGTCTATTATATACAAGTATGAAGATGTCATCATGAAACCACTTCTTTTGTATGATGAATATGACTAATGAAAAGAAAGGAGACAAACAAAGCCAATTCAGCAGGTGGCCCGGAGTAGGGTGAAGTAAAAGCTCCCAATGCCAAGGCCATGGGCTCTGGCTAATCACTGCACCACTGAAGAGCGTGGATGAACAGGACTGACTTAAACCTTTGTTCTCAACCCTGGCAGTGAGGGAGGGGAAAGGAGATCTAGCATTTCTTGGCCCTCCTTGGGGTAGGTTTGTAGCCAACCTTAGCTTCATTGTGCCCTTTAATACTGATGCCAGCCTCCCCAGCTCCCACGTCCCTGTATGGCAAGCCTCTCTGTTCCTACTTGCTTACGCTTTGGGCTGTATTTTACCTCCAACAATTTTTGCTCTTGATGTTACCACCACACAAGAAGGACTAATCAATACAAAGGGGACCCTATTCAAAGAAGCAGGTGGTTGGTAGAGGGCAATGCCAACCTACTTAAAATAAAATTCCTCCTCAATCTTTAGAGTCTTATAGCTTGAATGAGATTTTCCTTGCCCACAGGTTAGCCAACTAAATTGGTGGAAAATAAACAAATGGGAGTGTTGCACACTGAACTGTATTTTAGCCTCACTTTAGATTATATATAAATTGATTGACTTAACTCAAATCAAGACATTTAAGGCAGAAAAAAAAGAAGAAAAGCTTGACAAATATCACACCCACATACAAAAAGAAAAAAAAATACTGGCTGAAATTCCACTGGCCACTACCCTTCCGATTTCTCTCAAGTCTCCTATTTCCCCAATGTAAACCCCTTAGAAAAGATCTTACAAAAGGCTTCCCTCCCCCAGCCTGGCAGCATTTTCTCCAAACACACTAAAGTGGGTGGCTCAAAGGGGAGGCCAATCACGTCCTTGCTCTTTGACTCAATTCCCAGTTCTGCTGTAAGATCTGTCTTCCCGGTAAGCAGCAAACTTTAATACATCCAGAGAGTTAGCACATGCTCCTATCTCTTGGAATATCTCCTTGATAGAGGACAGAAAGGAAAAGAAGATCACAGTTTCTCATAATTTACAGGAAAACCTAGTGTCAATCTTTATGATTCATTTCCTTAGGAGGTAGTTATCTTTTTAATAATCTTTTACTTACATTATGTTGAGAGAGAGATAGAGATAGAGAGTGAATATGAGCATGCTAGAACCCCTTACCACTGGAAAAAAAAAAAACTTGAAACAAGCACCATTTTGTGCATCTGGCTTTAGGTGGGTATTGGGAACTGAACCCTGGTGTGTAGGCTTTGCAATCAAGTGCTTTTACCCATGAAGCCATCTATCTCCCCAGCCCTAGAAAGTACTTCTTAAGAAAATGGAATGTTTGAATTCATCAGGCTGTGAAGTCACACTATGAGGTTAATGTTTGGGACTCTCTCAAATGAGAGATTGGGATATACAGTGTATCATCATTATAAACCCATGTCCCACTCCAGTTTAATGGCAGAAAACAGAGGGAAGGAAACAAATCTGTTAGTTGTTAATATAATTTATATAATAATATGTAATATATCTAACAAATGACAGTGATTTATTTTCCTTTTTTATGTAATTAAATTCATTTTTTTAAAATTTCTGTTTTATTTATTTATTTGAGAGTGACAGACAGAGAGAGAATGAGGCCGATAGTGTGAGAGAGAGAGAGAGAGAGAGAGAGAGAGGGAGAGAGAGAGAGAATGGGCGCGCCAGGGCCTCCAGCCACTGCAAACGAACTCCAGACACGTGCGCCCCCTTGTGCATCTGGCTAACATGGGTCCTGGGGAATCGAGCCTCGAACCAGAGTCCTTAGGCTTCACAGGCAAGCGCTTAACCGCCAAGCCATCTCTCCAGCCCTGTTTTATGTAATTAAATTCAAAAACATTTAAAATGAAGGTACTTCCTCATAATTTATTAATAGGATATATAAAATATTTTAGAAAAATCTGTTTTCTAAAAATCAGTACAAACCTATTACAGAGTACCATTATGTCCAGCCATTCTAGGAGCTAACTTAAAACCTAGTCAGTCATGTTACAATGCGACTCTGCATGAATGTTAAAACTCAATTACTGGGTTGGAGAGATGCACCACTTTGTGCATCTGGCTTTACATGGGTACTGGGGAATTGTACCCGGGTTGTTAGGCTTTGCTGGCAAGCACCTTAACCACTGATCAATCTCTCCAGCCCTGAACTTTATCTTTTGGATATGGATTAGAATCAAGGTAATTTCTTTTTGCAGGTAGTGAGCTAGGGCCACAGGTCTTACAGAACATGAATGCTACCTTGCCCTGGTGAGCCTAGAGCTCCAGTCTGATCCAAGATGGAGATAAGGAGCAGCTTCCTCGCTCTTCTTCCTTAACTTTGCACCAGTTTGCACCCCCATGGGAGGGCCCTTTCTGAGTTTGCAGTCTCCTCCCAGCCCTACTAGCTAATCAAGGTCCTTCATATACATCTGCACTTGGCAATGAGGCCCATCCCAACTGAATGCCTCATTCATAAAATGATTGGATTTGTTCAAGGCCACCCTGAGACTACATAGTGAGTTCCAGGTCAGCCTGGGCTAGAGTGAGACCCTATCTTGGGAAAAAAAAAAAAAGATCTGAATTGCATTGCCATGTGGATTTCCTAGTCTTTCCCCTCTGGACCCCTCCCAGCCGGGAAGGAGAGAGGTTCCTTCCTCAGCTTGGGAGCTTTTCTGCTTTTCTCTTACCTCCATTCTCTCTTAAAATAAATCTTCCATAATTTACCCTACTTTGTTTGTGTTTTTCAATTGTTTCCTATTAACAGACAAGAACATGAGACTTGAGAGATGCTGGCTTGGGGAGTTCTAAGCTCATTCAGAGCCCACAACAATTTTTTACCTTCAAAAAGAAACTTAACATGAATCTTATCACCCTGTTTTTCCAGGGGATAAGAACAGAAGTTGTACCCATCCAGGGCTGTAAAGGAGGAGATAGGTACTAGTGGACATGACATCTTCATCTAGGTCATACAGGCTCCCATATTATGTATCTTAGCTTAAATCAGGCAACAAGATAGGAAAGCGTGATGATTGGTCTTGACTGGAAACATGTCAGGATTTAGAACACCTTGGAGATACACCTCTGGGACATGCTGTGAGGGTTTTTCTGAAGAAGATTAACTGAAGGTAGAAGAACAGCTCAAAGGGAGTGGTGCCTTCTAATGGGTATGACAGAAACAGAGAAGTCTGAGGAAGAAGCAGTGTGTCCCTATGTGGTGGTTTGAATTAGGTGTCTCCCATAAACTCATGTGTTCTGGATGCTTGACTCACACCTGATGGCAATTTGGGAACTGGAACCTTGTTGGAGGCATATTGTTGGGGGCATCTTATGGGTGTTATAGTCAGCTTCCCATTGCCAGTGTTTGATGCTCTTCTGTTGCCTAATGTTGGCCAGGAGGGAATGTCCAGCCTCTGCTCATGTCACAGTTCCCCCTGCCATCATGGACTTTCCCCTTGAGTCTGTAATCCAAAATAAGCCCTTTTCTCCCACAAGCTGCTTTTGGTCGGGTGCTTTGTGCCAGCAATGAGAAGGTAACCCCAGTCCCCTATCTGTCTTTGCTCTTCTCTGAGCTAGTTTGTCTATTGTTGCTGATGCTGCTCTCCCCCACCCCCCAACATCAGACTCCAGCTTCTTCAGCCTTCCAATGTGAGCTCAATTTCCCTGGCTTTCAGGGTCAGACTGGGAATGCTGAGGGACCCAGCTTTGTGGACTGAGCAGCTATCAGGTTCTCGGCCTCTCTCCGTGTACAGACAACCCTTGCTGGACCACCTAGCATCCAGTGGGTAAGACAATCTAATGAACCCCCTTTTATACATATATCCATTCTGTTGGTTTTGTTACTCTAGAGAGTCCTGACTAATATAGAAGGAATAATACTACACCATGCTTTTGCATACACGAGTGCATAGTGTTCTGATTTCCCCCAGAAACCTGTGAAAGAATCAACAGGATACTTGAGTGGCCACAGTTTCTCTTTACAGTTTAGATTGGCTACCCTGGCACTGTGACCACAATGTGTGAAATAACCTAAGGAAGAAAAGAATTGATTTTGATTCATGGTTTCAGATGGTTCAGGATATAAGGCATGGAGGAGCCGTTTCATTTACGTCATGGAAGTTGGAGCACGTGGCAGAGTCTGTTCTCATCACAGTGGACCATGAGGCAGAGAGAGAATGGCACTGCAGGAACCAGGGCTGGCAATATGAGAACCAAAGCCAGGCATCATTGTCAAAGGCCCACCCTCAGTGACCAATTCCTATAGTGAGGCCAAAGCCTCCCAGAATGACATCACCCACTGAGAAGCAAAAATTCGAAACATGAGCCTGTGGGAGAGAGTTCATGTTTAAGACATAACAGAGATGTTTCCAACATGCTGGGGTCCTGTGACCAGGTCTGGTGGTGTGAAGAAGCACCAGGTACCCCATAAGAAAAGTGAGCTAGCCCTGGTCTCTTTATCTGATGCCGTTTATTGCAGATTTTTTGAAATTGTTGTCTGCCCTCAGGTGTGTTGCCAGAGCTTGGTTTTATAAAGGGATGATCAGTTCAATCCTGACCTAGAAACAAATGCATCTCTGGACTCGGACAACCTATATGCTGTGTGGGTGGAGAACTGTTTATGCCACTGCTCAGAATATGAATATGTGTCCCATACATACTTAGTGCTGTTTAATTAGAGGGAATGCTTGCCTGAGTGAGCAGACAGACGTTTACATGAGGTCATCCCTCAGGAGATGAGTTGTGTTACCTTGGTGATAGACAAGAAGAGAAACATTTGGTTAGAAGAGAGAAAAGACAATACTATTGGGTTTTATAGGACTTAAGGTATGGGACAAAATCAAAGACACATAATACGTGAGACTGGATGGATGACAGTGGTGAAATACAGTGTTGGTCATTGCCTTCCTCAAAGCCCTAGATAGAAACCCAACCTCCCTGTCCCCAGGAAATAGAGTGATTTAAAAATATCTATCTAGATGTAGTGATAATGATCACAGTATTGCTAAAGCTTTAGAAATGCAAATTTTTTTCTGTGCTGGTATCACATAAACATGAGTTAACAGGATGTCTAAGTATTAGAATGCATGCCTCTAGGTAAAAGCCTTGGAAAAATGAAAAGAGCCTGGTTAGAGAAATAGACAATGAAAAGACATGAGAAGCAAGAAAGAGTACCGTATGGTTTAATTTAGCATGGAGTAAAAACGCTGTTAGTTTCACAAGATCAACTATATAGTTAAGGCAGTAGACTAAGCCTCAAAAATTTGAAAAGGACTGAAATCTTATGAAGTTTAGTTTCTGTAACAGAATAAAACTGGAAATAATATAGAAGTCTCTGGAAAATCTTGCAAATAGTTGAAAATTACATATTAACCAATGAATAAAAGAGGAAGCAAGAAAAACAAGAAAATAGTTGGAAAGTAAAAGCAACATATCAAAATATGTGGAATGTAAAGATGTACTTAAAATAAAATTTGCATGATCACATGTTCAGATTAGAAAACAAAAAAACATTGAGCTGGGCATGGTGGCGCATGCCTTTACTCCCAGCACTCAGAAGGCTGAGTAGGAGGATCACCATGATTTCAAGGCCAGCCTGGGCTAGAGTGAGACCCCAGCTTGAAAAACCTTAAAAGAGGGCTCAGCAGTTAAGGCACTTGTCAGCAAAGCCAAAAGACCCAGGTTCGATTGTCTAGTACCCACATAAAGCCAGATGTACAATGTGGCGCATGGGTCTGGAGTTCATTTGCAGTGGCTAGAGTCCCTGGCATGCCCATTCTCTCTCTCAAATAAATACAGAAGTAAATAAAATATTTTAATAAATTTTTTAATTAAAAAAAGCCAAGAAACATCTCAAACCTACAGATTATATTTACTAAGTTTCCATTTTATGACATCAGAAACATCAAAGCAAATTAACCCAAAATAAAAGGAAACAAAAACCATAAATTAATTGAACTGAAAATAGTAATAGGGAAAATCAATGAAGCTATAAATTAGCCCTCTGAAATAATAAAAACTAATATACCCGTAAACACATTGAAGAAAAGAAAAAGACAGGATGTATAATTTAACAATATCAGGATTGAAAAGAGGATATTACTGTAGATTTGACAGAACACTATACATTTTGACAAACATGAAAAAATCACTGGAAAATATCACAAGCACCTTCATGCCCCTTGCCACAGGCTGGATCCTCACACCTGCAATCCCAACCCACAGAAGCATCAAGCTTGAGGCCAATCTACACAAGACCCAGCCTCAAAAAAAAAAAAAAAAAAAAAAAAAAAAAAAAAAAAAGAAAAAGAAAAAGGAAAAGAAAAAAGAAAAAAATGAAAGCAAAAATAAAACAAACAAACAGAGAAAAATCAACTTGTGCTATATCCATATAAGGAATCCTGTTTGACAATAAAATATTGCTGACATACTCAAATATATAATGTACCAATTTATGTATATGCTAATGTTCTATGGTATAATTGCATTTATATGACATTTTGGGAAGAAAAAAAATACTGTGAGGAACAGAAAACATATTTGTAGTTGCCAAGGGCCAGAAGTTGGGAGAGGTTTAGTACAAAAAACTCAAGGGTTGGGCATGGAGGCGCACACCTTTAATCCCAGCACTTGGGAGCCTGAGGTAGAAGGATTGCTGTGAATTCAAAGCCACCCTGATACAACATAGTGAATTCCAGGTCAGCCTGAGCTACAGCGAGACCCTACCTTGAAAAACCAAAACAACCACCACCACAACAACAACAAAAAACGAAAAAAAAAAAAAAAGGGCTGGGCGTGGAGGTACACACCTTTAATCCTAGCACTCAGGAGGCTGACGTAGGAGGATCACTGTGAGTTTGAGGCCAGCCTGAGACTACATAGTGAATTGCAGGTCAGCGTGGGCTAGAGCAAGACCCTACCTTGAAAACCTTTCCTCCCCCACCAAAAAAAAAGACCAAAAAAAAAAGTAAAAAAAACACAAGGAACTGTTGTCTGTATCTAGATGATTAAGATTGACAGGACTACATGAACTGGAAACTAAAAGAAAGGAACATTACTGCATGTAAATTATACCTCAAATAAACCTCACTTTCACCTTAAAAAGATTTTAAACTACAGTGGAGATTGGGGCCAAGTGAGTGGGAAAACTCTTGTAAGAAGGAAGAACACCAATTTACACCCAGGTGAAGGGACCTCAGGAGAATATTTTCAAGACAGAATGAAACCAACACAGCAGAAGCAAAGCAGCTTCTCCCTGGCCAGGGACATCAAGGGGAACGTGGCAGATGTGCCCTCAAAACAACAACCCATCTGCCAGCTGCTCCTGACCTGGGGCAACTGAGAAAGAGTCATATGGACAGTGTGACAGGAGGAATTCTCAGACGGTACTCAAGACTGCTGACCCTGGCACTCGTGTCCTGAACAATCCTCCTCTCTTGAGTGGGAGTGGACCTTGAAAATATGGCAGGAATTCCCTCCAAGCTTAAATGACTGGTCAGTTGACTGTGAGCTCATGGAGAAGATGTGACCTGACCAGGTGAGCTTGAGAAGGCGGGCGGGTCCCTTCGGAATGGAGATGCTCCCAGTGGGTTGGAAGAACCAAATGTTCCCGGAACTGTGCTGGGAATTGACTGTGGAGGAGCACATGAGCAAAGGCCTGAGGGCGACCCCTAGGAATGGAGAGAGGGCCTCAGCTTACCATCAGCAAGGCAATGGGAACTGAATTCCCACAAGAGTTCTTGGGGAAAAAAATTCCAAAGCTCAGATGATCAAAGCCCAGCTTGGTAAGATGGAACAGAGAACTCAGCTATGACAAAGTCTGACTGCAGATCCAAGAAACAGTGAAATGAATCTGTGTTGGTGTCAGCTCATGAGTTTGTGGTGATTTGGGCATATATACCAATTAATTCAAATGTGTCATGCTAGCTTAGCCAGAGAATATTTTCATGGTTTTGACCCCAAGAGTTTCTTAATAAAGAATGAGTTTGTTATAAAGGTTTTCTATCCATTGAATCAAAAAGCACAGCATAAGTTAATATCATAGAGAGGAGAGAGGATTAAGAGGATAATTTTGTTGGAAAATAATTGCTACCAATTCCCTTCAGAGGTGGCCACAGACTGGTGGAGTAGCTCTGTGGGAGCTCCCCTGGCCTGGTCTCTTCACCTCCAGGTCATAACTGCAGAGAACCAAGTATGAACCCCTGAGCTGGACACCCTCCCACAGGTCTCCACGGTCAAGAAGAACATTGAGGGTAGAAGGACATCCGCGTCTGCTGGACTTTCTTAACACTGGCACTAGGAAACAACCCCTCAACTTTATCAGCATGAAAGAACGCATGAATCGTTTCTAAAGAGTCTGTATATTTAAAAATATTCTTCCTTCAAAGAAGATTATTTAAATTCTATAGTAGGTTGTAGTATTCTTACAAACTAAAAAAAATTATGTTCTTCATTTTCATTTCAATGTTTAAAGATTAGACTGTACATTTTCATAAGTTGATTGGTTCTTTCATACAGAGGGCACTGTGAGTTCTAAATATTATGAAATAAAAGGGAACACATAATAACTTACCTTGTAACTTTTCAGTCTGATGAAATCGACCTTCATAGAGACAAATCGGTCTGAATTCCGGCTGATGTTCTTAAGATGTTCTACAAGATCGGCACAGAACTTGTAACCTCCTTTTAGCACACACAGGACCATAATGTCACAATATCCTATGTCTTTCATGATATCCTTAGCCAGCCGCTCAATTCTGAAAGGAAAGGGAAATAAGAGATACATTAGAGTACAGCTCCTTCTGGGTATTTTTGTTCCTGAAAAAAAATATGCATCATATACTATACATTGTCAGATTATAGGTAAATATGAAGAAAGTTGGGGAAACAGAAAGCTACAAGTAAAAAAAAAAATTGTTAAGGCTAGACACAAGACAATGTTCAAAACATACTTCTAACAGTCACATCATGATGCCGTATTCATGTTCCTGAATGTTAAAGATCTAGTATGCTATTCATTTTTTTAAAAAAAATATTTTATATTTATTTATTTATTTGACAGAGAAAGAGGGGGAGAGAGAGAGAGAATGTGCGCACCAGGGCCTCCAGCCACTGCAAATGAACTCCAGACATGTGCACCCCCTTGTGCATCTGGCTAACGTGGGTCCTGGGGAATCGTTTGCAGGCAAACGCCTTAACCACTAAGCAATTCCTCCAGCCCTAGTATGCTATTCTTTTACCATTACAGCACTTGCTTGTTAACCTTTATAACATTTTGATGGCATTTGGTGATATGTTCACTTTACAGCAAAGAAAAAGGAAATAGTGACTCACCTTATATTAGAGGAAAAGTCAAGCACACTACAACTATGAAAAGAACAATATGTCTTATGCTCACAAGGGTGGAGGATCACATACGGGACAGGACGGGTGCTCTAGCACACAGTGCAGGAGGCAGCGCCTCGGTAGGGTTCAATGTGAAGGATGCTCCTGAGGTGTGCAATGCACAGCAAGCCTGGGCTCCCACTGACAGCTCACGGTGCCTGTCTTTACCTCTACTCCATGTCTCTAAGTCCCCACTGTGGAGGTTTGCATGTAATTAACTCAAACCACAAAATTCAAATAAGAAAAGCAAAACTGTGTTTAAACTAGGGGTTTCCCAAATTGGAATATTAAGGCTTGCTTCTGAGGATGATAATGTTGTGACCAAGTGATGTCTCCGTCTGCGCAAATAAAGTCAGTTAGTTGTTTAAGTCAAGCTGGCTTCATTCCATCTTTGGGCCAAAAATTCCTTATCTCTAATTTGCTAACATTTATTTCAAATTGCCAACTGGGAGATGGTATGACTTGGAAAATGTAAAATGTCCCAAGTTTGTGTGATGATGGAAATTCTCTTCCTTCTAAAGATCAAATTTGTTTGCCATGGGAAATCTATTTTAGGTCACAAGAAGTTCCAAACTGGTTTCTTTCTTTCTTCCTTTCTTTCTTTTTTTTTTTTTTTAGGTAGGGTTTTGCTCTACCCCAGGCTGACCTGGAATTTACTATGTAGTCTCAGGGTAGACTTGAATTCATAGCAATCCTCCTACCTCTGCCTCCCAAGTGCTGAGATTAAAAGCATATGCCACACCACGCCCAGTGCTAGTTTATCTTAGTGCTATAGTACAAATTATGGGAATAAGCAACATGCAAGCCTTTTGTAATGGAAAATCTTAGAGTCTGAATGGAAGAATGACAATTCCTTTTCCTTAATGACTAATGACAGTGATTGATGAAAAGACAATAGCCTAAAAAGAGTGAACAGTTGGTATTTTCTGAATGTTCTTTTTTTTTTTTTTTTTTTTTGAGGTAGGGCTTCATTCTAGCTCAGGCTGACCTGGAATTCACTATGTAGTCTCAGGGTAGACTTGAATTCATGGCAATCATCCTACCTCTGCCTCCGGAGTGCTATGATTAAAGCCATGCACCACCATACCCGGCTGAATGTTCTTTTTTGCTTTGAGGTCTTAGTTCATACAGTTAAACTTAACCTATACCAGAGGTAGACATGCTCCAGCTAGAAGCAAGGGTGATCTCCAGGGCCTAATTCCCCCTCTTCACTGTCTTCCCCACTCTAAATCCTGGGCCTGGGAAGAATCTCAAGGATTCCAAGAAACAGATGTAAACACCAGAAGGCTTTGCTTTCCATACAAATGTGAAGCCATGGCCAGTCTAGGCATTAATGCAGCTTGTTACATGGGGTATGAGCTACAAATCCTGACATTTGTGGGTGGCTGAACTGAAAGCGGCCTTTTGAAAATCAAGAGTAGTAAGTCGAGGAGACACAACATTTGGAATGGGAGAGGAACTATCTTTAGGAAAGCCAGGGGAGGCCATGTAGATACGAGGGGAAAGAACTACGAATAGTATGTTAGAAGCAGTTCCCTGTAGATAGTTTTAGGCTGCAAATACTATTATCCTCAGACATTACCACTGGCCAGAAAACATAATCACACACAGACTGGCTGACCTGTGACACAATATTTGGCCCAAGAGAAACAAAAGTTGCAGGGAGAGACAGGGTGGGTCCTGAGAAGGTAAAGTTCATCTTTGGACTCTGATTAACTCAAGAAAACCAAGAGACAAATGTTCCGGGAGAAAAGCAATGCTTTCCCATCACCCTCATCTCCATTGTTTGAACAGGACATCATTACTATGAAGTTATTTCTAACAGCTTGCATATGCAAATCATTCTTGCCATTCCTTCTGATAAAAAAAAAGACCGGGAATACAGTTCAGTTAAAACATTAATTCCAAATTTGCCATCCTATAAAAGTTCTTTCTACTAATGGCAGAGAGGGAGTAAGATTCTTACATGCAAGCCGGACGTGGTGGTGCACGGCCTTTAATCCCAGCACTCGCGAGGCAGAGGTAGGAGGATTCCTGTGAGTTTGAGGCCACCCCAAGACTACATAGTGAATTCCAGGTTAGCCTGAGCTAGAGTGAGACCCTACCTTGAAAAACAAAACAAAACAAGATTCTTACATGCATTGCACAATTCACACAAGGGAGGATTGGTTACCCCAACCCAATGCTGACACAGGAAATAACACCCACCTGTCCACTATGATGCCATGCGGTATAAGCACAGATTCCAAATCTCCATAATAGTGTTGTGGGTATGTGAACAAATTCAAGTCATATCCTGGCCAATGGTCCATAATCTGTAAATCAAATTATTTCATTTATGGTGTTTTTCAATAGACATTTATTTTAAAATGTAAACAACAAAATTATTATTTGAAAAATACTGAATCTCAGTAAGTTATATTATTCCAATCTATGAAAAGCTCAATGAGGGCTGGAGAGGAGGCTTAGCAGTTAGAGCGCTTGCCTGCAAAGCCTAAGAACACTTGTCCGAATCTCCAGGTCCCACATATAGCCAGATGCAAAAGGGATGCAAGTGTGCAATGTTGCACATGCACACAAGGGACACACACATCTGGAGTTCATTCACAGCAGCTGAAAGGCCCTGGCGTGCCCATTCTCTCTCTCTCTGTCTCTGCCTCTTTCTTCCTCTCTGTCTCTGTCTCAAAAATAAAATAAAACAACAATAAATAAAAAATAAAAGATGGAGCACAAAAATGAAACAAGTGCTACAATCCTTACTACTGGCATATGCAGTAAACACATATACTTGATGTCTTGTAGTTAGCCTAATGGCATTGTACAGAAGAATAGGTACATGTAAAAGGACAATGAGGGGATAGAGGGATGGCTTAGCAGTTAAGGTGCTTGGCTATGAAGCCTAAGGATCCAGGTTTGATTCCCCGGACCCACTCAAGCCAGATCCACAAGATGGTGCATGTGTCTGGAGTTCGTTTGCAGTGGCTAGAGGCTGGAGTACTCATTCTCTCTCTCAAGTAAATAAATAAACAAAAGGGTTATGAGTATAGCTCAGTGATAGAGTGTTTGCTTAGTATTTGAAGTTCTTGGTTCAATTGCCATTATTCCAATATATATAAGTATATATGTATATATATTCATTAAAGTACATATGTATGCAAACATAATTTGTGTCAAAATTATAAAAATGTGGCTGGCATAACATTTATAATAGCATAACATATATACTATCATTATTATATTTTTAATCGATAATTATATATACGACTACATTTTTATTTACTACAAATAAATCTGCCTGAGAAAGTTTACCTGTGGAAAGTACCTATATCTCCTGGGATTGCAGAAGACCCAGACCTCTAGGTGGTTCAGTCAGTGTAATAAGGACTTCAAAATTATTTATTTGAAAGCAGAGAGACAGAGAGAGAGAGAGAGAGAGAAGACAGACAGAGAGAAAATGGGCATGCCAGGGCCTCCAGCCACCGCAAATGAACTCCAGACACATGCGCCCCCTTATGCATCTGGTTTATATGGGTCCTGGGGAATTGAACCTAGGTCCTTTGGCTTCGCAGGCAAGTGCCTTAACCACTAAGCCATCTCTCCAGTCCTGCAGTAAGGACTTTAAAAGGATGTTCTATGGCAGGAACTTCATCTAGTCCAGTGATAATCCAGAAAACCAGTGCATCCATGGAGTAGACAGACTGACAGCAAGCCTTATTCCTGCTTAGGACTCAGTGTATAAGTTTCATGCTTAGAATAATAACACCAAGTGGGCTGGGTGCAGGGCAAAAGTGAAAGTTACTTTTATGTTCAGATCATTAAGAAAGGATGCAATAATAAAAACTTTATATACACAAATCTTTCTGTGGATGCACTTTAGCCTGCTGGTCTTTTGCAAAACGTGTGTGTGTGTGTGTGTGTGTGTGTGTGTGTGTCTGGGCACACAGAGGAAGAGGTCAGAACTTTACAGTGTCCATACTTTCCTTTCACCATTTTTTTTTCCCCCAGTCAGGGTCTCACTCTAACCCAGGCTGACCTGGAACTCACTCTTCCTACCTCTGCCTCGCAAGTGCTGGGATTGAAGGCATGCACCACCATGCCCGGCTCCTTCCACCTTCTTTTGAAACAGGGTGTCAGGTTTGCAGCTGTGTGGGTCAGACTAGCTGGCCCATGAGCTTCTAGATTCCCCTGGCTCAATTTCCCATTGTCACAGGCCTGTTGGGATCACAGTCATGCACTACTTGGGTTCTGGCTTTATGGCCACTTTATGAGGGTGCTAGGGAGGATCAAATTAGGGTCTGCAGGCTTGCAAGCAAACACCTTTGACTGCTGAGCCATCTTCCCAGCCCAAGCTTCCTGTTCTTTGGTCACTCCTCCATATTTTCATGAGACTTGAGCTAAGCAAGCTTTTTTGTAATGTACACTCATCCTTATTTTCCTCTGACCTCTGTACATTTATTATTCTAACCATGAAACCTGTATGCTGAGTCATCCATGTTCCTGTAATAATCCCTCACCCATGTTCCTGTCAGTGACCCTAACAAACTCACTGGCTCACCACAGAAGACTTGGGTTGAATTCTTGCTTTGGTTCATTATTGTGCCTTATCTGGAGTGCACAGACACTTGTCCACGTCTCCCCAGGAAAAGTTACACAACACCTGGGCTCATAAATTCTCAAAAAGTTCAATGAATGAATGAAGTAGTCTTCACCCATGCACAAGCAACGACTGGAACTACTGCCTCAATCCTCAGTTTACCTCTCTGTGACAAACATCACCACTACTCAAGGCTCTGAAGAGTCACAGCTACCACACTAGGCAAACCCAATGGTCAAAAAGTGCACATCAGTGGCGTACTTGAAAACTGTCATGTTGGCTATGCCTTGGCCAGCAAACTGGTTGGTGGGACTGCTGAACTGGCACAGAATAACTCTGGCTCCAACCTGAGAATTCCTTGAGCTTCCTGTATCGTCTAACACTGACCAGATCCTGGCCTGACAGCTGCATGTGAGTGGCCTCTGGCCTCCATGAGAGCCCCTGGCATGTGGTTGCCTTTGACCGTCCGGAGATGCCATCCAAGCACTTCCTGGCTCTCCCTGTGGACCACACACACTACCGACCCCATTTCCTGGAGCCCTTCCACAAGGGGCACCAGGAACTCATGGTTTTCTGAGCTCATTCTTCCCACCATGTAAATCCTTTGCTGCTCTTTGCTCTGAGTCTGCATCTACTCGACTCTAAGTTCAAGTTCCACCCTTTGATCTTCACTGCCATGAGGTTAGAGAAATCTATGGACTGGTTACAAGGAAGACTCAACTAGATGAAGTAGATAATGTACTTGGAGTACCCAGTGACTAGTGCATAAGTGGTTAACAGATGGTACAAAAATATATATGAATGAATGCCAACAAAAGGGAATAGGTAAGGAAATTATGAAACAACCGTATATATAAAATCTGTAGGGTGATGAGTAGCTTAGCGCTACATGAATAAGGGTGAATAAAACAGACCTAAAACTCTGACACATCTGAGACAAGCTTGTTAGTGGAACCTGGGCATATTAAAGTCTCTAAAGTGAGTCAGTGCCTGCCTCAGATAGCTATTGTGAGGATTAAATAAAATAGATAACAAATATAAGACTTGTCTCTATGTGGTCTATAGTACTTATACAATGCATGTTAAACATTTTTTTTTTTTTTTTTGAGGTAAGGTCTTGCTGTAGCCCAGGCTGACCTGGAATTCACTATGTAATCTCACGGTGGCCTCAAACTCACGGCAATCCTCCTACCTCTGCCTCCTAAGTGCTGGGATAAAAGATGTGCACCACCACACCCAGCTCATGTTAAACATTTAGATGTCACTGAAATATCAATTGTTCATATAATTGTTTATATAATGTTTTATTTAAAAAAATACCTCAAAGCTGGGGCTGGAGAGATGGGTTAGTGGTTAAGGTGCTTGCCTGTGAAGTCTAAGGACCTAGGTTTGACTCCCCAGGACCTATGTAAGCCAGATGCACATGGTGGTACATGCATCTGGAGTTTGTTTACAGTGGCAGAAGGCCCCGGTATGCCCATTCTTTCTTTCTTTATCTCCCTCTTTCTCTCTCAAATAAATAAATAATATTTAAAAATACTTCAGCCGGGCATGGTGGCGCACGCCTTCAATCCCAGCACTCGGGAGGCAGTGGTAGGAGGCCATGAGTTCGAGGCCACCCTGAGACTACATAGTGAATTCCAGGTCAGCCTGAGCTAGAGTGAGACCCTACCTCAAAAAACAAAAACAAACAAAAAAAAATAAAAATAAAAATACTTCAAAGCTGTTTATCAAAGTCTTACTACCCCAGTTCAAACTGTAAATTTAAATATGAAAGAAATGTATTTTTCTAAAACCATTCTATCTCAGTTGACCGTTATTTTCAATTAATCAGAAATAGTTGTTTTCATTGTTTAGGTAAGAGACAATTTGAGATGAAGGAACTCCTGGTTTGTTTTGCTATTTTTTGTGATGCATGCAATAGATAAATTTAAATTTGGAGGAATGAAGGTTGCTCTGAACCTTTAAAAAGAAACAACAACAATGACAAAAGTCCTTACATAGTTTCAGTGCCACAATTACTATGCTCTAAGTTTACTCAGAACAATGAATGCTTTCTCTGGTCACAGAAGCAAAAAAACCACAAGCTGGGGAGTGGTGAGCGCATTAACTGAGTCATGTTACGCAGCATCTGAATCCCAGAGCCATTCTGGTCTCTGGTGCCTGTGTGAAGCTGAACCTTTTGATTTTATTTTATTTTTTTTATTTATTATTTTTTTTTATTTATCTTTTTGGATTTTTGAGGTAGGGTCTCATTCTAGCCCAGGCTGACCTGGAATTCACTGTGTAGTCTCAGGGCTGCCTTGAATTCACAGCAATCTCCCTACCTCCCAAGTACTGGGATTAAAGGCATGCACCACCACACCTGGCTTCTCTCCGTTTACACCCTCTTGCTACCTCCTTGCATCTTTCACAAAATTACCTTCCAAGAAGGGCTCTGTTGGCACTAATAGATGAGCCCATTTCCTCCTTTGCTTTAATAGCCTACCTATCCTATTCATGTATCTCTTGTTTTGTTTATGTTTTTTGTTGGTTGTACGGACTGAGCTACATCCCAAGGTGGGTTATGATACTGTTTGTACAGACTGTCTAATATGATACTGAGTAATGTATATTTTACGTCTTCTAACGGTGGGATCTTCTCCATCCTCATCCGCCTTGTTCTTTCGCGAGCATCTGACACCTTCGATGACCTCATGACACCTCCCAGGCCACTTGCACAAAACTGTCTGTCTACCCTTTGTCTGCTCTCTCCCATGTTGCTGGTCACTTGGTCCCTGTATGTGGCTTCATGCCCACGTTCTACCTCCTACATCTGGGGCTTTCCAGGCCTTTATCCATAACAGTTGTCTTTATTTTTCCATTTTCACTGGAATTGTTCCTTTATCCCCAAGCATTAGTTTCTGCTGGTAATTTCCAAATCTATCCTGTCACCCTCCTGAGTTCCAGATCTGAATTCCACCCTGCCTAGTGTCTCCTGGCCTGTGAGCCTTATAGACTGGGTTTAGAGTTCATCTGGTGATCTCCTTTCCTCACATTTTCATCCAGTTCCCACTTAACTCTAGTCCTGCCCTATCCTACCCTATCCTAGTCCTACCTACCTACCCAGGGTGATGGGCAAGAGTTTTCTTGTACAAACCGGATGCAATGACTTTACACTTGGTGTACAGCCCTGCCCCTCGGAGTCCTCGCACAGATCTGTTTACTTCAGATTTGAGGTCAAATGTCACAGCAGGGACCCCCTGACCAAAAGCACTGCTCCCCCTCCATTCCTGTCACCCTCTTCTCATTATGCATGAGGCTATATGGATCATCCGGATTGCTGCTTGCAAGTATCATGAAGATGGAGCCTTTGTCTCATGCCCTGCTGTATGACCAGAACTTAGACCAATGCTGGGAACCCAGCCCAACACGTGAGGAGTGAATGATTGAATTCTTCCTCTCAGGAGAGGTCCTGCACTTAAATCGCGAATGGAACTCCACATACTTCAACCTGAACGGTTCCATTTGACGGAGAGGTGGTTCCTTCCCCTACTCACTCATTTCTATTCCGTCTATCCATTCATTTCCATAAACAGATCATCTATGAATTACATGCTAGGCTCTGAAAAGACAATCTTACTGGCAAATGAACTCCACCCAACACCCTCAACATCTTTTTGCATTAATCTTGACACAGTCATTAAAGGCGACAGATTATGACTTGATCCCAGGAATGAGAGATGGATACCCTCTGGCTGACCCCTCGGGATTGAAGAGACTCAGACTCAGCTCTGCCCCATCCCGTCCTTCCATTCCTCTCCTCCTATTGGACGCCCGCATCCCGTCCAGTTTGTCTCCCAGTCACAGGGGCACAGGGCATCCAGATTCCATCCCCTTGAGCTACTTTATGTCCTAGCTGCCCCCAAAAGTTCTCATATCATTTTTATTTATTTATTTTTAAACACGACTTGAGACACGCATTGAAGGAGTCACAAAAGCTGCACATTGGGGTCTTCCCAGACCCCAGCTCCGAGAGGCAGGCAGGAGTGAGGACCCGGGCAGCACGTCGGCTCAACGCATCCCAGGACGCGCGGGTGGGGTGGCGAGGAGGACTCGGGATGGAGGGACGGCGTTAGTAGGTATTTCGTCAGCTTAGGGGTGGGGAAGGGAGGAGGCCTGGGTGTGAGGATGCAAGCGGTCCCCGCCTGGAGGAAGAACAAAGCAGTGGCCTGCTCTCCCCCGTAGGCATGTCATAGAAAAGGAGGGTGCCAAGAGGGGAGGGGAGAGGAGAGGGAGCGATCGGGAGTTTTGCATTTACCACGACGCCTCGCCCGGAGTCTGGCGCCTTCTCACTGCTCCCGGCCATGTTTCTCCCGGGGAAAGTGGGCAGGAAGCCGCGCGCGGGAAGACTCCGGAGGCAGAGGCTGGGGGGGCGGTGAGGACGGGGGTGGGCCGCCCCGCCCCCAGCGCGCGGGAAGGCTCGGGACGGCGAGGACGGGCACGGGGATGGGGACGGGCCGCCCCGCCCCCAAGCCGGCGGGAAGGCGACCTGGCGCGGCTCCAGCGAGGGCTGGGCGAGGGCTCGGCCGAGGAGCCTCCCCCTTGCCCGGGCCCCGAGCCTGCGGCGGTGGAGGTGGCGGCGGTGCGGGGAGCAGCTGCGGAGCACCCGGGCCGGCCCGGGGCGCGTCCCTGCAGCCACTGGCCTGCGCGCCCCGGAGCCCCTCCGTCTGCCCCGCGGCCCGCGGAGACTCGGGAGGACCCCGACGGAAAGCGATTCCCCGGTCCCTTGCCTTCCCGCCTACGTCCATCACCCCAGCCCCCAGGATAGCCATCTCCCGCACTCCCCACAGCCAGTTTTTAAAACTCTCATTTGTCCCAAGTAAATGCACGAGAGCCGCGACGTCGCGTTCTCAAGTATCGCTGCGAAGTAGGCAAAGTGTGGAGAAGCTTTCAAATGCCCCAGTCGCCCGGCCTGGAGTTGGAAAGCGCCAAACCATGGAGATGATCTATCTGTATAGGGCCTTGCCCTGTGACGGGGTGGGGTGAGGGGCAGCAGAAGGATTTTTTTTTTTTTTTTTACAAATATCCGTATCTAATGTGTATCCCTTTTGTAAGAGCATATGGTCAGAGTTTAATTGTTTCAGGTTGCAGCTGAGAGCAATTGCCTGCCTCTGATTAGCAATCTTTGTTTTATGCGTCCCGTTTGTTAAATACAACCCCAGTTCCCAGCTTTCTCTCAGCGCATGTTTGGGATCTTTGTTCTTTCCTCCAACATCTTTCTCTTCATGTGTATTCATTACCCTGATTTCCTCGGACATCTGGTGAGAGCCTCCACATAGTCGTAGGTGTTATGTTTAAAGCTCTCTCATGAGTTCAGTTCTCTTTATTCAGGTCTCTCCAAAAGATTTGTGTGGGCAAGGAGTTAGTCAGTTAGTAGAGAGCACTGGCATAGCATGCACAAGGCCCCCGGTGTTCTGTCCCAAGAAGATCCATTGGGCGCAAGGAAGCTTTTTCCCAATAACTGGAGACTGGCCCACAGAAACATGGATGTCACCCTGCCTGCCTTGGCGGGACTACATTCAGACTCATCCAAGGGGGTTGTAAGCAATTTCCTAATCCCTCCTCAGCAAAAGCAATAGCTTCCCGTTTCTTCCTCAATTTCCGGGGTTTATCACCTGTGGGCTGGTTCTTCCTGAATTAGAAGTCTCCTTGGCCCCACCAACCAATCAGGCCTTTCCTACACACCTGGGGATGAGGCTGGTCTTAACAGAATGCCTGCCTCATATGAATGGACCTGACACTCACATGCAAGCGCCTTCTTCCCTTCTGTTTCCCAGAGGCTTCTTCCTGGGCAGAGCTGGTTCCCTACATGAGGCTAGAGGCCCTGGCTCTCTTTGATTGCAAATAAATAAAAATATATATTTTTAAAAGCCAATATATTCACAAAAAATTGAAAAACAATAGGAATCTTATGAATACATGTTCAAGAACAGTCTACATACACCATTGGAGGACATTCTATACACAATGTTGAACTAATAGTTCATAACAATCAAATTCATGGGCTGGAGAGATGGCTTAGAGGTTAAGGTACCTGCCTGTGAAGCCTAAGGA
Organism: Dipus sagitta; assembly: GCA_036346955.1. NCBI lineage: Eukaryota > Metazoa > Chordata > Mammalia > Rodentia > Dipodidae > Dipus > Dipus sagitta. The sequence continues at coordinate 157,658,568 of CM070773.1, forward strand.
CCCAGGTTTGATTCTCCAGGTCTCATGTAAGCCAGATGCACATGATGGCACATGCATCTGGAGTTTGTTTGCAATGGCTACAGGCCCTACTGTGCCGATTCTCACTCTCTCCCCTCTCTCTGTTTCTAATAAATAAATAAAAAGAAATCTTTAAAAAAAAATCAAATCGGTCAGCTGGAGGGATGGCTTAGTGATTAAGGTGCTTGCCTGCAAAGCCAAAGGACCCTGGTTTGATTCCCCAAGGCCCACAAGGTGGCACATGCATCTGGAGTTCATTTGCAGCTCTAGAGGCCCTGGTGCACCCATTCTCTTCTCTACCTGCCTCTTTCTCTCCTAAATAAATATAAAAATATTTTAAAATAAAAAATAAAGATAAAAAAATCAAATTTGTTTTATTTTCCATCTTTGTATTCTTTGTAGGGTCTCATTCTAGCCCTGGCTGATCTGGAATGCGCTCTGTAGTTTCAGGCTGGCCTCGAACTCATAGTGATCCTCCTGAATTCCCAAGTGCTGGGACTAAAGGCATACACCACCATGTCCAGCTGAGGCAACTTTTTAAACTTCAAATCTCAAATTTCTGTAATATGTCTAATGAAATAATTTTGGATATTGGTTTCAACTTTAGTAACAACCTCTATATCTTTAGCCCATGAGAGGCCAGTTATCTCTATTCAGTTTGCTTTAGTTTTCTCATCTGTAAAAAGGGGCAAAGCAGGCTGGAGAGATGGCTTAGCAGTTAAGTGTTTCCCTGTGAAGCCTAAGGACCCAGGTTCAAGGCTCGATTCCCCAGGACCCACATTAGCCAGATGCACAAGGGGGCACACATGTCTGCAGTTCATTTGCAGTAGCTGGAGGCCCTGGCACGCCCATTCTCTCTGTCTCTATCTGCCTCTTTCTGTCTGTCGGTCTCAAATAAACAAATAAAAATGAACAAGAAAATGGAGGGGGGCAAAGCATTTCTGTTCTACTGCAAATGATAATGGTATTAACATGAGACAATATACAATAAAATCCTTTGAAAATGCTAAAATAAAAGTAACATTGTTAATCTGAACTACAGTGGAAAATATCTGACCAAATGTTTCTAAGACTATCCCATGTGAAAAGAATAGGGAACTGCTTTTTGAAACTGACATACAATGACTAATCAGACAAACTGGGACTGATAGGAGAACAAATACAGAAAAATGAGAAAATTATTGAAATAATGAGATTTTCCATTAAAATGATGTGTTAGCTCAGACTTTTCACGTTCCAGTAATTCTTTGGAGTAACTAGAAGAACAGATATGTATCTTTGAAAGTTAATAACCAGTAAATATATTGCATTTCGTGGCATTCCCTGTACCACCTTTTCACTGAAGGTTCTCTGCACTTTAAATTCTTTCTAGTTCCTTGGAAAAATAGAAATATTTATAATTAACTGATTCTCCACCAACCTGGAGCCTTTTGTCCTGGAAGTTCTTACTAATCTTTTCACATTTTGATACTTCTTTGGCTTTGGGCAATATGGATCTATTATTAAAAAAGCAATTCAGCCGGGCGTGGTGGTGCACACCTTTAATCCCAGCACTTGGGAAGCAGAGGTAGGAGGATCACTGTGAGTTCAAGGCCACCCTGAGACTACAGAGTGAATTCCAGGTCAGCCTGGGCTAGAATGAGACCCTACCTCATAAAAACAAAAGAAAAAGGAAAAGAAAAAGAAAAAGGAAAAGAAAAAGAAAAAAGCAATTCAATCTATCTACCTTGCTCCTAGCCAGGTCCCAGTGACACTAAATTGGAATTTCAGGATATTTAATTTTTTTTATTTTGTTTTTCAAGGTAGGGCCTCACTCTAACCCAGACCAACCTGGAATTCTGTAGGACCTCGAACACATGGCAATCCTCCTACCTCTGCCTCCCAAGTGCTAGAATTAAAGGCATGTACCACCATACCCAGCATATTTAATTCTTTCTACTTCATAAAACATGAAAATAATTTTTTGAAAAATAAAAACTTTTTAGCCTGGGACTTGTGTTGAAATACATAAACATTTGAAACTTAGTGACTCAGATTGTTAGTCACAGAGTTACTGCCTAGAATCTGGATGAAAGCCACTGTGGACTAAAGCCAGTCATAATGCTGGTGATATTTTGCTTTTTCATAATGCTGAACGAAACTCCTTCCAAATGTTACAGGAACCAAAGAAAAAGTGGCAAGATATTTTCCTCCACATATTCAAGCTAAGAACCTTACAGCCCATGAGGCAGTTTCCCTCTTTATGGCAATACAGTGAAAAAGAACTGTAGTTGCAAATAATTAGAACAAAAACCATCTTAAGCAAAAACCTCCTTAGTATTCAGTTAGCATAGTGACCTGTCTTCCTGGCCTCTTATTGAAACAGACTAGACCCAATGTGTAGTCTTAGAGTAAATGAAATGAACGGTTCTCCAGCAGTTTTTAAAACTAAAGCCAGGGCTGCACTCAGAGTTAGGTTTAATATTATTACCCTTTCATTTGTAATTAACCTTCCCTTCAAGACCATGCCGAGGGTAGATTGAAGCCTATTTTCTCACACTCATGTCAGACATGAGCAATGCTATCAGCAGTAGGCTATGGGCTGCTTCTTAACATACTCCCAGTATCTCCCCATCTGACCAGAACAGGAATTGGATAGCTTCATAGAAAAAGAATAATGTGTCCATGTGTTCCTCCAGATCTCAGAGTCCTGGCAGCGGACCTCAACTCTCTTGGCCACCATAAAGCAGTCACTGAAAGGCCACAGCTGCAGGAAGTAGAGACTAAGCACTAAATAAACCCACAGGGCTGGAGGCAGAATTCCATACGTGACCCTAACACAGTGCTCTGTGGTTATGAATGAATGGATCAGCATCCCACGATGCTGGGGCAACTTATGCAAAGTTAACTGGTGTCTCAGCCACTGCTACACTTATAATGGAATGGTGTCCCCTGAAAAACAAACACACTCAAAAACCCGAGTCACAAGTCATATAGGAAGCAAAGGAGCTTCTTTAAATCTATGACTTTGGCTGGAATCCTAGGAAGACTAATGACTTACTAAATTGGGACTGAGCTGTTTATTCTGCTTAACTGTATAAATATGTCTTTAGATATGACTCGGTGTCCAGGTGGTGCCAGGCTCTGGGGTGCAGTTTAGAGTTAAGGTAAAAAAGCTTAAAAACAAGTTTGGGAGTTGTGGCTGGAGGGTGGAAGAGACTGAAAAATAAATAAATAGATAAAAGAGATTGAACATTGATTTATCTAGAGCAACACCTCCGAAATATGTTGTGATTCGCTTTTCTTTATATTTGAAGGAGATGATGATACCATTTGTAGGTTTGAGAAGCAATGAAATATGCAAAATTTAACAGATTTCTATGTTGTAGCAGTTTTAGGACTTTAATATGCCAATGTGCCTTGCCAGTATTTAATAGCTGTTGTAAAACAAAATGCTTCCTAAACATTTTAGCCATGGAAGCCTTTTAAAGGTGTATTGTAAAAAGTTTTAGAGGCTTACTTTTTTTTTTTTTTTTTTTTTTTCTAGGTAGGGTTTCACTCTAGCTCAGGCTGACCTGGAATTCACTATGTAGTCTGAGGGTGGCCTCAAACTCAACAGTGATTCTCCTGCCCCTGCCTCCTGAGTGCCAGGATTAAAGGCATGTGCCACCATGCCTAGCTAGAATTATTATTATTTTTGGTTTTTTGAGGTAGGGTCTCACACTAGCCCAGGTTGACCTGGAATTCATTACGTAGTCTCAGGGTGGTCTCAAACTCACAGTGCTCTTCCTACCTCTGCCTCCTTTGTGTTAGGATTAAAGGTGTGTGCCATCACGCCTGGTTTACAGCTTACTATTTTTTAAGAAAAAGTTTTAAGTTTTAAAAAGTTTTAAAATTACAATATGGAATATTTAAAGTTATTATTTTAATGTTATTTCCACATGAGAGGTTGTTATATGGTCTCAGGGATATACAAAAGTGAGTTTTGTTTTTTTTTTTTTTTTTTACTTTTTCAGTTATGTACTGATATTCTTTATTTAAAAATATGTAATAGGTGTCTGGGGAGATGGCTCAGCCATTAAAGGCACTTGCTTGCAAAGCCTGATAGCCACAGGCCAAGGTTTGATTTCCTAGTACCCACATAAAGTCAGATGCACAAAGTGGTGCATGTGTCTGGAGTTCATTTGAAATGGCAAGAGGCCCTGCATGCCCATATACTATTTTCTCCCTCTCTCTCTCTCTCCTTGCAAATAACTAAATAAAAATATTTTAAAACTATGTAATAGGTGAGACCCTACCTTGAAAAACATACACATATAATAGGAACTTAAGTGGGCTTAATTCTGTCTGTCCCAACCCCTATAAAACCTTGGCTTTGCAATGTGGGCCATCTTTCAAGTTGACATGAATTTCTGCATTTGTCCCTCATTCTTTCTTTCCCCCCTCCCCAGATATTAACATAATCAGCTTGTAGGTAGCCAGAGAGATGTAAGCCACCTGTGACTGTGGCTGTTTCCTCTTGGCTCCCTCCACAGTGCAGGGAGGGCTTGGGCAGATGGCCAATATGTGGGAAGACTGGGGAGCCAGGAAGCAGAGCTGGGCTGCAGTGTCACAAGACACACACGGGTGTGGGCACGCTAAACTGGGGTTCTTTCCAAAGAGCTCTTTCACACCCAGGACAATGGAAGGCCTTGGTAGCCACCACTTTAATAGTTCTATGGTTTGTAAATGAAAAACCCAAGTTCTTTGTATTTCTAATCAGGGATCTGTTAACTACATTCACTCCCTCAAGTGCCTGTGGGATTCATGCAAGTTGAACCTGATTCACAAAATCAGATTAGCTGAGTTTGAACCATCTTGCTTATAACTTTTTAAAAAGAAAAAGTCAAAGACTTTTTTTCTGTTGAAATTAACATGTGAAAGTTGATTTAACGTGGTGCTTATAGGACTAAGGACATGGCTCAATGATATAGTGCTTGTCTAGCATGTATGAAGCCCCAGATTCAACCTTCAGTGCTACATACACACACACATGAAGACGTAGAAAAAATGGAAGCATTTGAAACATGGCTTGGTACCATCATCCAGTTTTGTGATTCTGCACAGTGTCTCTTACAAGCTAAATGCTTACTCTTTCGTTCTACATCCTTCCCAACTGTTTCAAACTCCAAGTAAAATAAACATAGAACACAAGGGTTTTTCCAGGTTATATTATACTATAAACATTATTTGAAACAGCAATATCATCCATCATTAATTTAATCACTCCCCAGCATATTTATATGTTGCTTACAAATTCGATTTTATAAATTAATATAAATAAATAATTTTTGTGTTGTTTTTTTTTGAGGTAGGGTCTCACTCTAGCGTAGCACTTGGTAGTCCCAGGCTGGCCTCGAACTCTCAGCAATCCTCCTACCTCTCGACCTCCTAAATGCTGGGATTAAAGGTGTGTGCCACTATGGCTTGCCTTGTTTTTTATTCAAATTTATTTATTTTCAAGCAGAGAGAGAGAGAGAGAGAGAGAGATGGGCATTTCAGGGCCTCTTGCTACTGTAAATGAATTCCAAATGAATGGGCCATGTTGTGCATATGGCTTTGCATGGGTCCTGGGGATTTGAACCCTGGTCAATAGGCTTTGCAAGCAAGTACCATTAACCACTGAGCAATTTCCTCAGCATATATATATGTATACCCACACACATACACACACACACACACACACACATATGGTGATAAAATATTTATATGCATTTTAACTATTTCTGGAGAATAAGCCCTCCAGAAATGGAATAGTTAGGAGTTATAAATATTTTAAAATCCTTGATATGCACTGCTTAATTTAGTTCACAATATTAATGAAGAATTATAGTAAACCTTAAAACTAAAAATATAAAGTTTTATTTTTCAAATACTCTGAGGTTTGAAGGAAAGAATATTAGCTGACATATGTAAAAGCTCAGTAATTAGAAGTTATAAGCAAGGTCCATTTGAATCCGTGGTCATATCTCCTCTGTAGACGACTTTAACAATGCAGATTTATCACTGCAGTCTGTAAAGCAATACCTAGACCGGGAGAAGGTATGGCCCTGTCTCAGACACAGTCTGGAAACCCAATTCCACCACCTACCCCCTGACCCCGGGCAAGTTTCCTCACTTCCGCATTTGCTGCATCTGTCTGTTTGGTGGGTAATGTTAGCTTAGCTTCTTACATTTGCTGGGGAATGTCCTTCAGGGACTGGGGTCATAGCTCAGTGGCAGAGCACAAGGCCATGGGTTCCATCCCCAATACCACAAATAAAAATAAAAACTAAACAATGAATCCCATGTGCCAGTGACCCAAATGCAATGCAATGCATTTCATCTACTATGAAAACTGGGTAGTTTAAAATGGAATTTTTGAGCAGGAGGAAATTCTATGTTAATAAACAAATTAATTGAATTGTATTAAAAAGTACACCTGTAACCTATAAAAACTTCTTCATGCAAATGAGCTAACATTTTCCCATGAAGTTATGTTTACTTGTTTTGTTCTCTATAGATCATGTCATGTTCATGTGCATGTATGCGTGTGCAAGCACCTTACACAAAACAATCCATAAGAAACATCTTTTCTATTTAGTATAATGATAGATTCCAAATTATTGAGGCCTAGTTTTAAACCATTGTTTTATTTACTTTACATCACAAAAAAATAGCTTGGTTTAGTGATATTAATGTTTGGAATATAAAAGACATTGATAAAAGCTAACTACAAAATTAATTAATGTACATACTTCAACTAAGCTCTATATCACCCATAAATACATTGCTAATGTCACTATTTTTAGTTTATTATTTTTGCGGGGGAGGGAGTAGTTTCGAACAAGGGGCTCACTCTACCTGAAACTCATTCCGTAGCCTTGGGCTGGCCTCAAACTCACAATGATCCTCCTGTCTCAGCCTCCTGGGTGCTGGGATTAGACTCAGAACTCACCAGAGTGCTGAGAAGAAGTGACACTGGAGTGATCGGCGCTACGTGAGACATCTCTATCACACCATCCTGGGCTCAGGCACCATTTGCAGAAGAGGTAGTAGAAAGAATGTAAGAGGCAAAGCAAGGGGAGGACTGCTTTGCAACACTGTCTTCCAGACACGAAGTGGCCGTGGCACTCATCACCTCCCCGCGGCTGATGCTACCTGCACATGACCTGCATAATAGGAGGGAGAAAATGTTGACATCAAAATAGAAGAGAAATTCTTTGGAAAGAGGGAGGGATTTAGTGGAGGGAGGATTTGGTAGTGGGAAAAGATAGAGTGGTGGGAAGAGATTATGATTGTGGTATATTGACTATATATAGACAAAGGTTGTCAATAAAAATTTAAAAAAAACTTTCAGCTATTAGGCAAAAGCAGCTTTCTGCTTCCACAGGCCAATGGAGATATGATTTGATTTTCTGTGGTCAGTGGTTTTCTTGCTTTTGCACTCACCTTGTGGTAGACTCTCCACTGTTTCTTAGCTCAGCAAAATTATGATCCTTCTGAAGCCCCAGCTCAGGCCACATTGTCTCTTGGCTCCTCTCGGCTTGAAAACATTGCCTTAGTTTCTCTTTGGTTTCTATCAACTCATAAATAGCCGATAATCCTAAGAGTCACACCACTGAGAACATTTCAACATACCAGAAATAACTGTGATTCAAAGGGGTAGCAGGCAAGAAAACCCCAGTTAAGGTGGTAAGGCTCGGTGTTTAACCACAACGTCATTTCTTTCTGCCTCCAGGATTCTCCTTCTCTGCTTCTCAGTATGTCCAGCACAGCCAGCCACAGGGCAGATACCCTGGTCCCCTGTCACAGGACAGACATGAGAGATGCCTGACTCATTCTATTTCTTGGGTCTCAGGATTTTGCCAAAGCTTAAGTGATATAGAAAGACTTCCTCAAAATCGTGCAGGTTATACCTGGACTTCATGCCCAACCTTTCTACCCTCACTCCTCCTCTTCCTGGTGCTGGGAGCTGAGGCCAGGGCCTCTGTATGTGTAGTAAGTGCTCTGCCACTGAGCTACACTGCCAACCCCATATTGCCTTCCATGTTATCATTTTTGGGGTATCTGGTATTACCTATGACTTTTCTACATTCATTTTTAACATTATTTTTTCTAAATCTTAAAACCAATTTTTGTTTTGAGTTTGTGCATTCATTATATTTTTGCCATAAATCCAGTTGTCTAATCAACTACACTGGATATTTTTTTTAAATTTACTTGAGAGAGAGAGAGAGAGAGAGAGAGAGAGAAAGAGGCAGAGAGAGAGAGAATGGGCAAGCCAGGGCCTCCAGCCACTGCAAACGAACTCCAGGTGCATGCGCCCCCTTGTGCATCTGGCTTACGTGGGTCCTGGGGAATAGAACTGGGGTCCTTTGGCCTTGCAGACAAACTTCTTCACCACTAAGCCATCTCTCCAGCCCTACATTGGATCTTTTTATATGGGGGTATAACTCAGTGGAAGAATGAATGCTTAGCATGTGTGTGGTCCCAGCACCAATAAAAGGCGGCGGGGGTGGGGGGGAAGCATACTTAAGCATAGTAAGTATTAAAGTGATTGCTAAAGTTTCCATTTAAGTAGTTGTTCAGGTGTCGTTTTGTATTCGTTTGGAAAAGGTGATACATAGGTTTCTACTGATATTAAACACTGATATTAAAAGTGAATCATGACCAATGATGTAAAATGGTAGATAACCGAAACTTCCAAAAATCCAGTTTCCATTTCTGTAGAGAAGAAAAAAGAGAGTGGTAGTAATGATCAAAGATACTCTCCCTTTCACACAGCATACTCTGCGAATGTCTGAAGGTCAGCGGAGATGTAGCAGTCTGCCCCGTGTGCTGTCAGAAACTACAGGCAGCTCCACTGTGCTGCGATGCTGTGGGTATACAGCGTAGATGTTGCTATTAGGGGAATCCAGCTATGTAAAGTACAGGCATTTTAACTGGTTTCAGACCGGAGATTCTCTGTATTCACAGTATGGGCATTTTCAGCTTTATGTTCATGTGTTGTGGAGTTCTTCTACAATGTAAATTATTTAACACCATCACTACCTGGGGGGGGGGGTGGCACTGGAATCCAGTAGCACCCTGGGTTGTGATATATGCACCCATACACACATATACATACAAACATGTATACACACATGCACACATCACACACCTATTCATGCCGAGTCAGCTTTCAAAGCTAGTGAGAAAGTTGCACATAACATATACCAGGGTCTTCTTTATTGACCGCTTTACTGTTAAGGCTGTGGTTTGGGTGTGAATGTGTCCACACGCTCTTATATTTGAAGCCGTCGGTGCCAGCTGCTGGTGCTATTTTAGCAGGTTGTGGAACCTCGAGGAAGTGGAGCCTAGCTGGCGGCAACCGCACCTTTGGTAGAGTACTTGAAAGTTATAGTCTGACCCTGTTTCTAGTTCTTGCAAGATGTGAGGAGGTGGAGTCCCCATTGCACGCTATCACCATGGAGCTGCCTGACAGACACCATGCCTTCCCCACCATGACGACTGCATCCTCTCAAACCATGAGCCAAAATAAACATTTGCTTCTTTATTATTATTTTTTTAATCAAAGGGACACAATTCAGAACTGATAGAGGAAATTGGTACCAGAGATAGGATAGAGTCGGGTGAGGGTGTGAGAAACCTAGCTATGTAGTTCTTGGGCTTTTGGAACTGATCTGGAAGAATGTGGAAGAGTTTGTAACTGTGGGCTAGAGAAGCCTTAGAATCCTGTAATCAGAGCTAATTGAGAAGTTCTGACATGCTCTGGTAGAAAAAGATAAATCTGAATGTATTCTTATGAAGGTCTTGTAGACATCCTCAGCTGCATAAGTGTCCAAACACTACTGCAGGCTATGTTTGCCAGCTTTCTGTCACAATGACAAAATACCTATGATGAACAATTTAAGAGGAGAAAATGGTTATTTTGGCTCACAGCTTAGTCTTGTGGCCACACAATATATCATGATCTGTTGTCTTCATGGCTCTAGGTAGGAGAGAGAGAGGTCCAGGGGGTTGCGGGGAAAGACTAGGGTCCTAATGTCTTCTTTATAACTACTTCTTAGTGATCTAATTTCCTCCCACTGAGCCTCAGTTATTAAAGGTCCCCCCACTTCTCATTAGTACCACAGGCAGGTAACAAAAACCTTTAATACGCGAGTCTTTGGAGACTATTGCAAATCTAGACTATAGCAAAGAAAAATACTCTCGCTGACTCTGAGCTCACTGATTCACTTAGAGTAGATAGCAAGCAAGGCCCAGGGATCCTCCTGCCTCAGTGCTGGGATCATAGGCACGTATGTGCCAAGTTTTACATCAGTGCTGGGGATCTGAACCCAGGCCCTCATGCTTGTGCGGCAGGCACTTTACCCAGTGAGCCATCTCCCCAGCCCATCAAGTCATTTTAAGTAGTAAGAAAATGCTCAGACAGACCTCTCAGCTAATTCTATTAAGCATGTGAACGTCCTTAAAAGCCCAGGACCCAGAATGGCAAGTCAACCTTGGCTATGGTCCCAAGACCTTGGGTGCATGTAGGGAACAGATGCAAGTGGAAAGGAAGGAAGAAAAAGTAAGAACAGTGGACTATGATGGGAGACTGTGATGATACAACCAATGTAATCATGATAACTGCCACATGAATCAGTTGTGGTCCACTGATGTGAATCACATTGGAGGAATTGAACTTTAGGATTGACTCCAAAGATTTCACAGTAAGTAGCTGAGACAGGTCATGGCTGACTTCCTCATTCTAAGTTTTCCCACAACACCAGGCTGGCTCAGTTGAACAATGGCTTGCTTGCCTTAGCTTGCAGGGCAAGTCTCAGAAGGGAAGCTTTGGAATTCTGCTTCAAGCTTCATAAATTTAAAATAGTAGTGCTCTGGGCAGTCTTACGCATGGTGCTCAGCCTCCTGATACCTTCCTTTATTGGAAATGAGCCTCAGAGGCTTATTAATATTATAATCTCTATACTCCTGTTTTGAAGAACTAGGAGAAATCAGAAAAAGAACTCATATTGAGCGAAAGTAAAAGATATCATTTTTCTGCTTTTTGATCTGAATTTTATTTGTGCTTCTCTATATTTGAAACAAAATCCATTTTTCTTTATATTTTTGGCCCTCTACTTCAAGAAGCACAAAGAGGAGAAAACTCTACCACAAATTCTCCTCACAGCATCACATATCCAGAAGGACCACAAGCCTGTTGACCGTGAATGTATTGGCTAATAGTCTATGGGCCTAATGTTTTTCTTCATCTCCTAAAGAATGTAAGAGCCAAAGGAAGGGCAGGACTCCATACAACATGCTCCCTCCAGACACAAAATGGCCTGCATATCCATGGCCTCACAGTGCCTGACACTACCTGCATAAGACCATCATAAGAGGAGGAAAAGATCAAGACATAAAAAGTAAAAGAGAGACTGATTAAGATGGGGAGGGGGTATGATGGAGAGTGGAGTTTCAAAGGGGTAAGTGGGGGAAGGGAGGGTATTACCACGGGGTATTTTCTATAATCATGGAAGTTGTTAATAAAAATATTAAACAACAACAACAACAATAAAAAAACTGAATCGGAAACAATTAAGGCCACTTTAAGAGCAATTAATTCAGGATTGATGCATCTTAACCAAGGATGACATCCACCTCTGATCTCAGAGACATTTAGTACTTTCTAAAGTGTGTGTGCTTGTGGGGGAGTATATGTATGTACATGTTCATATGTGTGTGCAGGCGTATGTACATGTATGTGGGTGTAGGAGGCAGAGGTTGACATTGGATGACTTCTTCAATTGCTCTCCGCCTTATTTTTTGAGACAAGGTCTCTCACTGAGCTGGGGGCTCACCAATTTGGCTAGCCTAGCTAGTAAGTGAGCCTCAGGCGCTCTGCATTTTCCTCTTTTCCAGTGCTGGGATTGCATGTGCACACTAGCATGCCTGGCTTTTATGTGGGTGCTGGGAATCCACACTCAGGTCCTTATGCTTGCATGAGAAGGACTTTATCAACCGAGCCATCTCTCCCTCCCTGAAGACATTTTTTTTTTAAGGTTCAGAAAGATTTTATTGGATTATAAATAGAAGAAAAGGAAGGCAGAGCTTTTACTCATGGAAGCAAGGAGGGGTTTGAGAAGCCCACTTCGAGACTCAGGCTGGAGGGGGGGGGTTTGGGGGTTTTGTGTGAGACCCCTGGGTGGGCAGCTGGTCTTGTCAGCCCAGTACTGATGTCAGTTGTCTGGGATCAGGATTTCTGGAAAAGGAAAATCTTCCCAGAAATCTCAATTCTCTAGGAAGAGGGATGGAAGGACTATAAGGGGGCAGCGACAAGAAGAGGCCAAACCTTCTGACCTGTAGTAAAGTGTAATGACATGGTTTTCCCATGTAGAGCCAAGGGCGATTCCCACATTTACTCAAGGAGAGAGCTATTTACTTTGGGGAAGTCGTATTTTTCCTTTCTTTTTTTTTATGAGCTGAGAGAGAATATTGATGTGCTAGGGCCTCTAGCCACTGCAATCAAACTCTAGACTTGTGCGCCAACTGTGTGCCGACTTGTGCACTTGTGTCACCTTGCACGTGTGACCTATGTGGGTTCTGGAGAGTTGAACCAGGGCCCTTAGGCTTCACAGGCAAACGCCTTAACCATGAAGCCATCTCTCCAGTCCATGTTTTTCTTTCTTTCTTTTTTAAAAAATATTTTATTTATTTATTTGAGAGAGAGAGGAAGAGGGAGAGAGAGAGAGAGAGAGAGAGAGAGAGAGAGGATGGGTGCACAAATGAACTCCAGATGCATGCACCACCATGTGCACCTGACTTATGTGGGTCCTGGGGAACTGAACATGGGTCTTTGGCTTTGCAGGCAAGCGCCTTAACTGCTAAGCCATCTCTCCAGCCCCATGTTTTTCTTTTTAAATTTACTTATTTATTTATGAGAGAGGGAGAGAGAGGGAGGGAGAGAGAGAGTATGGGTGCACCAAGGTCTCCTGCCCTTGTAAACGAACTCCAAATGTATGCAACACTTTGTTAATCAGACTTTTCATGCATACTGGGGAGTTGAACGCAGGCCATCAGGCTTTGCAAGCAATCACCTTTAAGCCCTGACCCATCTCTCCAACTCAAGACATGTTTGTGTGTGTGTGTGTGTGTGTGTGTGTGTGTGTGTGTACGTGTGTGCGCACACACATGTATGCAGATGTATATGTATGGGCAAATGTATGTATAAGCATATATGTGTAGAAGCCAGAGGTAAACCTTGGATGTCATCCTGGAAAATGGTGCCTACCCTTTTTTAAACACATATTCTCTCATAGGTCTGGAGCTTGCCAACTATGCTAGACTGGCTGCCTAATGAACCATAGGAACCTTTGCCTCTGCCTCCCCAGTGCTGTGATCACAGGTACACGCTTCTGTACCTGGCTTTCACATGAGTGTTGGGGATCTGAACTCTGGTCCCCATGCTTGCATGGTAAGCATATTACAAATTGAACCATCTCCCTATCCCTCTTGACTTCCTTCTCAACTGCAAGCAAGACCTTCCAGTGTCTTCAGTTCCCTTTCACTCACAGTGGGTCTTTTTCTATACACCAAGACACCTGTTCTCCGAGACTCTGCGTAGCATCAAACAGCCTATACTTTCAACCCTGTTCCTTGACACCTTTTCCTTATTTCTTTGTGCAGCCTCAGTTAGAACTTGTCCTCCACATATCGTGCAGGTTAGGTGGGTACAATATGGTGCAAAAGGGATACCAGGGATTAAGTGAAATCTTAGTCAAAATGCCTGACTCTGTGTGTTGTGCCTTTATTGATGGTATCTGTACTGTCCCCTATCAGGTTTATTTTGTTTTAATAGCCAATCGTTAATGCTAAGGTCCTGAACAATTCTCTAACCACTCTGTGCTCCAGTTCCTTGTCGGTATAATGTAATGATAAGCATACTTACATAATAAATGTGTTATGAGGATATAAGTGAATCAAGTTAGGTTAAGCACTTAGAACAACACTTCAGTAACTTCTATGTACGCCTATGACTTTGATAGAGATGAAACTGTGACAGTGTCTTTGTTTTGTATTTTATTAGATGCTTAATGCCTTTGAAATTTCATAATAATTTAGTTATAATTAACCTAATTTAGTAAGCAGATATACTTGCTATATGAGTAAAACCAACTTTTTTTGTCATCAGAATAGGCCAGGAAGTTTCTAGAATCTATAGGGCTTAGCTTTAATTTTCGCAAATTCTGCTTGTGGCTTTTCTGTTCCTGGTGTGTGTGTGTGTGTGTGTGTGTGTGTGTGTACATATATACACATTGAAGATGGATCCAGCTGGTCTGCACTGCCCATTCTTCTGTCATTACTCTACATAATGAACCCGTGTGATTTCTTTCATCATGTGCAGCTGGTACCACCTGGTCTGACTTTAATAGACGCCATGCCCAGCAATGATGAAAAACATTGGGTCTTACAAATGGAAATAGCCTTCCAAATGAGTTGAATACTACCATGGAGGCAGGACATAAAAGCTCATGAATTTTCTCTCTGCTTAATTCTACAGTTGGGGCCTTAAACAAAATTTGCAATATTTTTTCTGCAGCCATGCTGGCCCTCCTTTGTGCCTTTGCTTGGATGGTAGTGATACCTATATCTGTGACAGGTGTCACAAACATATACATACATATCTTATAAACACATGTAAATATACGTACGTAGCTACAACATTGTTAGCTGCCAATATAATGTGAAGTAACCAAATAATTATGGCCCAGCACATCCAAGACTGAGATTTACCACAGCCTAAAAACATAAGGAGATATACTAAAGCAGCAGTATATTTTTAAAAAGTGGTCCGAACAAATTCCTAGAGATGAAGCTTCTAGAAGCTGACCATCACTGGGGTGCCAAAAAGAATAGAAAATGACAATGGAAATTATTCCTTGGTAATTTTTTTTGTTTGTTCGTTTTTTTGTGGTGGGGTCTCACTCTAGCCGAGGCTGACCTGGAATTCACTATGTAGTCTCAGGGTGGCCTTCAACTCACGGTGATCCTCCTACCTCTGCCCTCCGAGTGCTGGGATTAAAGGCGTATGCCACCACACCCGGCTTCCTTGGTAAATTTTTTTAAAGCTTATGTAAGGGCTGGAGAGATGGCTTAGTGGTTAAGCGCTTGCCTGTGAAGCCTAAGGACCCCGGTTCGAGGCTCGATTCCCCAGGACCCATGTTATCCAGATGCACAAGGGGCCACACGCATCTGGAGTTCGTTTGCAGTGGCTGGAGGCCCTGGCGCACCCATTCTCTCTCTCTCTGTCATTCTCAAATAAAATACTAACAATAAAAAAGCTTATGTAAAAGTGAGATCTTTGGCTTTCCATGATTCTGACCTGGGAAGCAGATTTTCCCAAGGCCAAGAGGAAGAACCATCTTTGCGCCCCTTTCCCTTTGTATATTACTCAAATCCTTTTACAGGACAATGCACAGGCAAAGCCATCCTGAGGTGCGACTGCCTGTGCGGTCTGATGTGTTGTGGAGCTAACAGCAAACTTGGGAAGCAGGACAAGCCCTCCATACTTTCAGCCAACAGTCTCCAGAGACCCAGCCCTCCTCAGGGAGCCACTGTATGCTTTACTGTCTCGAGTTCCTCCCTCTTAGGTCACTCATGACTATTACTCTTCATCTGTGACTTAGTCCCCCTATGGTGTCCGCTTCTTTCTTTGCCTCTAATTCTAGCTTGGACCTGTCCACCCTTCTGGATAAGGCAACTCAGTGCTACTTGATATGTCTTGATGATGGAATTTCAGGCATTGCAACAAAGTGATGAAGGCAGGAGGGATGCTGGGAGGTTCATATGTCACTGAGTATTCCAGAGCCTACTCAGGACCCCTGTACTCGGGACTAATAGCCATCTTTGGAAGAACAGAAGTCAAATCACGTGGGACCGCTTTCTCTACCTTCCCGGCCCTTGCACTTGGCTACTTTATAAGCAATAAGACAGATGTTTCCAGTTCTCAAAGGAGCGCATACTTCCCCTTTAGGTACAAAGACTTATTTAAAAAAATAATTTTTATTTAGCTGGGGTGCAGTGGTACATGCCTTTAATCCCAATATTCAGGATGCAGAGGTAGGAGGATCACCATGAGTCGAGGCCACCCTGAGACTACATAGTGAATTCCAGGTCAGCCTGAGCTAGAGCGAGACCCTACCATAAAAAAAAAAAAGATTAAAAAAATTTAGTTGCAAGGAGGGAGAGATAGAGAGAGAGGGAGAGAGAATGAGATTGGGTTCTCCAGGGCCTCCAGCCTCTACAGATGAACTCCAGATGCATTGCTGCTATGCATCTGGCTCTACGTGGATACTGGGGAATCAAACCTGGTCATTAGGCTTTGTAGGCATGGGCCTTAACTGCTCAGCCATCTCTCCAGCTCAAGAGGAAGACTCATTTTTTTTTTTTTTTTTTGAGGCAAGCCCAACAGACTGGCCATTTTTGTTTTTAATGAGAGAGAGACAGAATTGGCACACCAGGGCCTCCAGCCACTCTAATCAAACTCCAGACATATGTGCCACTTTGTGCACATGTGCGACCTTGGGCATACATCACCTTGTGCATCTGGCTTACATGGGATCTGGGGAGTCAAACATGGGTCCTTAGATTTCACAGGCAAGTGCTTTAACTGATAAGCTATCTCTCTAGTCCAAGACTCATGTTTTAAATTATTTTTATTTATTTGAGAGTGAGGGAGCACGCGAGCGAGCAAGGGAGAGAGAGAGAGAGAGAATGGGCACACTAGGGCCTTCAGCCACTGCAAATGAACTCTAGACACATGCGCCCACCACCTTTTGCATCTGGCTTATGTGGGTCCTGAGGAATCGAACCTAGGTTCTTTGGCTTTGCAGGCAAGAACTTTAACTGCTAAGCCATCTCTCCAGCCATAGAGTCATGTTTTAAAATCGGTAAGTCGCGTTTGCTAAGGACGAGGGCTGTGGGGATAAGGAGGGTGTCTCAGTTCTTCCGCACGTGTCTGTCAAAGCAACAGAGTCCGTACATCTTGTCTGTCAGGTAGCTTGGAAGAAGTTCATGCAGAAAGGAACACAAAGGGAAGCCATGTGGCTAACTTTTCTAATAAACATGACAAGATGTAGTTTTGTGTACTTGTTTCAACCCATTAATAAGACTATAGGTCATGATTTAAAAAAAAAAAAAGATCCATGGAGACCAGTGAATTTGAACAAAATATTTGGAGAAGGCCTTTGTTTGCAAAGATACAAATAAGAACGCTTTTTGAAATTGCTGTTTGTGCAATGTCAGAGCTCCTGGGACTGATGAGGTTTATCATGCGGAATGACATTTTGGGGCCTTTTGTCTTTCTTATCATGAACATTCTTGTACCATTCCCTAAGGAGTGCTAAAACTGTCCTAAGAAACTTTTGCATCATCCTCAACTCGCATCTGCTCAGCTTGATTGCCTTAGAAAAAACCCCCTGCTCTTTTATATCATTTTGCATAGCAACATCCCAAACACAGCAAACATGACGACGCATGGAAAATCCAGTTGGAGAAATATAGCCATGGAGGGACTGGGCATGTGTTCCCATAAACCCTTGGGGATGAGTAGCTGCTCTCCCATGACAGCAACAAGGGGTCCAACCCACTCATGGTTCTCATTTCCTGACACTTTCCTTAGCAATTCTTACAAACAAAGTTTTATTTTATTTTATTTTGAACTCAGGTGAAAAAGATGAAAAAAAAAAAACACAATGTTTATCGAAAGGGAAAAAATTTTTTCCAAGATGTGTACTCCCATTAGGATGGGCTGCATGTTTCAGAAGTATAGTAAGTATGCACTGTTCTCAAACAGTTGCCATGGGAACAAAACTTTTGCACATTAAGTTGAAGGATAATCACTGCAATAAATTCCCATGCAAATATCTAAGCTACAAAAATTACATATTGGTTGAGAGTCAAGTTCAACTGTTTATTTGAACACTCTTAAGTAGACAGGTATTAAATGAAAAAGAGGGAAAGAAAAATGTGACCCTTTATGAATTTTGCACATTAACAATCAAAGCAGATATTTACTAAACCAACTATGAAAAAGAATTGGAGCCAGGCAGGCAGGCTTTGCAAGCAACCCTTTCATGTCCACCGTTTTTTCATTCAACCTTAACTTCCCATCACTCCAGTTCTCAGAAAGCTCTACTAGACTACACCAGAGGATTTTCCCATCCTGGGTCTCAAGGACTTGGTCTGAAGGAAAGACCTGATACCACATACATCTGTATCAGTGCACAGCAGGCTTCCATGAGCAAGGTGAAATGCTGTTTAAGTGAGCACTAGCTTTGAGAAGGTTTGTATGATTGTTGTACTTTAGTTGCTTGAGATTGGGTCTCACTATGCAGCTTAGACTGATCTTGTACTTGAAGCAATCCTCCTGCTGCAGGCTCCCAAGTGCTGGGAGTACAGGTGTGTGTCACCATGCCTGCCTTTGACCAAGATTTATTTATTTATTTACTTTATTTACTTTCTCTATCTAGCTATATGTATGTATGTATACATGCATGTATGTATGTATGCATCTATCTATCTATCTATCTATCTATCTATCTATCTATCTATCTATCTCTATCAATGTGACAGAGAGAGAGAGATAAAATATGGATAATATGGGTGCGCCAGGGCCTCTGGTTGTTTCAAATGAACTCTGCACATGTGCCAGTTTGTATGTCTGGCTTTATGTGGGTTCTGGGGAATTGAACCCAGGCAGGCAGGCTTTGCAAGCAAGCACTTTTAACTGCTATGCTGTTTCCCCAGGCTGAGCAAGGTTTTAAAAGACAAAGTAATGTCTAGGAAGATTGGGGAGTGCTGGTCAAAGAGCTAGTACCACACTCCATTTCTCCTAAGACGCAGAGTTCTCAGCCAGGCCTGATGGTGCAAGCCTGGAACCCTAGCTACTCAGGAGACTGAGATAGGAGGGTCATAAATTCAAGGCTAGCCTGGGCAAGATAGTAGTTCTTATCTCAATATGAAAAAATGCACAAAGAAGTAGGGCTCTAGCTCAGCAGTAGCGTGCTTGCCCAGCATGCACAAGGATCTGAGTTCAATCATTAGTGCTGCAAAATAATAAAATAAAAAGTACATATTTGAATAGCTATGAAATCAGGCTACTTTAGAATTGATGATGCCTCAGTCACTGTCAACAAAGTGTCAACTATGGGATATATGACATTAGTTGCACTTGAACAAACTTGTTCATTGCCACATCAACTGAATTTTATCCACCGTTACTATAAAGACATTTAGGATTACTCAGAGCTCTAATCTTTTTATTCTACATAAGAATATATTAAGGGCAAGGGCAGTGACTCAGTGGATAAAGTGCTTGCCTTAGAACTGTGAGTACCTGAGTTTAAATCCCCAGACCTCACATAACTGGAAGTTGTGATGGGCTTCTCTAATCCTAGTATGCCTACAGAGAGATAAGAGACGAAACTGGAGAATTTTCTGGAAGCTTGAGGACCAGCTAATCTGGCAAACAGACTGGAGTGTTGAGACCCTGACTCAAACCTGGTGAAGGTGAGGACCAATACTAAAAGTTATCCTCTGACCACCACACACCCTGCATGGTACCCACACTCACACGTATGAACACACACACACACACATACACATCAGTAAAAAAGGAAAAAGTATCTTAAGCCAAAAAGAATTTTCAAACAAGTATAAAGTAAAAATGCTAAGATAAGAAAACATGACAAATTGTTAAAGAGTTTCTTTTTCCTTAGTGGTATGTGAAATAATTATAAATTTTATTAGTTATATTTTCTAATGATATACAGACATGCAAAGTATGATCTCTTGGAGTATGTAACAGAAAAGCAAGTTCAGTATAAGACAGGGTCCTGGCAGAAATCAAACTCCATAAAGTCCGCTCCAAATACTTTAGCTAATATAATAATTTTGGAACTTATTTCTCATTAAACAGTTGAATAAGCTACAACACTGGAATTCTGATGTAATTTTAAAAGAATTTAACACTTTAACAATAGTTAAAATTCTATGTTAAGGAAATTATCATCAATGTATATATTAAGAGGATTGTCATAAAATGAACACTCACTATAACTTAATTCTATTTATAGGAAAAGTACCTTAATTCTTTTTTAAAAAAGAAAAGTGCTGGGTGTGGTAGCCCATGCCTTTAATCCCAGCACTCGGGAGGCAGAGTAGGAATATCTCTGTGAGTTTGGGGCCAGCCTGAGACTACAAAGTGAATTCTAGGTCAGCCTGGGCTAGAGAGAGATCCTACCTTGAATAAATGAACAAACAAAAAACCATGAGTTGGAGAGATTGCTCAGTGGTTAAGGCACTTGCCTGCAAAGAATAACGACCTAGGTTAGATTCCTCAGCACCTATGTAAAGCCATACACAAAGCAGTGCATGTGTCTGGAGTTCATTTGCAGTGAGTGCCTGAAGGCCCTGGCTCAACCAATCTATCTCTTCTCTCTATGTCTCTCTGCTTGTAAATAAGTAAATAAAACTTTTTTTTTATATTTTATTTTTATTTATTTGCTTATTAGAGAGAGAGGGAGAATGGGTGCACCAGGGCCTCCAGCCATTGCAAATGAACTCTAGACACATGTGCCACCTTGTGCATCTGGCTTAGGTGGATACTGGGGAATCAAACCTGGGTCCTTAGGCTTCACACGCCAGTGCCTTAACCACTAAGCCATCTCTCCAGTCCATAAAACTATTTTTTTAGTGTTTGCTTTTTAAATATTTATTTGAGAGAGATAGAGGGAGTGTAGCCAGCTTATGTGGGTCCTGGGGAAGTGAACCTGGGTTCTTTGGCTTTGCAGACAAGCAACTTAACTGCTAAGCCATCTCTCCAGCCCATAAAACTATTTTTTTTAAAGTAAATAAATAAAAAGAAAAGAAAATGCCATAGGATGAATGAATTTCAAGCAGTACTTAATGTACTCCTTGAAATTATGCCAGGCATATAATTTTTTAAAAAATTATTTATTTATTTGAGAGAGGGGTAGAGGGGGAGAGAGAGAGAGAGAGAGAGAGAGAGAGAGAGAGAATGGGCACATGAGGGCCTCTGGCCACTGCAAATGAATTCCAGATGCATATGTCACCTTGTGCATCTGGTTCACGTGAGTGCTGGGGAATTGAACTTGGGTTCTTAGGCTTTGTAGGCAAATAATCTAACCACTAAGCAGTCTCTCCAGCCCAGTTTTTTTTGTTTGTTTGTTTCTTTCAAGGTTGGGTCTCACTCTAGACCAGGCTGATATAAAACTCATCTGTAGTTCCAGACTGGCCTTGAACTCACAGTGATTCTCCTATCTCTGCCTCCAAAGTGCTAGAGTAATGTGTGCACTACCATGCCTGGCCAGGAACATAATTTTATGGTCAAATATGGCATCTTTTTACAAAGGATTATTGTAAGTAAGTTAAGTGACTGGGCTTACATTCTTACATTTTTAGAGCTTTTTGAACTTAAAAATATAATGGTCAGGGCTAGAGAGATGGTTCAGTGGTTAAGAACACTTGTTTGCAAAGCCTGACAGCCCTGGTTTGATCCCCCAGTATCCACATAGAGCCACACACAAAGTGATGCATGCGTTTGGAGTTTGCAGCAAGGAGAGGTCCCTGTGCACAGCCCTATTTCCTCTCCTTCTCTGTCAAATAAATTTATAAATAATAAAAATATATACTTGTCAATTATAATTAACTTATTTTGCTAATGCCAAAACAAGTAGAAATTTTGAAGACAGAATCTTGGCACGGTTTTCTCTTTTGTGTTATAAAATATACCTAAAGGAAAGAATCTTTTAGTTTCTTATGATTTACTACTACATTGTAATACCCCAGTGGGTTGTCAAAGCTACTAAAAAAAACATTTGGATGCATTACAGAAGAATAATACCAATTTAATGATATGGTAAAGTGGCAATACAAACTTCAAGAGAATGTTATAACGTGAGGGCCAACTCCCCAGTCTCACTGCTTATACCATCTATACCATGTGACTCTTTTGTTAGCCGGCATGGGACATCATTTTATTATGTGGGTGGCAGATGCCTGTCACCTCAGTAACCCTGAAGTAAAGCCAGGAAACTTGTTTCAAAGCATTTGTCCAGATTAAAACATATGCAGCTTCCAGGGAGCTCTGGGCCTAAAGCCTAAGCTTGCTGGCTATGTCCATGTACCAAGCTTATCCAGGAAGGAAAAAAAAAAAGGACTATCTCCTCAAAGCCAATAAAGATAAAAGAAACTTTCATTCGTCCAAAACAGCATAGCTCATGGGTGGGATTGCACAAGAATAAGTTCTGCTCTCTGTGTTGGCTTCAGAAAAGCCAAGAAATAAGAAGAAATGTAGAAAGCTGCTGTGTTCTTTTTTGTTGTTGTTGTTCTTTTTGTTTTTAAATTCTTGCTTAAAGGAACTTTGAACTGGACAGTTAACTTTGGGTTGGTTAATGCCATTGGTGGTAAGGATGCCTTGAGCACTTATTAGCAGACTGCTGTTATTGTATCCTTACACATACACACTCACACACAAACACACACACACACATGACCTCACATCATTGGAACAAACTCCTACTGACATCAATCCTACTGATAGGATCTCTGTGTCTTAAAAAAGTTCAAGTCTTCATCATGGTCACTGAATAAGGCAGTCTAGAGAAGTTGTTGGGCAGATGAGAAAGGTATTGGTCTTTGTTATCCCATGGCAAAGTGTATCATAAAATTATCACAAACTGTCTTAGAAGAGACATGTCTATCTATCCTTCCAGAGGGAGGGAGTTACCATCTCGTTGCTGGGACAAAACACCCAATTAGAAGCAGCAGATAGAAGGAAGGAGTTGATCTCAGTTTCTAGTCTTGAGATAAGTTTCATGACGGTTCGCATCAGCTGAGAGGCAGTAGCAAGAGTGAGTGAGCTCTGATCACCCAAGGGTTGTCCGCCCCCTTGCTGGAGTGATACTTTAGCAAGGCGCCGCCTCCCAAAGGCTCCGCTGCCTGGGATTGCTCATGAAGCTTAATCACAAGCCTGTGAAGCCATGGGGAAACAGTTCACATTCAAACGACCACACAAAGGAACTGTAACAACTCAGAACATGAGGCAGGTCAATTGCTCATTGTTGCCTTTAGCAAGACAATGTGAAGGAGAGAGGCTCAAGCAAGAAGCACACAGTTTGCCTGGGTAGATAGATGAGCTTCTTTTGTACATTAGGAGAGTGTAGCAGACAGCTTCAGGTTGGCTAAGATGAACTTCCAGACCAAGCACAGTTATGGAGGAAGGGATTTATTGAAGCTTACAGATCCAGGGGAAGTTCCATAATGGCAGAAGAAGCTGGCCTACCTTCACAGGACCAAGCAGAGAGAGAGAGAGAAGCACAAGCCTAAAAGCCAAAAGCCACACAGCACACTCCAGGAACTCCAGCTAGGCACACTTTGCATATCTTTAGATTGAAATCTGAAACCCACCACCACACCTTGAGATCCACCCAGTGACACTGCCTCCAGCCAGGTGGCTACAGATGCAAACTACAAACAAATAAAAAATTGAATATATTGGGGACCATCTATTCAAACTACCACAGAGGGTTTTCATCACATGTGAACCACAGTCAAAAAATCAACAAGTGGGTTGGAGAGATGGCTTAGTGGTTAAGGGTTTGCCTATGATGCCTAAGGACCCTGGTTCCAGGCTCCATTCCCCAGGACCCACGTTAGCCAGATGCACAAGGGGGCGTACGCATCTGGAGTTCATTTGCAGTGGCTGGAGGCGCTGGCATGTGCCCATTCTCTCTCTCTTTCTGCCTCTTTCTCTCTCTGTCTGTCACTCTCAAATAAATAAATAAATAAAAAATAATTTAAAAAATCCACAAGTGCCCGGTGTGTTGGCACACGCCTTTCATCCCAGCACTCAGGAGGCAGAAGTAGGCAGATCACTGTGAGTTCGAGGCCACCCTGAGACTACATAGTAAACTCCATGCCAGCCTGGGCCAGAGTGAGACCCTACCTTAAAAATAAATAAATGAAAACAAAACAAAAAAGTCAACAAGTAAGTAGCCTCTTGGTATTGGGAAAGACCCTTAAGAAAGAGGAAAACACAGGAAGCAGTTATCCCCATGCGGATCCCGTCCCCCGGAAGCTGAAAGCTTATCTCAAGGACTTCAGGTAGGAGCAGTGAGAATAGGGCAGGCCCCCATCTTCACGGTCTTCACTCAGAACGAAAGCAGCATATTGGAGGCTAAAGAAACTTGCTTCATCTTTCCAAATATTTTTTTTATTTATGTGCAAGGAGAGAAAGAGAGAGAGAGATAGAAAGTATGGGAGCTCTAGGGCCTCTTGTCATTGCAAACTATCTCCAGATGCATGAACTATTTTGTGATCTGATTTTATGTGAGCATTAGGGGATTGAACCTGGGATGGCAGGCTTTGCAAGCTGGTACCTTTAATGACTAGTCATCTTCCCAGCCCAAGAAAATTGTTTCTTAATGAGATACACTATATGTACATATAAAGCATATAAACTGTATGTATATTATATGCAATCCATCTTATATAAAAGATGAAATATATCCCTGTATATTATACAGCAGATATAGGATGTTTCATAACATATAATATTATATATGATCCATGTAATATGGCTGATAAGGAACAAGGCAATAAAACAACTAATCTTTACATAAATTCTTATACATGCTTACTCCTTGGCAAGAGTCACCTGATCCTAAAGACTGAAACTAAAGCCAATCAAGAACTTGTAAAATAGCAGTGCTGAGTGTGGTGGCATGCCTTTAATCCCAGCATTTGGGAAGCAGAGGTAGGAGGATCATTGTGAGTTTGAGGCCAGCCTGAGATTACATAGTGAATTACAGGTCAGCCTGGGCTAAAGTGAGACCCTGTCTCAACAAACCAATGAAAAAAATTTTAATGTATTATAAGAGGGAGGGGGGCACGCCAGGGCCTCTTGCCACTGCATACCATAATTAGAATTAAAATAAAAATGAGAATATTGTGATTATAATTGTACTATAGGTCATAATTACATATGTGTATATGTGTGTTCTATACATCTGCTTTTATAAAATATGTCTGAAAAGGTACATAAAATAAAAACACTGGATATCTCAAAAGGGGAACTATCACAAAAATTTAGGAGCTGGGAAGAATTCCATAGATGTTTTTCATGTCAGCAGTGTTATTTACGTAAGTGCCCATTTCTTGCTTCATGGACCACACTCGCATGAATGCTGAAGTGACATTTCCAGTGAAAATATATATCACCCACCAATTCTCATTTCCTGCAATGCCTGCATCCTTTAGAATAAAAAAGTCACATTTGCATATGCATCTTAAAAATAATATTGCATCATTGCAGTGGAAGAACATCTTTCAGTTGTGGGTCTGATTGCTATTCATTCTATGACTGGTTTTTTTTTTTTTTTTTGGTTTATTTATTTATTTGAGAGAACAGAGAGAAGGAGAGAGAGAGAGAGAGAGAGAGAGAGAGAGAGAGAGAGGGCGCGCCAGAGCTTCCAGCCTCTGTAAACGAACTCCAGATGCGTGCGCCCCCTTGTGCATCTGGCTAACGTGGGTCCCGGGGAATTGAGCCTTGAACCGGGGTCCTTAGGCTTCACAGGCAAGCGCCTAACCGCTAAGCCATCTCCCCAGCCCAATGACTGGTTTTAATTGTAGTCTCAGAGTGGCCTCGGACTCATGGCAATTCTCCTACCTCTGCCTCCCAAATGCTGGGATTAAAGGTGTGCACCACCACGCCTGGCTCTGGTTTTAATTCTTTTTCATTAGGTACTTATATGTGGTACACAAAAAAAAAAAAATGCTTCATCCTTTGGCCCAATTCAACAAGTTAAAAAAATATTTTATTTAAATTTTTAAAAATATTTATTTATTAGAGAAAGAGAGAGAGAGAGAGGGAGAGAGAGAGAGAGAGAGAGAGAGAGAGAATGAGCTTGCCAGGGCCTCCAGCCACTGCAAGCAAGCTCCAGATGTGTGTGCTACCTTGTGCATCTGGCTTACGTGGGTCCTAGGGAATCGAACCTGGGTCATTTGGGTTTGCAGGTAAGTCCCTTAACCACTAAGCTACCCATCCAGCCCAAAACTATTTTATTTTTATTTATTTATTAGTGAGAGAGAGAGAGAGAGAGAGAGAGAGAATGTGTGCACCAGGGCCTCTAGCCATTGCAAACGAACTCCAGACACATACATCACCATGTGCATCTGGCTTACGTGGGTTCTGGGGAATCAAACCTGGGCTCTTAGGCTTCACAGGCAAGTGCCTTAATCACTAAGCAATCTCTCTAGCCCTCAACAATTTTTTTTTTATCATGAAAATGGTGGCTTTGTTTTGCTGGCCTCAGACCTTGTCCTAAGTATAAAAGTGTTGTAGCGTGATCACAGAGAATGTTAGTCTATAATTAAACTAGTGTAGATAAGAGACCATAGCTCATTTCTTCTTTTACTTTTGTCTTCCTGTCTCTTTCTCTCTCCCTCCTTCCCTCTCCTTTTCTCCCTGTCTACTCTTTTTTAAGCACTAGTTTCTTTAAAGATATTGTGGGTTTATAATATGTAAAGTGAAGGACACCCTGTCATTGGAAACTGCATGTAACTGTTATTAAGGAAGTTTTTCATTCAAAAAGACTGAGAAACCAGTGACAGTTTTGTGTTTTACTTAACATTTTTTCCTAGTATGTCAAAGTGGTGAGTGTTGCTGGAAACAAACAAACAAACAAACAATAAAATAATAAACAAACATGTTGGATCTACAGGAGTTATCTAGCATTCTAATCAGTTTTGAAGCCAAACCTTTGAATTATATTATATAAAGAATTAATAATAAAAACAATTATAAGGTTTGGCTCAATAGTTAGAACTCAGAGGGTTGGAGGAAGTCTAGTCTGCTTGTTTTCTTCTTATAGATGAGGAAATTAAACTTAGAACATTAAGTAATTTTCCAAAATCATTTCATTTGCTATTTGAGTCAAAAATTCTGGTTTAACTTTTTTGCCATAGCACACCTCAGCAAAAGGAATTTTCCAGAAAAGGTATTTTATGTTTTTGGTCCATGTAGCCAGTGACTCTGTAAAGACAGATTTTTATTGGCCACCTTTCCACTCACCACACATTCCTGCCCTGCAGGTTGCATCTTCCATCATCTCTAAGTACCTTCCAGCCCCAGTGATTGCCTTCTGCCTGCGGAGCCTGAGATTCTTCACACATTTTATTCACTTTGCTCACAATTCTTTCCCCTTTACAACCCTTCTCTTCCACACTTCCCCTACCTTCTAATTTTGTAATCTAATTGAAAAAGTTGTAGCCTAAAAAAATCTGACACAGAACTCCTTCCAGGCTTTTGCATAAAATATATTTTTTCCCTTTCAGAACACTAAATTCTTAATTATAACTGTATTTGTGTGATTATTTTCATTTTTCCAACAAAGCTCTTTTGTTCACCATGCCATGCCTAGCAACTAGAACAGTTTCTAAAATTCAATAGACACCCACTATTTGCTGAATGACAATGAGTAAGCTGTTAGCTAAATTTGTTTTTGTTACCCTATTCTAGCCAAAGTGCCCGTTGGTAATAGGTTATTAAAACACATGTTTGTCTTCCCATATAGTGTGACACCTGTGAGAAGATGCATGAAATGGGTTTGCATAGGTGGGGGATAGTTCTTAATGACTGATTTTCAGGTGACAGCTCAAATTCAAGTGTGTTTCAATTCATGTGCATCTTTTCTCAGGAACTGAGGACTGTGAATGGCATCCCTAGACTTGAGGTCAGGTCCTGAATTGCACTGATTCATTAATAATACCACCTACAGGGTTTTTTTTTACCAGGGACACATTACAGACCTTTCCTCAAGGTGCCTCTTTAGCATCATCACTATTTGAAACTTATCTTTCGTGTGTGTGTGTGTGTGGTGTGTTTGTATATGTGTGGATATGTCTCTGGGTACATGTGTGTGCATACGGGGGGTGACAGAGGATAACCTTAGGGGTCATTTTCACCTCTTTTGGAGATGAGGTCTCTTATTGGTCTAGAACTTAACAGTTATACCAGACTAGCTGGTCAGAGAGTTCCAAGGATCCTCTCATTTCTGCCTCCTTAGCACTGGGAATACAGGCACATGCCACCATGACCTGCATGGGTACTGGAGATTAAATTTAGGTCTTCATATTTGTAAGGCCAAGGCTTTAGTGACTGAGCTATCTCTCTAGCCCTTTTATCTTCCTTTTTGGAATGTCCATGCAGAATAACTTAGAAAGTATTGCCAAACTTTGGCCAGTTACTAAAGATAGAAGTTGCCAAACATAGTTATTATCATCTGTATGTGCCTCTTAGGAGACTAACCAGACCAGACTAATCTTAGGCTAGGACTTCTAAACTTTCTTTTCAGATCATGTATTGCTTCCAGTTTTTACTGGCTTGGGAACTCTACTGTGGTAAGCTACTGGGTCCAGCACCAACTGAACAACTGCACTACAGAATTGACAGAGGTTTCTTACTAAGAAGTTGCAGCAAAAAGTTTACTATTTTTCTGTATTCCAGGGACTATGCTGTAACATAGCTTCATCCATTCTCATCATAGCTCCATAGAGCATAGACTTGAGGGCTGCTTTCAATCCCATCTTACAAATGGGGCAAATGTGGTTTAGAAGGGTTTCATCGTGTAGTCAGTGGCTGAGCTGAATTGCAGACCTGAGTCTGTTTGACTCCAGGGCTTGAACTCTCCAGCACAATTTAAGTGTCTGCTCATGACTTGATCACATTCCAAATATTTGTTGTGTTATCAACTGGTTTGCTTAGTAGCAAAAAATATTCTCTATACCCGATGTCTGCTTTATGTCATGAGAATAATGCCAATGGGTTAGTAAAACACACATTGGCATATTCTTCATGAGTTTATTCAATGAACATACATCAGCTATCTTTAGATTCTAAGGAATGTAGGTAGGTACAAAGAAGGTTCCCTAGAAGATTGAAATTTCATGAGAAATAGGCAAATATACAGGTACGCACAAAGCAGTGCACATATGAACTCAGATTCTAAGGAATCATACTGTGATGTGCATTCCCTCTTGAAGACCAAGGATTTGCTGAGCTGACTCACAGGAGAAAAGGGTAGTTTCTGCACAAAGAAGATCCTTTCTGCAAATCTGAGCAGAATCCTACCAATAATAGTGTCAGGGAGTAGGACAGCGTTTAAAAGAACCCAAGCTGAAGCCATATGCAAAGGGTCAGAGACCAGATCAAATTTTTATTCTTCCTCTGAGTTTTCTTTGGAGAGCAGACCAGTCACAACAATGAAGTTAGTTTTTAATTGTATTTATTTATTTGAGAGAGAGGAAGATGGATAAAGAGAGAGAGAGAGAGAGAATGGGCATGCCAGGGCCTCTAGCCACTGCAAACAAACTCCAGACACATTTGCTACCTTGTGCATCTGGCTTATGTGGGTCCTGAGGAATTGAATCTGGGTCCTTAGGCTTTGCAGGCAAGTGCCTTAACCACTAAGCCATCTCTCCAGCCCTGAAGTCAGTTTTAAGGCTCAGGTATCTAACTTCAAGTGACTGTAGTTTCTGTGTCTCTTAATTCATAATCTCAAGAGGGAGAATCTGATCAGTCACTGGCCAAGTGCCTGATGTTGATGTCTGTCCCTCCTCTGATAGGATGTCCCAGGTGTGGTGTGGTGTGTGTGTGTGTGTGTGTGTGTGTAGAGAGAGATAGAGAGAGAGATACTGCACTATTTCCAGATGGGCTCCAATGGTGGGGGGGGGGCCCTCTCAGGAACTCAGAAACAATGAGTTTCTTAAGGAAAGCTGCATAAGACAAGACAACAAAATCCACCTGAGACAACACTGTGGGCCATGGAGAAAAGCTTGATTTTTTTTTTTTTTTTTATTGAGCACTCATAGAAAGCAAAAAAAAAAAAAAAAAAAAGTCCCATTTGTTAAAACCACAAAGTTATCATCTTAACATTTAAGACTACTTCCACTCATGACTACAGTATGCCATTTTTAGGCTAAAAGAATGTTTTTGCATTGCTGCTGATTAATTACAGAAACATGAACACTCACATTAAGCAATCCACAAATAAAATACTAACCTAAACGTTTTACCCTGAACTGTAGTAGAACGACTGGTGATAAGAGTAGTGCTGTTTACAAAAGGGGTAACTGTATGGAATAGAAAACCCCACCTCCCTCCCTCATTCACATCAGACAGTGATGTACGTCATGGGAGAAAGCATTTTTGTAATCAAACAACTAAGATGTGGAGCTACTTTGTCAACAACTTCAGTTGCTTGCCTAGGCAGTGCAAGTGGGAATGAGATGTAACCTCTCTAGGCCTGACCGCTACCTGGCCTTTCTCAGCTCTACATAGGACAGAATCTATTCACTTCATAATTCTGAATCCCTGAGTACAGCAAAAGGTTCCTGTTATGTGTTTATAGCACAGTATAACTATAGGATCAAGGACTGAGATTTTTATTTCAGTCATTTGGTAATAGTGTCGGATTTGTTGCTACACCTGTTAACTTCACTAGATAACAGACAGCCACATGGGCCAGTGAGAGATTTTCCTATAATACCTTTTGTCATTATCATATACTAGCCTTTATTTTATAGCTGCCCTTGGCTAGTAAAGGAACAAAGAAGAATATTCACAAATAGATGTTAAGGGGTATTGTATATAAAAACATTTTCTCTAATTAAAGTAAGTTTTTCAATTAACTATCCAATTCTGTGCTGGTAAAAATGCTTGAAAGTGATTGCTATAATTTTCCTGTGTTGTTCATAGGTTAAAGATTAGTACGTCCAAGAAATTATTGTAATGCATATACTTTGTAGTTTCATATGTTTGGCTGAATTTTCCAATTTTAAAATTTCATGAAAAAATTCTTTTCCTTCTTAGATGTGTGCAAACTTTTTTTATTTCGGATTGAAGACATCTCAATTCACATAAGTCTATTGCCTAATAGGTATGTAACCTTACAAAATGCAACTTTAAAATTCACAGAGTAGTTATATAGAAAGGATCAAAAAGAAAAACCTCAGTTTTGGTGAAATAAGTCCACTGAATTATGGAATGAAGCAGAGTATCAAAGTTCTTCAAATCAGTGGACCAGGTCTTTGGGTTTTCTTGCTTGGTTTCTTCTTCACCCTCCCTTTTATGGTGCTGAGACTCAAAGCCAGGCCTTGTGGCATGAAGTCACATCCTCTGCCACTGAGCCTTAAAACTGTTAGGAAACTATCAACCTCGCTGACACCTTTTATACCTTGTTAATTTTCCTTCTTTCAAGTAGAAACCTTTCATCACATAAGATGCTATAGATATTGAACTAAGGTATCTAAGAATATGTATTTTAAATTTCTGCAGCTTGGAAATAATCTATAGGAAATACTTCAGGGTAGCAAGAAATCATACCCTTCTATTTACAATACAGGAATCTTGATTTTTATTGAGCCATGTTCTTTGTATCATGCATTGCAGCGAAAAAGTAATGAAGTTGTAAATGCTGGATTTATCTTTCAGGGGCCAGAAATTAATGTCTATGTGAAACAATAACCCAATAATAATGATGTATATTAAAGAATATAGACCTGGGACACAGCCTCACACTTCAGTGGTTTATATGTGGAAGATGTGACATTGGTTAAAAAAAAAGTTTTCTCTTGTACAAGTGAGAAATTCTGTTCTTTTAACACTGTGTGTTTTGATGAAAATTAATTTTTATTTTCCTCATAGAATTTTCCTCTTCGAAAAATTTTATTTTTATATTTTCTGCTTTTTTCTAGATTAAATTCATATACTTTTAAAAATCCATTATTTCTTATTGGCAATATAGATAATTTTGTGCTTTTCTAGGACACTGATGTCATGTTCCAGCTGCTTCATTTCTTCTTCCAGCTTCTGCTTGTGAATCTTCTTCGGTATGGAGTCTATGAAGACTGAGAGGGACTGGAACTCCTTGTGTACCTCCTCCCAGTTCTTCTTCAGCCCCTGCAAATGTAAGGAAGCTGGTGAGACCAAGCACACTTCACAAGTCAGGTGGATGGTAAGGAAATGCACTGTTAAATCAAGGATGAAGGTAAAGAACACCGTTGGAAACCTTAAAAAGGACAGTGTACTTGTCAAGGGTTGGGCACAGCCACAGAAAATACTGTACAGAAGCCAAACCCTCCCCTCAGTTGTGTGCTCCCTTCCCACTGGGGTACTGATGTGCTCCATGCTCAATATTACCATCAATATGCATGTGCAAAGTTATGAGCACTATGGAACTAAGCTCATAGCAAATAGTTTGGCAAAAATCACAACTTGAGAATTGACATCCCCAAGTAAAAAACATTTCTGAAATATTTCTCATAAAATTATTGCTTGTAAAAGGTATTTTTTTTTTTTAGAATTCTCTTTCTCGTCCTCATTCTTCAACACAAACATCACATCAGGAGCCTCAATTTGGACTTCCATGGTCATATTTTATTTGTCAAAGTAGGATTATATAAATGCCAAAATTCATTTTGTAGACCATCATATTTTATATATCTTTTCAATGTGTTATAAGGAATAAATAAACTATATAGACAAAGGACTCATGCTTCCTATTAATGTATTCTGGAGATCATTGGAGTGCCATTAAAGGTGGCACACATAATTTAATAATGTAGTTAATGCTTTATGATCTCAGAAATCAACAAATTCAAAATTAAATATCTCTTAGGAACTATAAATGCTATTTCCATCTCTGCTTAGTTACGTTTCTTATCACAGTGTGCCAGGAGCCTACCTTGACAAAACTGTCTTAAATTACTAATTGAGCTCATTTAATAAAATTTCATGTTAGCATTTTTTCTTTGTTATGGGTTCCCAAGTTATTTTCTCTATGCAAAAGAAAAAATCAAGTAGGAAGTTAAGTTAAAAATATTGCCTGGAAAACCTGGCTCTTGAAAAGCAATAACAATGGAGCCAGGCACGGTGGCTCATGCCTTCAATCCCAGCACTCAGGATGCAGAGGTAGGAGGATCACTATGAGTTCAAGGCCATGCTGAGACTACATATTGAATTACAGGTCAGCCTGTGCTAGAGTGAGACCCTACCTCAAAAAACAAAACTAAACAAATAAGCAGTCAAACAGTCAAGCAAAAAAGCAATAGCAATAGCTTTAGGTTTAAAAGAACTATGTGACCCAGCTATATCATTCCTGGGTATGTACCCAAGGAATAAGTCACCTTATTGCACACCCCATGTTTATCAGTGAGCTACTCACAGTAGCCAAGTTATGGAATCAGCCAAGGTGCCCCTCAACAGATGCATGAATAAATAGATGTGGTATATATACACAATGAAGTTTTAGTCATCCTCAACACTAATAAATTATATGATTGGTAGGACATTGGATGAAACTGGAGATCATATGATAAATGAAATAATCCAGACTCAGAAATACAAATATTTATATTTACTCTCATATGCATAATCTATATTTAAGTAGTATATAAAAGACATGAAAATAGCTTGAACTTCTCAGGGAATATGGCAGGCTAGAAACTACCTCTGTGTAACCAGGTGAAGTAGAGAGTAAGAATAAGAAAACATAAACTATAGTCCAAAGAGAGAAAGAAAAGAAGAGCTTTGGAAACCCAAGAAAGAAATGAAAGGATACCTGAAAAGTGCAGAGAAAAAGACAGATAGGTGATGTATCTTTAAGAAGTGAACCAAACACAGCCTCAGCTATATGCTCCCTGACTGGCTAAGAGCAAGAAGATGCCACTTGTGGAAGGTAAGCCAGTTCTGAGACAGCTAGTCCTACCTTCAGCAAAAGCCCACAGACCTCACAAGCCTCAAACCCACTTGTGAATTTTGGTGAGACAGTGTGATTACTCTGGTAGTTGGGTCAGTGGTACAGAGAAATGCCTTTGTACCACTATATATGACTTTTGAAGCCAGCAGCCACGCATCATCTTGGGAGAGAACTTATGATTTAAAACTGAGCTGTTCTAGGGGCCTGAGAATAGGGAACCACTGGTCAGGGAACCTCAACTTCCATAGCCCCAGGCTGTGCGGAGAACCAGGAGGAAGTTGTAGAAAGCTGGTGGGATGGATGCTGACATGCCAACCTGTGCAGGCGGTAGGACCCTTGCCATGGGCATTGGGGTGCGTATGGAAGCATGTCCAGAAACACATCTCATCAACTGAGAAGAACCCTTGAGCTTGATAGCTCTTAACCTCAGGTCAGTGACAGATCAACATCTGAAGCCACCTATCAGTCATTTGTTGCCATAGAGCCTGAGAATGCTGAAGTATCACACGTACTTGACACCTACTGCTACATCCCTTCAGCAGGGTGATTAATACTCACAATCCTTGAAAGCTGGAAGTTTCTTTCACCTGTACAGCTAGCAGTGCTGCAGTTGCTTCCCACACACTTTCCACACACTTCAGAGACACACCCCAGCTAAAACAACCACCTAGGGAGATAAACTGCAGGAACTAGCCTGAGGGTGAGAGAACCTGCCCAGCCTACAGACTGCAAGGCTAAGTGTGGCCAGCAGAGGCCCATGGTCTGCAAAAAAAGGAATGCTACTAAGTTGAAGACAATGAGAGATCCATATCTCTCACCTTGCACAAAATTAGTCCAAAATGGATCAAAGACTTTAATGTAAGACTGTAAACTTCAAAACTGTTAGAAGAAAACAATCAAAACACTTGAAAATATCGACATAGGCAAGGACTTTTTGAAAAAGACTTAACAGCCCAATAAATAATCTCCAAAATTGACAAGTGAAATTAAAAAGCTAGATATAGGTAGGTTTCCAGGGAACTAGAAGTGTGATGTGCTCTGCACTTGGCCTGGCCACAGATGCCAGTAGGTCTCCAGTGAACCAAAAGCACCAAGTGGCCAGGACCCCGCCTCCCAGTGAGCTCACAATCAGCACCACCATTTCCCCCATCCAGACAAGGACAAACTTACCAGGAAGCCTGGAGGAGCAGGCTCAGTGAGCTTTTGGTCTAGACCTGTGCCTCCTATGAAAGCAGTGCTGATCCCAGCACACTCTGTGCTCTCCTGTGAGGCACTGTTGCAACATTCTCAACAAGACAAAAGGATTATCTCCAGATGGGCAAACCACAATGCAAACAAATGTACTCCAGAGGCAATGCATGTGGGACAGGTGGCAGAGAAAATAGAGGAAAGTCAAGATCCATCAATAAGACAAGAAGATAGCTGACTGCCCACCATGAGACTTGCCACTTTTACCACATCTCCCACAGCCCAGGAGAAATGGCAGAGAAAGAAACAATGTGAACACCGCTGTTACTGCTAGTCTGACAGCTCCAGGATGATGGTGACAGACATGGTAATCAGTCAAAACCTATCAAAGCAGAAATCCAGAGGCTACAGAGAACTCAACACTAAATCAAACCACCAGCAGGCCTGCCTTGACTCAGGGAAGAGGGGGTAGAAAGATTGTAACCGGAGTAGATAGGAATATCCTGAGACATGATCCTCCTGCTATCCCACAGTGACTGACTGAGTCCTTCATGCCCCATAGTGAATACCAAAACAACACTAAGGAGGGATCCTAAGTTAATGGGAGCCAGGGCAAGGGTACATAAGAGTATAACCTTTTGTATTACATATAAAATACGTTTTTAAAAAATGAATCACAAGAAACCAAGGAAAGATATCCATACCAAGAATGCCTAGTCCCATAGTTGAAGCCTCCAATGAAAACTACTTAGAGGAAACTCCAGACACAGAATTCTAAAACATGATCATGATAAGTATATACAGCAAACTTAAAGAGGACATAAAAAAAAAACAATGCCTGAATGAAATGAAAGAGAATCAGCTAGAATAACTCAACAGACAATAAAATGAATTCAAAGAGGACAGGAATAAACACCTGAATGAATTCTAGGAGAACACAACTAAATACAATGAGAAAGTCAAAAAAAGAATCAATAGAGATACTAAAGAAAAACCAAATGTAAATCAAAAATAACTTAAGGGCTGGAGAGATGGCTTATAGGTTAAGTGCTTGCCTGTGAAGCCTAAGGACCCTGGTTCGAGGCTCAATTCCCCAGGACCCATGTTAGCCAGATGCACAAGGGGGCGCATGTGTCTGGAGTTCGTTTGCAGTGGCTGGAGGCCCTGGTGTGCTCATTCTCTCTCTTTATCTGCCTCTTTCTTTCTATGCCTGTTGCTCTCAAATAAAGAAATGAAAATAAACAAAAATATTTTAAAAAATAACTTAAGATGTTTCCAGGAAAGCCATACCAATACAATAGATCATGTAGAAGACAAAATACCAGGACTTGATGATAAGCTGAAATAAATAGATTGGGAGGTCAAAATCAATGACTACTTACTGAAATATCTCTATCACACCTTCCGAGGCTCAGGGCTTATTGTGGAAGAGGTGGCAGAAAGAATGTAAGAGCCAAAAGAAGGGTAGGACTCCGTACAACCTGCTCCCCCCAGACACAAAAAGGCCTGGATATCCATGACCTCACAGTGCCTGACACTACCTACACAAGACCATCATAATAGGAGGAAAAGATCATGATATCAAAATAAAAGAAAGACTGATTGAGAGGGGGAGGGGATATGATGGAGAGTGGACTTTCAAAGGGGAAAGTGGGGGGGGGGAGGGAGGGAATTACCATGAGATATTGTTTATAATTATGGAGTTGTCAATAAAAATAAAATAAAATAAATTATGTTAAATACAATAAAAGTAGAAACAGAACATGAGACAAACGTGGGACACATTAAAAAGACCAAATGTCAGGCCACAGAGATGGTTTAGCTATTAAGGTGCTAGCCTGCAAAGCCAAAGGACCCAGGTTCAATTCCTCAGACCCACATGAGCCAGATACACAAAGTGGCACATGTGTCTGGAGTTCATTTGCAGTGGCTAAAGGCCCTGGCATGCCTATTTTCTCTCTCTTTCACTCTCCCTCTCTCTCTCTTTCTCTGTCTCTCTCATAAAATAAATTTTAAAAATTATAAAAAGAAAGAGACCAAATGTCCAAATCACAGTCATACAAGAAGCATGTTACAGTCAGCTTTACATTTCTGGCAGAAAACTCCTGACCAGAAGCAGCTGGTGGGAGGAAAGTGTTTATTTTGGCTTACAGGCTTGAGGAGAAGCTCCATGATGGCAGGGAAAAATGATGGCATGAGTAGAGGAAGTCACCTCCTGACCAATGTCAGTGGACATCAGCAGCAGGAGAGTGTGCCAAACACTGGCAAGGGGAACTGGCTATAACACCCATAAGCTTGGCCCCAACAATACACTGCCTCCAAGAGGCTCCAATTCCCAAATTGCCACCAGCTGGGGACCTAGCAATCAGAACACATATGTTTATGGGGTACACCTCAATCAAACCACTATAAAGGAGAAGTTCAGGTCAAGGGCATAAAAAATATTTTCAATAAAATTACAGATGAAAAATTTCCAAATCTGGAGCTGGAGAGATGGCTTAGTGGTTAAGGTGCTTGCCTGAGAAGCCTAAGCACCCATGTTCAACTCCGCAGATCCCACGTTAGCCAGATGCACAAAGGTGAGGTAAAACCAAGGTAGCACACGCCCACTAGGTGGCGCAAGCATTTAGAGTTTGATTTCAGTGGCTGAGGCCCTGGAGTGTCTAATTCTCTCTCTCTCTAAAAAAAAAAAAAAAAAAAAAAAAATCCAAATCTTATGAAAGAGAGGACCATCCAATCCAGGTACCAGAGGCATAATGTCAAATAGACAGGACCAATAAAAAAATTTCTCAGCTGGGCGTGGTGGTCCACGCTTTTAATCCCAGCACTCGGGAGGCAGAGGTAGGAGGATCGCCATGAATTCAAAGCCACCCTGAGACTCCATAGTGAATTCCAGGTCAGTCTGGTCTAGAGTGAGACCCTACCTTGAAAAGCCAAATAAATAAATAAATAAATAAATAAATAAATAAATAAATAAAAATAAAATAAAATAAATTCTCATTTTGCATTATATTTAAAACATTAGACACAGAAAATAAAGAAAGAGAAATAAAGGTTGCAAGAGAGAAGCATCACTTAAAAAGGTAAGTATCAGAATATCATCCAATTTTTCAGTGGAAATGCTAGAAGCCAAGGATGCCAACCCACATTACTATACTCAGCAAAATTATCCCTATTAACAGGAGAAAGAAAAACTTTCCACCATAAGTTTAGCTAAATAAGTATATGAGCACTAAGTCAGCCCTACAGAGAATGCAACACACTGAGAAAACAATAATATAAAGTAGAAAAGTTGTTAAAGCAAATATAGACAAAAACAAACAGAAAAAAACAAACCCCAAATCCACCAAACTCTACAAAATCACCAACATGACAGGGATTAACTCACACCTTTAAATGGTATTTCTAAATGTCAATGGATTCAACTCCCCAGCCAAAAGACAGATTAGCATGCTGGATCAGAAAACAGTCTTCAACACAGTATCTGTGAAAGACAGATTCCATGTTAAAATGAAAGGATAGAAAAAGATATTCTAAGCAGATTGAACTAAGGAAAAAGGGGCGTGGTTATGCTAATACCTGAGAAAACAGACTAAATCACAAATAGAAGAGATAAGGAAGGCTACATCATATTGATTAAAAGAACAATTCACCAAGAAGATATTACAATTCTATCAGCCATACTCCAAACACAGGCATACCACTGGTAGATCATCCAAACAAAATAAACAGAGAAACAATGATACTAAATGGCCCCATAGAATAAAGGGACTTAACAGATATCTACAGGACATTATATCCATGCTACAGAATAAAGATTCTTCTCAGCAGCTCATGGAACCTTCTCTAAAATCGACCACATGTTACAACACAAATCTCCCAAAATTCAGGAAAATTGAAATGACCCCTGTAGTATATCTGACCACAATTCATTAAAGATAGAAATTAACAAGAAAAACAAGAGACTGAACAACACACTATTCAACAATGAAGGCAGTTCTGAGAGGAAAGGTTGTTTATAGCTCTAAATGCTTACATTATGAAATAAAGAGATATCAAAGAAATAATTTAAAGATCCATCTGAAGGCTTTGGAAAAATAAAGTCCAAACCTAAATGTTCCAAACATAAAGAAATAATCAAGATTGGGACAGAAAACAATGAATTAGAAATGAAAACAATTTAAAAAATTTATAAAACAGAGTTGGTTCTTTGAAGAGATAAACAAGACAGATAAACTCCTAGCCAATTAATCAAAAGAAAGAGAAGTCTCGAATCAATAAGATTAGAGTTGAAAAAGGAGATATTACAGTAGATTCCAAAGAAATTGAGAGAATCATAAGGACACATTTAAAAATCTATATTCTACCAAACTAAAAAATTTGGAAGAAATGGATGAATTTCTTGATACATGTGGTCTACCAAAGTTAAACCTAGAAGAGATCATTTAAATAGAGCTATAAAGTAAGGAGATTGAAGCTGTAATTAAAAATCTAACCAAAAGAAGTCCAGGCTCATACAGATTTATGGCTCAGTTCTACCAGACCTATCATTGCTTCTTGAGTTACTCTATAAAATTGAAAAAGAGGGAATGTTCCCTAACTCCTTCCCTAAAGCCAGCATTACACTAATAGCAAAACCAGACAGTGACACAACAAAAAAAGAAAATTATATACTACTATCACTAAAGAACCTAGATATAAAAATTCTCAATGAAAGCCTTACAAATGGAATTAAATAATACATTGAAGTGCTGGAGAGATTGATCAGCTATTAAGGTACTTGCCTACAAAGCCCAACAACACGGGCTCAATTCCCCAGTATCTATGTAAAGCCATATGCTCCAAGTAGTGCATGCATGTGGAGTTCATTTGCAGAGGCTGGAGGTCCTGGCATGCCCATTGTCTCTGTCTGTCTCTCTTTTCTCTTTCTCTGCTTGCAAATAAATAAATTAAAAAATTAAAGAATACATTGAAAATACCATCAACCTTATTCAAGTGATACAGGGATGGTTCAACATACAGAAATCAATGAACATACTAGGATGAGAATAATATGACCATCTCAATAGAGTGCAAAAAAGGCCTTTGGCAGAATACAACAACCTTTCATGATATAAACTGTGGAGAGACTAGGGCTGGAAGGATAATATTTCAATATAATAGAGGCTATATATTATAAACTTAAAGCCAATATCATACTAAATGGGGGAAAACTTGAAGTATTCTCACTAAAATCTGGTACCAGACAAGGGTATCCACTCTTCCCACTGTTGTTTAACATGGTACTTGAAGACTTAGCTCAAGCAATAAGACAAGGGAAAGAAACAAAAGGGATACAGATTGGAAAGGAAGATATCAAACTAGCCTTATTTGCAGATGATATGATTCTGTACTTGAGAACCAAAAGACACCAAGAAAAATTACTAGATCTGAAAAATCAGAGGCCTTCTTATGTCCAATGACAAACACAGAAGAAGAAGTCAAGAAAACCATCCAATTTACAATAGCCACAAGAAATTAAATATCTAGGAATACCCAAACAAGGAACTGAAAGACCTGTACAATGAAATCATTAAAATACTGAAGAAAGAAATTGAAGAATACATGAGAAGATGGAAAGTTCTTCCATGTTCATGGACGGGAATAATTAATATTGTGAAAATAGTTATCCTATCAAAGACAATATCCAGGTTCAACACAATATCAATCAAAATTCCAGCACCATTCTTCTCAAAAAATAGAAAAAAATAATAAAAATCCATATGGAAACACAAAAGACCTCAGATAAAAAAAATGTCCTCAGCAAAAAGAATACTGCTGGTGGTATCCCCATACCTGATTTTAAGATGAACTACAAAGCCATAGTAATGAAAACAGCATGGCTTTGGAACAAAAACAGATACATAGCTCAGTCCAACAGAACAGAAGATCCAGGTATCAACTCAAGTAATTCCAGCCACCTGATTTTTGCCAATGAGGCCTGAAACACACACTGGAGAAAAGAGCATTTTCAACAAATGGTGCTGGGAAACCGGATGATTACATGTAGAAGAAGGAACCTAGCTTCTCTCTCAGTCTGCACAAAAGTCAACTCCAAATGGATTAAAGACCTGAAACTCTGA
Source organism: Dipus sagitta (assembly GCA_036346955.1). Classification (NCBI taxonomy): domain Eukaryota; kingdom Metazoa; phylum Chordata; class Mammalia; order Rodentia; family Dipodidae; genus Dipus; species Dipus sagitta. The sequence continues at coordinate 157,699,720 of CM070773.1, forward strand.
AACAACCAGAGGAAAAGTAGGGACAACAGTGCAAGATGCAGGTGCAGGGAAATGATTTCTGAATAAGACCCCAGGATTTCAGGGCATAAGACAAGCACTCAACCAATGGGATTTCTTAATACCAAAAAGCTATTGTGCAGCTAAGCAAAGCATCAGCTGAGTTAATAGACAACCTACAGAATGGGAAAAATTCTTTGCCACCTGATAGGGGTTTACTGTCTACAATACACAAAGGACTCAAAAAACTAAGCAATAATAATAATAAAAAATCAACTATCCTAGTCCAAAAAAAAAAAAAAAAAATAGGATAGGCACCAAGGCTCAGGGAACATAGTTGAAGTGGGAGGTGGAAAGATTGTAACAGCCTCACTGGGGATGGGAAGAATGGGAATAGCCTGAGGCACCATGTCCTTCTACCCTGTGTCCTTATGTCTGTCCCCCTCCCACCCCAAGGCTTTCTGAGACTGACTGATACCACGGGGTCCTCACAATGAATACTAATGACCCCACCAAAGAAGGCCCTTAGCAGCAAGGGGTGGAGGAGAGAGGATATGATCAACATACTCTATATATACATATGAAAACTGTCACAACACAACCCATCGTTTTGTGTAAGTAGTAAATCCTAATTAAAATTAACAAAATTGAAGAAATTAAGTAACAATGACTTCTCAATAAGTCCTTATATTACAAATTCAATCTTGTAGAAATGTTTTGGGAACACAAAAAGTTCAATGATTTAATTCCATGCTTAGATAAAAGTACTGACAGGATAGGGTGTGCTGAATAGAACATGCTGGTGGGTGGGGAGAGGATAGTAGATTTTTGACCCCTTGGTGAGATTAAAGCAAAGATCTAGGAAGTGAAAAGATAGAAGCAAAAAAAACTTATCCAGGTTAAAGTTTTAAAATAGGGAGATGGATCAACACAGTTTTGAATTGCACATGAAATGTATTCAAAAAAGAAGTCCTCAAAAGAACTCAGTCAGACATAGTCTTTCATTAGGAACTGAGAATATATTTCCATGGTGCTTCACAGGGGTGCATACTGCACAGAGGAAATGTATATATTTATACACTTTCAAATATCAAAGGTTTTTCATAGCTAGTTGAGTGATATTTCCATATTACTTGTGGTCACAGCAGTCCACTTTTCCTCTGGGTTTCTTTCTAAAGGACAGTTGGCTTTTATCTTTGAGTATGTACAATAATGCTTGCATCAAAGTCAACAGCTAGGGATGGAAACTAAATGTAATTTCACATTATGTTCAAGTGGGCTCCTTACTGTTTTTAAGACCCTTTCAGTCATTTTACCTGATGAAAAGGGCTTTTGTCCATTGTAACATCTAACCTTTAGTTTTTCATTTTTCTCTCTCCTATTTTAATGCTTGTGGTGGTTTGATACAGGTGTCCCCCACAAACTTATGTGTTCTGAATGCTTGATCCCGAGCTGATGACAATTTAGGAATTGGAACCTTGTTGGAGGAGGTGTGTTGGTGGGGGTGGGCTTATAAGTGTTATAGCCAGCTTTCCTTTGCCAGTGTTTGGCATACTCTTCCGCTGCTGTTGTTCACCTGGTATTGGCCAGGCAGTGATGTCCATCCTCTGTTCATGCCATGTTTTTTTCCCTGCCATCATGGAGCTTCCCCGCAAGTCTTTAAGCTAAAATAAACCCTTTCCTCCCACAAGCTGCTGTGACTGGTGCTTTGTGCCAGAACGAAGTCAACTGCAACAATGTTGAAGTAATATTGTTATTGATGGGAAAATTCAAAGAGGGAAATGGTCATTTAATAAAAAATGCTGACTTGTAGCCCTCTTTTAGCCTCCAAACATTCTCTACCTTCCTGCTCTGCCCAGGGACTAGGACTGGGTGTTAGATGCCATGGGCTGTCTCCTCGTTCTTGTTCCTTCTGTCCTTTGCATTCAGCCAATAAATAAATAAATAAACAAACAAACGAATGAATAAACAAACCCTGGTGGGAGAGGATAGAGGCTGGGGCATTTCTTCCTCCCTCGACACTATGTGTGTGATAATATGTCCTCAGGGTTCTAGCTCTCATGAACCTCTGAAGACACAATTTCTCATCCCTGCCCTTCAAGCGTAGGTGGGCTGCATTCCCCTGTCTTTAGTCCCAGGCAGCTGCAGTGGTACTTGCTGGTTCCCTTCACTGGATTTTGCTTCTGTATCCAGTTCCTTTCCTAATTCTCTCCAGAACCCCAGCTGGGTCAGCCTTTCATTTCCTGCTGGAATAAAGCTTCCCTTTGTTACTCCGTATAATTATAATGAGGAGAACACCAGCCCAAGAACTGGGAAATGTGATTTTTAGTTCTTATTGATTTGATAATTTTGTGACCAATGACAAGTATAAACCAAATGTGCAGTTCACGGACAGCAAGGACTGGGTTTGTTTGGCATATCACACTATGGTCTTTTGGCTGGGCACAGTGCCTGGAAAACAGTAGATGTTCAACAAAGGAATGATGTATGGCTATGCTGATGAGCCCACTGAACATATTTGCATTTTATCTCATCTGCAAAGTGAGATGTTTGGAATGATTAGAACAGCTGATCCCTTCCAGGGACAATGTGACAGTTACTTTTATGGAGCATGGACAGAATATGGCTATTATCAGGGCGCTCAACCATGTTGTCATAGACATCTATATAGCTGTAAAAAAATATTCTTATTTATTTAAGAGAGAGAGAGAGAGAGCGAGAGCGCATGCATGGGCACACCAAGGTCTCCTGCCACTGCAAACAAACTCCAGATGCAGATGCCTCTTTGTGCGTCTGGCTTTACGTGGTTACTGAGGTATCGAACTCCAGCCATCAGGCTTTACAAATACATGCCTTTAACCAACTATCCACCTCTCCAACCCCCCCATTTATCTAATTTTTTTGATGTAGGGTCTTGCTTTCTAGCCCAGGATGACCTGGAATTCACTATGTAGTCTTAGGCTGGCCTTAAACTCACAGCTAACCCCTACCTCTGCTACCTACATAACGTTTTTTCTTTTTCTTTTTTCTTTTTTGTTTTATGAAGTAGGGTTTCATTCTAGTCTATGCTGACCTGAAATTCACTATGTAGTCTCAGGGTGGCTTTGAACTCAGGGTGATCCTCCTACCTCTGCCTCCTGAGTGCTGGGATTAAAGGAATGCCTGGATGTTTATCTTATTTTTTATTTTTATTTATTTATTTATTTACTTATTTATTTACTTATTTATTTATTTATTTATTTATTTATTTTTTGAGGTAGGGTCTTGTTCTGGCTCAGGCTTACCTGGATTATTTTATTTTTTTTATTAAGAACATACTTTGAAGCCGGGCGTGGTGGCGCACACCTTTAATCCTAGCACTTGGGAGGCAGAGGTAGGAGGATTGTCTTGAGTTTGAGGCCACCCTGAGACTCCATAGTGAATTCCAGGTCAGCCTGGGCTAGAGTGAGACCCCACCTCGAAAAAACAAAAAAAAAGGAACATACTTTGGCATGGATACATCATATGTTGGTACCCTTTTTTCCCTCCTCCCTGCCCCCATTTTTTAGTGATATGGGAAATTTGGTTCAGGGCTTGTTGGTAGGACAGCAAGGGTCTGTTGCCACTATGGCACTGGACACCTGGGTAGTAAGGCTTCTGAGAAAGAATTTGTTACTTTGCTGTTGTTGCACAAAAGAGAGATTTGGATGATGAGAAAGGGGAGCCAAGGGAGAGAAGAGCCTTTTCATTCCAAGGGGTGATCTTCTATTTCCCCCTATTTTTTTTTAGCATTATGTGGGTATAAAAATCTGGCCTTCAAATAGGCCTGAACTTCCTGAAAATAGACAAACTAGAGAGAGATAATGGCCCCAAGCCTTCACTCCCCCTCAGGTGACGAAACTCGCCATGGCTGCCATTCTTCCTCTTTCCTTTCTTGCACCCCATTCCTGCACCTCTATGCTTAGTCTGGGTGCTAAGCTAGACACTTGAGATGCAGCTGTCAATAAAGAGACACAGTCTCTGCCCCCAAGTCCCTCTTGCTATCTGGGACACCCTCTGATGTTGTACTTTGGGAATCAGCATAAGATCTATAGCTTTCAAGGGTGATTTACAACCTTGGAGCTTGATTAAATTTGAAATCCATATACACATATTCATATCTGCACATGAACATGTATACATATAACTTCTCATCAATTAAATTATAATATTCTCTATAGTAGAAATTTTATCTTATACCCTCTTTAGTATCTTCATGGCTTAGCATAATACTGCGTGCAAAACAGGTATTTGATAATTCTCTATTGGTGATTGTGATGACACTGATAAAATGTTAAGAATTTGTAACAACATATGACCTAACAGCATAATAACAGTATAATAAGGAAAAAGTTTACTTATTTTATGAGATCATTAGAAATAGCCTTGTAGACATCTATCAATTAATAAAAACAAATAATAAAGAACTATTTCACCTCTATATGATGTGGCATGATCAGACACACAGAAGCTTAATAAACACTCTATAAATGGTAGAACAGCAACCCTGCTCATGTCTCTCAATGTTTACATGCTTCAGATAGAAATCTCCCATCAAAACTGCAATATAAATACATCTTTATGTCCATTTTATTCAAGATAAAGGAAATATATAAAATCTAACACCTGGTTATTTAATAGTATGGATACTTATATTCTAGGAAAATAAAAAGTGGTTTAGGGACAGCTTCAATTGTTCTAGAGCTCCATCTAGTGAAAAATATCTCACTTATGAGTATTTTTTATAAATTCAGACAACTACATGAAAACAAAATGCTTCCTGACTTTATTTATTCATGTTGCATAGGAGAATCTGTTTTTTTACATAGAAACTACTTGAAAACAAAATGTTATTTTATGAATTCCTGTATTACTATTTTTTGCTGTGCTGAAGGCTCAGCTTAATTTATGTAGTTGCAACTATAACCACAAAAGATTGTTCCTACTTCATGGTGAGTACTGGCTTTGATAGGAATGTGGATGGAAGAGAGGGCAGGCCTTTCTTCCAGAGGTGGTCCAGAGAAGTGCACACGAGTGTAAATTCCAGAAGCCTTACCTGCAGAACCCCCTCCCTTTCTTCATCAGAGAGTCTCTTCATAGCTGCTTTCCGAAGGCTTTCCTGAATGTAATTGTTATACTCTTCCTGGGCTTTCTTCACTTCCTCGTTTCGCTTACATATGTATTCAGGTATCACACCATAATCCTGCAAGGCATTTTTTTTTTTAGGAAAAAAATAATCGTTATCATGAATTGAGTCTTATATACTTGAACTTAGTGACCAATGACTGGAGAAAAATACTCTTTTACAAACTACAAACTGACAAAAATGGGTGATTCTTTTTCTCCCTGAGAATGAAAACTAGTTGATTCTGGTGTCTTCAAAAATGAGATGATATTGTGGCCATTGGATTTCCCTCTTCTAGGAGGCCAGTGCCTTATCCATTAGGCAACTGGGGCTTCTGATTTCCCTCTTCTAAATGTAGCCAGTGCCTGTTCCTGGCTCAGGACTTGGTCCTTACTTTATTCCTAAGCATTGGTTTTTCTTTTCTATATTACATGTGCTTCAAATTTTACTTGAAATCTCTTGAATATCTTTGAGGTCTTTTTTTTTTCATACTCTTGCTAAATAAGATAAACATTTGTAAGGCATCATGAAAACAAAGCCTTAAATGGCACCAAGAATATCAATGTTAAGAGAGAATTGCCTGAGACCTCAAGCTTGTTTCTGTAAAGACAAACTACATTTTTATTTTTTGTGCTGCTTATAAGGAACAAGAGTAAGACCATCAGCAGGGTTTCTTTCAGACCCCTGACTGCATAGATGCCACTGCCTAGATCAGCGGTGCCACTCAACAGTACCTGACAATGAACTTGGTGCAGAGTAGTAGCGAGGAATTATTACTTTATGGTGAGACATGGATTCAACCAACCACAGATGCATAAAAGCTGCATCTGCACTGAACAGGTACACACTGATTTTCCTTGTCATTATTCCAGCAATGAAGTGTGACTGTTATTAGCATTTGTGTTGCATTGGGTAGTTTAAGTAATATAGAGATAATTTAAAGCACACAGTAGGATGTGTGATGGTTATATACAAACACTAAGCATTTACATAAAGAATTTGAGCATCCACAGATTTGGTATTTACAGGGGTTCTAGAACCAAATCTCTATATTGAGAGACAACTGAATAACTTAACACATATAAATTCTCTGAAGTAAAACAAGCCTAAGAAGGGCATTGAAAATCTACAATAAAAATACCTAAAGCCGGGCGCGGTGGCACGGCTTTAATCCCAGCACTTGGGAGGCAGAGGAAGGAGGATCACTATGAGTTCAAGACCACCCTGAGACCCCATAGTGAATTCCAGGTCAGCCTGGACTAGAGTGAAACCCTACCTCAAAAAAACAAAAAAAACAAAAAAAAAAAAAAAAAGAAAAGAAAAAGAAAAAGAAAAATACCTACACCATTAAACCTAAGTTTCCATAATGTTCACAAGTGAAGTTACATGCTTTCCAAATAAATACTTTTTCGCCTAGAAATCAATGACCCTAAGTACATTATCACTGTGCAGTACTTTCAGGGCTTTGCCAAGCCCGGGTTGAATATATATTCACATCGGGATGGAGACATGAACTATTTCCGGCAGGCTGAAGCAGTGTTTGTCTGTTTCTCACACTGCCAGCCATGAGTCATATTTGAATGACTGCATCATACCATCTTGAAAGGTCATTTCTTCCAGATTTACTTCAGTGACTATGCCTTTGGTGACATTTCCACCTCACCACACTCAATATTTTTCTGAGAATATTTGTTATAACTATTAAACACATTAATATCTGAAATCGAGGAAACCAGTAACTCCCATCCACTAAATTATATGTCATTCATTACAAGTTCTCTATAATTTCTTCACTTTAGATTTAAAATAAACACAGATTGTTGAGGAGGATGAATGGGCAATTTTATAATTTGACCAGTAAGAACACTGTGTGTGTATATATGTGGAGAGAGACAGAGAGAGAGAATTATTATGAAGCCTAGGTTTGAGTCATTTGAATGTCAGGTCTCTCACTAATACATTGCAGGCTACCTTTTTATTGATGTACTTTGGAACCAGTCCTGAAGTTTCAAGGTCATGCTTGTCTCCAGTTCTTTTGTCGACATAAATTGGCTTAGGCTTTTTAGCCACGCCCATGATGACGTCAGCTGCATTTGTATTTATAAAATTTTTTCCACTCTGGATCCCCATGACTGGGTGATCAGTCCTCAAGGGCACAGCAGGCTTCCTGGCATCACTTCTCTGAAATTTGCCTTCTGTTAAGCATAACATTTCCTTGTTAGTGTTGAAAATGATCAGTTTCTCAACAATATTTATAATATCCAGATATTTACAAACTACTATTGAGGTTTCATGAATAACATATTCAAATACCTAGGGTAAAAATTTATACATAGTCCCAAACTAATTGGTTAGTGCACATCAAATATACATAACCTTTTGTTTGTCAATCATACCTGAATAAAGTTACATACAAGGACAAAAAGAAAAATGTAAGTAACCAATATGCAAAAAATTAAGTGCAATGTAATCAATTAAAAGTTGAAAAGCAGTATGAAATACAAGTGGGGTTGGAGAGGCGGCTCAGCAGATAAGAGCGCTTACTGCGAAAGCACAAGCCCCACGCTCAAGTCCCACAATCCATGTAAAAAGCCAGGCACCACCGTGCGTGTCTGTAACCCCAGGGCTGAGGCAGGTGGAGCGAGGATTGTTGGGGGTCTCTGGTCAACCAGTCTGACCCAAAAAGGGGAGCTTCAGATTCAGCAAGAGACTATCTCAGAGAAATAAAGTGGAAGAGCAGTAGAGGAAGGCACTTCCTTTGGACTCTGTTCATGTGCATGGGGCACACACATCTGCACACATACATGCATTCACTACACACACACACACACACACACACACACACACACACATACACACACATCCCAAAAGTAAAATTAAGAACATATGATGGAATAAGGGTGCTAAATTAAGGGTGGAGAAATGGTTTAGCAGTTAAGGCATTTGCAAGTGAAGCCTAATGACTCAGGTTCTATTCCCCAGGACCCATGTAAGCCAGATGCACATGGTGGCACATGCATCTGGAGTTCATTTGCAGTGGGTGGAAGACCTGGTGTGCCCATTCTCTCTCTCTCTCTCTGCCTCCTCACCTCTTTCTTTCTCCCTCAAATAAGTAACTATATACAATAAAAACTTTAAAAATGAGAATGATAAGTTATGTGCTAGTTCACTACTACAGTTTCTTCTGGCTCCTATGAAAATATTTTCTAATAAAGACAACAACAACAACAAATGTTCAGCTTTTTATTTTAAAATGTTTTTATAAAAACACAAACACTATGCATATTATGAATAATTGATTCTTCAGGAGAAAACTACTGTAAAGCCACCAAACAGATTAATATACAGATTTTTTATTGAAATTATTATTACAATGAGCAAACACCATGTACCAACACTCAGCTTCACAAAGAAAACATTACCAACATGGTTGAAATTTCTTATTCCTTCCTTCCTGCGTGTATCCTACCTCCTAAAGTAACTACCGCCCAGAATTTTCCTTATTCCTCTATGCTTATTTTTACATGCTCTTCATGAACAGCAGATGAAGTTGTTTAGTTTTACATGATCTTTTCAGCTTGACAGTTCCAGCGCTCTATCCTGATATGGTCACTTCAGCATGGTGTGCCCACAATATGATGTGGGATAATTATAATTTGTTTCCAAGAAGTGAAGGCAATAACCCTTTTGCCAAGCAGACCTTACTCCAGTCTTAACCCCATCAGAATGACTATGGTCTTTGACTTGTTCACATCTGCTATGGTTAACTTCACTTACTCAATGAGTTTATATAACTTATATGTTCATGGAAAAAGTACTTTTTGTTAAGTCTCTGTACTGGATTAACCTCTTCTTAGGGCTGACTCATGTCCCTCCCGAAGTCATTTATTGAATGGCCAGTTCCAGTGCCTCAGAATGTAGCTACATTTGGAAATAAGTTCATTCAGATAATTTAGTTTAAGTGAAGTTATTAGAGTGGTGCCTAATTCAACATGACTGGTGTCCTTATAAAGGAAATATGGACAGATAAATACATAGAGGGAAGACCATGTGAAGGCAGAGAAAGACAACATTCTTGTCTGTAAGACAAGGAAAGATGCTGTGGAAGAAAACTGCCATGTTGACATCTTGATGTCTGACTTCTAGCTTCCAGGATGTCTGTATCTCTTTGGACATGGCATTTTCCTCCCTTCTTCCCTTTCTCCCTCCCTTCCTCTCCTCTCTTCTCCTCCCCTCTCTTCCCCTCTCCTTTCTTCTTCTCCTTCCCAAGTAGCTAGGACCAGAGTTCACACCACCTTGCCTGGCTTGGATAGGGCTCTTCAACATCCAATTGTTTAAACGTTTTTTCAAGGTAGGGGTTCACTCTATCCCAGGCTGACCTGAAATTCACTATGTAGTCTCTGGGTGACCTCAAACTCACAGGGATCCTCCTGCCTCTGCCTCTTGAGTGCTGAGATTAAAGGCATGCGTCACCACACCGGCTTTTGTGTGTGTGTGTTGTGAGGATTGAATCCAGGGCCCTCTCACATGATAGACATGCTCTTGATCTCTGAACTAGCTACACCCTTGACTTCTCAATTAACCCCAAATTTCTTAGTTATTATTAATGTCAATGAAAGCCTTATTTGCCTTTGCCTTATTATGCTCCTGAAAAGAGAAGTGGGCTTCTTTTCTTGTTCCTTATTTTCTCCATAAGATTTATGTAGTTTGGTAGTTGGGCTATGTAATACACTTAACCTTACAGAGCATAAGACATAAGACACATAAGACACAGCAGGATATCACTGATCCCAAGAAAGTGAAAATATTGAATTATATCTTAAGATTTTCCAGTGTTCTTGATAGTATTTCTGGTCACAAAACGCAAAGATGCTACCAAAGGAAGGTACAAAAAGACTTACATGCATGAATTAAGCTTGAAGTTAGACTTTGTCTTTCAATGTTTTCTGATAATGCTCTTACTCTCTGTCATGAGATGTATATTGTGAGAGAGGATAGTGGGACATAAAATATTGCCACAGAGAAAGGGGATTTCATGTATGTACTCTTCAAGGTGGGCTCACGCTGCTTTAGTATGTCTTTGATGCAGCAGACATACAAAAGCCAACATAATAAAGAGATATTTGGGCCAATGGTGCTGTTTCACACCTGTAATCCCAGTATTCAGGGTAGATCATTTGGAATTAAATTGTCAAGCTGAAAAGATCATGCAAAGATAAATAATTCATTTGCTATTAAATGAAAAATATGTGTATAGAGGAATAAGGAAAATTCTAGACAGCTGTTGTCTTAGGAGGTAGGATAGAGTCAGGAGGGCCTAGGCTTAATTCTCAGCACTGAACTAAAAGAAAATCTTTAACAAATGTTGGTCAATGTGGAGATCACACAGCTAGGGGTAAAGTGGTGAAACATGGAGTGTTGAAGGAGGAGCTTTGTTGGATAGTCTATGATATAGTTCAGAATGCATGTCTCATCAAAAGTCTCCATACTGAGGCAATTTATCATTCTTCTCTATGCTTTTCATTTCATCCTCTACTTCTACGTTCTCCTAGTCACTCAAGTTCCATTTAATACAAGGTAAAGTTGCTATCACTCTTGCATATTTACTATTCCTTGATAGTAAAATGATTCTACTTAAATTATCTAACAAAAATTTAAAATTTATTAAATAAAAAACCTGTTAACAGTTTTAATAATAAAAATAAGGTGTGATAAAACCTACTGGGTGGAAGAGTTTTTTCCTTTGAATGTTTCTTTAGAAAATCCTTTGGAGAAGGAACTTCAACTTTTGCAGGTCCCATTGTTTTCATTGAAGTTTTAAATTTTTTCATGTCATTTTTAACAGCTTCCTTAAACATGGATGCATACCTGAAATTAAAATTTACAAATAGTAGAATTTCTGTTTCTAGTACAAACATTCAAAGTCCAAAAGCATATGTCTATATTCATCATGGAGAAGAATGGCCTTAGAACAGAATGCCATGACCCATCCATCAGGCTGATGAAATCTACATGGAAGCTCTGGCCTGTGGAAGAGGAGACAGAGTGAAGGCACTCACTGCATTTCCATAGTAACCCCTGAGTGGATACCAGTGGCACTGGTTGGATGCCTCCTCTTTCACTGCTGATCTTAACAATTTACATCTCCATCTCTTCCTCTCCCTGCCAATCAATCTTGCCAGGAGTTTAACTCTATTCATCTTCTCAAAGCACACAAATTCCATTTACTTTCTCTAATGACCACTTGTCTTGTGTTTCAATAGCTTCTTCACTCATTTTTATCATTTCTTGCCCTTCCTCTTGATGTAATTTGCTTTTTTTTTTTTTGGTTTTCAGAGGTGGGGTCTTGCTCTAGCCCAGGCTGACCAGGAATTCACTATTCACTGTGGAGTCTCAGGGCGGCCTCAAACTCACAGCAATCCTCCTATCTTTGCCTCCCAAGTGCTGGGATAAAGGCGTGCGCCACCATGCCCGGCTTCTTTTTTTAAGTCTCTTCTTTTTGGCTTTTCTCCTCTCCTCAACTCCCTGCTCTGGTAAGCCCCCCTCATCTTATCCCAACTGGGCTGAGATGGGGGGTACCCCTACACCCATGTGGGTTCTCTACCCCCTTCTCCATTCCATATAGCATGAGCTCTACGTATTTTTCTTAATATAATAAAGTGTCTATAACTCTCAAAAAAAGTTTCTCCATTTGATTTTAAACCTTTGAGCTTTTCTAAGGTGAGTGCTTAAAGCTATGAAATGCCCTCTAAGGACCATCTTAGTTTCATCTCAAACATTTTGCTATGAAATGCTTCATTTTCATGACAACCCAAATACCTTTTGTACTGCATTTTATTATCTTCTTCAATTTACTAGTTTGTATGCATATGTCTATTTAGTTTTCATATATTTGGGGTTTTCCACATATCTTTTTAACAGGTTTTTTTTAATTTTTTTTTTTTTGTTTTTATTTATTTATTTGAGAGTGACAGACAGAGAGAGGAAGAGGCAGATAGAGACAGAGAGAGAGAATGGGCGCGCCAGGGCTTCCAGCCACTGCAAACGAACTCCAGACGCGTGCGCCCCCTTGTGCATCTGTCTAACGTGGGTCCTGGGGAATCGAGCCTCGAACCAGGGTCCTTAGGCTTCACAGGCAAGCGCTTAACCGCTAAGCCATCTCTCCAGCCCTTAATAGGTTTCTTATTTCCACTGTCATTTGAGAATGTGTTTTGTATGATTTCAATCCTTTAAAAATTGCTTAGTGACACAGTATGGTCTAGTTCAGAATGTTCTGAATATATTGGAAAGCTTATTTGGAGGTTCTAGCAAGGAAACACAGCTTGGTCCCTGAGTCCATCCCAGACCAGTCCTCCTGTATCTGGGAAAGGACACCTTTCACCCAGCATGCAGCTTTGTAAAGGACATGCTTGGAGCAATGAGGGAGGAAGCAGACCCCATCTGGCTTAGTCAAATCAACCCTGGTGATTAATGCAGTGCCAGATGTCACATACACATTGATCTCACATCCTCTTGAAAAGAAATTATGTTCTGCTGTAGATTTTGGTAGAGTGTTTTTAAGTTTTCAGCTTTTCTTCTTAAATTTTGAAAGAGATGTTGAAACTCTGACTGCTATTTCAACTCAAACAGCTTTTACTGTATAAATCTTGAAGCTCTAACACCGCTGTTGCCTCTGCATCAAAACCTGACCACTTTATCACTATAAAACAGTATTCTTTGATCCTTTTAAAATTCCACTCTGTAAAATCTACTCTTATATCAGTGTACCCATTCAAACATTTCTTCCATTTGTGGTAATATGTCTTTTTCCCTTCTTGTACTCTTGTTTATATCTTTATTTTAAACAAGTTTCCTTACAGACAACATAGAAATTTTACCCAACCAATAATCACTTTATTTGGTATGTTTAGACCTTTTACTTACAAAGTGATTTTGGAGTATACTTGTGTTTAAATTTCCATCTTGCTGTTTTCTACATTTTCATTAATTTTTCTTTTTTTTTCACCCTATGGTGTTTATTGTTTTATGTTGCAGCTTTATAGTATAGATCTACAGATCATTAACTTACCTCATATGACTTTCAAATTATCTTATTCCACTTTGTTTGTTAGAATTGTACGAGGGCTGAGGTGTAGCCTGGCGGTGGAACATCTGCCTATCATGCACAAGGTCCTAGATTTTCCCCAGGAATAAATATAATAAATATTTATTTCTTTTTTACTTTTTCAAGGTAGGGTCTCACTCTAGCCCAGGCTGACCTGGATCTTACTATGTAGTCTCAGGGTGGCCTCGAACTCATGGTGATCCTCCTACCTCTGCCTCCCGAGTGCTGGTATTAAAGGTGTGCACCACCATGCCCAGCTTAATAAATATTTATGAGTCTTACAGCAGAGTTATTTGCAATTTTTGCTTTTTGCCTTTAGAGGCTTTTCCTCAAGCTTAAATTGAGTGGCTTAGAATTAATCATGGAATTGAATGCATTCATTAGACATCTTCAGAAAATAATATTTAAGCCAAACTTGTGCCTTGAAATTCCCATAAAGTTGAAGTTGGCAGATATGATGTCGTGATTAATAACATAATTTCCTTTGTAGGGAAATAGGATGTGTCTATACCTACTTATTTTAATTTGCAATTTTGTGATTCAGTACTTTTTTGCAGGCATGAAAATTGAAAAATTTATTCATTTGTTACATAAAATAAGATATTCTTGCCAGCATGCAGGCAATACCAGCACTTGGGAGTCAGGTAGGAGGATCACTGTGAATTTGAAGCCAGCCTGAGACTACATAGTGAATTCCAAGTCAGCCTGGACTAGAATGCGATGCCACCTTGAAAAGGAAAAAAGAGATATTCTATTTTATATGAATGTTTTTTATTATTCCCAATTAATTACAAAAATAAATGAATAGTAATCTAGATTACTTTTATCTTCTCAATTAATTTTTCAGAATAAATTCAGTTTCTCTATCTCTATTTCTGTATATGAATTACAATTTGAGTTTTAAATATAATACAGTATGATATCTTTTCATGCTAGAATATACAAAACTTATTCTTTTAGATTAATAAAGCTGCATTTGATTCCACTTTCTGAATGCTATAGTTTTATCATACATATCTAACAGGTGATTTTATTAGATAATTGGCTTTACTTCCTATTTAGCATATATGAACTAGAGATAACTGATTTTGAAACTAAAATTATTTTCAATAATATCATCACTTTTATTGCCAATAATCATGCTATAGTAATTTACATCACTAAGGCCCTAGGAATTCATTTCTAAAACACGTTTTAAGGTCACATAAAGAAATGATAATGCTCAAAAGTTTAGGATAGTTTGAAAGACCTTGATTGAAATTTTTTTCACTCTTATCAGTGAGATGGGCATTTGCCTGAGTAAACTTTGTGTGTGTGTGTGTGTTAGATTTTAGGCTAATATTAGCTTTGGAGTCTACTTTGTGTTATAAGATCTTCTAAATTATTCCTACACATACATAAATACTGCATAAGCTCATCTACAGGCGTTGAAATGATAGTCTTCCATCCAGTCTTGCAACTATGTCAAGTGATTACACCTAAAAAACAGATGCCAATTCTATTCCAACAAGGTTGGCTGTCAAAGTTATGTTTTGTACTTAATTTACGATGCAGGTATATGTCACTGAGTACAATTAAGATCTATCACAAATTATTGAGAAAAATAATAAAGTATAATGTCAAGAGGGTGTGTAGTTAATGAAGTCATCTAGATTTATATTGTACAATATTTATGAATATTACGTATTTTAAATGTATCTGGTTCCACATACTAAATTCATAGTATTATCGATATATTGGGTCAAATGTAATACTTACTAGTTTAAACTGTTTTTTTCTACTTAAAAATGACTATTAGAATATTTTAAATTAATTATGTGGGTCACATAGCTGTCTGTGTGTGTTGTGTGTGTTTGTATGTATGTATACTCACATGTGTGTGAAGCCTGAGGTCAATATCAGGTATCTTCATCATTTGCTTTCCACCTTGCATTATGAGACAGGGTCTCATCCTGAACTTTGAGCTCACCAATTTCTATAGATAAGCTAGCCAGGAAGCCCTAGGGATCCTCCTGTTTCTATCTCCCTAGTGCTGGGATTACAGGTGCCTCGAACTCACAGCAATCCTCCTACCTCTGCCTCCTGAGTGCTGAGATTAAAGGCTCTAAAAATCTTGTATTATTTCATATATCATATTATCACAGGTTATACTCTTTTATCCCCTCGCCCCTGCTCCTGTTTCCCTAAGGCCTTCCTCAGTGGGGTTATGGTATTCACTGTGAGGTCAAGAAGGCCTCAGTCAGCCCTTGTGGGGTTGTGGGGGCAGGTTTGGATGGACTGTGCCTCAGGGTATGCATACCCACTTGGTCCTCACATTTTTATTAGATAGTGCTGACCTAAATACTAAAAAAGAAAAAAAATCTATCCTTGAATTAAGTTAGAGGACAACACACTGCTTTCATATGATGGCACTAGGCCACCAGGCTTGTAACGAGGGTACTATCAGACCTATGAAATCTGGTATATTTAATGTAAGAGTGCTACTGAACTCTGTTCATTACATGACATGCAGCATATGTCCTCAGTCCAAGAATCATGGTGGAAGCATATTGATGGCTCTATTCAACTACTGTTTGACTTATCCATGGACAATGTGACTTGGGGGCTGCACTATTTTTAAACACATGGGAATAGTCTTCCTTGTGGGCTAGTTGCTTTCTGGGAGCTCTGAGTCAGATTTGTATTAGATAAACATAGAATTTAAAGCAAACATTTCAGGTCCAATCTCATTTGCAGCATTATCTTACTTTTCTGGCACCATTCCCACTTTGTTTAATATTCTTATAATCAAATATTACATGAGAACAAAGTTATGAGTACTAAATAGAATCTTAATACATTGTCAGAATTATGGGAAAACTCACTGTATACATGCCATTGTAGCAGAAGATGCTCATTAGATTTACTGTATTTATGCAGGAAGTATGGCACTGATTGAAATTTGGGGCATTGGTGTCAGATTTGGGTCTCCATCTCAGCTCTTATCTTTCCTCCCTGCCTTGACTTTCTGGGCCTGAGCTTTCTCGTCTGTGAAATTGGAATAACACTAATTATCTCACGGGGTTCTTGTGAGAATTAACTACTGATTATGAAAAATACAGAACCTAGTGCATTATAGGTACTAATATATTGGACATGTTATTAGCATAGTAGCATTCTTGTTTATTATTATTATTTGATATCTATTTTTGAATATATTTTTTTAAAAAACTAAAACTATTTAATCTTTTATTTTACTTGAGTCCTAGAAAACAGTCTTATTCCTTAAAAATCTGAATTATGGTTAATAGAGGGACTGACATATTTTCCTAATATACTAAAACAACTTATCATATCACAATACTTTATATAGTATTGCTTAAGATAGCAATTTTTGTTCTATAGTTGGATGGATAACCTTGTAGAAAGGTTTACTTATCTATAATTTCCTTAACTAATTTTAACCAACAGTAAAGGCATATTTTCTTTTCTCCACATTTTAAAGTATATATTTTATTTATTTATTAGACAGAGAGAGAGAGAGAAATGGGCACAGGTGGGCCTCTAGCCACTGCAGATGAACTCCAGACACATCAGACACATGTGCTACCTTGTGCATCTGGCTTATGTGGGTACTGAGAAGTCGAACCTGGGTCCTTAAGCTTCACAGACAAGTACATTAACCACTAAGAAATCTCTCCAGCCTTTCTTTTCTCCACATTTTAAGGTGTAGGTAAAATCTCAGTGAAGTATGCTAATACCTCTTATACCATGTTATGTTATCTATAGAAATTTAAACTAGAGGCAGTTAACTCAAATGAAAAAATAGTAATCCAGGAAATGCATATAGTAGTTGAAACTTTTCTTGCTGACAGAAACCCTGTTTGTCTAGGTCTTTCTTTTCATCCATGCATCTGAAAGCGCATCATGAAGTTTCTAGGCCTTCAATTCTATGTTTGTCAGGTGATTCTTTAATTATATCAAATCTTTAGTTGTGTAATGTTTTCCTGGTGACTTTGAATCTTCTATACAAACTATAAAATCAAAACCATGTGTAAGAAGTAATATAAGACATGAAGAGAAGCAATATTAGGGTAGAAATCTGCAGAGTTGGTGGGGATTGCCTAACTAGGTGAAAAATGTGAATGATTCTGATAGTAAAGATAAATTCTTTCTGAGACCTCATATTTCATAAATAGGAATTTTAGCATAAATGATATCATGCATCAAACAAAGATTTTGGAGTTGAGCATAGTAGCTCATGTTTGTAATCCCAGCACTTGGGAGGCTGAGGCAGGAGGATTGCTACAAGTTCAAGGCCATCCTGGACTACATAATGAAAACCTGTCTCAAAAAAGGGGTCTGGGGAGATTGCTGAGTGGTTAAAGACATTTGCTTGCAAAGCTTGTTGTCCCAGGTTTGATCCCTTAGTACCCATGTAAAACCAGATGCACAAAGGTGTGCTTGCATCTGGAGTTAGTCTACAGTGGCAAGATTCCCTGGTGTGCCATTCTCTCTCTCTCTCTCTCTCTCTGCCTGCCAATAAATAATTTTTAAAAACAACCCAAAAAACCCTAAACAAGGACAAGAGAAACTAATGCAAAATTTGCAATTTTCTTGACTTCTCTGAATAGAAGCTCATCAAAACATATACTGCTTCCCTCAGTTGATTTCTTGGCTGTAATTAGTAAAGTAGATAGCACGAAAGAAAATCCTCCAGATAAAAATGACTGTGACATTTGAGAGTTCATAATAGTCAGGGAACAAGTTGCTCAAGAACTTCATATATATAACTGGGCTTCAAACCCAGGAAGTGTTATAAAGCCCTCAGGAAACATGGTGTAACAGGGTAGAGTGTGAAAGGCAGC
This sequence comes from Dipus sagitta, assembly GCA_036346955.1. NCBI lineage: Eukaryota > Metazoa > Chordata > Mammalia > Rodentia > Dipodidae > Dipus > Dipus sagitta. Next base: position 157,717,811 of record CM070773.1, read on the forward strand.
CCGGAAGAGACAGAAGCTCCAAAAGAAAGATTCTGGTTATAATGAGAAACAGGAAAGCATGTAAAGTATGCTAATTGTGTTTAGGGCATTAAATATTTGCATTTTTGAGCAGGGCATGGTGGCTTACACCTTTAGTCCCAGAACACAGGAGGCAGAGGTAGGAGGATCACCATGAGTTCAAGGCCACCCTGAGATTACAAAGTAAATTCCAGGTCAGCTTGGGCTACAGTGAAACCCTACCTTGAAAAACTAAAACAAAAAACCTTTGCATTTTTGAAAAATAAACATTCCAAAACTGTATTGGTATCTCTAGAGGTAAGTTTCTTAGAATGGTTGCAGAAAGACTTACTTAAGTTTGTAGAAAGGTAATGATTGCATGAGCCATTTTGAAGGTCACTACTGATGAACACCAATTAATAAATACAATTATGAGACTCATAGATTTTGAAGCTATCTTATGAATTGTAATTTTCATCTCAGTGTTAGCAAATCTTCCTATACATTCTTGCTAATGAGGTAGAGAAATAGTAACTGATCAATGGGTCCAACTGGGTAGCTGAACAGCCAGAAAATATTGTCAGCCTTCGGAGAGGATAGTTAGCCTACAGGAAGTATATGATACTTACCCATTTAATGATAGATCGAGATATAAATAACATACTTATTAGATTTACAAATGACTGAGAAGGATGGTTAATAGAGTGTATGAATGATTTATAATTCAAAACTATCTCCATAAATTAATTATGAATTTAGATTTAAAAAAGAATCAGCAACACAATTAGAATATGAGAGAGGCCAGCCTTAGACATAACCCATGCAGGGATTGCAGTGTAAGTTAACACTGGGGCACAAAGGTCAAAATGCTAATGGAAATTTAGGCTGCTTGGATATTGTGCCCAGCATTAAGAAAAGGAGATAAGAGTTTCACAGGCTCTTCAGAAAATATGGGGAATAGAGCCTTAAACAAAAGGGACGAGAGGGATATGATATTAACTAGTTATAGACATAAGTAGGATGTGGTGAGAGTCAACTCATGCACAACAAGTAACTCAAAGTTTAACACTGAGTCATGGCTTTCCATTGAGCCTAATGCTTTCCCACCTTAAATCTCAGTTTGTAGTTCAACTACAAACAACTACCCTTCCCCTAAGTTAAGGCATTTATCTCTGTCTTATGAATCCTTATTTAATATTTGCATCTCTCATTAGGGTTTTAAATAATATTTTACTTTGGGGTTAATCATTTTAATGCTTATAAACGTGCAGTTTAGCAGAAACTCTGAGATGTGAGGCCTCATCAGTGCAGTCAGAAGTCAGGGGCTTTGCCAGATCTGAAAGCCGTGGTGAGCTTCCTTGGGGCTATATTATAACTCAGTGATGCAGATAGGACTTGAAGATTTAAATATTTATTTCTTGTGATTAAGTCTTTCTGCCAGTGAAGAGACTGAGGATAAATTATTCTATCATGGTCCCAGCATAATTTTTTCTTTTATCATTCTCTTTTTACAAATCAGTAGGTTACATGCATGCCATCTAGTCACAAAACTTCACAGCACTGTTCTTAGCAGGGAACTGCCTTCACCTGACAGAATTATTTGGGCACTTTATTTATTTATTTATTAGCAGGAAGGAGGGAGAGAAAAAGAGAGAGAGAGAGGGAGAGAGAGAGAGTATAAGGGGTGCAGCAGGGCATCTTGCTGCTGCAAATGAACTCCAAACACATGGGCCACTTTGGGCATTTGCCTTTATGTAACTACAAGGGAACTGAATGCCTTTAAATACTGGGCATTTCCCCAGCCCATACTTCATACTTTTATTCTTTCTTCTCCTAAGTCTTTTTTGTACTTGTTTCTTCAGAGCAAAACCAAGAAATTTATGTTGTCATTATTCCAACATTTTCTAGAATACTAGGACAATGTTACATACATAGTAAGGACTAAGTTAATGCTTGCCAAATAAATACCAATACTATAAATTAAAATTTTTCCCAGGTTTAGTAAAGCTCTTTAATTTACCAATGAATTGAATGGCTACCTAATAGTATTATTAATTCAGTATTTCATAGAGGATAACATTGTTTCGTGTATTCTAGAGAGGAAAAGTTTTACATTGTATAAGAATTTTGGATCAAAGGTTGGTTTAGCAGTAATAATCTAAACATGTGTAAACTCTGCATTTATATCATGGTTTACATTCCTCTCTCTGACCTTCACTAGATTCTGACAAGCTAACAGAAATACAACATAGTTATTGCTTTGGTTAAAACCAGATACTCATTTGGGCATAAAGTTGAAGGAGTTGCACATTTGTCATTGTTATCACTCTAAGGAATCATTAATAAAAATAATTGCCTATTAGATTTGGAGGGGGCATAAAAATTGTCTGATCTACTTAATGTAGTTTACAAATCAGGAAACAAGTGAAAATTTATTCCAAAACAATGATATATCTGATTTGGAGCTGAATTTTAGTCCAGTGCATTTATTTTTGTTCCTTGTGGTATTGGTTTTTTGTTTTTTTTTTGTTTTTTTTTTTTTTTGAGACAGTGTCCTTCCTCCCAGGCTGTCCTCAAACATCCTTCCTACTGGAGGATGACCTTGAGCTTCTGATCCTCCTGCTTCTCCATCTCTTTAGCAGTGCTGGGATCACCGGTATGTGCCACCACATCTGGAATCACAGTATGGTCCTTTTTTTTTTTTTTTTTTTTTTTTGAGACAGAGTCTTCCTGTATAGCTTAGGCTAGATTCAAACATGGATTTTCCTGTCTCTGCTTCCTGAGTGCTGAGATCACAGGCATCTGACCAGTGCTCTTTTTAAAGTGGCTTTGACTTGCCTGAGGAAAAGGCAACAGGTAAATAATAGGAAACATTTGAAGTCCTAGGAGGAAAGAGGTGATGTCTACTGGTAACTTTCTTTTCTCTCCACAGATTTAAATAAATTCTGAGTAGGTACACAGGAGAGTAATGGAAGCTTTTACTTGTGGTTACTGCTCTGAGTTTTGGGACATATTTTGGGTCCTAACAACTATTTAAAAATATTAGCTTAATATTTGTGGGTTCCTATCTACCAACCATTCTTCCTTTCATTCACCCATAAAGGTCTGAAAAAGACCTTAGCATCCGGTATCTGGTCCATCTTATTTGTTTTACCCAAGAAAACATTGAGGCTTAGACACAAATGAGAATTTGTTTTTGACAATAATTTGGGGGGGTGGGAAGGGGATACGCACTATAGAGCAGGAGAGATAGAATGATTAAATACAACACTAGTTCCTGGAACTAAACACCAAATATTTTACGCACTGATAAAATTGTGCTTTTTCTTTTAGCAACATGAAAATATCCCATTACATTGTACAGTCAGGTAAATGACAAAATAATTATAATTATGTAAAAATATAAAAATAATTATGTAATATTCAGAGGAGACTATGTATAACAATAAAATACGCATCTCACAGCATTGGACTGCTCTGTGAATTGTGGCATGCTAAGCAACCAGATTTTTCACTTTTTTTAATCGGCAACTTCCGTACTTACAGACAATAAACCATGATAATTCCTTCCCCTCCCCCGCTTTCCCTTCACAAATCCCCTTTCCATCATATCCCCCTCCTCTCCCACTTAGTCTCTCTTTTATTTTGAAGTCATTATCTTTTCCTCCTATTATGAGGGTCTTGTGAAGGTAGTACTAGGCACTGTGAGGTCATGGATATCGAGGCCAGTTTCTGTTTGGACAATTGCATTATAAGCAGTCTTACCCTTCCTTTGGACACCTCTTTTTTAAGGAATTTGTCCAGGACTACTTCAATAAGACGAAAATATGTTTTAATTCTAAAAGTTCTATGATATGTATGCAAGAATATATAGATATGTGTGTGATGTATAAGTTAATCCTTAAATGAAATAATTTTTCCCTTCTCTATTCAAGTGGTCATCTTTGCTTACCCACATACCTAGGAGGCTGGGGCGGCTCCTTCAAGTCACTGGGTATGAGGTTATAAATACTCTCAGAAAAGCACGTTGACTCCATGGCTAGCAAAGGACTCCTTAAAAATTAGTGTCCTCCCTAGACTTTTCTCTCCCTAGACCAGTATCTCTGTTCTTTTCTTCACTGCTTCTCCTTCCTTTTCTTGCTCCTTTATCAAGGAACTCAGGTTTCTCTTTCACATAATCCTCTTTTGACCCTTTCTTAGAAGCCCTCTCTCCGGGGAAAGAAAGGAAAATACTCTTTCTAGCCCTCCCGGGATGGCTTAGCGTTGTTGAAGGTGGTTGCTGTGGAAACGGTTACTAGGAGACCCGTAAGTGGAAGGCAGACTAGCAAACCAGATGTCTCCTCTTATTGTTACTATTTTTGCAACGCCTTCTCTTGCCTCAGAAGTTCATATAGAAGGCCTGTGCGCCTTGTGCCTCTGGGGAAGATGAGATGAAATCAATGTCCCTGAAAATATTTTGCTTTGTTCTTTGTGTATTTGGGGGGAGAGAGAGAGAGAGAGAGAGAGAGAGAAAAAAAATCGACAATGAGAAGTACAGTTGCTGCGCAGGCGTCACAGAGTAAGACTAATGCGCAGGCTCCAATCTGGAAAGGGGGCGGAGCAAGCAGCCAGGGCCACGCTGACGCTAGCGGGACGAGCCCGAAGCGCTCGGGGGGCGGGGCAAAGGAGTCACGTGTCCGGCTCGGGGCTGGGCGCTGAGCGCGCAGGCGCAGGGGCCGCGCCGCGGGGGCGGGGCGGGTGAGAATGGGGGTGTGGGGCTCCGTGCGCCGACGCTGCCCCTGCGGTTTGTGGACGCTTCTTCCATTTTCCCTCCTTTCCCCCCCAGTCTTCTGTGTGTGGTGTTCGTGGTGAGTGGATGGAGGAGGTAGAAAGCCGGGCTAGCGGCCTGCTGGAGCTCCTCGCATGCCTGTGCGTCCTCCCCCTTGCTCCTCCTCCGTGATCCCGCTGCTTGGGCCTGGCCTGACACCTGTCGCGCCGGTCCTCCCGCCGGCGTGCGGGCCGCCCGGCTAGGAGCAGCCTTCTAGTGTTTGCCCCTGTTTCCGTGTCCTTTTGAGTTTCTTTCCTTCTGCAAAGCGGTTTTATGCCCTTCCCAGCCCTTTGCTCTTTTGATCTGTTTATGCACTTGTGGCTGTTTGAAGGCAAACTCATGTCGAAGCCTCCACCCGAGCCTTTAAAGACACTTTGGCAATACGATTTGGGAGAGAAGGCCGTTGCCTCTGGACCAACCTGACAGAGACGTCTCTGCCTAGGGAAGTGGAGCTGCCATTAGATGGTGGCAACATCAAATTTTGGGGTTCTGGTACCTGGTAGAGGGATTAACGGTATTATGGTTTGGGGGACGTTTTAGTTCTAATTTACAGGGCTGTGCTAATGCATAGATATTTTTTGTGAAACGCTTACTAAATTTCACTGGAAAATAATAAATTTAGCTTTCTGTTACCCAGTTTAATTATTATTTTTCTGGGCATCAACATTTCACATGAATGAATGACTTCTTTGGAGGACAATTCTCATTTCTTCACAGCAGACTGTCTTCCAAAAACAGTTTAAGATAGAGTATACATTCAGATCACTCCTTTTCCTTTTGGGTATTTTGGCTTGGATTGTTTCGTTTTGCTTAGCATGTGTAGAGAAAAATCGTTTCTTGAGTGATCTGTTCTGCTACATGCTAAGATCTGAATCAAGAATTCATAGAATGATACACTGTTAGCCTAGGCATATATGTTTACCCTCCCCCACCCGAGATTGAACTCAGTGCTTCAAACATACTGGGCAAGTGCTTTGAGCCACATCCCAGCTCCAATACTTATCAACTTTCTAATTGGGGACTATTTATGCCAATCAGTCCCTGAAAGAGACAGTCTATGCAGAATAACCTTATGACTGAGGGTCACTTTCCTTAGACATTTAAGAAGAGATTTATTAATGTAGGATGATGGCATAGATTCTTTTTTTTTTTTTTTTTTTGCTAAGAAATTCACTGAACTATATCTTTTTAGGTAGCACCAACCGGCCTTAGCTATCCTGAATTCTGTGGTGGTTCTGAAAGAAAATAACAAAAAAAATCTGTAGTGTCCCAAGTTTACAGTTATTATAAGGCTTTTAAGTCTTGCAAAGTAACACTTGGTCTGTAATTCTGTTTGGTACTGGAAAGTGTTTAAACAGAACATTCTTCTGGTTTTTACTGTTCTCTGAAAATTATAGCTCAAGAAAATGTCTGTGTCCAACATCATGCCCATAAGGAATTAGCATTGCTATGTCCCTTCAGGGATCAAACTTTTTATGCAAAAATACGAGGAGTCTGTATTTTTGACTTTTGCAAGCCAGGAGATAGGTCTCTGGCAACTATGCAGTTCTGCCGAAGTACTCAGAACAGCCAAAAATCATGTCTAAGGGCTGATCTGTCAGATGTGCCCCATGGCTTGTTCTTTATGTGAAAAGACCCCTGGTATAAAGAGTATATGCTGTTATACATGAGCAGATGTTGATTTTTTTTTTTTTTGCTAAAGATGATTTTAGCCTACAATAAATAAAATGGGATGGGAAAATAAATAAGATGATTGGAAGCCCTTAATAAAGATGTGTGTGTGTGTGTGTGTGTGTCTGTAATATTTTCACTATGTTGTTGTCCAGGCTGGTCTTGAACTTGCAGTTCTCCTACCTCAGCCTCCTAAGTAGCTAAGATTACTAGCAATTCTCTTCCAAGTAAATGTTTTAAGTTATAAAGTTGAGAAGGGTGCTTAAATTCTGTCTTTTCAATCCAATATTTGGGACCATTCGGATGTCTAACATCTGACCACTAACAACAGGTCAAGCCTAGTCAGGTTTCTTAGGACAAAGATAGTGATGAGCTTGGGACATCATGCTTTGAGATCCAGTGAGTACTGCCTGGCCATTAAGTGCGTGGAGCCTTCACTTCTTACCTGTCTCCTGGGAAGTAGGCAGCTGAACAGTTTTGTGGTCAAAGCAGCAGGCACCACCGCCCCCCCCCCCCCCCCCCGCCTAGTCTATATCCTTATGTGTTTGCAGTTTTTCTAACTATTGAAAAGCAATAATTATTGAAAAGTACAGTAATTTAAGTTTCTTTTTAAACATCAGAATAGCTTTCTGGACTAGATCTTCTGTACAGTTACTTGTCCTGAAAATTTAAGAAGAGATTGTATTACTAGAGCTGGGCGGTGAGTTCAATGAACTGTATTTCTTACTAAATATTTTTATATTTTTTGTTGTGCTGTCTTGTAGTCTCAGGTTTTTCAAGGTAGGGTTTCACCGTAGCCCAGGCTGACCTGGAATTCACTATGTTTTCTCAGGATGGCCTTGAGCTCATGGCTATCCTCCTACCTTTACCTCCTGAGTGCTGGGATTAAAGGCATGCACCACCACACTTTACACTGTCTTGTATTTTATTTTTGAAAGAAATCACAGCAAACATTTTAGTTTATTTTTAAAAGAAACAGAAGAGGCAGAGCAGGTAAAGAGAAGGACACAGATTTATTTTTATTTATTTATTTGAGACACAGGGAGAGAGAGTGTGAGTCTGGGGACATTAGGGCCTCTAGCCACTGCAAATGAACTCCAGATATATGTGCCACCATGTGCATCTGGATTATGTGGCACCTGGAGAATCGAACCTGGGTCGTGCTAAGCCATCTCTCCAGCCCAACAAATATATTTTAAATCTGTGGCAAATGCTAACTCATTTTGACTAGGTTTTAAGAATTTTTCAGATTCGCAAACTTGATTGTTTTTGTAGTTTAAGTGTGATAGTTTAAATGTCTGCCCCGATAGACTCAGTTTTTTCTTTAAAATTGAACTTGCAATGTGAGCCCCTAGCAGGGAGAGCCCTGCTACAGGGAGGAGGGCATGTCACTGGGACGGATCTTGGAGTCCAGCCCTAAGGTGTGTTTGGGGGTGGATCTGAAGTCCAGCCCAGAGGTGTAAAAGCAGCTTTAGTTCTGGATGTTCATAGTTTTTTCTGTGGTGCTAGCTGTTGGTAGTGTCTCTGCTTGGATCTATGAAAGGGTGCTGGCTGCTTCTGCACTGATGGAGTTTCCCCTGGATTTTGTAAGTCTGAAATAAACCTCTTCCTCCCATAAGCTGTGTCTAATTGTATGCTTGTCACAGCAAATGAAGAGCTGACTGCAACAATAATTTTATAGTAATTTGGAAAAGATCTTATAAATCTTTTTGGAAGTAAAAAATGTCATGTGTTAGAGTATAATTTTGGTTGAATCTCACCTAACTGTGAACTTCAGAGAACATCATTGCCACTAGGTTGCTAAAAAGTAGTATGTACTTATTTAAGAATCTCACATTAAAGGAAACTTATAATATGCCCTCCAAGACTCAGGGAACATTGTGGAAGAGGGGACATAAAGAATGTAAGAACCAAGGGTGGGAAGGTACACTCTGAATAATTGTCACCACACTACAAAGACTTTTGGTGCGCCCATGACCTCATGGTGATTATTGATAACCCCACTGAGGACGGACCTCATTTGAATGGGGGAATGGAGAGAGGGATTATATTAATACAACCAGTGGGAATATGACCAATTTGTTTAGGTATTAAAGTTATCAATAATAATAATAAAATAGCATGCTTAAACAGTTAAAAAAGAATGTAAACAATAGCATTTTAGGAAAAAAGGAGATTTTTACACATTTTTTGAATCACTTAAATAGTTTGTTTTGATCAACTTGTGATAGAATAATTGTGAAATCTTATTCCTGAGGTCATGTGTTTCTGGAATATGTACACAGTATGTTTTTTGTGTCAAGCTCCACTGTGATACCTGTTTCAATGGCAGCTATCTTTAATTAATTAATTTATTTATTTATTTTAGAGAGTGAGAGAGAGAAAGAGGCAGAGAGAGAGAGAGAGAGAGAGAGAGAGAGAGAGAGAGAGAGAATGGGCCTGCAAGTGCCTCCAGCCACTGCCAACGAACTTCAGACTCATGTGCCACCTTGTGCATCTGGCTTACATGGGTCCTGGGGAGTCGAACCGAGATCCTTTGGCTTTGCAGGCAGATACCTTAACTGCTAAACCATCTTTCCAGCCATGATGGCAGCTATCTTTTTATGTCTAAAAAGAGTCCTTTGGCTATAATGGATAAGAAGGCTTCACTACCAGAAATGATCAGAAGAGGAACCTGTTTAAACGTTATTAACTTGAAGGATGTAGTTTAGAAGTAAAATGCTTGCCCGAGCATGCTCAAGGCTGTAGGTCCCAAAGCACTTCAAAAATCACTAAATTATTAATGAGCAATGAAACTGGGTAGTCTTCCTTCTACTATGGAGTTAATGTATAGCCAAAATATTTTTTTTTGTGAAGCACATGATTTACTAAAAATATAATGAACACAATGAAACTTGATTACTTTGTGGCTAAGATATCACTCTTAGATATTCTCTGTGTTCTGATATTTATGTGATTGACTATATATGTATATTCTTTAAACAGATATGTATGTAGAACAAGGTTACATATTCATCTGTATGCAAAAATCTTGTGACCAAAGGCTCATAGGAACCTAACTGTATATTACTTCTAGGAATAATGGTCAGAGTTCCCTAATCCAGCAATGGTGGGGATGTGATAGGGCCCAACTACCATGAATAACTGGCATCAACTGTAGTACTTCTTAGGAGAAAGCTCAATTGACAGGTGAATGTTACATGCCCGGGAATTTTACCATTGTTTTTATTTTATTTTATTTTATTTTATTTTATTTATTTACTTATTTTTTAATCTCTCAGTTTGTTTAACACAGTCTTCGGCAAAGAGGCCTTAAAGTTATTTTGTTAAAAAATTTAATGTAGCTTAAAATATGTTTATCATTAGAAAGTATAATATTGTTATGTGTTGTAGCATCTAACTGCTTTCTGCTAAAGAGAGCTATTGTTGTGAAGTAATATTGTTAGAGAATTCATAAATTAAACTTTTACAATTTTCTCTCTTTATTTAAAATTGGTTTTGCTCTCTCAAAGTCTAGACAAAAGAAAGAAGATAGCATTTGGAAATGAGAGGTGGTAGAGGTAAGACAAAGGAAGATTCGTAAAGATAAGATCAGATTCACATGAAAGTTTGCTTTACTGTCTTCTACTCTTAGTTGATGTTAAGCATTGTAGCAACTAACAGAAAATGGAATTAAACATAAATGAACAGTGTTCATAACAAACAAACCAGCTACTGAAATAAAATTGCAGAGAGTTATATAGGGCTGGAGAGATGGCTTGCCTGTGAAGCCTAAGGACCCCGGTTTGAGGCTCGATTCCCCAGGTCCCACATAAGCCAGATGCACAAGGGGGCACATACATCTGGAGTTCATTTGCAGTGTCTGGAGGCTCTGGAGTGCCCAGTCTCTATCTATCTGCCTCTTTCTCTCTCTGTCTGTTGCTCCCAAATAATAAAAATAAAAAATTAAAAAAATATAATTATATAGTGCAAACTCAAAAATATTTAATGTTATAAGCAAGAATCTCCTGAATAGCATATGATTTATGCTATGTAATTAAATTAAGTAATTTATTTGAGAGAGAGAAAGAGAATGAATGTAGGCCTCTAGCCACTGCAAATGAACTCCAGATGCATGTACTACCTTGTGCATCTGGCTTTATGTGGGAACTGGGGAATTGAACCCCGGGTCCCTTGGCTTTGCAGGCAAGCACCTTAGCCACCGAGTCATCTCTCCAACCTGAGTTATGCTATTTTATGTGATGCTTGTAAAGGCAGATAATGTTAGTGGTACAGTATGAGAATATACTTTAATAATTAAAATGCTGATATGGTTTAAGTTACAGTTTTCTCTGGACTTTGGTTTACTCTAGGAAAAGTTTCAGATTGCATAGCGAATTAATTCTTAGTTTGGGCTAAGTGGCACTACTTTCTTCTAAAGATTTATGAAGTAACTGAACTTAAGAGAGATACCTCCTGTGTCTGGGTAATTTAGTTCTGTGTATATGTGTTAGTCACTTGTCATGAATGGTGATGAATATACTTATTACTAGTCACTATCCCATGTGCTTTGAAATTATTATAGACCTTTCATAGTAGATGCTATTACAGACAAATCACACAGTGATTGGGATGGAGAAGAAACCTGAAAGAGTAATTTAGCACTTATTTCATGGTTTTAATCCATTGAATCTTCCCCTTCTGTCTGATTGTTAAATAGACAGTTAAATTCATGTACTATCATTGTGAAAGATTTTATATTTGTTATTATTTGGTTATATTATCTTCATTGCTTAATGGTAGAAATAACTTTATTACTGTTTAATAAAATTCTATGGTAAGTATTGAAAGAGGATAATATCTTAATCTTTGAATAATAAATTTGGGAAACCAAAAATGGTCAATTTTTCTGTCTTCTTAAAATTTCAGATGATTTAAATTTCTTTTGTTATCTTTATGTATTTATTTGAGAGAGAACGAGAGAGAGAATGAGAATAGGCAATTCAGGGTATCCAGTCACTGCATACAAACTCCAGACACATGCGCCAACATATGCATCTGGCTTATATGGGTCCTGGGGAATTGAACCTGGGTCCTTTGGCTTTGCAGGCAAGTGCTGTAACCACAAAGCCATCTCTCCAGCCCTCAGATGGATTTTTAAATAATTATGTTATGTGCAAAATTATACTGTATGCAGTCATGTTTAATTGGAAAATTTTTCCATTCTAGATCTTACTTTTTGCAAACATCAAGTTGGTCTCAGAATCAAGAAATTTTTCATCTAAGATTGGTTCCTGTTACCCTGTATTTACAAGTTAGTGGAGATGAACAGCATGTGCAAGCTGAAAATGAATTCATTCTCCTGCCAATTCTTAGGTTTACTTGTAAGTAAAATTCAGAGGTAGTGTTTAAAAAGTAGCTTAAATATTTAATTACAAAACAGAGCTTGGATAGCATAGATAACTAGTAGTACATCATTGAATTTTTCAGAACTAAATATAGTGTTTAATATTTCATATGTCTTAGTTGCATATTAAGTTCTATCAGGAACATGTGAAAAGCCTGTGGCTGAATAGTTCAGTCAGCTTATATGAATATTGTAGTAGTTATTAAATTACATTTTGCACAACAATATATACCTGTCTGGTATATGCTTTGTTTCAGTGGTGAGTCTGTTTTAAAGGCAGGGATTTGATCAGCATGGAAAATTGTAGATCTTCTCTGGATGCCAGAAAAGATTTTCTTCTGTTCATGGAAATCTTCCTGTGTTTCTTGGCTATTTCTTTGAAATCTAGAATTTAAGTCTTACCACTGATGATGTTTATAAGGATAGAAACAGAAGTGATGGGAATATGCATTTAAGATTATAGGCATACAGCCTTGTGATTAGTTGTTGGCATACTATACATTTCACTTTGGCTGCTTTAGGGGATCAAGTATGAATATATGTAAACATAATTCTTAACAATATGCATGTTAAAGACACATAGGAAAGAAAATTGCATACCTTTGACTTGTAGTTTATAAAATTATTTAAGCATTTTATAAACAAATATGTCCTTTTTCTCTAGTTTTAATTTTTGAATTCTATAGCTAGTTAATAAATAATGATAGTCTGTCAACTCCAAGTGGCAAAAAGCCAATGGATCAAAATTTGTTATAATATTTATTACAGTATTTATTATAATATTTCATAAAAGGAAACAAGATACTGGAATTACTATGTGGTGGTTTTTTTGTTGTTGTTGTTGTTGTTGTTTTTTGAGGTAGGCTGACCTGGAATTAACTATGTAGTCTCAGAGTGGCCTCTAACTCACAGCAATGCTCCTACCTCTGCCTCCTGAGTGCTGGGATTAAAGGCATGTGCCACCATGCCTGGCTACTATGTGTTTTAAAAAGCATCTGTGATGTGGCATTTTGTAATGTTTTCACTGTTCATGGATTTTTTTTGTAGTGCTAGAATCATAAGTTGTTTTTTTTCTTAAGTTTTGCTCATCAATGTCTGGAGATTGACAAGATATTAACAAATACTGCATATTTTCTTTCATATTGGGAAACAAGCAAACTTGGAAGGCAAGTCCATCAGGGAGAGGAGGGGACGGGAATGGCAGAAAGAAGGATGGGTGTAATCAAAGCTTGATGAATGCATGCATGGAAAGGGCATAGTGAAGCCCATTGATTTGTGTAACTAATATATGATAATTGTAATTAAAAAACTGCTCAATAGGCAATTTGTGAGAATTTGCGTTATAACATTTTGAAGTGTCCCATGAATTTGGAAGGTTTCTTTTTAACCGTTCATGTGTTGAGTACATGGCCATATTCACTCATTTCAGGATTTTAACACTGCTGAAATTGGTAACTACATGTCTTTTTCATGTTTGTGTCTTGCAAAGGGCTGCAGGCGGTTCTCAGGCCGCCTTGCGCAGAGCGGTGAGGAGAGGATGCTGGGCTTGAGCGGGTGTCGGAGCCTTTGGCACGTCTCACGGAGGGGCTTTGCAAGCGCTCGCCTTAGCACCGGGACACACACACGGCAGTTCCTCTCAAGAGCCTTTGCACGTTCAGAACGGAGGAAGTCGTGGCATTCGGCCCACTCTCTAGCCGGAGACAAAAATATTATCCTGATGGGACCTCCCGGGGCTGGGAAGACAACAGTGGGCCGAATAGTGGGTCAGAGGCTGGGGTGCTGTGTGATAGATGTGGACGATGATATCCTGACCAAAACCTGGAATATGAGCGTGTCTGAGAAGTTGCGGGATGTAGGTAACGAGCGGTTTTTAGAGGAGGAAGGGAAGGCCGTGTTGAGCTTGTCTGCATCCGGAAGCGTGATTTCCCTGACAGGTTCCAACCCCATGCACGAGGCCAGCATGCTGCACCTCAAGAGGCACGGAATCGTCGTGTTCCTGGACGTGCCGCTCGGAGACATACTGGGCAGGCTCAAGTCGATGAAACTGGACCGGATCGTGGGCCAGAGCTCCGGGACGCCCATGAAGGACCTGCTTCAGCTGAGAAGGCAGTATTACAAGAAGTGGTATGACGCTCGGGTTTTCTGCGAAAGCGGGGCCTCCCCCGAGGAGGTGGCCGACAAGGTGCTGGGCGCCGTGCAGCGGTACCAGGACGGGGCCGCCGAGACCTTCGTCTCCACGCGGCAGCAGCGGAAGGCCTCGGCCAAGTTCTTCAGCGAAGCGGTGGTCGAGGGGCTGGCCCCTGACGGTGGGCTCTTCGTCCCCGAGAAGGAGCTCCCGAAGTTGAGCGCTGGAGAGTGGAGCAGCCTGGTGGGGGCCACCTACGTGGAAAGGGCGCAGGTCCTGCTAGAGCGCTGCATCCACCCCGCGGACGTCCCCGCCGCCCGCCTCGGACAGATGATCGAATCGGCCTACGGGGACGGCTTCGCCTGCGCCAAGGTGGCCCCGGTCAGGCACCTCTCGGGAAACCAGTTCATCCTGGAGCTGTTCCACGGGCCCACGGGATCCTTCAAAGACCTGGCTTTACAGCTCATGCCCCGCATCTTCGCGCACTGCACCCCGCCGGGTTGCAATTACCTGATCCTCGTGGCCACGTCGGGGGACACCGGCAGTGCCGTCTTGCATGGCTTCAGCCGCCTCGCGGCGAGTGACAAGCGGAGAATAGCCGTGGCTACGTTTTTCCCAGACCACGGAGTCAGTGATTTTCAAAAGGCACAAATAGTTGGCAGTCAGGGAGAAAATGGGTGGGCCATAGGGGTCAACTCAGACTTCGATTTTTGCCAGACAGCTATTAAAAGGATTTTTAAAGACTCTGACTTCACCGGCTTTCTGACTGTGGAATATGGGACGGTCTTAAGCTCAGCTAATTCCATCAACTGGGGCCGACTGCTTCCCCAGGTAGTTTATCATGCTTCCGCATACCTCGACCTCGTCAGCCAAGGATTTGTTTCCTTTGGAAGCCCGGTAGATGTCTGTATTCCCACAGGAAACTTTGGTAACATTTTAGCAGCCGTGTATGCCAAAATGATGGGGATTCCTTTTCGAAAGTTTATCTGTGCTTCGAATCAGAACCATGTTTTGACCGACTTTATAAAAACGGGACATTACGATCTACGGGACAGGAAGTTAGCACAGACCTTTTCACCATCAATAGATATTCTCAAATCTTCCAACCTGGAACGCCATCTATACTGGATGGCCAATAAAGATGGACAACTAATGGAAACACTGTATAATCAGTTAGAAAGTCAGCGTCACTTCCAGATAGAAAAGATCCTGGTTGAGAAACTGCAGCGAGACTTCCTCGCGGACTGGTGCTCTGAGGAAGACTGTCTGGCCACCATCAATGCCACCTACAACACCTCAGGGTATATTTTGGATCCACACACTGCGGTTGCAAAAGTGGTTGCAGACAGAATGCAAGACAAGACCTGCCCAGTGATCATCTCCTCCACAGCCCATTACTCCAAGTTTGCACCTGCCATCATGCGGGCTCTAAGGATTCAAGAAATCAATCAAACTTTGTCGAGCCAGCTTTACTTGCTGGGCTCCTACAATGCGTTGCCTCCACCACATGAGGCTTTGTTAGAGAGAACAAAGCAGCAAGAGAAGATGGACTACCGGGTTTGTGCTGCTGATGTGGATGTCCTGAAGAGTCAGGTGGAGAAAATAATCCAGAATCAATTCATAAGCAAGTCTTTGGAGTAGGATAGTTTTTCTGGTGATGAGCATGTAATAATAAATCTCAAAAAATAATTTTGAGTACAAAAGCACTTTGGTTTTTTGTGTAGATGTCTTTATATGTTAACGCCGGGAATTTGATGTTCTGATCTCCAGCACTGATCATTATACCTGCATTGCTCCTTCGTAGGTCCTCCAGAAGTGACATGGTGATGTGGCACAGGGACCCTTGTGCAGTCATGCTTTAGTTTGTGTCCATGAGGGATATATCAGTTCCAACTCCTTCTGAACAGACAAAAATGTCTGATGTTCAGTTTAGCATTTAGAAATATTTAGGCACAGTTGTTAAATGCTGCATCTATAGCCATTTACTATGTAATGACCAAACACTCAATTTACTGCTCAAAATAACTAGCTTGTATAGAAGTAGTAAGCTTATCTATAAAGAACAGGGCCAGCATTTAAACCCTTTTCCAGCACCATTTTGGGCTAGAATTATGTGTATCCCATAATATCCCAATTAAAGAGCTGGTTGGTCATTACTCCTCTTAGAATGTTTATAGCTGGGTTGATTAAGTTTGGTATTTAATTTCAAGAATGTAGCAGTCAACAAACTACTTAGTAGTGGATAAAGAAATAAAATTATCTTTTATAAGTGAAAGGTTTTCCAAAATTAGTACTATTTCATCTAATAAGTGTATGTGTAGTTACAGATAGCATTGTTCAATCTACGATTTGAAGCTCATTCTTATTTCTTCCTTTTCAGTAAACTTTCTGTTGGACAGTTAAACACCTGCGCATTGATATGCATGTTTAATTTGTATTCCTGTGTACTGACACTAGATGTTAACTATGACTGACACTTGTGAATCAATCAGGTATTCTATTTCTAAATTAAAGATTATCACTGAAAGGTCCTGTTAGTGTAATGGGCTACACTCCACCACAAGGTGGCATTCCTAACATAATCTGTCTTTGCTGATAACACTGCTTCACTTTCTGGGAGACCTACCTTATGAAGAAATAATATTAAAATGAAATGATGCCAAATTTTAATAGTTTAATAAGCAAGAAGCAATTTGTTTTAAAATTTTTAGATTAAACCAATTATATGTTAATATCATATTTATATTATATTATTTATATTATATTAATATTATATTATATATATATTATATATATTATATATATTTATATTATATTATATAATATCATATTTAACTCTCAAATGTAAGTTCCAAAGCCAAAACTGGGGGTTTGGGATATTGGTAGAGTGCTTGCCTAGCACTGCATAAAACCTAGCACATGCTTGTCAGCTGAGCACTCAGGAGACAAAGGCAGGAGGTTCAGAAGTTCAATGTCATCATTGGCTACAGAGTGAGTTTGAGGTCAGCAGGGAATACATGAGCCCTTGTGTCCAAAATTTTGTTTTCTTGCAGTAGATGTATTTAGAGAATGCATCTAAATGTTCATTGTATGACAAATCAGATTTTCTGGAAATTAGTGTTAAGAAGGCATGATTTCTGCACTCATAAACTAATGAGAGAACACATGAAAACAAAGTCATGCTGGACACAAAATAGTTACTGCAAAATTGTATGTGGATAAATGAAAAGAAAGTGATATGGTCAGGAGCTATAAATTTTAGAAGGGAGCCAGATGTGATGGTGCACACCTGGAATCCCAGCACTTGGGAGACTGAGGCAGGAGGGTTGGGAGGTTGAGGCCAGAGCTACACCCTGTCAAGAAAGAATGGAAAGGGACATTGAATGGTGATAGAATAATCAGAAGGCACCGCAGAGGATGTGAGACCTGAGGTGAGGCTTGACAATGGGAAGACTTTTCAAGAGGAAAGAAGGAGAGGGAGTGTTGGGTAGAGATGGAGGCAGCCAGGAGGCAGAATGCATGAGTCCCCTGAGTTTATTTTTGGCCAGTTTGTTCTCACTAATGCTTATTTCATGTTTTCAGATTTTCTGAAAACTGTCTCTGGCCCTTTGCTTTGAGAGGAACGTCACCTCCGCACCCCTTCACTTCCCCTCCAAGCACGTACGTGTGCTGCATGCAAGCTCTCCTCCCGCCTGTGGGTGTGGTGGCAGTCCTCCATCGAAGCGTCGTGTGTTCAAATGTGCCTGCATCCTGTGCCCTTCAACCAACTCACGTAACTTGCTTCACTGTCAGCTCCTCTCTTGTTTCTTCACCTTCTGTGCTTCGGTGAAGCCTGTTTTCTGGTGGCATTTAAATGCTCTTTTCAGGTCTTAAAAAGCATAAATAGAAAACCCTCTGCAAACATCCAGTTTTGTCCCATCTATTTTTTTCTTTAATGCTCCAACCAAGATTTAGTACTTCAAAAAAAATTGTTCTAGTGTATAATCCCACTTTTTTTTCATTCCTTCCAATATGTTTTTAAAAAGCAAGCATGGTTGAATGATGAGTAATAAATACGTGGGTTCTCACCACCTCTGGAGTGGTGAGCAGTAGAACATCACACACCATGGACACATTTTGTTCATATGTGGCTTCTCTATACATTCACTTCCTACCCACAAGTGGTAGACACTATCCTGTTGAATCATTTCCTTGTTTATAGTTTTGATACTTTTTCTATTTTGTGGTGTGTTTCCATAACCTATTTCCTTTGCTTGAATGCTTTAAAAATTCTTCAGCCAGGTGAATTAAGCTATGGTTTATTAATTTTTTATTAGTTATGTACACATTGTGTATACAGCCATGTTGGTACCATCATTAGCCTTCTCTCTGCTCTCCTCCCTCCGCAGGGACCCTCCCTGAGGGGGATTGTGGGTCATGCATTGTGGGGTTAGCCATCAGTTATGGATAAGAGGCAGTGTCTCTGTGCCTAATGTCCCAACATATGGCTCTAACAATCTTTTCACCCCCTCTTCCACAAATTTCCCTGAGCCATGTTGGGTTCATTATAGGTCTACTTCAGTGATGAGGTTTTGGGAGCCTCTGTTTCTGGATATCTGGTTCGGTAGGAGTTGAGTGTTCTCTGTGTCTATCTCCTTCACCCTTGTGCTCGTACTAGGTTCAGCAACAAAGCAACACTCTTGTTCATTTCCCCAATTACTGTATAGTTTCAGGTGGGCCCCTGGTGAGGTGCAATGGGCTGATTCCCTCCTCAGGTTTTGTGTCCATCTGAAAAAGAGAAGCAAATTCTCCAACGGAGAGTGAAATCAGCACCAGATAAATGGGATAACCATTATTATTTTAGAGAGAAGTTAATAGGCGTAGGCCGTTTTGTAGCCCACAATTGGTGGGAGCTTGATAATGGAGAGTGGGCTCGTTTTGTGGATATGGTTCTGACTTGTTTCCCAGATCCAGCTATGGGTTCTGTTCCACTGAGTGGGATGGTTTATTAAATTTAAAAAAAAATATTTGTTAGAGAGAGAGAAAGAGAGAGAGAGAATGGGCATGTGTCAGGACCTGTGGCCACTGCAAACAACTCCAGACACATGCACCACCTTGTGCATCCGGATTTACATATGAATTGGGGAATGGAACCTGGATCCTTTGGCTTTGCAGGCAAGTGCCTTAACTGCTAAGCCATCTCTCCAGCCCCAGTTTTTTCAATTACTAGATAATCTCTTATGTAATTCATTTACCAGTTAGTGGACATTTTGTATAATTCTGTCTGTTCTTTTTTCAAAATTATTTCATTTTTTTCAAATAAATAAATGAATATATATATATATGTGTATATATATATATATATATATATATATATATATATATATAGAGAGAGAGAGAGAGAGAGAGAGAGAGAGAGAGAGAGAAAGAGAGAGAGAGAATGAGAGAATGGGCATACCAGGGCCTCTAGCCACTGCAAACCAATTGCAGACACATATGCCACTTTGTGCATCTGGCTTATATGGGTACTGGGGAATCAAACCCAGGTCGTTAGGCTTTGAAGGCAAGCACTTTAACTGCTGAGCCATCTCTCCAGTCCCTCTATCTGCTCTTGAATCCGATGGGTACATCTTATATCCAGTGTGTATGTCATTTTGTAAAATTTGTGTTGAATGTTAGTGAATATAAACATAATTATGATTCTAGCAGCATGTAAAATATCTTGACATTATTACAATGAGAAATTGTCACATTTTAGGTTGTCATTACAATTTTTTCATTTGCATGTATATGTGTGCACATGTATTTGCACATGGATACATGTGTGTGGATGCATGTGGAGGTCAGAGGTCACCATTGTATGTCTTCTATTATTTATCTGCCTTAATTTTTGAGACACTGTCTCTCACTGAACCCATAACTCACTGATTCAGCTAGGAAAGTGGGACAAGCTAGCCAGCAAGCTATTATTGGATGTCAGCAGTGGGATAAACCCAGGAGAATATGAGACCACAGAAGACATGTTCTGTTGTATCTCATTCTCGTCACTCAGCTTCTTATTATTCTTTACTATTGTGGGCAGGGAGGCATCATTAATTACACAAATGTCTGCGCCTTATTTATCTTTCTTCCCATCTCTGACTCTCTTCCTTCTTTCAAAGAAGTGTGAACAACTGACACTTTCCAAAATCCTCCACTTCCTCTGCCATATGAAGCAGCACCAAAATGAAAGGGAAAGCAAGGGGCTTCCTAACAATCCCCTTAAAATAGACTCACTTGTTCTAGAACTTTCTGGTTATAAAAAAGGAAGGCAGATCTTAGACTTGAGGTTTGGTTTCTGGCTTTTCCTTGATCACTTTCGAACAGTCTTAAAGTCTATTTTTCTCCCTTTTGCCCCATTATAGGCTTTTTGACATCTGAAAAGTAACAATGAAACAAACATATAACAGATGGTCTAAGCAGTTCCCCTCACAAATATACTTAGCACAAAAAGAAAGCTTATATAATGGAGTTAGCCAGACCTTATTTTAATTCATTTTGTATACTCCTGCATATTCTGACCACAACTTCTATTGTCATTTCTGCCTTTTGTCTCTGTGGTCCTTTATATTACAGTTTCTGAGACCTTCGTCAAGGTCAAGGCCCTGTACCTCCCTCCCTTCTCCCTCTACACCACAGAGAAAATCATGCCCCACTGGTAACAGCAGTGGTGTCCCCACAGCTCCCTTGAAGACCTGTGGAACAATTCAGAAAGTCCCACAGTTGTGTCTGGTTCACTCAAGACTACATGTCATGGTGCAGAAGTGAGCTCAGGAATATTAATAGGAAAAGGCAGGAGTGGAGAGACATGCTGAGAACTTTGAATTAATAGGTGGTAAAACAAGGAACACTGAGGTAAAATGTCAGACTCAGCTTAGAGAGGAATGCTACAGGACTAGAACTGGGGTCCATCTGCATATAGCCTTAGACAGTGTCTGAGTTCAAGGCCAGGATGTTCATGAGCACAAGCAGAACAACCATGAGTGAGCTCTGAGTGTGAGCTTCAAGAGGAGAAGGGACAGGCAGAGAGTCAGCAGGTCTAGGTACACACAAGGAAGAAGAATCAAGCAGAAAGAAAAGTCCAAACCCTAGTCAGGAGAATTGTACCAAGCAAAAGATGCTGATGAGAAACAGAGCCCTGTACAGGCAATGGCCCAAACCAACAGCCAAAATGAATTAGATTCAATTCATGAGCCAGGGTCTCAGAGAGCTGTTCTCAGCAATCATTTCATGACTCTTCCAGGAGTGTGACCAGGCTAAGGTTTTGCAGCATGCTGGGAATCAAGGAGAAGCCAGGAGTTTTAACCCTTTCTTAGAGATTAGAGTCACTTGGGTGAAAATACTTTTGTGTGGCCTTGCCCCAGTGATTTGAGATAAGGCAGAAACCGATTGACTCCGAAATATCTAGTGTTTAGGAGGAAAAGAGGAAACAGAATTGGAAATAAGAAGGAAGGCAGAATGAGCAGACATTTGATGCATCTAAAAAGTTGTCAATATGCAACTGAGGTTAAGAATCCTGGCTTTGGAGTCAGGGTGCCTTTATTCAAATGCCATTTTCACTATTTGCTAGCTGAGTATTATGGTTAATTTTTGTTTTCAGGTAGACAAATTAGAATCTTCTAGCAGACTAGTGAGGCACACTACTGGTTGTATTTGTAAAGGCCTTTACAGGAAGAATTAACTAGAGTGGAGAGCTCATGCTGATGTGGGTGGCCCCATCCCATGGGCAATGTGCCTGGATAGAATAAAGAGGTTTAAGGAGAAAGCCAGCGGAGACTTCCTTTCCCTGACTTGCCATGGTGTGAACTGCTCTGCTCTGCCGCACTCTTCCCACCATGATGGACTGAGCCCTCAGAAACTGTGAGTCAGTAAGCTGTACCTTTAGTTTTTATTTTCCCCTCCTTTAGCTGTTTGTTTACAGTGACCCACTACATGCTAGGCACTTGGTTAGGTGCCCTGGAAATCATGGTAAACAAAGTCACATAATGCCATGGAACAGAATTTGGGAATGCAAAGAAGGTTTATTTTTGTTTTTGTAAGTTTTTACTTTTATTTATTAGAGACAAGAGAGAGGAAGAGAAAGAAAGAAAGAGAGAATGGGCATGCAATGGCCTCTAGCTACTGCAAACGAACTTCAGAGGCATTCGCCACCATGTGCATCTGGCTTATGTGGAACCTGGAGAATTGAACCCAGGTCCTTAAGGCTTCAAAGGAAAGTGACTTAACCACTAAGCCATCTCTCCAGCCCCAGAGAAGGGTTTGTAAGTCAAAACTTATGGTCAGTAAAAAAAAAATGTCAGCAACATAAGGAAGATTAGAGGAGACACTGATTCTGTTAGTTCAGGTATAGAAATAGAGTGTGAAAGTATGTGGGAAGAGACCAGCAAGGGAAGCCATGTCATTGTGAGAACCACATTACAAAAAGATAAGGGGAAAGTACTGATTGGATTGTACAAAGAAGACAATGAGACCCAGACTAGCTACTTGGGTTTATGGAGAATGTCTTACAATTATGTAATGATGTCAGAAAGAACAAAGTGATTTATATGAAACCAACACTCTCTGACAGCTGGATAAAGTATTAAATATCTGCTTTATTGGAGAGCTACCATGATAGTATAGATTTTCTGGGCCAAAATCCAAGAGAAGGAGCCCTAGAGAAATGAAGTCATTGTTGTCATATTTGCCCATCAAGGCTGATTGTGGAAGCCATAGCTGAGAGACTGAGAAAAGCTTTTGTTAGGTTCACAGAATAGGGAAAGAAAAATCAAGGGAACAAACCCATGGAGTGAAGTTCAGGGTCCCAAGCAAGAGAGGTCCCGCACAGAGACCCAGTACCCGAAACACGCAGTTGGGACCCTCAATGTAGGGTTCATTAATCATATGCCTTATTTCTTCTGTAGAAACTTCCAAAACAGTGAACCAAACTCTGGCAAATGACAGATGCTGTGAAGCCATGATTGCAATGGCCAAGTCATGTCTGGAATGCAGCGTTCCGTAGCATTCCTCCCCAACCTCTGGCTCTTATATTCCACTTCCTCTTCTGCAATGTTCCCTGAGCCTGGGTGGTGGTAGTGTCTTAGAAGAAATCTATACCTAAAAGTGGAGGTTACTTTGTGAAAGGACTGGAATTGTAAGACTTCTAATCAAAACAAAAGTAAATGACTGTTAGGCTTACTGAACTGTTGGTGCTTAATGGGATTTTGGGCAGTGATCCTATGTGGCAGGACAGAAGTATTTATTTGTTCTCTGCATTCATGGAAAGGCACTAACCTCTGTCCCCTTACAAACCACCTCAAGGGTGTGCTGTTAATGACAGGGACCATAAAATAAGCAAATATAAAATACATTCATCCTAAGCAAATGAACAGTTTGCAAGGTCATCTACATCTAACACATAAACAGTAAGCTCATTATAGAGATTTCCTGGAGAGACAGGGAGAATCAGTGCTGAGAGAAAATAATGACAAGAGCAGCCAAGGATCACAGTCCAGAGCTAAGATCCATCAGTAACTAAGATAATGAGGTCAACCCTCTGTACTCACAATCCAGACCAACACATGCACTCACGCGCACATGCTCATACTGTCTCTAAATTGCTTTTCAACTGTTCCCCATAAGCTCTGGGAAGATTCACAGCACCAAGTTTAGCCTGATGGTCTGCTCTGAAAACAATAAAGTGCATGGATAAATTGGCTACATAATGCTGCTGAACTTCTAGATTCTGAAAAATCAGTATCAGAACACTGCTACTAAATCTACTTATCAAAGTTATGGCTCATATTATTTCCTATGTGAGCTGACCAAATGATTTGAATGCTTAACAATCAAACACACACAGAAAAGGCACTGCCTTGGGAGCCAGTGTTGCAAGCTCCTCCTCCTCCTCCCCTATTGACACAGGACAGGGTCTTCACACTTTTTAAATGGCCCTGCCCGTGGAATCCTGGAGAAGGTACACTCAAGCTTGTCTTTCTGATCACTGGACATCTTACAATTCAGGCTTTGCCTCCTGGCATTCATATGTACATGTATACATGCATGCATATATCACATGTACACATGGGGCTTGAGATGTTGCTCAGTGGTAGGGTGTCTGCAGGAGACCCTGGGTTTTATTTGCAGCACTGGAAAATAAAAACATATGTAGTTGCCAGGTATGGTGATGCACGCCTTTAATCCCAGCATTTGGAGGCAGGAGGATCACCATGAGTTCTAGGCCACCCTGAGACTACATAGTGAATTCCAGGTCAGCTTGGGTTAGAGTGAAACCCTAACTCAAAAAACCAAAACAAACAAAGAAACCCCCCCCCCACACACACCATCAGAGAATTTCTGTCTCCTTTGCTGTGTTAAGTGAGAGCATCAGTCTCTTTCCCATTATCTTGCCTCATTCATGCCTGGTCCCAAGCACAGACTGGAGGCAAGAGTGCTGGGAAGGAAGGAGGCTTCTCATGCATGCTGCTCTAGGTTGAAGCCAATCACACCTAGAACCAACTGGTTGTCTAGTTCCTTTCTGGTTCGAGAAGGCCTTCTGGTTATGGCCTTTCTCCCCTCATCTCTTTGTAAGTTGTAAGACCAGCACTTCTGATTTAACCCCGGGGTCAATTTGAAGTTGGTGATCTGATTTATGACACAGAGGGAGCCATCAAGAAAGCCAGACATGACTGACAGGTTGATGGAGACCTAGAGTGACAACCTGAGAAGCCACAGCTCACTTCCCTCCCCACCAGCCCATGACTCAGATTCAGTTTTCCCTTTGGAACTTCTTTTTCTATTTGAAAGGACAGTTGATTGATTGATTAATATTCATTTTTTGTCCTGATTTTCTTAGCATAGTTTTTGTACTATATACAGAAGATCAGTGCATAACATTAAAAAAAAAAAAACTATATATTGCCAGGCGTGCTGGCACATGCCTTTAATTCCAGCACTCGGGAGGCAGAGGTAGGAGGATTGCTGTGAGTTCAAGGCCACCCTGAGACTACATAGTGAATTCCAGGTCAGCCTAGGCTAGAGTGAGACCCTACCTAAAAAAAACAACAAAAAAAAATTATATAGGTGCTGGAGAGATGGCTTAGTGGTTAAGGAACTCGGCTGAGAAGCCTAAGGACCCATGTTTGATTCCCCAGATCCCATGTAAGCTAGACACACAAAGTGACACATGTGCAAGGTCACATATGCACACAAGGTGGTGAATGCATCTGGAGTTCGATTACAGTGGCTGGAGGCCCTGGTGTGCCAGTTCTCTCTCTCTCATAAAAAAAAAAAAGGCCAGTCTGTTGGGCTTGCCTCAAAAAACAAAACAAAAAAACAAAACAAAACAAAAAAAAACTGTATAGGAGGAATAGCCAAAACCCTGTCAACTTTCAACCAGTCCACAAAGGAAATTTGCCTCCTCATCGTAGTATGTAGACAAGATAACACCACCTGGCACAATAACTGCCAAGAAGCATGTGTTGCATGGTGTTACATTTTAGTGGGGTTGGGAAGATGTACTAGCTAGTGTTGACCTAGGGAAAGACTGAAACCAAAATACTGCATGAATTGGACTCATCACATGTCACATACTTTGTCTAAGGCAACCTTGTATGAGTTTTGTAGGGCAGGAAGTGATAAAACCCTGTTACCAATACCTGGTTGTCCAAGTGAGTGGGTATCTAACACAGGCAACGCTTTGATCTGCCCTGGCTTCTCCACTTACTGAGGGTGCCACACCTGGGAAGTCTGAAACACAAGACCTGTATGCACAAGGAGGTCGAGGTAGCAGGATGCTGTGGAGTTTAATCCAAAGTGATACCAGAAGAAAACCCAAGGGTGACTCAGAGTCTAACAATGTGTTGTGCAAACAGACCAGGTGCCAGCTCCTGACTACGTGGCTGGGTGGGAATGGGCTCCAGGTGAGAACTGCTGCTCTTTCTGCTTGTAACACAGGCTCCCACAAGGAGCCAAATACCTCTATCAGCAATGGGTCCAGACTGCTCACATTTCTCAAGTGGATCATGGGCAGACACTTCTCATCTCACCAAGGAAAATCCTGAGAGAGCAAAGTGGCCCATGGAAGTTTCTGACTTACCAGTGAGCTGAAAATTTTCCTTAGCTACCTCCCCACAGACACCCCCACCAATGTAGACTCACTGGGCCAGAAACAAAGAATTACCCCAAGGAGACAGCTCTTCAGAGTTACTGGTGCAGAGTAATCAGAGGACCATCACGAGCTGTGTTGCCATGCCTGGAACCTCAGCCTGTGGAGACTGAGGCAAGAGGGTCTAAAATTTGAGGCCAGCTTGTGAGACCCTGCCTCAAAATAATAATGGTAATGATAATGACAACAACAACTCATTTCCCACAGCCCAAGAACAGTCTGTGAATTTCTAACAGCTTGGTGGCCTTGTGTTTGATGCTTTTATTATTATTATTATTTGAGAATGACAGACAGAGAGAGAAATAGGGAGAGAAAGAGAGAAAAAGAGAGAGAGAGAGGGAGAGAGAATGGGTGCACCAGGGCCTCCAGCCACTGCAAACGAACTCCAGATGCATGTGCCACCTTGTGCATCTGGCTTATGAGGGTCCTGGTGAACCAAGCCTCGAACCAAGGTCCTTAGGCTTCATAGGCAAGCACTTAACTGCCAAGCCATCTCTCTAGCCCTTGATGTGGTTTTATGTAGCAATCTCCCTGAAACCCCACAAATGACACCATTTTGAAAACCTCCTTCCTTGCTTATGAATAAAACAATTCTGCATAGATAAGCACTATTTTTTAAATTTTTATTTATTTTTTTATAGGCAGGGAGAGAGCAAAAGAGAGAGAGAAAGAGAGAGAGAGACAGGGAAAGAATGGGTGCACCAGGCCTCTAGCTGCGCTGCAAACAACTCCAGATGCATGTGTCCCCATCTGGCTTGCATGGGTCCTGGGGAACTGAACCTGGGTCCTTTGGCTTTGTAAGCAAGCGCCTTAACCACTAAGCCATTTCTCCAGCCCAAGCACTTTTTTTTTTTTTTTTTCCTGAGGTACGGTCTCACTATAGGCCAGGCTGACCTGGAACTCACTCTGTACTTCCAGGTTGGCCTCAAACTCACAGTGATCCTCCTACCTCTGCCTCCCGAGTGCTGGGATTAAAGGTGTGCACCACCACGCCCGGCTATCCAAGCACTATTTTTTTTTGAAATCATTTATTTATTTGAGAGAGGGGGCAGGTGAGAGAGAGAGAGAGAGAGAGAGAATGACAATGGGCATGCCAGGGCCTCCAGCCATTGCAAATGAACTCCAGACGCATGCGCCCCCTGTGCATCTAGCTTTACATGGGTCCTGGGAATCAAACCTGGGTCCTTATCACAAAACCATCTCTCCAGCCCAGATAAACACTCTTAAGTAAACAGACCTTTTTTGCTCTCTCCTCACATTGTTGCGGATGCTTCTTTATTCAGAGACAAATAAAACATACTTGCTTTGAAAACTGTACTTATGTATATGCATATATGTGCACATACAGCAAGGGAGGGGCAGCCCCTCCCCATCCCCTGTCTTGCCTCGGCTGCTTGGACCTTTCCCTTTCTGCTTTGCCTCTCTGCGCAGCCGCCCAGCTGGCTGTCGCTTCCTGAGGCAGGACGCTGTCTGCCAGCATGGTGGGAAGGAAGCTCTGGCCACACTCTGTTGGGTGAGTGCTCTTTGGAAGCCAGTGACACAGCGGGTCTGGCCTCATGAGTCACTAATTTCTGACGTTGTGTAGGGAGGGATGTGATGGTGACAGCATACACCTCGTCAGCCCACGCTCAGGCCTGGGCACAGAAGACAGTGACTCACACGGCAGGAGAGTGCCTAGTCACCTGGGCTGCCCGAAAATGAGAAAAGGCAGAGCCACAAGTGGAAGCCTCCCTCGTCGGCAGCCATCCTCTTCACGTCACACATCCTATCTGTCCTCCAGCTGCCTCCGCAGGTCACTGTCCCTGACGTCCCTTCCGCAGCTGCCGCCTCACTCTGTGTGCTCCAGCCACGCAGGGCGAGGCGCCTCTCACCAAAGCTTCTTCCCTCTCCCTCTGAGCTTGACATGCCACCACCTATATGTAGGCTTTCCCCTTTGGTCTAGAGTCATGCTTCGAAGCCCAATTCCAGCATGTTCTCCTCTTTGACACTTTCCTGTGCTGCGGGACAAGCCCAGACACTCAGAAGGCAATTGTATATTTTGAGACAGTGACTCTCATGTCCAGTATGTTTGGAATGTTTGAGGGCAGGAATGGTCCCTCGTGCATCTTCATATCTCCATTACCCACTGAGGGACTGGCATGTCACCAACACTGGCAAATGGTGTCAGCTGACTGTGGAAGAAGTGGGCACAATGTGCCCGGGACAAAGGACACTGGCTCAACAGATCAGACACCTGCAGATGCCTGGGATGAAAGTGTGGGATTCTGAAGCATTTTTCATGTTTAAGGCCCTCACAGTCTGGAAGGCTCCTTGCTGTGTGTGTGATGCAGCGGTGGGCCTTTTACTGGCTTCCAGGCACAGTGACTGCCGTTTGGAGGGAACCTGCCATTGGGAGAGTGGCTGACCCCCTCAGCCTCCCGCAGTGCTTGGGGTGTGTCTGTAAGAATTATCATGGATCTTTCAATGAAAAGTTCAGATTAGAAACAGCTTGACTGATAAAAGCTAGTGCTTGCCATTAAGACCACCTTGCCTTGCATGTCCTCCCCTTGTATGTGGGGGCGGATGAATGTTGGAAACTCTGGTTTTGGCCCAGTGGGAAGCATGAAGGGAGGACGGAGAATGCCCAACAGAGATCACCAGAAGCTAAAGGAGGCTGCAGGCTGCCAATGTGAGAGAAATGGGAGCCAAAATGGCTCACCCCAAACTCCACTAAGGCTTCTGGTGATTATCAAATGAGGAGGGAAAGGATAATGTCATAAAAGTATGATGTGCTTAGATTTTGCCCAATATAACTCTTCATGGTAAAATTCAATTTCTTTTTCTTTTTTCTTTTTTTTTTTTTTTTTTTTTGATTTTTCAAGGTATGGTCTCACTCTAGCCCAGGCTGACCTAGAATTCACTATGGAGTCTCAGGGTGGCCTCCAACTCATGGCAATCCTCTTAACCTCTGCTTCCCGAGTGCTGGGATTAAAGGCATGTGCCACCAAGCCCGACATCAATTTCTTTTTTTTTATTAAGAACATATTTTGTATGGATATATCATGTGTTGATACCATCTTTTCCCTAAATATTTTATTTTTATTTATTTATTAGAGAGACAAAGGGAGAGAGAGAGAGAGAGAGAGAGTGAGTGAGAGAGAGAGAGCGAGCAGATAGGGTATCTAGCCATTGCAAACGAACTCCATACACATGCGTCACCAAGTGCATCTGGCTTACGTGGGTACTGGGAAATTGAACCTGGGTTCTTAGGCTTCACAGGCAAGTGCCTTAACCACTAAGCCATCTCTCTAGCCCCCAATTTCTTGAATGAAAAGTTCCATGGGTGTATTACTTGTGTTTTACGTAATTGGTGATGACATCACACCATCCAAACACAAACTGAACCCCTATGTCTCAGAATCAATCTAGCCTTGAGTTATCCCTACAGGTCTGCATCTACAAACAACTGCTTGTATTTCCAAATAATAATTTGTATTCAGAGGCTGGAGAGATGGCTTGGCAATTAAAGGCACTTGCTTTGCAAAGCCCTACAGCCTGGGTTCTATTCCCCAGTGTCCATGTAAAGCCAGATGCACAAGTGATGCATGTGTCCAGAGTTTGTGTGCAGTGAAAGTAGGCCCTGGCGTGCCCATTCTCATTCTCTCTCCCCTTGCAAACAAATAAAAATATTAAAAAAGTAAAAAATAAATGAAAAAGAATTTGTATTCAGCAATAATGATAGCACTTCCCCCCCCCCCCGGCGATCATATACGGATATGACATGAACAATGCATACAAAAAAGTAAACCAAAGTAATAACCCTTCCCTCTGATCCCTCTTTGCCTAGGGCTAACAATATCTCTCCTCAACCCGAGGTGCTAAATGGTGAGACCTGGAGGAAATTGGATCGATAGGCTCATTTTCCATCCTTCCTGATATTAGGTCCTGTTAAAGTTTGGACCACATGTTGAGGGCTTGAGCCCAGCCTGCAGCACTGTTGAAGGGTGGGTAGCAGGACCTTTAGCAGACGGGGCCTAGTAGAAGAAAGTTAGGTTATTGGCAGCATGGCCTTGACAGGGATACTGGGAACCTGAACAGCTGCTGCTTGTCTTTGCGCTTCCCATGAGGTAAGCAGCTTTCCCCATCATTTAGTCACGCAATGACGTCTTTCTTCACCACAGGCCCCAAGGCGATCAGCTAGCTGACTGGACCAACCTGCTGAAACTGTGAGCCAAAAACCCTTTCCCTGTTTAAGTTTATCATCTCAGGTGTTTTGTTCCTGTGATGGAAAGTTTGCTACTACAGTTATATCCTACATCCCTACCTCTTAATTTACGGGAATCTTAGCTCCAAGGTAAGAAGCTATTGAACTCATTCATGTTAGCACTGATCCTATGGGGCTGGAGAGATGGCTTAGCAGTTAAGGTGCTTGCCTGTGAAGCCTAAGGACCCATGTTTGACTCACCAGATTCTATGTAAGCCAGATGCACGAGGGTGAGGCAAGTGCAAGGTAGCACATGCCCACTAGATGGAGTTCGATTGCAATGGCTGAGGCCCTGCCGCACCAATTCTCTCTCTCCTGCTGTCTCTCTCTCTCTAAAATAAATAAATAAATAAATAAATAATAAAAGAACTGATCTTATGTAGAGACTTGCACTTCAAAGAACATTTTCCTTACCTATGGGAGGTGAATTCATATTTTTCTTGACTCCTGAAGAGTCTTCAACACTCTCATGAAGTCATAAAGGTGACTTACAATGGAAGCTTACACACTCTTGCAAGTTGCAATGCCCATGAATAAGGCATCTTGTCTAACCTACCATCCAGGACAGGAATCCCCTCCTAATCTCCCTGCTAGATATTGCTATGGAATAAGGAAATCAGGATTGGTTATACCACACATTGTTGGACATGCTTAAGACCAGAAATTTCTTTATTTTAAGCTAAATTCTAGTTTGAAATGAGGTGACATTATGAAGAATGTTTACTCTTTAACCATATGTTGATTCTTAAAGATAATTCTGTCTTAGACCGCACTGATAAATATGTATATGTGTATAGATAGAGATATAAAGATAAATACATAGCTGTAGTTGACAGAGATACATGATAGAGAGCAAACATTTTGGGGAAAGGGGGTCTCATGATCTTCCTGAGATTACATTCTCAGTCATGTCTGTGTGTATGTGTGCTTTCTCTTTATTTCTGGTAATTGGGACTGGAGTTTACATGGGATTCTCGAAGCATTCCAGTTGGTCCTGTGACATCCCTGAGCAGGGATGTTGAGTTGAAGGCATCAGACAGGCTGGGGCTTGCTCAGAGGGAGGTGTGCTCGTATCTCTCCCTGGTCAGCTTGACAGGGTGCCAGGGCTCTCTCTTTTTGCCCACAATAAGTCCTTGTTCCCAAGCCCAGTGAATGTGCAAGTCACACAGAAACAGGTCACCAGGGCCTTTGTTTCAGTGGCTCTTTCCTTTCTTGGGCATGTCAGCCTCTCTGTGTCTCAACTTCTCTATGGCACACCCTGCTCCTGCTGTGGCAAAGACATAGGACATGAAGGTTCTCTTTGTAGAGCCTAAGCGTGTCACTCAGTTTGCAGGCAAAGGGACACAGAGCTCATGCATGACTAAAACACCATCGGCACTGCCCACTGAGGAAGAGGAAATGACAGGCCCCATCACTCATAGGGTGTCTTCTCTTTCTTGCAGTGACGGCTTCAAAACACACTCACAAAGGAGCACTTTTCCCTTTTGTGTTGAGTAGCAAGTCCAGGTAGGGTTACATCATGTCTGTGGATTAGCTTGAGGATACCTCAGTATAATCTACACCCTAGGAGTGAGGAAGCATTGGAAGTATCCTAATCAGGCATTCCACATTCCATAAGTGGTTAGTTAGCATTTGAAATGCCCTAATTAGAATCAACACTTTGGAGAGGGTTGCTTAGCACTTCAAATATTATTACTGAAATGCATGCCACAAAGGGTGTGCTCATTAGCACAAGAGATGCTACAAGGGAAGTTTTTATTATTGGAATGCGTGGTTTCAGGGGATGTAGTGAACTGGAAGGATTTGTTTTCCACCATCCTGGATGGGACAAAGTTTAAGATTACAGCATGTCAAAGATAATGCCTTTACAGAAAGACCAGACAGCTCCAGAGCCTCATGCCTCCTGAAACCCCTGAACTCCCCACCCACACTTCAGCTAGGACTCTGGTATCATGCTTTAGATTAGGGTGACATTTTACTTTGTGTGAATTTCTAGTGCAAAGTGCTTATCTTTATCGGGTGTCCTGGGACAAAGCACGACTAACACCTAACAAGTAAATGACAGCTTCTGGGCCTGTCACCCAGGCTTGCTCAACCAGCTTCACCTCACAAGGTGGTGAGGGAAGAGGGGGAAGGATGGGTCCTCCTCCCCACCCCCAATATCACACTCACTTACCCCTTCAATGGAATGATCAAATTGGCAGCATCAAGCCTTAAAATAAACAAAGGATTGGGCTTAAGAGATTGCTCAGTGGTTAAAGGTGCTTGCTTGCAAAGCTGACAGCTTGGGTTAGATTCCCCAATTCCTACATAAAACCAAAGGAACAAAGTAGCATATGTGTCTAGAGTTTGCAGTGATAGAAGACCCTGGCATACCTATAGTCTGTCTGTCTGTCTCTCTCTGTCTCTTTAAACATACAACATATGCATATAAAAAAGGGATAGCCTGGGATTTCTGTGTATAAACATATTTGAGTTTCTCCTGTCTTGTTTAGGAGTATTCAGGAATTTTCACAGCTACAGAGTGACAGATGTGACGTGAATTTATCCAAGCCCATCGGCAGCCATTACTTCTCTCAAATGCAGTTTGCTTCCCTATACTACAGATGCCTGTGTGGCCCACACAAGTCATGTTTATATCTCTCCTTCAGACTTTTACATATGCTGTTTTTCTTGGCCAAAAGCATTTTCCCAAGTAATGTTCTACTACTTGAAACTGTATGAACATGCTAAGGCATTTCAAATCTTCCTTTTTTTTTTTTTTTTTTTGGTCCTGTTTTTTCTAGGTTAAGGTCTCACTCTAGCCCAGGCTGACCTGGAATTCACTATGTAGTCTCAGGGTGGCCTCAAACCCATGGCAATCCTCCCACCTCTGCCTCTTGAGTGCTGGGATTAAAGGCGTATGCCACTACGCCCAGCTGAAAGCTTCCATTTTTTAAATCATTTAAAGATGGGACAAATTAATAAATGAATGGATCTCTAGCAGACTAGATTCTTTTGTTTGTTTTGGCAGGGCTTCATGTATTTCACATTGGCCTTGAACTCAATATGTAACTGAGGAAAACCTTCCTCCTGCCTCTACCTGCCAAGTCCTGGGATTACAGGTGTGTATCACCATGTGCAGTTTTATGAGGGCTGTGGATCAAACCCAGGCCTTTGTATGTGCTGGACAAACACTCTACTAACTGGGCCCCAGCTCCAGCCCTGGGTTACTGTGAGAGCTTTCTACAAGGGGCTCAGTGACTGCACATGGAAATGCCATCATGTTTTATGATTTGCCATCTAGCGAGTTACAGCTTGACCATGAAAACTTATCTTAAGAACTTTCATTTCACCACTCTAGCCCCAAACGAAGCTGAATACTCCATCCTTGTTCTATGCTCCCATAACTTCTATAGAAGCACCATGCTCCAGTTTAAATTCCTTTCTATGTGTTAATCTCTACTTGAAAACTGTCAGCTCTTTGTGGGCAGGAATTATACTTTATTTGTCTAATGTTCCCCAGGATCAGAATATGATAGATGTTCAGAATTTATATACTGAGTGAATTAACAAGTACCTGAACTAATTAGGGATACATGGCACCACAGAGTGACACCTAGGAAGGGATTTTGAGAGCTGCCATACAATGGTAGCAAGAGGGAAGAGGAGTAAACCAGTGTGATTTGGCAATTAAAGAGAATTTGACTCAATAACTGGAAGCACTTCTGTGACCACACAGGAGAGCGGTTGGCTGCCTATGCAGTGTTTCTTTTACTGAAGATAGTTCCACATAAATCGGTACTATAGCAAATTGTATCACCCACTGGAGGAAAGATTGTTGCATGAAATTACTCATCTCTAACATTTCTTGACAATTTCAAATGAGAAAAAAACGTTTGATGAAACACAGTCTCAAATGAACATTCAAACTAACTTTGTTTCACATTTTAGTATCCTTATATTTTTTTCTAAGTATATATTTCAGTTTTTTGTTTGTGCATGTGTTTGTGCGTGCATGTTGTAGGTGTGTCAGTATACGTGCACATGTGTTCATGTGCATATGGAAGCCAGGCGTTGACACTGAGTGTCTTCCTTAGTCACACTCATATTTGGAGACAA
Organism: Dipus sagitta; assembly: GCA_036346955.1. Taxonomy (NCBI): domain Eukaryota; kingdom Metazoa; phylum Chordata; class Mammalia; order Rodentia; family Dipodidae; genus Dipus; species Dipus sagitta. The sequence continues at coordinate 157,752,304 of CM070773.1, forward strand.
GGTCTCTCACTGAACTCAAAACACACTGATCACACTCCACCCCCAGGGCTCCTCCTGCCTGGCTTTTACAACAGTGCTGGGGATTCAAATTCAGGGTCTCATATTTGCACATAAAGCATTTACCAATTGAGACATATCCCAGGTCCCCACATGTTAGTTTTCTTCATGATTTGTTCCTTTTCACCAATTGCAGTATGTATGTATGAAATTGTCTTCAGTGTAGCTGTTATCTAACTTAGTGGGTCTATCTAACTTGTGTCTATCTAACTTAGTGGGTCTATCTAACTAGTGGGTCTATCTAACTTAGTGGGTCTACCTAACTTAGTGGGTCTATCTAACTAGTGGGTCTAGCTAACTTAGTGGGTCTATCTAACTAGTGGGTCTAGCTAACTTAGTGGGTCTATCTAACTAGTGGGTCTAGCTAACTTAGTGGGTGTAGCTAACTTAGTGGGTGTAGCTAACTAGTGGGTCTAGCTAACTTAGTGGGTCTATCTAATAGTGGGTCTAGTTAACTTAGTGGGTCTATCTAACTAGTGGGTCTAGCTAACTTAGTGGGTCTAACTTAGTGGGTCTAGCTAACTAATGGGTCTAGCTAACTAGTGGATCTATCTAACTTAGTGGGTCTATCTAACCTAGTGGGTCTAGCTAACTTAGTGAGTCTATCTAATTTAGTGGGTCTAGCTAACTAGTGGGTTTTTTTTGTTTTTTGTTTTTTGAGGTAGGGTCTCATTCTAGCCCAGGCTGAACTGGAATTCACTATGTAGTCTCATGCTGGGCTCAAATTTACCGTGATCTTCCTACCTCTGCCTCTTGAGTGCTGGGATTAAAGGTATGCACTATCATGCCAGGGAGAGAGAGATAGAGAGACAAGAGGATGGCAGAGAGAGAATGAATGGGTGTGCCAGGGCCTCTAGCTGCTGCAAATGAACTCCAGACACATGCGCCACTTTGCACTTTGTGCATCTGGCTTTATATGGGTACTGGGTAATTAAACTCAGATCATTAGGCTTTGCAGACAAGTACCTTAACCGCTTAGCCATCTCTCCAGCCCTTAGTTATATTTTTAATGATAAATTAATATATTCTGTGGTAGTTCTGCTTGGTTATTGGGAAATGCAGATAGAATGGTTGTAAATTATTTATATCAAATTGTTGTATTTTTGTATACTTGCTGAAAACACATGGATGGCTGGGGAACTATTATTTTTTAAAATCAGTGGATTTAAGTCCATGATGGCTTTAAGACTAAAAAATAGGTAAATGTTTAACTGAATTAACTTCTCTGTATTAAGTGCTGAAAAAGTTAAAAATCCTCAAGAGAGTAGATAACTTAAAATAAAACTGTAGCCCAAAGTACTTTTTTTTTTTTTTTTTCTATTTGTAATGGTCAATTAAACAGAAGAAGGGCACTGGTCTCAAAGTATAACTGTGTATAGACAATGTGATAGGCAGCAAATTAGCCATGTTGCCTTTGGGGCTGAGGTCCACAGGAGAGGACTTCACACTAAGCAGACAGCTTTTGGCTGTGTGACTATGAGTAAATTTAATCTGCTCATCAAGAATGATGTTGCTGTGTATCTTCAAGTCAGATAACAGCAGCATGAGATTAAGCACTGGGCAACTCCTCCCAACCCCCAGGCTTCTTTGGAGGAAGATTCTTACTACCCCAGGAAAGAGCTTGATCATCTAAATATTTATATCTTACAAATATGTTTCTCTTTCTGATTTTTCTCTGTATCAACTGAGCACATATCTAAAACAAAAAATCAAAAAATTCTTTAAGACTATGGATGTCTCTTTTCCACATAGGTAAGAAGGGAGATGAAAATAACTTGCTGAAACCTGATACTTCAGGAAAATAGACTTGAGAGTTACCCAGTTTGCCTCCTGTCTTGGCTGTTTGAACAGAAAATTGGCTATATCTTGACTCCACTTCAAGTCATGGAGACCACATTCAATCCTCAGAAGCGGTAAGTAGCTGTGGGTTTTCATGACAAATACTCACACCTTGCACATCACATTAAGAAGACAAAATTTCCTGGCAAAAGTCTATGAATAACTAAGAAGCTTCACAGCCTTGGCACAAGTAAGAGATTATACGGTTTCTGCAGGTATTTTATTATTTGAAATGAACACCATACGGCGCTTAGGACAGGCTCACAATAAATTTCATCAGGTTTTTTAAAAGATTTCATCTTGTATAAAGTTGATAGGATAATAACGTGCTCAGTCTCATCATACTGAGATTCCAGTTTTCTTTCCTACTATGCCATGGCAGCAGTGGAGGGGAACGCAACACAGAGCGTCTCCACAGCTGGGTGGTGAAATGAGTCTGAAGAGCATGCTTCACTCACAGTCGTACATCATTACGACTGTTTAATGGGAAAACTCTAAAAGATCATAAGGTGGCATCAGAAGGACAGTATTTTGAACCACAGGAATACTTTGGACTTCAAAAAACAAACTGTGTTATTGATTTTTTTTCCTTTTAAGGATTGGATAGGTTTAGAATTTCTTTCCTTTTTAAAAGATCCCTTATTTATAGGAAATGAGGATAAAGAGGGAAAGAAAGAGAACTTATTTGTCAAAGTCTGGTTAGAACTTTGTCTTAAGGGGCCGGAGAGATGGCTAAGCAGGTGCGAGCACTTGTCCTGCAAGCATGAGGGTTTGAGAGGGCCTGGGTTCAACCCACAGCACTCACACGCAGTTAGGCACGGCTACACGTGCCTGTAGCTCAGTCCTGGGGGAGCAGAGACTAGAGGATCGCTGGGGCGTACTGGTCTGCCAGTATGACCTAAAAGCAGCAGGTCTAGTGTCTCAGAGAGACTCTACCTCAAGGTGATAAAGTGGAAGAACAATAGAGGACACTCAGGGTACATGCTTCTGTACATGTGTGTGCACATGTGCATGCACACACACACCACACACACATGCCAAATAATAATAATAAAGATAAACATATTTTTCTTAAGAGTCTATAATTCTTTTTGAATGATAATGTCATATCTTTGAATTTATAACAAGTTCCTCAGAAATAATGTCCCAGATGTTGGGATTTTTCTTAGATTATGTAATCCTGAGAGTAGAAAATACTGAAATACTGGGATAGCTGAATTAACTTATTCTAATTATGGAGATGAAAATTTCCTTGAGTTTTAAGTGCATGTTGCACATATTTAAGCATTTAAGGAAGGAGCATATCGGTGCATCTTAAGCAAAGCTGTACAACCAAATGAAGCAGCTGTCAGGAGGCTGCTCTACAGGGCGTGGGTTCTTGCTTTGCTCACTGAGAGAAATTGGTGTAGTGACCACACCTGCCACCCTGGTCCTCCCAGTTTATGTGCTAGTCCTCTAAGAGGACTTAATGTTGAAGACCACATAATATAGCACCCACCCTACCACTGAGGAACACTTTCTGTGGTCATTGTGGGACCTCCAGGGCTCTAGTAGAACTCTCTTTGCTTAACATTTTCCTTAAATATGTTTTTCTATATTGATGTTTCAAGTAGATACCTAATCACTTCTTCCCCTGGAAGAATTTCACTCCTAAAACCAGTGACATTTGTCAAGCTTAGAAAAGTACACAGCCAAAATACCTCTCTGTAATTATCGAAACCATAATGGCTTCCTAAGTACTTATGCGGTTCTGTGTTTAAACAAGGCGGGAGGGCTGGAAAAGAGGAGGGTGGAATGTGTAAAACTATGTTTGACAATGGCATGGAGATTTCTTCCAGACGCAGAACGTGGATGAAGTTACCTACAGAGCAGCGATATTTGATGTATTCTCATATATTTTTTGTCCTTAGATATCTGGGTTCTCTTTTAAGTAAGAGAATTACTAGTAAGAAAGCAGAACAGCCGGGTGTGGTGGCACACGTCTCTAATCCCAGCACTCAGGAGGCAGAGGTAGGAGGATTGCCATGAGTTTGAGGCCACTCTGAGAGTACAGAGTGAATTCCAGGTCGGTCTGTGCTACAGTGAGACCCAACCTTGAAAAATTGAAAAAACAAATAACAAACAACAACAACAACAAAACAGAAGAATGAGGGAAATCGTATACAAAAATATGATAAACTGCCACCAAATGGTGATTGTGGGGTGGCTCAAGGAAGACAGCAGACTGTTCCAGTCTCATCTCAATGGTTCTCACTATATTTACATATCCAAGAGAAAAGAGGACAGGTGTGGTGATGCACACTCTTAATCCCAGCACTTGAGAGGCAGAGGTAGGAGGATCACTGTGAGTTTGAGGTCAGTTTGAGACTGTAGAGTGAATTCCAGGTCAGCCTGGGTTAGAGTGAGACATTATCTTGAAAAACAAACAAATAAATAAAATGAACAGAAGATAAGAAAGGAGTATGTGTGAATGTGTGAACTCCAAATGTATGGTCTTCATTGGCTGAAGACAGGCAATTAGATGATGAGTCTAACAAGAACCAGCCTTGTCCTGGGTGGACTGGAGGCCTTCCAGTGCTGAGGAGGCCGAGACAAGGACTCTGGAGGTGGGAGGACAACTTGGCTAGTTAGACTAGCCAAGTTGATGAGATCTGGGTTCAAGTGAGGGGCTCTGCCTGAGTAAATAGAGTGGAGAGTGGGTAGATATGGAGCTGGAAGGAACTAGGCAAGAATGCGTATCTACCCTTTCACATCTACCCTTTCCTCCTCTTCCCATTCTGAGAGATGAGTCAGTACATTACTTGACCAAATATTCCCATTTTTAGCTGTGTACCTAGGAAACTTGAGCTAAAACAGTTGGGTACTGTTGAGAATTTTCCTATGCAGCAGTACTGAACTCTGTGTATTTGTTATTTCTGCATTGTTGTGACCAAGATATCTGACAGAAACAACTTAAGGGAGGAAAGTTTTATTTTGACTTCAGAATGATTTCAGTCCATCATGTCAGGAAAAGGCACAGTGTCAAGAGCTGCTCTAGCTGTGGTGGCGATGGGAACTCTCACAGGGTGGCAGGTCAGTAAGCAGAGAATGTAGGCCAGAACCAGGATGAGTGTGACCTTAAAAAGCTGGCCTGCTCCTAGTGACCTACTTCCACTAGTTGGGCCCTGCAGCTTTCCAAACAGTGTCACAAGCTGGGGAACAAGCCTTCAAAAACATGAGTCAGTGAGGGACATTCCAGATTCAAACCATAACACTCTGATTCAAAGAATCCCATGCTTTTAAAAGCTTGATCTGAATATATTTTCTCCCAGAGTTTACTTATTATTATTATTATTATTATTATTATTATTATTTTGTTTGGGACTGACATTTTTCCTTTTCATTAGAGTGAAATTATGATGTTAAACACTTGTAGCAAGACAGGAGTGGCTTCTAGAAGGTTGTTCTTGGTGTCTAATTACTGACATAATAAATGGATTAATGCCATCTCTTTGGGTCCCTGCTTCTTTGATACACTTACAAATATGGAGAGTCCTCTCAGAGAACCCACCAAGTAGTTACCACATGGTATACTGTGACCATGGCTTGTCAAGGTCTATGAAGGGGAGCTGTGTCTTTTCCCTCTCACACTCTCTGTAATGTCCTCTTTTTTCTTCTCCAAGGGACAGGCAGAATCATCTTGTGGTTTTCTCTTTGGCTTGGCCACACACTGCTTCCTAAGTCAGGGCCCAGAGGAGACTGAGAGCTCTGCGGAAGTCCTCTGACTACGCAAAGCCATTCTATTTTACCTTGAAACAGTAACATGGCAATCCTTTAAACTAAAGAACTAAATAACATAGAAATGCCTTCTCCAAAGGGATCAGTCTTACAATTTGCAAAAACAGTTTCTCCAAAATGCCAGCACGCAAATTGGCTGTTCAGGGAAAGTATCTGAGGTCAAAGGGGTTAGAAAATTCGTTTCAGTAGTTAATCATTTACAGTGTTCAGTCTAGCTAGGTAAACAAGAATCACCTCAGAAAGATAAGAAAGTTGGAGGGTCACAGAGGAACACTCATGGGTTCACAGCCTCGAGGTTAGCCCTCTGCCAGTGCGGTCTTTTTCATGGTTTCCAAATCCCTCCCACCATGGGCTGAGGTTAAGGGCAAAGAGAGGCCAGCAAGAGAACGGTTTCAAGATTTTGTCAAGGGACTGAGATCTCACTAAGTTGCCAAGCTTCCTGACAGTTATTGACAGTAGAAATCTTTTTCTTGGGGCTGGGAGGATGGGTAACAGTGCTCGTGGCTCAGGCATGAGGAGCTGAGTTCAAACCCCCGGGCCCTATGGGCAGGGAAAGCTGGCTGGGCATGGCCTCCCTATAACTCCAGCACTGAGGAGGTGCAGATAGCAAGATGGCTGGGGTTCCCTGGTCAGCTTAACTGAAAAGCAGGGAGCTCCAGGTTCAGTTAAAGACTGTTTTAGGGAAATAAGAAGTGATAGAGGAGGACACCCAGTGTCTTCCTCTGGCCTCCACCTGCATGCACAGAGGGTGCATACATCTACACCCCCCCCACACACACACACCAAAAATTGAAATCTTTTTTTACCCCTCTTGCTTTCCCTGGGCTCAACTATTTTTAGCTCAGTATTTGTGTCTTTGATCACTTCATCTCTTCAGCTTTGCAAGTCTGACAATGGATAAGGCCTGCCTTCAAATCCCCTTATTTCCAGAAGTTTCCTTCCTTTTCATCTCACTTTAGATCCTGTCATCCTGCTCTTCCCCTTCCATAGATCCTTCCTGTAGGTGAGTTGTAACATGACTGGTACCTTACATGGTGCGACTGTGGAGACTTCTGGAACCCACCAGTAATCGTCCAGATGCTTATTTGCCTATCTGCAGACACTCTCAGAACCATTCCACCACGCTTCCTCAGGCGCCACATGTGTTTAAAAACGCCGGAGGCCAGTGTCTTTATGTACGTAAAACACATCCATTCACAGACACATGCAAATGTTTAGATGAATGGTATATGGGACAGAATGCCATTTAGGATTTAATTAAAATAATGTGACTCATTTGTAAACACTGTGACTTGAGCTGAGCCGAATAAAAACAAAACTTGACAAAATGGTAACTATTGTTGTTGTCTTTTTTTTCTGGTTTCTGTGCCATGCAAAGCAATCCAAGCAAAGATTCCAAAGTCAGTGTATATACTCATTTTCAGTATATAGGAAGGGCTTATTTTTAGCAGGTAGTGTATTCAGTAATGACACTTTTCCTGATTTTGGGTCTTGGAGAATTCTGACTGTCTGGGCTCAGTGCTGTCTTCCTGCTGTGAAGTGGGTGAAATGAGCTCTTGCTATTTGCTACCTTCCACTGCTCCACACCCTTCTTTTAACCATTCATACGTCCATCATCCTTTCATCTTGGTGGTTACAATCTCCTTTTCAGCCAATTAGAATTAGCAACAATATCTTTTTCTGAGGAATAATGGTTTATAATTTACCCCTTCCTGATTATAAAATTAATGTTCATTTTAACAGTTTTAAATATAAAAATTAAGGAAGATAATATAATATAAGTTCATCCTAACTCTCTCTCTCTCTTTCTTTTTTCTTTTTGTTTTTCAAGGTAGAGTCTCACTCTAGTCCAGGCTGACATGGAATTCACTATGTATGACTACTATATGTAGTCTCAGGCTGTCATCCTAACTCTTTTTTAAAATTTTTTTAAACATTTATTTATTTATTTGAGAGCGACAGACAGAGAGAGAATGAGGCAGATAGAGAGAGACAGAGAATAGGCGCGCCAGGGCCTCCAGCCACTGCAAACGAACTCCAGACGTGTGTGCCCCCTTGTGCATCTGGCTAATGTGGGTCCTGGGGAATAGAGCCTTGAACTGGGATCCTTAGGCTTCACAGGCAAGGGCTTAACCACTAAGCCATCTCTCCAGCCCCATCCTAACTCTTTAGAGATATTTGTTTCTACATTTTGGTTCTGTATGTGTGTGTGTATGTGTGCATATGCACATGCATATGTAGTACATGTGGTGTATGCACACAGGTGTGCAGGAGTATGTGTCTGTGCACATGAGCAGAGGTTAGTGGAGACTGATGGGTAGCCTTCCTCTATCACTCATCTGTGTATCTACCTGAGAAGGAATCTCTTTGAATGGGGAGCTGTGGTTTTTGTGAGCCCCATTGATTTTCTGGTCTCTGCTTACCACAGGACTGGGGTTACAGATGTGTACGACAGCACCAAGCTGTTTATGTGGGTCCTTGGGGATCAAACTGAGGTAGTCTCAGGCCGTCTTAGGCCCGCATGCTTGTGGCAAGCACTGTTACCCAAGAAGCCCTCTACCCAGCCCGTTCTTTTACTTTTTAAGAAATATTAAAATAATTGAGATCCACCAGTGTGATGGTGCACACTTGTAATTCCAGCACTTGAAAGGCTGGGGCAGGAAGATCTTCAGTTTGAGGCCAGCTTGAGCTGCACAGCGAGACTCTGCCTAAAAAACAACATAGTTTGGCTCATTTTGTGTATTAGCTTTCAATGTGCTATTTTCAGTTCAAATTAATTTTTAATTATTTTCCGCCATTAGAATTATGACTAAAGGGCTGGAGAAATGGCTTAGTGGTTAAGGCACTTGTATGCAAACCTAACAACCCGAGTTCAATTCCTCAGTACTCATGTAAGAACAGATACACAGTGGCACATGCATCTGGAGTTCATTTGCAATGGCTAGAGGGCCTGACGTGCCTCGTATCTCTGTATGTCTCTCTTCTCTCTCTCTCTACATGCTTGTAAATAAATAAAATATTTTAACAGCAAGAATTATGACTCAAGTAAAATATATCCTGTGGCATCATCATCACTTGTTTTACCATTTCCTTGGTAGAGGGAATTTAGTTTCTTTCCAGTAGTATATACTACATGAAACACCCTTTCTTATACACCAAGGGAATTTTTAATAGAAGAGGACCCAGAAATGTCTCCTTAATGCTAGGTTGCAGGAATGGCGACATACAGAAGATATAATTTTGAAGGGAAAGGGGGCTCTTGATTCATTTGCTTGCTAAACATGTTAACCGCGACGGGGAGAGTGTCTGGCCCTGGCAGCAGCCGCAGCAATGGCCGTTGGCTCACCGCTGGGTTATCAGTTAGGCAAGATCAAAGTGTGGTGAAGGTCGGCCCCTTTGGACTGCGTGCTCCCTGTCCTTTACTTTCCATGCATCATTCCCTCATGGAAGCAGGGCTGCCACTACTGCACGTGTTTAATCGGGCTCGAGCATCCGGAACAGGGCTACTCAACAAGGATTTGTTGGAGAAAAGAGTGAAGCCAGGAATTAGGCGAGAGGTATCTGAGGCGGACATGAAATCTACCGCCCTCCTGCTCGGGTCACTCTGCTAGCATTTCAGATGTCCCTGCCTCCCTCTAGTGGTTGACCTGCGTCACTAGGCCAACAGGATGGTTCTGCCCTGCCGTCCTGAAGCCAGGTCCATGTCCTTAAGCGCCCTTCGGAAACAATGGGAGCTGTGTTTCTGGAAGAGCCCTCCTCCCTCGGAAGAAGTTTCTGTCAGCAGGCCATCTGTGCCTGCTGCTGTCGCAGGATGAGACACCAGGGCATCATTTTCTCCTTTAGGCAGTACCCCATCTTCTTTCTTTTAATTAAGTCAATACTCCACCAAGTTACAGATTTGTCAGCAGGTTTTGTAACTTGTTATGTCCAGATCAGCTTTATACTTTGTCATGGACAATCAGCGCTGCTAACGTGAGCCAAATGTGGAATAAACAGCTGTGAACTTGACAATGCTCACAGAAAACACTGGGGAAAGATATAAAAATCACCTTGTTTGCTATTTGGAAATGCCAAAATTTAGGTAGAGAAATTACAAATATGACCAGTAAACCACTTAGTTAGGGCTATGTGATTTTTTTTTTCAGTTTAGCCCGTTGCTTCAGATAGCTACAGTGCCATTGTCAGAATGAACCATGTAAATCTGTGGATTTCCCCATGTGCTAATTGTTAAGAAGTCTAACTATAGCCAGGTGAAGCAACTTGGTTCCTGGCAGAGTCCCTCCCTTCCTCCTTCCCTACCTGAGGCAAACTGCCGGGAAACTCTGGGCGCAGGTTTTTTTTTGTATTTGAGAAATTAAAGGATTGAATTAGCTGAGAGGTAAGTAGTTCTGGTTTTAGGCATGCAGAAAAAACAATACAACAGCTGCTTCTTAGAGACCTAAGAGAAGTTGTTTCTCTCCTCATTTATCTACCACTACCACACCAGGATCCTGATCTCAATAAAATTTTATTAGCCGAGCAAGCAACATTTCCTTTATGGAATTCCTGGCTCAGTTCTCCCCAAAATGTTATGCTGTTTCAACCAGGCCATTCTCTCATCTCAGTCTGAACTTGCCCAAGAGCAGGCAGCCTTGTAGGACTTAACGTGCAGCTGCAATGGTGGAGACAAATGTCCCCATCCCATGGGGGATCTCAGGAACAAGGTGGCTACACTGGAACGTCCCAGCTCTTTCCATGAGACTCCAGTCAGCACTGAAGATCTGATGGGTGCCAAGACAGAAAGCACTTCGTCCGGGAACCGGTGTTCCTTTCCTACAAGGTTGAGCTTTCAGAATGTGTTTGAAGGATATCTATCTATGGGCTTGCTGGAGGAAAGGAATTAAAAGTATGTTCTTTACAAATCCAGGAGGTTTTATTTCAAAGAGGCCAAACTAGGTATTAATCCCTTCACCTCCTAACACACACCCGAGGCTCCTCCAGAGGCCTGGGGCGATATGCAATGAGGTAATAGAAGATTCACGTACTCATGAGGAGTTGAGATGATCACTTCCTCAGTGTGCTGGTTCTGGACTTGGCTCTGGCTGGTGGTGAGCCCCTGAGGAATAGGAAAGACAGGTAAGAGGTAGGGGCTCACTGATACTGACGAGGTGGCTCGCATCATTGAAGACTTGGTGTTCTCAGTCATGGTGAAAGAGTGCATTAATTATTATATTATTGGAATACTGTATTGGAATAGCCCATGTGAAGCAAAACTATAGTAGATCTAAAAATGGAAACAATTTGTTGGATAAAGGTTAAATTAGCTGAGACATAGAATCAGCTCCCTCCCTCCTTGGGTGCAGATATTAAACACCAAGGGCCACCATGTCATTTGGATTCTAGTTGATTTTGGTGTTCACATCTTAGTCATCTGACATTTCTTTTTTATTTCTTGACCACTTTATACATGTACCTAATGTATTTTGATCATCATCACCTCCCCTTACCTTCCCCTGTGCTCTTTTCCACACCCTCCCAATGACTGTCCCTTCTGTCTAGCCAGTTCCTCTTCTGTTATGTCTTGTGTTGTCTTAAGTCTGGGATAGGGAAAGCAAAAAAGCACATCTTTTATGTAAGCGCTAAGTTACATTTTTAAAAGTTTGATGAGGGAGGTGGCTAGACCATCTCTTAGAGCCGGGCAGTACCTCGGTTCCTGGAAGACTTGCCTGCGATGTTAATAAGTGATGCTCCAGAAGAAGGTTTTTGTGCTTGTGTGAATGAAGTTCGTTCTCCAGGACAAAGTGATCTCTGTTCTCACTGGAGCCTCGGCTGACCTGGCTGATGTCTCAGCACATGACTGGTGGTAGAAGGAATGAGGGCGTCCTTGTACTACCCCCGTGGCACTTGGCCTCAGTCGGAGTCAAGTTGCTGGTTTGTTGCTAGGGAGCATGCACCTCTTGCTCAAATAGTGGAAAGCCAGAGTCGAAGAAGGGCTGCATCGCGAGGGGCTCACATCTGCTTGTGTTGATTCCCACGTCTCCTAGGATGTCCAGTGTTCATTCTACTCCTAACAAGTGGCCAGGAGGGCTCTTCCTGGGAGCTATACTGCAGAAATCCCTGCGCCGGCTCGCCTGCAGCAAGGGCAGCAAAATGGCCTGTGGCATATCTCCTTGATGTTTTCAGAATGGGATTTACCAAATATCAACATCACATCACCTACCTAGGAATTTACTTGCAACACAAATTCTCAGACCCCCAATCCAGGAGTGCTGAAGGAAAAACTCTAAAGGATGGGTATAGCAACCCAGGCTTTAGTAGTCATCCTGGAGATTGGGGTTCTTGCTCAAGTGTAAGATCTGCTGCTCTATTCTAGACTATGTTCTGGGATGCTGGGGACCCCAAGAGCCTCCTAAGATTCTCTGAGCCCTCCTTTGGGATTGGCTTCTCTTTCCTGGATCTGAGACAGATGTGAATCCAGTGGCCCAAAGCAGCTCTCATAAGAAGGCTGACAGCTATACAGAGCTATACAAGTTGGTGGTTCACAGTCATGCCTTGGATATGAAAGTTGTTATTAAAGAAGTTTTCCTATTCATTCCTTTTGTATTTCTCCAGTGCTTGGGATTGAACCCAGGGCCTGATGTATGCTGGCAAGGACTATACCAAAGTAATAGGACAGAATATAATTTACTGAACAGTTCAACATAACTTTAAAATATTTAGAGGTATGGTGAATAGACTTCTCCTGTCATATCTGGCCTCTGCTGCTGAATATGCATATTATTTCATTCACTGATTTCTTCATTTGCACATTAACTTATTTGATTTCTATTTATAGATACTATTTGATACAGCATGCTTAATTATCATTTTGCTCCTCCCTTATTTTCCTCCCTTTCCTTTTTTTCTAAAATATATTTAACTTATTTTGAGAGAGAGAGAGAGGGAGGAAGACAGAGAGAGAGAGAGGAGAGTGAGAGGGAGAGGATGGCTCTAACAATCTTTCCACCCCCTCTTCCACAAAATTCCCTGAGCCATGTTGGGTACATTTTAAGTCTACTTCAGTGATGGGCACTTAGGAGCCTCTGGATCTCTGGTTTGGTAGGTGTTGAGTGTCCTCAGTGTCTATCTCTTTCACCCTTGTGCTGATATCAGATTCTCTAAGAAAGCAGCACTCTCGCTTATTTCCTCAGTTCCTCTGGTTTCAGCTGTGGCCGGGGTGGAGTGCGCTCAGTCCTTTATCTCCTTGGGCCCAACTCCCACCTGAAAAAGAGAAGCAGATTCTCCAACGGAGAATGAAGTCAGCACTGGTTAAATTGGATAACCATTATTAATTTAGAGAGAATTTGAAGGGTATAGACCCTCTTATAGCCCAAGATTAGTGGGAGCTTGACAATGGAAAGTGGAATCATTATCTGGATATGATTCTGACTTGTTACCCAGTTTCAAATATGGTTTCCTTTCCACTGAGTGGATCTGTTAGCCAATCCAAGAGCAGTTGGTCACCCACCATGGCTGTGTGCCACTATTGCGTTGTGTGAGCATCACGTCAGGTTGCTTGCTTCTGAGTCACTTAGACATTGAGTTGCTCAGATAGATATTGGCCACTTTCCCCCAGTAGCTGATATAGCACCTTCCAGCACTAGATGGGATAATTGTCTGGGGACTGGGTCTCTTCTGGATTCCAACCAGATCTCTCCATGATCCATGCTGACAGCATATGTCAAACCACATTTCTTCACCATAGTGTATGGAGGCCTTTCTCTAGCCATTTCTATAGCAGTTATCCCTAGGCAGCGGTTGTTGGACCTAATCTCCTGACTTGCTTCTAGAGCCATTCAAATTAGTGATCTTATTAGTCCATTTTGCTTGGTCAGAGTATCTGTAAATTGGCCTGATACTCTATAATCTGAAAAATTTGTGAGTCCTACATTTAGCAAGATGTTGATACTACGTGTAATTTTCTCATGACAACAGGAATTAGGGGTAATGTGGTCCCTATTCTGTAGGTAGTGAGTCAGGTCTACTGACCCAAAGGGAATAAACAGGTATCTACATGTCTTGATAGAGCTGGTGAGTGTGGAGATTTTATAACGAATTGCATATTAGCAATGAAAATCCGTGAGATGATGGCTGACAACCAGCTTCTGTTCACTACCAGCATCTTTCCTATTTAAAAAAAAATTAACTTCATGATTATTTTTCCTTAGAATTTTGGTTCTTTCTCCTTCTTGAAACTTTTTCACAGAAACCCACATTCCTTTGCCTAACTGATCAACCTATCAAGAGCCCCATGTACATTCAAAGTAACCAACCTAACCAACCACAACTTGATCCCTAATTTACAATCCTAAGGGTTTAAGGACCCCTGATTCAAGTTACCAAGCTGTCACCAGTTCAGAACCCCTCCAAATTTGGGAGATTTATTCTTTAAGTTCTTTTCTAAAATAAACTCTTGCATAGCCTTGCCCTTCTACCATGTCAGCACTCATCATTCTTTGAGGGTTGCAAGATCAGAACTCAACAAAACTAGTAATACATCAATAATTTTTCAGACCCTGTGGTAGTTTGAGTAGATGACCCCCAATATATTTTCTGTTTTAGTCATTTGTAGTTTGCATCTGCAGCCACCTGGCTGGAGGTGGTGTCACTGGGCAGATCTTAAGGTGTGGTGGTGGGTTTGGGATTTCAATCTAAAGATAAGCGAAGTGTATCTAGCTGGAGTTCCTAAAGTGTGCTGTGCTGTGTGGCTTTTGGCTTTTAGGCTTGTGCTTCTCTCTGTGTGTTTGGTCCTGTGAAAACAGGCCAGCTTCTTCTGCCATTATGGAACTTCCCCTGGATCTGTAAGCTTCAATAAATCCCTTCCTCCTTAACTGTGCCTGGTTTGGAAGTTCATCTAAATAAACTTAAAGCTGTCTCCTACAGACCCCTACATGCCTGTCAGAATCTGAAGTGAGTGTAGTAGTTGGTGGGATAGTCCATGAGACTAAAGAACATGAAATGGGTGTGTGCCAAAAAGCTTTCCCCCAAACACAGGAATGATTTAGGTGCTTTGAGAAACTTGTAAATCAAGGTTATGATTTCAGTTATTTTCCAAAATGAACATGTCCTGTCTTCAGCTCATTATCTCTTTGTGCTTTGAGCTGCAGAACAACTAAACTCAATGAAAAGCATGTGGTTCAGATGCCTGTCAGACATCGTTCTAAGTGAGCACTCCTGACAGGCAGCATCATGTTCACAATAAAGCAAGTGTCTCCTCCTGGGCCTTGAAAATACCAAGCAAGGAGAGATTGCATTGGCTGTTGAGCAAACTTTTCCCAGAATGGCAAGGGTGGCCTCATGTTAACATGATTTTGCTTTTCTATAAAATCAGTTTATCAAATACATAACTAGATGTAATTTTACTCTTAGAGTTTCCTAGGGAGTTTCATGTGTTTATGTAAAAAAAGACACCTCTTTTTTTTAAATTTTTTGTTCATTTTTATTTATTTGAGAGTGACAGAGAGAGAGAAAGAGGCAGATAGAGAGAGAGAGAGAGAGAATGGGCACGCCAGGGCTTCCAGCCACTGCAAACGAACTCCAGATGCATGTGCCCCCTTGTGCATCTGGCTAACGTGGGTCCTGGGGAATCGAGCCTCGAACCGGGGTCTTTAGGCTTCACAGGCAAGTGCTTAACCGCTAAGCCATCTCTCCAGCCCACCTCTTTTTGTTTGTTTGTTTGTTTGCTTTTTATTTATTTGAGAGCAACAGAGAGAAGGAGGGAGAGAGAGAGAGAGAGAGAGAGAGAGAGAGAATGGGCATGCCAGAGCTTCCAGCCACTGCAAACGAACTCCAGATGCATGTGCCCCCTTGTGCATCTGGCTAATGTGGGTCCTGGGGAATTGAGCCTCGAACCGGGGTCCTTAAGCTTCACAGGCAAGCGCTTAACCACTAAGCCATCTCTCCAGCCCACCTCTTTTTTTAAATTTAATTTTTTATTGATAACTTCCATAACTATAGGCAATAACCCCATGGTAATTCTCTCCCTCCCCCCTACTTTTGCCTTTGCAACTCCACTCTCCATTATACCCCTTCCCTCTCTCAATCAGTCTCTCTTTTATTTTGATGTCATTATCTTTTCTTCCTATTATGATGGTCTTGTATGGTAGTGAAAAATATGCCGTTTTTTTGTTTATTTTTATTTATTTATTTGAGAGCAACAGACACAGAGAAAAAGGCAGATAGAGAGGGAGTCAATGGGCGCACCAGGGCTTCCAGCCACTGAAGAACTCCAGATGTGTGTGCCCCCTTGTGCATCTGGCTAATGTGGGTCCTGGGGAATTGAGCTTCAAACAGGGGTTCTTAGGCTTCACAGGCAAGTGCTTAACCGCTAAGCCATCTCTCCAGCCCAAAAGACAACCTGTTTTATTACTCATACATTCCTTCATGTAAATCCATTAAACCAGTGCTTATTAAGTACTAATATCATTTAGTGTCAGATACTGTTCTAGGCACTAGTATAGTTGATAAAGTTAGGTGTGGTGATAAATGCTTGCAATTTTAGCTCTGGGAAGCTGAGGCAGGAGGGTCATGAGTTCAAGGCCAGCCTGGGCTACATAGGGAGACCTGTCTCAAAAACATACCTGTTAAAATGCCGTCTTGGATCTTAGGAAATCTGCAGTCTAAGAAGTTTAACGGGTCCATATACTCGTAATTAGAATTTGACACTGTTCACAGGATGCTAGAAGGGGTTCTCAGGAATATAAAAAGAAAGTGCTTAGGAGTGTTTCAGAGGAGGCTTATTCTAGGAAGAGTCCTACCATAAGAAAAAAAGTCCCAAAATGCCCTGAGACCAAAGAAATAGATCCATGGTTATAGAGTATAATTTACTGAAAATTTACAGAAGCCTGATTCCAAGCAGTGGCAATACCAGTGGATTTCTTTAATTTGGGTCAGAGGGAGGGGAATAGATAATGATCAGGACAAAAGTGACTTCATCCAAGTTAAAAATTTACCTGGCTTATCTCAATCAGGTATTAAAGAGTATCAAGCAAGTATCAAATCAGGTATCAGGCTCATTCCTGGTGCTGACAGTTCCAGGGTCAGGGTATCAAGATCTACAAACACCAGCCTCATAGTTTTGTTTACTTATAGCAGGAGGAAAAGTGGGGCAGGATTACTCCGCGCAATCATGATGATCACAGATTAACATAGCTCTAGTCAGGTCTCACTGAGTCTTCACCTCACAAGGCCTCTTGTCGGAAGTGATAGCCAATCAGCCAGAGACTAGAAAATTAGATCATTGTTTTAATCTGCAATTTTTTTTTTTTTTGAGGTAGGGTCTCCCTCTAGCCCAGGCTGACCTGGAACTCATTCTGTAGTCCTTGGTTGGCCTCGAACTCACAGTGATCCTCCTACCTCTGCCTCCCAAGTGCTGGGATTAAAGTAGTGTGCCACCACACCACAGCTTAATCAGCTTTTTTCCATAGTGACAAAATACTCAACAAAAACAAACTAAACAGAGGAATCAGTTATTCTGGCTTAAGGTTTTAAAGATTTCAGTCTATTATAATAGAGAAGGCATTATAGAGCATAGCAGCTTATAACATGGGAGAGAGAGAGGAAGAGAAAGAGAGTGAGAAAAGGATGTTTACACTCTCATTTTTATCTCTTCTGTTCAAACCCCCTGCCTATGGGATGGTTTCTTCTACATTCAGGGCGGGCCTTATTTCTCAGTTAATTTCCTGTCTGAAATGTCTTTATAGACACACTCAGGGTCACGTGAGCTGTACTAATTTAATTTCATAGGCACTCAAGCCAGGCAAGCTAACAGTCAATATTAACCATAACAGGCATTATGGGTATTAGGTAAGCCTATATACACAGAGGCTAGAGGCTGAGACACTACATCTCAGAGAACTATAGGGATTGAGTTTATTAGATCATTAAGTATAGGATGACACAGGAAATAGGGAGAGTCTTTCATGGCTTGTTGAGAGCTTGGACTTTGTTCTCTCTGAGAAGTGGAGTTATGAGCTGTTTTATACAGTAAGGGGTATGAACAAATTGTTGCCTTGGGTAAAATGGAAGGGGGACGTGCTAGCAATATTAGAGATGGAAACTAAGAGGCTGTAGGCTAATAAGTGGATAAGGAAGGATTAGAATTAAAATAAAATGGTTTAGTTGTCTTCTGCAAGAACTGGAGAGTCTTGAATGCAGGATGAAGGAGTAATGAAGGACTATCAAACCATAATCTCTTGGTCAGCCTTCCAGTGAAAGTACACAGAGTATTGTGTTCTGTTACGAGCCACCTGTGGGCTGTCCCTCCTCCTACTCCAGACCCCAAAGGAAACTATATGCTTGGAATTCTATTTTTTATTTCTTTTTATTGAGAATTTTCATATATGAGTATACTGTGATTTGATCATAATACTGTCTCATTACCTTCTTTTTAAAATAACTTTAAAGGCTCTTTAGAGTCCTTGACCACTATTGACTTTCCCTATCTATTTTTATATTTATATTTTTATTTATTTATTTGAGAGAGAAAGAGAGAGAGAGAGAGAGAGAGAGAGAGAGAGAATAGGCACACCAGGGCCTCTAGCCACAGCAAATGAACTCCAGATGTATGTGCCACCTTGTGCATCTGGCTTACTTGGGTCCTAGGGACTCAAACCTGGGTCCTTTGGCTTTGCAGACAAGCACCTTAACCACTAAGCCATCTCTTTAGCCCCCATTTCCTTCTTTTATCCCCTCTTTCTCTGTCCTCATCCCACTGAATCCCTTCTTCTTTCCAAATAGTTCCTCATCTATTTTGTTGTCATTTTCTTGGCCCTCCTGTGTCAGTCATCCATGAACGCGCAGGTCTTGTGGAGGTAATGGCGGCTGGCAGCAGCTATGAGGTCAAGAATGCTATGGTCACGTCATGTCTGGACGATAGTGTCTCAAAGCACTCTTTTACACCTTCTGGCTCTTACATTCTTTCTACCCTCTCTTCTGCAATGTCCCTGAAACCTTAGAGGGCATGCTAAAGATGTCTTACCTAGCACTGACCGTTCAATAGTCACTCATTCTCAGTCTTACGGTGAATTTTAATTTTGGTCTTCCTGTTATTTACCACCTTTTTGTAAAAAGAAGCTTCTCTGGCTAATCACAAATCTATGGGCATAAACATAAAAAAATTTAAGGGACAATTTGATGAGCACATCATATCTATTTAGTCAAACAATAATAGTAGCTTCCCCTCCTAGTATCTGTGCCATTTTAAATAAATAGGCTTTTAACTATATTTTCAGTTCTATGTGTGGCTTCCTTCCCATGGAGTAGGCCTTAGATCCAATCAAAAGAGCAGCTGGTTACTCTCATAAGACATATGTCCCACGTTCTCTTTCATATGCAGATCCTAACTTTTTGTTTTTAGATTTGTATGCAAGTTGGAGTAAGAGACAGTAGAGGTCAGGAAACTAGATACCAGCCACCAGGAGGGTGAGGGCACAGGGCTTAAGAGGAGGGGATAATAGACATATAAGTAGAGTGGTAGACTACTGGGGGTTACAAAGACTAAAGGGGGTCAAGGGAAGGGAATGGAGGGAGGAGAGGAAAAGCTAGTCTAAATATATCATTAAGATTAAAGAGATGTATGTGTGTGTGAGAGAGAGAGTGTGTGTGTTTAGGCAAAAATTCCTTGTGGAGGTTAACAATGCTGCTCTCTGAAGCCATAGGTTGTAGCAGGAAAACCCCAATACCATGGAATGGGATACCTTCCAGTCAATTGTTGGTCATGGAGGCCCCCAATGTCCCTCAAATAATAAGGCTCCTGGATGCCCACCAGAACTAGATGGCAAGACCCTGTTGCTGAAGGCACCACATGCCTGGGCTGCAGGTCACTGAGAAATCAAAATGCAACTGAGCTGGAAGCCTTGTCCTTGCTGGATAGCTGTCACAGCACTGGAAAGGTCTATGTAAGCTACTGGGGGAGAAAAGCCATTAACAGTCTTAGCCAACAGTGGATTCTCCCTATTTGCTGTACAATTAACCAGCCAGGCAAGTCGTACTTACTAGTGCAATAGTGGCATGACTATCTTGAAATTTCTTCATGTCTTAAAGACGATTCTTTCCCATGACCAAGGGCCCTATCATAAAAAGTAAAAAGGACTAGGAAGCAAATACCTTCAAAAGTTGCTCATGCTGGGCTCAGCAGTTAAAGGCACTTTGTTACATAGCCTGGTTCCCCAGGTTTGATTCTGTAGCTCCCGTGTATAGCCAGATGCACAAAGTGGTGCTTATTATTGTGATTGAATTACATAGATGCACAGTTTGAGGGCATTTCCCCCCCCGTGGGACATTTTCACAGATAAACCTCTTAAAATTTTTTTAAGGGACTAAATGAAGATGGAAAGCAATTCCATGTTACCCTTAGCAACTTGATTGGAGCTACTGCTGTAGGTTTTTGTATCATCCTGTCCTTTGTCTTGTGCTATGAAAAATTAGCCACAGGGATGAGGATGAGGATGAGGATGAGAAAGGCAAAAGAGATTTATTGAGAAGACAAAAAGCCCTAGAGTATCAGAGTAGACTTGCTTAGGATTTCAGCTGGCATCCAGAGAAGAGAAAGAAAGGAGGAGAAGGAAGGGAAAAAGGAGGAAAAAAAAAGTTTATACCTCCCGAGTTAGAACTCAGAAAAGTGGACAGGGCAGGTGAGGGTCTTTGAGCAATTGCACCGAGGGTGGGGCTTCTGGGGATATAGTCATTATCTCCTTAAGGGGATAACTATTCCTCCCGACTCTTTAGCATGCTTTAGGTGAAGGGTAGTTTCTTGGTCAGAGTGATTGACAGGCGCTATTGGATTTAACTTATTATTATATTTTAGTTTCCTTGAGGTAGGGTCTGGCTCTAGCAGTCTGATCTGGAACTCACTCTGTAGTCGCAGGGTGTCCTTGAATTTACAGCGATCCTCCTACCTCTGCCTCCCAAGTGCTGGGATTAAGATGTGCACCACCACATCCAGTTTGGATTTACTTTTTTTTTTTTTTTTTTACGTGGGTACCGGGGACTTGCACCTGAGCCATCAGGCTTTGAAAGCAAGCACCTTTAACTGCTGAGCCATCTCTCCAGCCCTGGATTTACTTTTTAAAAATTATTTGCAGACACAGAGAGGGAGAGAGAGAGAGAGAACAAGAGAGAGAGAGAGAGAGAGAGATATGTCAGGAGGACCTCTTGCTACTGCAGATGAACCTCAGGTGCATAATGCCACCTTGTGCATCTGTTTTTATGTGGGTACTGGGGAATTGAACTCCAACTGGTGCTGGGACAGTAGGCTTTGCAAGCCAGCACTCCCAACCCCAACCCAACCTTTCTTTTAAAGATTGAAATATTCAGTCTATTTTAAACACAATTTTATCTATTCTAGAAAAGATTTTTTATTTTGTGAGTGAGTGAGTGTGTGTGTTAGCCAAAGTCTTGAAGCGCAGACAAGTGGAAGCTCATGTACCTTCATGTGGGTGGTGGAGGAATTGAATATGGCAGGCAGAATTTGGCAAACAAGTACCTTTGACCACCGTGCTGCCTCTCCAGAAAAACAAAACATAGTAAATTGTCAGTTTTTTAAGCTTAGTTTATATACTTGGGTCCCACTCCCATCCTTTCAATAGGCCTAAAATAAATAGGATAGTACATAACAGGAAAAAAAAACTATTTAGTAGACTGTTTACTTAGCAGGTTGTACCGTAATCTTTGAGCTATAGTGTATTATAACACTATCTTATAGAAATAACTATTATGAAATATTAAATAAATTTATGTAAAACAGATAGTTGAAGCAATATAACTTAGGTGATATCATATCTCTCCACTAATATTTTTTTAATTATTTTGTTTATTTTTATTTATTTGAGAGTGACAGACAGAGAGAGAGAGAGAGAGAGAGAGAATGAAAGAGGCAGAGAGCGAGAGAGAGAATGGGCGCACCAAGGCTTCCAGCCACTGCAAACGAACTCCAGACACGTGCGCCCCCTTGTGCATCTGGCTAACGTGGGTCCTGGGGAATCAAGCCTCGAACCGGGGTCCTTAGGCTTCACAGGCAAGTGCTTAACCGCTAAGCCATCTCTCCAGCCCCTAATATTTTTTATGAAATAATCCTTTAGTTTCAAAACAGCAATTGAAATGAATAAACTCACTGACATTCTTAAAATTCAGTAAAATACTTCATGTATGAACTACATGTGCCTACCAAAATCAGCATCTCCTTCCTCAGTTCTCATGTCCATGCTATAGAATTTAAATGATAAAAACAAACAAAAATATACAAGTAGTCACATCAACTGGCAGAATTAAACTCAAATATATATATATATATATATATATATATATATATATATTTTTTTTTTTAAATATATAGCCCACATGTAGCCCACAGGTGTTGGAGACACAAACTTTCCCAAATCAGCTCAAAGGATTTTTAACTGGGAATCGTTTGCTGTTCAAAGAACAGTGAATGTAGCTGTGTGGCCAATTGTTTAACTGGGATTTCCATATAGAATACAATGTGATGTCAAGGATAAATTATAAAACTAGGCTAACTTGGCACTAATATATATTTGCTAATGGCCAGCACAATTGTTCAGACCTTAAAACCAGACAAAGGCCTTCATGGAAGAGGCCTTACTCTTCTTACAAATTCGGCTAAGAGTTTTGTTTTTAAATTCTTCATAGACAATGTTGTCTCCTTGTTCCCCACTGGCCTTGAGGGTGCCATTGCTCTTCTGTCCTTGATGTGCCACAGGATTTTCCCCATACTCTTCTTCCCAGGTGCCCAGCACCTGAACCTGCCCAGTTACTTTTCCTGTAACGAGGAAGGTCTTTTGGAATGCACATATCCTTTATCCCTAATAATAACTTTTACTTTCATCTGAGTTTATCAGAGCCTGTCCTGGGAGTTTAGTCATTCATTCTTCCATTCATTGTTCAACACTGTTTAATGATCTCATAACATAGGGCAAGGAAAACGGCAGGCTTGTATCCGAACGCATTGAGTAGTCTCCTGAGAGAAAGTGACTTGGAGCAGTAATTGACACAGTGATAAAAACTGGGCACACAAAGAACCACAGCTCCCATAGGGACTGTTGGGTGAGCAGCCACAGCCACGCCCTGGGGGAAATTGAGGCTATTAGTAACTGCCTCAGAGCCTGCGTGTTTATGACCCAAAGCATTATGTCTGTCAGTTGTACATTACCTTAGAGGGGGGTCCAGTTGGAGCCAGATGTTCTGGAAAGACTCATTTCCACTGGCGTGGGAGACAAGCAAGTGGCTCACCAGTGAAGTATAGGGAGAGGTGAGGCAGGGCTGCTTTCTTCTTCATAAACCCTTATCTGCTGTTTCCTGACAGGAGCTTTGATATAAATAAAATGGCTCTCAAAGCTCCTTTGCATGAATTTCCTATTAATTAACACACTACTTCCTCTCTGCCTAGACACTGGCAAGAATTTCCATGATCTGAGGTTCCTGAACTCCTGCCAAACTGTCCATCTTGCGCTGCTTTGCATAAGGTGCCTTGTCTGAAGTTGCGCTTGGTCACAGCAGCTGGCTCTGGGACACACCTGCTGGAGGAGGAGTGGCTTTTCTAAGCTGTGACTTGTGAACGGGGGCTGTCACAAATTCCAAGATAGTCAGGCTTGGAGCTGGATGAAGTGAGTTCCGAGTTTTAATGTATCCTGGAGCTGTTTTCTCTGAGGAGTGGGGAGAAAGGGAGATATTCTGGAAATGGAGTTTAAATTGGACAAGTCTAAAGGTTCTCTGTGCCCTGTCATTTCAGGTCAGTACAGGGCAGACCCTGACCAGAAACTTGGTCAAGGATGGGTGGTTCTGTCTATTAGCATTTGAAAGCAGGGCCAGGGAATGGAAAGGAAGGCAGGCTGCCCACATCTCCAGCAGTTGGAAGAAAAATGGAAGGGGAGCTAGCAGACATTGTTTCTACCTCTTGGGCATCAAGCCACACCAAGGATCCTTCTACTTGACAAGGGCAGATTGATCAGAGAAGTGAAGGATGCCAGTGGCTAGCTATATGAGATGGAGCAATTTCACCCTCCAGGCCTCAGTTTCCTCTTGTGAAGTAGCAACTGGCCTTTTTAATTCATAAAGTATCTCATCCTGTGTTCACGATCCGGCCTTAAAGTTCAGTCTTGGTCCAGAGTGGATGTTAGGAGGAACTGGTGCAAAAGAACGGCCAGTGTGTATCCACTGGAGGTCCCTCATTGGTATGTCTGCAAAGCAACAAGAGATCAAGAGATGCCTGAAGGCAAATCGGCTCTCTTGTCCATGGTGGACACACCTTCGCATCACAACAATCACAACAATCATATTGAGTGTTTAAAAAGAGCAGTGCATGGGGAGGAGGGAGATCACCCAGTTGTTATAACATCTGTCTTGCAAGTGTGAGGGCCCGAGTTTGTTCTCCAGGGCCCACGTGTAAACAGCCCAGCATGGTGGTGTGCACCTGTACTTGTAATCCTAGCACTGCGGAGGCAGAAACAGGCAAATGCCCGGAGAGCTCTGGTTGGTTAGATGAGTTCCAGCCCGGTGATTCCGTCTTTAAAACAAGGTGGATGGCACATGCAGAGTGAGATCGAGGTTGTCCTCTGACCTCTGTACACATGCGCACACACCTACGTGCATGCACCCCCACACCTGCACACACTCAAACTGCATACATACAGGCACACACATGCAAACACCTAAAAAGCTGGGTGTGGTGGCCCAGGCCCTTAAATCCAGCATTCAGGAGGCAGAGGATCACCATGAGTTCAAGGCCAGCGAGCGAGACCCAACCTTGAAAAGACAAGCAAACAAACAAACAACAAGAAAACAACTTATGGCCTTTGCTGTCAAAGACTTTTTAGCTGTGAAAACAAGACCTGCTCACAGATGCAAAGTGAAAAGGAACTCAAGATTTAAAAGCAGGTCTCATGTCGCCCCAAGGCGGGATAAGAAGCGCCATCAGCTGAGCGTTGAATCAGTCTTAGAATTTACCGAGGACTGATGACAATGTGCTGACTCATTGCTCCAGAGGTCTCTACGGGTGACATTTTCAGAGCTCTTTTTGGGGAAAAGAGGTGGCAGGAGTCTGAGAGCCAAATGAAATGTGTCACGGGGGCCGGGGGCCTTGTTTTAGGTTAAAGACGGATAACAATGTCAGGTACACACTGCCCTCTCCTGGCCTGGCCAGCAGCCCCTTCAGGTGACAGAGCTTCAGACAAATTCAGTGCCCTTGTCCTTGCGTCCCTGGACCACCCAGCCCCTCCTACTTCTATCCTCAGCCTGGCCCGGCCCTAACTGACAGTGTAGGAAATGCAACAGGATCCCCTGGGCTGAAGAGTCTGTGTAGGGACACTGATGTGAGCTCACAGCTTTCTTGGGGGAAGTTGCTTCTTGTTGTCCTTGTCCCAAGGCCAGTCATTCATTCTCTGCTCATCAAGACCCACGGGATATTTCAGTCCCTGCTCCCTTGAGTCTCTTGTCTTTTGGACGCTGATTCCAAGGAGCAACGTGATACCTTAGCCTAACTGGTGACAAGTTTGGTACAAACTGGTAAAAAGCTTGGGTTTCAACAGCTGAGACATGGGCAGTTTCCAGAGAAAGGAGTGTGAACACAGCCTTCGCTCCAGGGAGTTGGTTCTACTCCTCTTGCTCTCAGAGCATGTCTCATTCCCTTGATTACTCACAAGCAGACAGTCTGTCCCCTAACAGTGCTGGATCGTAGCATCATTTCTGCATCCACGGGGCCAGGCCAGGAGCATGGAACATGTTCTAGATACCGAGGAGTGAAAGAATAGGTACAGTGATACAGGGATTTGGGGCTTCTTCTGCCTGTGCATCAATATGATGTGAGAATTTGGGGGTGTTTTCAGATGCTTGTCTTATGAATTTGACAAATGAAATCCACATACCAGAGGACAAGGTTCAGATTTTATCATAGATTAAAGCTTTAGTAACAAACTAGAGGAATGATCTCTGAAAGTATAGTCTTGCTTCAGAGCTTTAGGTAGGAGAGCTTTAAGAGAAGGGGAGCTTAAGGCAATGAAGGAAGGTGTTCTTCTTGACCAAGGAGGTGAGAGGAGTCAGAGAAGCCCACCTTCAGAACTAGCTTGGGTTTTTTAATGAGCCCCATGAGTGGGCAGCAGGTCAAACCAGTTAGTCCTGCTGTTAGGTATCTGGGGTCAGGATACCTGGAACAGGGCAATCTTCCCAGAAATCTTCATTCCCTGGAAAAGGCTTTCTCAAGGGGGAGTGGAAGGATTCCCTAAGGGACCAGATAAGGACAGTTCAGGCCCTTTTGTTTCTGACCTGTTGTAAAGTGGAATGACCTAGATTTTCTCCTATGGCCCAAGGACAATTCCCAAATGTATCCAAGAGAAAGCTGTTCACTTTGGGGCCCTCTCATCCCTAAACTGTCTTAACACTAGGGTCATCTGTGCTGAGGAAGTACTGAGTGGTAAGCGGGTCAGCACAGAGTGACACCAGGTAGAACTTGGTTTGCACTATACCGTCTTTCCTCCTGCTGTGCAGGACTCAGCCTGCTAGTTTCAGAACCAAGTGTGGCATTGGCTATATGATCTTGCTTTTCTTCGCACATATCTCTCGCCAATTGACATAATTCTTCCTCAGCAGATGAGCTGGCTGGACCAGCAGAATCTCAGGGTCTGCCAAACTGTCTGTCTTGTGTCTGCTTTGCATAATGTCCCCTAGGTGACTGTTTCCTAAGAAATGACACTTTCCTTCAGCTCTGACAGGGACGTCTGCACTTTGCCCTTCTCTGCACATCACGGATTTTGCTCTCTCTCCGTGGCAAAGTTCAGTTTCATGACCAGTTTTCGCTCATGGATGAGTTTGGCATATATGGGAGGAGTTATCTTTACAAACAGGGTTCTGTCACATTCAGGGGTGGCTACCACTGACCATTTAGCAGCCATCCCATCCCCCTAAAACTTCTCAGAGTCTATTTACAGAAAGCCACCATCTCCTTAAAATAGTATAGATCCTGAGAACTGACCACAGGCAAAGATGAACCATCCCAATTCTTCTCTCCCCTCCTATCTGGGGAAGTCGGTCTCTCCAGTTTTTGAACCTCTGAGTGAAAACTAATTTCTGTTCTGTAAAAGTTACTGTGAAATTGTTTACTTATTTATTTGAAAGGAGAGAGAGAGAGAGAGAGAGGGAGAGAGAGAGAGTAGGGGAGAGAAAGAGAGAGAGCAACTGATCCCTAGAGCCTTTTGCCACTGCAAATGAACTCCAGATGCAAGTGCCAATTTGTGTATCTGGCTTTATGTGGGTACTAGGGAATCAAACCCTGATGACAGGCTTTGTAAGCAATTCCCAAGCTACTATTTATCACATTGCATTAAGCACAATGCTGTGATTAACATTTTAAAGTATGGATAACACTTTATTTTATTGTTTTATTTTAGAGAGAGAGAGAAAGAGAAAGAGAGAGAGAGACAGAGGGAGATAGAATTGTCATGCCAGGGCCTCAGCCACTATAATCAAACTCCAGATGGTTGCGCCACCTAGTGGACATGTGCGATCTTGTGCTTGCCTCACCTTTGTGAGTCTGGCTTACATGGGATCTGGAGAGTCAAACATGTGTCCTTAGCCTTCATAGACAAGCACCTTAACCACTACGCAATCTCTCCAGCCCAACACATTTTTTTAAAAGAGGTAAGTGACTTGAGTATATTACAATCCCAAATTTCCTCTTCGTTTAAACATGAAATAATGCCAGACAGACATGGTGGTGCACACCTGTAATCCTAGCATTTGGGAGGCTGAGGCAGGAGGATTTTGACTTTGAAGCCAGCCTAGTGAGATCCTGTCTCAAAAAAAACCAAAAAAACTCAAAGGACAGTGTTTATATGTGACATTCTTCATCCTTCTGAAGAATGCCCTACAGCTTTGGGAGCACTTAAGGACAGAAATCAGGTGAAATTTACACCACCTTACCAGGGGACTCAGCCTGTGATTCTTTTAAGTGTATTTGGTTCTGATTACACATGCATTCCTTAAATTTCCTTAAGAAAACAACAAAGCATTTCATATTTGTAATCCATCTCTGGGAATTATAAAACACAATGGTGTTTTTTGTGGATATATGTGAGAATGATAAAATGATCAGAGTCCTCATAAATGTGGCTGTAAAATCTTTGTGGACATGTGTTTTATATTAAGACATAACCTCATAAATCATGTATTCATAGCCCACTTTTACAATGTCTGCTGCCTCTATTAGCAGCTAGAAAAACAAATGGAAAATTGGATTGAAAATGAATTTAGATACTAATTTACTATGGCTAGTTAGTTGCTGAACTGCTGTCTCTACTTCTTAATGGGTGTTCCATTTGAGAGTTCAGGGAGATGTCCGAGATGAGCCGAAGGGACAGCTCAAAGGAGCACCTGGCTTGTGATGCTTGTCAAATACATCACAGGAAAAAGCAGGTTGGAATGTTGTATCTGCCAACAAACCAGACACTGCCAAGCCTAGAGGCAGGTGACTGACAGCCTGTTTAAAGTGAGGCTGCTTACATAATCACAGTGCCATTTTGTATTCTGGATAATGCTAATGAATGCAAATTCATGGGCAGTACATTCCCCTAGACTGCTGTAGACCTGAAGGCTGACTATCTGAATCCAAAGCAAGCAGGGATGGAGGCTGAAGCATGATTGTTCATGATGCTTAAATGAGGTTTTTGGTGTGTGGTGTATGTGTGTAAAATTATACATGCTGAGCATTCAGTCATATTTAATGTTATTGCCATTGTCACCTTTTAAAGCTACCTTGGGCTTGCAAACGTAATTTTGTTTTGAAATTGAAGATCTCTTTTAATGGAATACTTTCCATTTCTGGTCTTTAAAAGCCTGACTGAAGTTAATTCAGAAGATCTGTTTATTTCCCTCAGCTATTCTTACATTCATTTTATAAAGCTGAAGTCACTCATCTTCTCAAGGTTGTGTAAAGTATGTTAAAGGCAGATGTGCATGCTTGTTTTGGAGAGGGAAAACTGAGGCACAGAGAAGTTTGGCCCCACCTATTTAGTATTGCAGTAACAGGTTGAATCTGCTTCTCCTGGTTCTGGGCAGTGCACTTCTCCTCTCCTCTCCTCATTATGTCACTGGTTAAGGAAGCCTAATAGTTCTACTGGACAGATGTGACAGGCACACAGAGCTGGAGAGAGTGACAGGATATAGACATCATTTGAGACATGGCCAGGGACCTACGGAACTAGCTATTCGCAAGGCTTTGTTATTTCATGTGGCATGTGGGGTTCATTGGCCAGATTCTAAGTGCTTCTTCGTTGTTTTGTCAGTGACCACTGGGCCTTTTTCTCCATGGTGATGGTATCTAGCTTCAGCAAAGTAATAAATGTCCCAGTTTCTTCTTTTTCCCATTTTGACTTTGATTATCTTGCAAACTCATGAAATACAGATTTCTCAATCATATTATAATTATCTTTTTAAGGCTAGAGAGATGGTCCAACAGTTAAGGCACTTGCCTGCAAAGCCTCAAGACCTGAATTCGACTCCTCACTACTCACATAAAGCCAGATGCACAAAGTTTATTTGCAGAGGTTGTAGGTCCTGGATCATGCACACACACACACACACACACACACACACACACACACAGACACACACACAGACACAATCTCTCTCTCTTTCTCTCTTTCTCTCTGTCTCTGACTCTTTCTCTCTCTCAAATAAATAAAATATTTTTTAAAAAGAATTATCTTCTTCAATTGTATTAGTGGGGATACTGTTTTTTAGTCCATTTTCTGTTGCTATAGGAAAACACATGAGGCAAAGTAATTCATAAAGAAAAGAGACTTAGTTCATAGTTTTGGAGGCTAAAGCCTAAGATTAGGCAGCACCATCAATTTGGCCTTTGGCAGAAGCACTCTGGTTACATTGCAACATGGAAGAAGGCTTCGTGTTGGGAGCATGTGCAATAGAGATAGAACAGTCATGTGGCAAGATAAGAAAGAAGAGGAATTCAGGGGCTGGGCTTGCTGAGAACTTATTCCCTTTGAGGATTTCCTTTCCGTCCAGTAGGTCTTACTTCAAAAAGGTCCCACCTATCCACTCCTACACACTGCAGACCAACATTCAGCCCATGAAACGTATGAGGGTAGTCACACCCACACCATATCTAAGCTATGGCAGTCACGGTAGTGTTAAGTAGAAAACAGGGCCAAGGCCAGGGTCCCATCATGTGAATAACCTAGATCCCTCAGTAGCTTACAGTGAAACTGCTTTATGTACCTTTTCTACAGGCTGCTAGGGAAGGTGTAGGGGAAAGTAATAATTTGGTTCTTGTTCTCTATGTTGCTTCTGCCCTCATCTCCAGTCAGGCTCCAGCCTACAGCTGAGCAGAAACAACAAGGAAAATGACTGGTGGTGCATGTATGCTGATCAACCCATTCTTTTTTTTTTTTTTTTTAAACAGGCTTAACTCACGTTTATTTTTCTATATAAAAATCTCTATGTGGTAGCCACAGCTGGAGCCTGGGTCCTCTGCACTGAGGCTCTGGTGTGGGTTTTCACAAGTTGGTCAGTGAGTTCCTGGTAGGGAGACTTGGTGAACAGTCTCTTTCTAGTGGTCAGGGGGTCGGGTGGCTATAGGTCTGTCTTAGAGATGGCATTAAAGGTGGCCTTAACAAAGTTGCTCAAGGTGGCAGTTCAGCCTCTGGCTAAAGCGTAGCAGTCATCAACAGCAGCTTCTTGGGCACAGGGGTAGTAGAGACAATGTCAGTGCCTCTGGGGGATAAGGCTCACAGAATCATAGCGGCCTGTCACCTTACAGGGGACTGTGTGGGGCTTGCCAATCTTGTTCCCGCAGTAGCCTCACGGACAGGCGCAATGGAGAGCTTGGCCAAGACAATGGTCCTCGGATGGCAGTGGCTACCTCCTCGGAGCGCTTGACACCCAGCCTGACATGACCGTTGTAGTGCCCTTGGTGACAGAAGCCTTGAGCATGGTCCTCTGGCCAGCGCTTCTGCACTGGCATGATCTTCAAAACCTCATCCACAAGGGATGCCCCCAAGAAGTCAGCAATCTCCTTGATGGGCAGGGAGAACAAATAGATCTCCTCCTGAGTCTTGATCTGCATGTCCTTGCCCAGGCAGCCCAGCGTGGTGGCAGGGATCCACTCCTTTGCTTCTGTGAGCCCTGAGGCCTCAGCCACGCCCATGACCTCAGGTTACCAGAGACCGCTGGGGAAACCTCTGTGGAAGCCACTGCTTGGTCTTTTCCAGAGGAAGACACCTAACCCTCGGGCCACTTTCTTTTTCTCTTCTTCTTTGCTGTACAGCTGACAATTGAATCCTTGGCAAGTTTGGTATGTGCTCTACCACTGGACCTTATCTTTAGCCCCCAGGAATATCGAAACTATCATATCAAGACTTTAAAAAAATCCATTATTGTAAAACAGGACAGAAACAAAAAAAAAAAAAAGGGTTCTCTTCTGTCACGTGTCTATTTAACCCTGTGATGGCTCCTCATTGCTTGGCATGCAAGGCCTTTTTTACTCCACCGTCTCTCCTCCTCTCCAGTTGTCACCTCATTGCAACCAATCAACATTGATGAGGTCTTCTACTTCCTCCAACTAGGTCCCACCTCCTACTCTTCAACACCTAATAGCAGCATCGGCTCAGAGCTCTCAGGATGAACTCACTTCCCCAAAGGCCCATCAACCGACCACCAAACTCTCAACACATGACACTGTGTTACTGAGCACTCAGGCCTATGCTCCCACCACCTCCATTTCCCTGTATTTCAACAGAAATTAGAAAACTCGGGCTGGAGAGATGGATTAGCAGTTAAGTGCTTGCCTGTGAAGCCTAAGGACCCTGGTTCGAGGCTCGATTCCCCAGGACCCACGTTAGCCAGATGCACAAGGGGGCGCATGCATCTGGAGTTAGTTTGCAGTGGCTGGAGGCCCTGGCGCGCCCACTCTCTCTCTCTGCCTCTTTCTCCTTCTCTCTCTGTCTCTCTCAAATGAATAAATAAAAAATTGAAGAAAAAAGAAATTAAAAAACTCAAATTGATAAAGGAAAACGGGTTTATTTAATGTTTGGCCAAACAGGGGAAAGACTACTACTTTCTCTCCAGTTTTCCTGTGACCATGCTACAGTTTTGTAGAAAATGATTAAACAAGGGCTGGGGAGATGGTTCCGTTGGTAACGAGCTTTCTGTGTGTTTGTGTGGCTGCGTCAACTAAAAGTAGCCGATTGGAGGAAAGGCTTATAGTCTTTTATTTTGGCTTATAGTCTTGAGGGGACACTTCATGACAGTGATGATAGAATGGTAGTGTAGAGGCTGGACATCACAACCTGCCACAGCAAGTAAAAACCAGCAGACATACATACACACACACACACACAGAGAGAGAGAGAGAGAGAGAGAGAGAGAGAGAGAGAGTTGAGTGCTCTGGCAAGGTGATGTAACTATAGCACCCCTAAGTCCACCCTAGTAACACACCTCCTTCAGCAAGACTCCACCTCCCAAATTGCCACAAGCTGGGGACCAGACAAAATTGAGAACATATGAGTTTACCTGGGACATCTGATTCAAACCACCCCACTGGGCAAGCATGGGGACCTGAGTTTGGTTCTCCAGAACCCATGTAAAAGCCAGCTGCAGGTGTGCTCACGTGTAATCCCAGGACAGATGGAGACAGGGGATCTCTGGGGCTTGCTGGCCAACTAGTCTAGTCAACCAGGAAAGTTCCAGGTTTAGCGAGAGACCCTGTCTCAAAAATAAGGTGAAGCGTGGTTGAGGAAAACTCCAGACGCTGACCTCTGGCCTTCATATGCACATGCATGCACACACATGCATATGCACCAGTATGCATAGGAGCACACATACACATAGAATAAGAACAAAAACAAGCCAAAGATGAACGAAAGCTGGGAAATATGGACATATTAATTGAACTGTGAGATAAGCTTTCTGAACCGTGTCAAATCTCTTCCCATGAGGCAAGATCCTCTTCTGTGCAAGGGCAATTCCTGGGGAAAATTTAATTCTTTTAGAGTCTCTGGCTCACTTGTGAGGGACATTTCATATTCAAACTATAAAGCCATGGTTCTGGAACACGCCTTGCCACCTGACATACCTTTATCTTTGTTCACGATGTCTCTGCTTTAGTCCATCCATGGTCCAGCCCTAGTCTTCCTCCTCACTGAAGGTGTTTAGTCCATCTCCTTTTGCCTCACTAAAGGATTTTCCTAACACTTTCCCCATCTAACCTCCCTTTCTAACCACCACACAATATGCTGTTTGCAGTTCTAAGGACTGTTAACACTTCTTCACAATAACGTCACTAACACACAACACTTTATATCAGGGTCTATCCTAAAGGCTTTATACATTTCACTCATTGAATCCTCCATGCATCCTTAGCAAATAATTACTATTATCTATCCTTTTTACAGATGAGTAATTTGAGGCTGAGAGGCTAAGTAATTTTCTTAAAATTACAGTTTGTAAGTAATACAGTTGGTATTTGAACCTAATAGTCTAGCACCAGAGCCCGTGTCCTTTGAGTGATTAGTAAATTTAGTTGTATTTCAGCATGGAAATAAGTAAAATCCATGAATTAGTCTCAGCCTTGGAATCAAGGGTCATGGGGCCAGTCCACAACACTGCACCAGCACCAGGTTATCCTCAGAGGTCCAGCCAGCCTTGGGACTTAACTTCCAGTCCCGTGGTCCCGCACATGGTTGGGCAAGGACATTGAGATAGAAAGTCTCCTTCCATCTCTACACAGGTTCCAGTTTGTCCTCTCCAAGCAAGAAATCAAATGCTCAGCAGACAGCAGTTGTACCTGTCACCACGACACAGAATCGGCCTCAGGAGAAGCTTTGACAAGGGGTATAAAGTTAACCAACAAAAGCAAAGGCATATAGCTCGGCCATTTGCCCTGGGCCAGGAAGAAAGCAAGTTTCTAACTCTAAAGCCCATCATGTTTTTGGACCTTGGGTTTCAGGTGGAGTCGTCTGGGGAAACAGGAAGCTAGGCCACTAGGGGGCGCCTAGACACTTCCGTCAATTCTCCGCAGCAGGCTTGAGCCCTCCAGCGGTTCAAACATGGGGAGACGCTTCCCCACAGGGCTGAATGAGCTTCACTGGAACGGTTCTGAGAGCCTGAGCAGGCCTGGTAGCCCACTCTTTCCTTCCCCTAGTGGCTCACCTCATAGTCCCTTCCACCCTCACACACATCTCTAGATAGGCAGCTCTATTAGCTGGGGGTTAGTGGGGATCATGACCCAGGCTTTAAGTGTTGTAGACCAGATCACTGCATGGGTGTGTGTGTGGGAGACAGTGGTGTGGGGGGCGGGGCGGGCATCTCTCTTGGCATCTCATGTGGCATGTAGTTTTAATTAATCCAGTAATGGGGGTTGAATTTAGGGCCTCAGGCATGTGAGGCAAGCACTCCTACCACTGAGCTATACCCCCAGCCCTCTTTTGTTTGTTTTTTACTTTTTATTTTGAGACAGGTTCTCATTAGGTTTCTGGGATGGATGCAACCCCACTCTGTAACCCTGGCAGGTCTTGTGATCCAGCTTCCCAAGTAGACGTTTTTCACTTCACACACACACACACACACACACACGCACACACGCACACAACCACACACACACACGCACACACGCACACAGTTTTTCAAGGTAGAGTCTCACTCTAGCCCAGGCTGACCTGGAATTCAATATGTAGTCTCAGGCTGGCCTTGGACTCACAATACTCTTCCTACCTCTGCCTCTGGAGTGCTGGGATTAAAGGCATGTACCACCACACCAGGCTTAAAAATATTTTTATGAATTAATTTATTTATTTGCAAGCCCGCTCCACAGCCTCTTGCCACTGCAAATGAACTCCAGCCACATGCGCCACTTTGTGCATCTGGCTTTACAAGGGTACTGGGGAATTGAGCCCAAGATGTCAGGCTTTGCAAGCAAGTGCCTTTAACCACTGAGCCATCTCTCCATCCCTTATCTGGTGAATGTTCATGTGACCTCAGGCATATAAAATAGGTATAAAAGTAAGTAAAATGTTTACTGATAATAAATCATATAGAAATTTATTTTCTGAGCCGGGCGTGGTGGCGCACGCCTTTAATCCCAGCACTCGGGAGGCAGAGGTAGGAGGATCGCCATGAGTTCAAGGCCACCCTGAGATGACAGAGTTAATTCCAGGCCAGCCTGGACCAGAGTGAAACCCTACCTCAAAAAAACAAAAAAAAGAAAGAAATTTATTTTCAGTACAATTCTTTGCTGTGTATATAATTTTATCATTAAAAATGAGAAAATCTGCATACAAGATGGATATTCTTATCTATTTTAGTTCTTGTCTATATATGTGTGACTGGTGTGTATATGTGTTTGTATATGTGTGGGTATATGTGCATGTGTGTGCATGCACGAATGTATGTATATGTGGCCAGAGGTTGACTTCGAATGTGTTTTCTTGCTTCACGTTTCAACTTATTGGAGCAGTCTTTCTCTCGATTTGGCTAGGGTAGTCAGTCAGCATGCCCCAGGGAGCTCTTGTCTCTGTCTGCTAAGTGCTGGGACTACAGGCCGGCTGCCATGCCTGCCTAGCACTTACAAGTTGCTGGGATCTGGATTCTGGTCCTCATGCTTGAGTTACAAGTGCTTTATTCACTGAGTCTTCTCCCCCAGCCTTATTATTTATTTTTGTTTTTCGAGGTAGGGTCTCACTCTAGCTCAGGCTGACCTGAAATGCACTATGCAGTTTCAGGGTGGCCTCGAACTCATGGAGATCCTCCTACCTCTGCCTCCCGAGTGCTGGGATTAAAGATGTGCGTCACCGCGCCCGGCTCCCTTATTTATTTTTACATAAAGAATTAAATCAGGTGAATTGCAGGACACAGAGCATCTTAAACTCTTTCAGAGTTGATTAATAGCTTGCTTTTATAATTGTTAATGGTAAGAGCACCACTTTACATAAATATCCACTACAAATCAGCAGAAGTATGTCTACTGCCATTTCAGAAATAGTTGGAATTGTGTCTAATTCCTTGCCAAAATTCACACAAGGAATTTTTGCGTGTGTGTGTGTGTGTGTGTGTGTGTGTGTGGTGTGCAGGTATGTGTGAGATGTAGGGGAGGTCAGAGGTCTCCGTAGAGGGGTAATCATTCACTTCTCATCTTATTTTGAGACAACATCTCTCACTGAACTCAGAGCTCAGCCATTTTGTTGGACAAGCCGTCCAGCCAGCACCATGGATCCTGTTTGTGCGTCTGCAGTGCTGGGGTTACTGGCGTATGCCACCACGCCTGGCATTTCACCAGGATGCCGGGGATCTTGAGCTCAGGTTCTCAGGCTGTGTGGCAAGCGCTTTACCAACTGACCCACCTCCCAGCCCCCATTTAAAGATATTTTATGAAGTTCAAGTCAGTAACTCAAATAGCAATTTTAAAAATCAAACATTCAAACACAATCCAATCCAATAAGCTAATTTGATACACGCTGAAGGGAATGGTGGTAGGAAAATTCTTTGTTTTCCATAGTTAAACCATTATGTGCCTATAAAAATAGAAAATCTTGTACATTCAGTAAATACTTCACAATCCATTATGTACATACACTGGTTTGGAATCTGAGCTTAAATATTTCACGCAGCATTCATTGGTGTTGCAGAGTTCGCTGGTATATTAGGTGCAAAGTGTGCATGTTGTGTGTTCAGAACCGAGGTTGCAGTGAAATAGCATGATGCAACATGACATGCGTTGTAGGAAGTGTCTTGATTCATTACATTCACGTTTGAATGTTTTCGTGTTTGGACACTTTTTGACTGTTGCCAATTTTTTCACTACTGGCACATTCAGTCACACAATCAGCTTGGTAATCTGGGCCTGGGATCACAGGTCTGTGCCATCAGGTCTGGCATGGGATACGGCTACAGAACACCTGGGTGAATGCCTCATTGGCTTACTTCTCCTTCTTTATTTCCTCTATGTGTCCATCTCTTTTGAGAGTGTCAAGGAAAGTTGGAGAACAGCCCTACGAAGGAACCAGAGGGAAGACTGAGGAAGACTATGGTGGGGCAAGGACAGCTCCACCCTTGCCAGCCGGACAGAAGCCTGCGTTCTGCTCTGTGGGCAGCTGGCTCTCAGACTCCGCTCCCAGCTCCGACTGGCCATAGTATCATGTCTCCTGGAACCCTAGGAAGTAGGTTCTTGTTTGCTGCTGCTCGTCCAACCCCTCACCCCCCTTCTCTCCTAAATCACCTAGCTTCTTGCTCACTCCTATCAGGGCACTGTTTGACATGAAATAATAAGATTACATGGTTAGCAGCCTTCAGGATAAATAAATCAAAGTAGCTAATATTGACTCAGTGCTTACTCTGAACCTGACATTCTCCTGAGTGATCTGCAAGCATTGGCTCGCTTAATTCTCTCAGCAATATGGTGAAGAGAGAATCTGTTTTGCAGATAAGGTACCAAAGGCGCAGGGAGGTTAAGTAGGTTGCCCAAGGCATGCTGGAGTCTTCTCCAGAGTCCATTTGCTGAAGTTTGAATTTTGCCTTTAGGACACTGAAAAGCCTTCAGAGACCAGTAACACTGACTGTGTATTTCTAGGGTGCACAAAGGGGTTGTGATTTCATGGTTTTAAGTGAGAACCCCCTCAACATCACAAATGAAATGCTGGTCATAGTAGAAAAGATGGTTTGGCATTTTTGGTACTGGTTTCTGATAACCCTAAAGACAAAAGTTACTTATATATTCCATCTTACCGCCTGGCTGTGCATTCTAGGCAGGGAAGGGAAGAGAGAATCTTCCCTACCTTTTTACTTCCTGTAGATCCAGGGTTTTAGATTTAAGTGTGTGCTCACTATGCATTGGTCCATTGAAATTTAACTCCTTTTATGGATGTTGGCCATGAAAAAGTTCCTTTTCTGAGACAGATGGAAGGTCATGTCCTGCTCCTCAATGGCCCTTCCATTCTTCACAGTTCTTCTCAGGAGTAGTATTTTCTTCTTCTTCTTTTTTTAAAAATTAAAAGTATATTTATTTATTTGACTGAGAAAGAGGGAGAGGGAGAGGGAGAGGGAGAGAGAGGATGGGAACATCAGGGCCTTCAGCCACTGCAAACCAACTCTAGTCGCATGCTCTCCTTGTGCATCTGGCTAAGGTGGGTCCTGGGGAATCAAACCTGAGTCTTTTGGCTTTGCAGACAAACACCTTAACTGCTAAGCCATCCCTCCAGCCCTTCTTTTTTCAGATTCAACTTGTAGGAATATGTTCTGTCTAATGACCAGGACAGAGAACATATCATGTGTTTTAAAATTTATACATTTGGGGTGCCTAAGAGTAGAAAGGACTAGGAAGCTACATATTTCATTGATAATTGCTTA
Source organism: Dipus sagitta (assembly GCA_036346955.1). Classification (NCBI taxonomy): domain Eukaryota; kingdom Metazoa; phylum Chordata; class Mammalia; order Rodentia; family Dipodidae; genus Dipus; species Dipus sagitta. Next base: position 157,790,353 of record CM070773.1, read on the forward strand.
TCTTTGAGTTAAAGAATAAATTGAATCCCATTATTCTGCATCAATCCATTTTCTCTCTCATTTTGTTTCTCTCTCATCTTGAGTACCTTGCTTTTCTTTTAACTGGGAACTTTCATATATGAACATATAGTAATTTGGTCATGTTGCCATCCATCTTCTTCTTTTGTGCCGTCTCTCCCTCACCCCATCCCTGAGACTCCTCTTCTTTCAAGGTAGACATCCACCTGTTTGGTTGTCTTCTTCCTCTTGTCTTCCCTCCTCCTTCATGGCAAAGTGTTGGTAGGCTCAGGACTGTGCTGGTCTTGTGGGAGTATCGGTATCCCCTGAGGGGTCAATGCAGCAGTCAGTTTCATGTTGGAAGGGCAGTGCCCCAAAGAACACTTTTGTGCCCTATGGCTCTTAGAATCTTTCCACCCCCTCTTTAGCAATGTTTCTTGAGCCTTGGAGGATGTGTTAGCAGTCTTCTTTAGTGCTGAGCTCTAAGGAGCCACTGATTTTCTGCTTGGGTGAGTTTTGTGTCACCCCAGCATCTGCCCCCATCTCCGTAGAGGTTCTCTGGCTAGTGGGAGAGCAGCACTCGTCCATTCTGCCATGTCCTCTGCAGTGTACCTGGGTCCTGTGGATGTGATGGAGATGGCTTGCCCAGCACTAACCAACGAACTTTCTCTTCTTGTCATTTTAATGATTCTTGGGAGTTCCTGGTATTTACCTCCACCTGCAAAAAGAAGATTCTCTAAGTAAAACTGAGATCAGCATGAATCAAAGGGTATAAACATATCCATTTACAAGGCTTTCTGTTGGGCATAACATTTCCATTTAGCCAAAGAACAGTGGAAACTTCTCTCTGCAGCCTATAGATAGGCTTTTGACTCAGTTCTTAGCACCAGTCATGAATTCCTTCCCCTAAGCGGAGCCTCATATCCAATCAGAGAGCAGTTGATTACCCCAACGATGGATGTGTCACTATTGCATTGGGTGCTTCTCTTTACCACACGTTCCCCTCCCACTCCTGAGTCCTCTCATGGGCATTCTAGATCTCCAACTACTGATCCTCAGCTCTTTGATGAGTTCAGTTGTTATTTATGATCTTGAAGTTTGGGATCTGCTGACCTAGATTGTCGGGAATCTTCAGTAAGTGGATCTCTGCATGCCTAGACTTCTAGTACTGGGCAGACTGCTTCAGAAAGTAAGTTCAGTAGCACCTGGAACAACCTGGGCTCTAAGGTAACCCAGAACAGACAGAGACCTCAAGCCCAAGGTGGATTCAGAGCACGCATTGCTGCTTTGCAGGTTTGTGGGTGGGATGGACCCACCTGCTGTGTATGTGTGTGTGTGTGGGGAGGGGCGGTTGTTCTCTCCATGCCTGCCATAGACGTTCTGTGATTTTCCAGCTCCTTCTGCCAGTATGTCCTAACACATTGAAAGTCAGAGGCCCCAAATCACTTCCTCCTTGCCACAGGTCCTGGAATTTTTATTCTCTAGTCTGTTATCTCTCAAATCCCAAAATTTATTTAAGGACTTTGCCAGGCTTATTTATAGCACTGGAATATTTTTAGAATCTTTTCTGAAACAAATGGCTTTGGGAGGTCCTGGATATTGTGAGTAAAGTATCCTACTGTTTTATATTTTAAATGAAATTTGGCTCTTGGATTTTCTTTTGCTGCCTGTGTACCTGTTGCTTTATGAAAACCTTTTAGACTCTCTCTATGTGAGGCTTTCCTTGCTAAAGACACATGTGGGCTCACTGGTGTTCCATCTCTCTCTTTTGCACAAACCCTGGATGTTCAGAAACCTGCCTATCGTGAGTGTCTCTACAATGGCTGTTAGGAACTAATCTATACTTTAAAAAGCTCAGTCAGTGTTTAGGAACAGTGGATGCTATTGTGTAAAGCATGACTTAGGCCACTGAACAAAGACACATTCCTAGGTTTGGGCTCTTAAGTACTGGTGGTCTTTCTTTGCTGCATTTATGTGTAACCACCCTCAGTTTGTACCTGTCCTGAGACCTCAGGACCAGAGAGGGAATCTTCTGTTGCCTCCCCTTTGTATTTGAGATAATCCGGGACAGAAAGCAGTGCTACAGGATGTGAGTTATTCCTCGTGGCTGTGGGGAATGCAGCTGAGAAACTGGCTCCTCTCTCCTCCCGTTGTGCAATGTGCCTGTCGTGCCCTCTCTGTGCTGTCCAGGATGTGCCAATGCTGCTTCACAAATTCAACTGGCTAAGTCGAACCTGGAGCGCATGAGTCCTGAGGAGTGAGTGGATGCATGGAAGCATTTCATAAAAGTTGCCTTTGAAAATAATCACTTTTGTCTCATCTCATGACAATGATGAGTTTCTCTGAATGTTTTTTTTATGCTCGTGAATAATCAAAATGGATTGAACATATTTTTTATCTACCAGTATTGTTAAAACAGCTCTTTTTAGTTTATTATAGAAATAACCCCAATCAGAAAGGTGAGTTTTTAAAAAAGAAGAGAAAAAAAAAAAACACTAACGAAACTATAATCAACTGGCAAAGGATTTTGATTAATTCTTTTCCTTTTCTTTTTAGAGACACAGAAAATAATTGGACAGGGAAAACGGGGAAGGCCACTCATCCAAAGATGATCTAAGAAATTTGCTGGCTTCCATTTCAGGAAGGTTTACATTGATACAGACAAACGGAGGAAGAGGAAACATGGCTCATTAGTTGTACTTTTCCAAAGGCTGACTGACAAGATCTTCATGTATTGAGATAATCAAGGACAGAGCGATGCGGCAGGATGTGAGTTATTCCTCACGGCTGTGGGGAATGCATCTGAGAAACTGGCTCTTCTCTCCCGCAGTTGCACAATGTGTCTGTAGTGCCCTCCTGCACAACTGCTCAGGTCTTTCTGCCTCTGGCCCTTGCCCATCAGGATTTCAGCTCATTATTGGTAGGACATTTTCCTTAAAATCCCACTGTGGATAATCTGATCACACTGTGTGGACACAGTGGAACACACTAGAAATAGGCACCTTGGGCTATAACACACTCTTCCTCCCCCTTTGAAGGAGTTTTGGATTCGTCAAGGACAACTCATATTAGGTCATGTTGTTTCCATAGAAGTCACCAAAGGCCTTCCCTTTTCAGATTCTCAAGGCAGGAATCTGTGTTCCATTGCCCAGATGGCAAAGTCATTCTGCCTCACTGATGGGGGCAGGGGTGTGATAGAGGATCTGGCAGGGGACCGAGGCTCACTTACTCTGCTTTGTGTTTTGACAACTAACTCTTTTTTTTTTCTGCACAGAAGTAGTAATTCTGACCATAAAAATTCAGGAAAAATATGAAGAATAAAATTAAAATCCATGATAGGTATTATCAAAATTTACTCTTTTCTTTCAGACTATATTTTTGAATAAAAATAGAAGTATTTGTCAGAGTTTATATATATTATGCATTAGCCAGTTTTTTGGTTTCCCAAAGTAGAGTCTCACTCTAGCTCAGGCTGACCCGGAATTCAGTATGTAGTCTCAGGGTGTGTATTAGCCAGTTTTATTGTTGCAGTGAACACAATACCTGAGAGAACAATTTGAAGAAGGACATATTTATTTTACCTCACTGTTTCAGAGAATTCAGACTACGTTTTCTAGCTCCCATGCCCTTGGTGGTGGGGACATGGGATGGAGGAGTTTCTTTATATGTAGGAAGCAGGAGAGCAACTCACTTCATGATGGTCAGGAAGCAGAGAAAAGTGTAAGGTAGCACGGGGTTAAGGCAAGATCGAACGCTTCAAAGTTATACCCCTAGAGACCTTCTTTCTCTGACTTTCCTCATCAGCTACCTCTCAATATCTAATAATACTTTCTTGTGATGAATCTATCCAGGGATTAAGGATTAATCCACTCATTAGGTTAGAGTCCTGATGATCTAATTGCCACTGGAAATGCCATCTCAAGCACACCTCTTTTTTTTGTTTTTTGAGGTAGGGTCTCACTCGAGCCCAGGCTGACCTGAAATTCACTGAGGAGTCTCAGGGTGACCTCGAACTCATGGCAATCCTCCTACCTCTGCCTCCCAAGTGCTAGGATTAAGGCTACAGGCACACCTCTTTATCAAACACCTTGGCATGTCTTAGTCCAAACACACTGGCATCCATAATCAGCCATCAAAACACGCACATTTATTTACACACATATTTACATACACAATGTCTCTTACAAGATTGGAATCATGGTTTCCATATAATTTTGTGTCCTGTTTATTTTCACTCAGCATTTTTAAAAATAAATTTCCTTCCTTTTTTTAAACCTTTTTAAAAATTGTTTTATTTTTATTTATTTATCTGAGAGAAAGAGGCAGGGAGAGAGAGAGAAAGAGAGAATGGGCATGCCAGGGCCTCCAGCCACCGTAAACAAACTTCAGATGCATGTACCCCCTTGTGCATCTGGCTTATGTGGGTTCTGGGTAATCGAACCTGAGTCCTTAGGCTTCACAGGCAAGTGCCCTAACAGCTAAGCCAATTCTCCAGCTCTCACCTATCATTTTATGATGACCATTTACCACTATATTCAGAGAGTTACCTCAAATACAGTTTTTTTAAAAAAATATATTTTGTTTTTACTTATTATTTATTGAGGGGGGAGAGAGAATGGGCATGTCAGGGTCTCTAGTCATTGCAAATGAACTCCAGATGCATGTGCCACCATGTGCATCTGGCTTACGTGGGTACTTGGGAATTGAACCTGGGTCCTTAAGCTTCGCAGGCAAGTGTCTTAACTGCTAAGCGATCTCTCCGTCCCCAAACACAGTTTATAATAGCTATACAACACTCTACGTGTCACTGTAATGGGATTATATCAAGATTAATTTGACTGGTCTTCCACTATTTAACATTTCAATTTTTTAATAGTTTTTACTGTTATAAAGCAATGGTAACTGGCCTTTAGATAAATTTTAGTTTCAGTTCTTAGGATATATTTCTAGGAGGATAATCAATGATGCACATGGTAGGAACACTCCTGAGTGTGTGTATATGTGTTTGTGCATATTCACATACACATGCATACACACACAAACATCCCACACATGTACCCAGTTGCCTTTAAGAAAGGTGTTTGCTGTTTAAAATCCCATCCTCAGTGGATGTGAGATTCAGCCCCAGTGCAACTTTATCAGTACTATTTGTGTGCGCATGTGTTTGCATGCAGATAAACATACCTCTTCAAGTGGATAAATTGAGACAGATATAAGATGGTGCTTGATTTTCACTTGCATATTTTATAACTTGCACAGTACTTTAACATAGATAATTGGATAGCCCAAATGATTAGCTATCGGCCTGAATTAAATTCATTTTCTCAGTGAATTTATAAGGCTGTCAAGAGGTTTGAATCAGTCCTCTCTCCTCTTCATTTCCATTCTTCTCATTACAGCTGAGATAAAACTAGCTTTGTCCATTTATTACAAGGCCCTCCATATGAACTGAGATGAAACTGAAATGTAAATCATGGAACAATTGTGACATTTCAGAGACAACACATCTCGTAAACAAAACACGGAGCAGAAGGGGTGGGGGGCGGCAGAGGAGAACCTGAAGCTGGACCAGTAAACACTGGCAGTGTTACAAGATTTGAGACTGAATAAAGATGTGAGAAGGAACTTTACAAGAATTCCATCCTTGTCCTTTGTATCATCCTAGTCCAGTGACTCTGATGCCTTTGTGAGGTAGGCAACTTCTTCATACATAACCACCTGGAAGGGTTAGAGCACAGAGGGCCATTGGCTGTATACCAGCACTGGGTTTGAGCCAAGCATTTTATCTTCAGGTTCCAAGTGACCTTAGCAAAAATCCTCTCTGTTTCTTAGCCTGAGTGCTATGAACTACAACATGGTGATGTTGATTTTAACACAGTGGATGGTGTATAATAGGAACCCAATAAATGGTGGCTGTAATTGTGATCTAGGATGGAGGGTCACCTGTAGCCAGCATCTTTTGCTAAGATCATTCACTATACCATATTTCTTTGCCATTGTTGGATAGTAAAGTAATTGTAAAATAAATTCAATTCCTCCTTATTCCTCCAAATCTAACTATATGGCCCATTGTCTGGTTTAATATATTACCCATTCCCATCACATATCAGGTGATATTTTTCTGTATTTAGATGGGAGTGAAAATGACCCCCTTAGAGGAAAGGTAGTCAAAAAGGCCAGTGTCTTATTCATCCTCAACTGGTATGCATCTCTAGACTTGTGTAACAGAATCTGGTGATGCATGGGGATGGAGATACAGAGGTCTGGGGCTTCTACAGGCTGAAGTTCTTGTTAACAACAGTGCAGCTCTTGAACTACTTCCTGCTTTTGGTTCCTAGAACAATTCTATTTTTATGCATCTTGTACTTGTTTACAGAGTGCATTTTAATAACATAACTCTAGCTATCTAAATTTATACCTATTAGAATGATGGAATATTTTCCTTTATAGCTAACCCCAGTTTTCCTTTCTACTCCTTTGGCTCCGAGTAGGCAAAGCACCTATTGAATATTACAAGGCTTTCTGTTGGGCATAACATTTCCATTTAGCCAAAGAACAGTGGAAACTTCTCTCTGCAATCTATAGATAGGCTTTTGACTCAGTTCTTAGCACCAGTCATGAATTCCTTCCCCTAAGCAGAGCCTCATATCCAATCAGAGAGCAGTTGATTACCCCAACAATGGAGGTGTAACTATTGCATTGGGTGCTTCTCTTTACCACACGTTCCCCTCCCACTCCTGAGTCCTCTCATGGGCATTCTAGATCTCCAACTACTGATCCTCAGCTCTTTGATGAGTTCAGTTGTTATTTATGAACTTGAAGTTTGGGATCTGCTGACCTAGATTGTCGGGAATCTTCAGTAAGTGGATCTCTGCATACCTAGACTTCTAGTACAGGGAAGACTGTTACGGTATTGCAACTTAAGGGATTTACTCAAGGGAGCTCAAGAACAGACAGAACTATAAAGGAAATTTTGACATATGCAATTCAGTGCTTCACATTGACAGTCACTGTTGACATCGAAAGCAACCTCCCTTCTGTCATCCTCCTCCTCCTCCTCCTCTTCCTCTTCTTCTGAAAACAGAGGCTTGATGTGACTATGTATCTCAGGCTTTCCTCGGACTTGCAATTCTCCTGCCTCCGCTCCCTGAGTGCTGGGGTTACAGGTGTGTGCCACTACATCGTGCCCTGCATTAAGCCTCGTCCTTTCATGGAACACTGCTGTTAGTTCTTCCAGGTACCTCAGGAATGAGCTCCTCCCAAAGGTGTCAGGAATGCTCCCACCCTAGGGAGCAGCAACCCCCCCCCCCATATCACCTGCTGGGGGAGGAACTCTGGGCTGTGAGCTGCATAGGCTCAGGCTGGCTCCCAGACAGCCCCTTCAGCTCTCTCTCCTTCATGGTTTGGTGGGCAAAGAACCCCGTTGTCATGGTAACCACACTGGCCATCTCAGGCTAGAGGGAACATTCCCTAAGGCTCCTCTCCATCTGTGCGTCCTTGGCGATTTCTCTGCGCTGGTGAAGTAGGTGGGGAACCACTTCCTCCAGGGATCTCCCCCAGCTCACGGATGGTACAAATGGGCAGGGGAGCTGTGTTGCCATGACAGCAACTCTTCTGGTTCTTCCACTTGAAGAAAGCCTGACTCAAGGGATCTGTCTGGTGTTCCCAACGGCAAAGTTGGCAAGGAACTGCATTATCATAATGGCTTCCACCGGATCCTTCCAGGAGAGGATGACTTTGCCGTGGCAGCTGGAGGCTGGGCAGGGAGGTTAGCTGGAGAGGCTCCATGTCCTGGGACTCATTGCTGTGGTAACATCCCCAGGGGCAGGGACCAGGCAGGTCCCTCTCTCTCTCTCTCTCTCTCTCTCTCACTCCAGCTAGGCCCCAGAGTCACCATGCAGGTCTGTTCTTGCTGCCCTGGTGCACCGTTTCTCCTCTTGCTCACCCCCAGGGATTCTGCACATGGCCACGGCATCTCGCCCAATCCTTGGGATCACTGTGACAAAGCCATTTTCTGCTCAAGACTTGGTCCACGATAGGATGCTGTTTTGGCCTGTGGTCACTGTTTCTGCTGTTCACCAGAGTTTAAAAAAAATCTCCTTTGGAGAAAGGTGAATGATGGATGTCATGTATTGGGGATAGCTATTAGCTGTGTGTGGAGCTAACTCTTTTGCTTGTGACTGTGTTCTTTCACGCGAGGGCATCCTTCCCCTTCAACCCTCCCACTGCCTTTCTCTTCTTGGAATTGGTGTCTTTGACAGGAACAAAGTTGGCTTTGGTGTTTCAACAATTGGGCATGAATTTTTTTCCATTCTATTCTTACCAGCTGATAGACCGTGGGTGAGTCACACACTCTTTCTGAGTAACCATTTTATCTGTAGAAGGAGGAAAGAAAGTAGCTTTATCATCAAACTGTGGTGAAACCCAAGGTAATACACAAAAAAGTATTTTGTCAATACTCAGGCACATTTCAAAATTTGGTAATTGTGGTAATTTTCATTCCCAGGAAACATTCTTAATTTAGTGGTTCTCTTGGTTAGTCATTCACCAGTTGGAATTTATGAAGCTCATTCTAATTCTTTCTGTATGGAAGTGTCTACAACTTCTAGGAGAATTACTTATAGCATCTGTACAGTAGGGTAATGCCAATTTCAAAGTGTGATTTTGAGGATTAAATCAGGTATTGAATATAAATGTATTTAGAAGAAAGTACCAATGCAATGTATGGTAATTATTATTTCTGATTGCCTACATGCTTTCATATTTTCTCCTCTGAAAGTCTTGATGAGTCTGCATTTCTGACTCTTCTGCTTCTTCTCTCTCTTGTCATGCTTGCTCTTGCATTTTTTCTTTTTTTAAATTTTGTATTGACCACTTCTGTACATATGGACAATATATCATGATCAGAATCCCTTCCCACCACCCTCTGTTTTCCCCTCCCAAATACCCCTCACTGAATCCCTTCTTTTTCCCAAATAGTCTCTCTTCTATTTTGATGCCACCACTTTTTCCCTCCTGTTATGCAGGTCTTGTATAGGTAGCATCAGACACTGTGAGGTTGTGGATACCATGGCCATGTTGTATCAGGAAGGCAGTATTGTAAGCACTCCTCACCTTCCTTTGACTCTTACATTCTTTCCACCACCTCTTCTGCGATGGACCCTGAGCCTTGGAGGGTGTGATAGAAATATCTCACTTAGTGTTGAACTCACTGCTATCATTTTTTCTCCATTTTTTTTTTCAGTACTGGGGTTTGGACCTAGAATCTCATACATGCTAGACAAACATTTTGTCACTGAGATATATATTCCTAGCCCTCTTTTTACTTTTTGAGACACAGTTAGGGTCTCTTAAGGTTATACAGGCTAATCTCCGTGTGTTTGTGTGTGTGTGTGTGTGTGTGTAGTGTGATGTGTGGTATATGCACATGTGTGCAGATGCTCACATCCCATGCATGTGTGCATATGCGTAGGCCAGAAGTGAATGTTGGGTGTCCTGCACATTTCTTTCCCTGAGATGGGGCTTAGAGATGTGTATAGCTAGGCCCAGCTTTTTATATTGGTTATGGGGAGTTGAGCTTGGTGATCTCTGGCCTGAAAGGCCCTCATACTTAAGTAGTAAATGCTTTTTAGCTGCTGAGCCACATCCCTAACCTATGGCCTTGAACTTTTGATTTTTCTGCCTCAACCTCCTAAATAGTTGGGATTACAGGCTTGTGCCACCACACCTGGTTCTTTCATACTTTTAAAAGTTGACAATTAACAAAAGATGAGCCGGCCCATAAAATCTCTCTTGCAACTAGTGACTATGCCCCAGGAGGAGTGATTTGCCTTGACTAAGGATCCAAGTCCTTCCCAGTCTCCTGGACCTCAATAATTAGACAAGTAAATTTGGTTGAGTTTTGAAGCAGGGACAAATGTTTGGGAAAAACTCCTCTTTGTGGTCTCTTCTCTTCTTTGCTTCTTTCTATTCACCTCACCCAAGGGTTATTATCCTCTCACTGGCACCCTGGGAACCATCACCTAGGCCCTCCAGTGATGCCACCAGCTCTCAGACATCCTCCACATCTTCCCTTCCTCCAAATTCACCTGACACACTATCTAGAGTCCTTTCAAGCACAACTCAGCATTCAGAAGCATAATCAATAATTTATAGATAAGTCATTAAAAAGTAATGAACACTTAAAACACTACCCCTCCCAGAATTTTTTTTGCAGTTCAACTGAGGCTTTCAAAGACTTCACTCCTAATCCCTTGTGAAAGCTTTTATAACTACATCAGCCTGCGGTGGCTGCTTCCACCCTCCCTGAATTACCAATAAACTTACAGCATTTCTGATTTAATTGTGCTTTAATTATTTCATGCACTGGTCTGTTCTCCCCAGCGAGATTGTAAATTTCTTGAGGGCAGGAAATTTTTTTATACCAGTTGTGTTCAGCATAAACTGAACACTCAGTAAAAATTTTACAATTGATTAATCATGGGCATAATTTTCTCACCCAGTAAAATGTCTTTCGACACACAAAGTCACATTTGGAAAGTTGGGTTCTTCTAATCTTCTGCTTGATGTGGACAATTATTGTTCTGGGGATTGTGTGTGTGTGTGTGTGTGTGTGTGTGCGTGCTTCCTTCTGAATAACCAGAGAGGATGATTGTATTTCATAGAAGACGTCACTTCAAGTGGGATAGATTTAATAGAGTTCTTAGGATAGCTTTGTACCCTAAATGTACCCTAAAGAGGCAGTTATGGACTTGTAAATATACTTTATTCAAAATGCCTAATTATTTCTGATAAACCATTGGGTGTCTTAGTTCCAGGAAGTGCAAGTTTAGAATAGGATCCTACAGGAAGTGGTGCATAATGGAACTGCATCTTCTGTATTGATTAGATACTTTTAAGATGTGCCTTTTGCTCAAAAACAAAGGACAGAAAATAAGAAAAGACTCCTCTAAAATAGTTAAGTCATAAAAAAGCAGATAGAATAAAAATAAATGGTAAAATTAGCTAGGTTATTTCAGTTTGTAAAGAAAGTATTTTTCCCCCATCACTGTCAGTAATGGAAAGGAGAGAATTCTTTGGGTGTAGAGAACCTTCTAGAAAAAAACTGATGGTCTCTACTTCCCTCATGTATAAATGAAGAAAATATTAATATCTCACAAGGTGCTACCAGGGAATATATAAAGATAGAGCTGTTCTCAGAAGCAACATTCAATGCACCAAATTAATTTTTTTCTGAAGGTGAAATTAAAATGTTCTTTAAAAGACAGGACAGTGGCCTGGGGATATAGAGCAGTAGTAGAGTGCTTTCCTAGCAGGTACATGGTTCTGAGTTCAATTCCCAGCAGCAGAAGAAAAGACAAAGACATTAGGAACACACTGAAATGCCAGGAGCCTAGCTTTCCTCTTGGGGCTGTTTGCAGAAATAAGTTGTGCTCAGTCACACTGTAAGATGAGAGCTCATGGGAGGAATTCCTATTTAGTTTTTCTTTCAGGAAGTCACTGGAAGGAACATTGGGTTATCAGATGGGGACGGAGACTAGCAGGGAAGAGATGAGGCCCCTTTGTCTTAGCCCCGTGAGTCAGAGGAGGTGAGAATAGGACATACAGCGGGTGTTGTGCCTCTCATCCTGACCCAGAGCCCCTCTTCAGTTTCTGGGAGTGTAGGTGGTAACTATTGAAACTTAATTATTGAGTCCTTCCCAGGTCATTGTCAACAACCGAAGAGAACTACCTTATCTAAGCTCAGGACCTCTCTCTAGGGGGAGCGACCTCCAGTGACATTGAATGGGGGTGGGAATAACAATCTTGTCTCAGGTTGCACTCTGAAGGGTTGTCCTGACTGTAGGGATCCCTGTGTGGTAATTGCCTTTGAGACTATACTGCAGCTAAATGTCTTTCTTTATTTCTTTTGATTTTATTGTTATTTTTTAAAAATATTTTATTTATTTCTGAGAGAGAAAGAGAGAGAAATAGAATGGGTATACCAGGGCCTTGATAAAGAGAGAAAGAGGCAGATAGAGAAAGAAAGAGAATGGGTGCACCAGGGCCTTTAGCCACTGCAAACAAATGACAGATACAGGAGCTGCCTTGCACAGCTGGCTTTACGTGGGTACTGGGGAATCAAACCTGGGTCCTTAGGCTTCACAGGTAAGCATCTTAACTGTGAAGCCATCTCTCCAGTCCCTCTTTTGCTTTTAAAATACTTTATTTATGAAAGACAGAAAGAGAGCGAGAGAGAGGAAGTGAATATGGGCATGCCAGGGCCTCTAGCCGCCACAAACTCCAGATGCTTGCACCACCTTGTGCATCTGGCTTTATGTGGGTACTGCAGAATAGAACCTGGGACCTTTGGCTTTGCAGGCAAGTGCCTCAACTGCTAAGCCATCTCTCCAGCCCTCAATGTGTTTCTTCTGAAATCTGTTTCCTTCCCTTCCCCATGACCACTGGCTTCAAGAGCGCTCCCCACACACTTCCTTACACAAATCTTCACCTCAAATCCTTTGTAATTTTGAATTAGGACTGAGGCTTTTCTACCAGGGAATTTACCCTGCATCATAGAAACACATAGCCTTACAATGGGCAGGGCAACACTGGCTGATGTTATAGAGATGATGAGCCTGGGAGATTAGTGGACGGACATCAGGCAGTGGGTAGTGGCTGCAGCATGGGTAGGTTAGAGTCCCAGGGGATGACTCCCAAGCCACATACTCCCTGACACCTCCCTGAGGAGAGGCAGACAGAGATAAACAGGTACCCCTTTCCTCCCTTCAAAAAGAGGGCTGGGGAATACCACCCCCTTCCTGCGGAGGTGTCGGAATTGTGGGGAGAAGGCACTGCAAGATGGTGGCTTGGTTCCATGGCTGCCGATCTCCCTCTGTTTGTTCCCCCTTTTATATTAACTACATTATGAAATAGATAATAAATATCTCAGAGAAGAATGCAGAGCTAAAGAACCCTCCAGGCTTCTGTAGCTCAGCTGGTCCCATAATGACAATCTGGGCAAGGCAGGCTGCTGCTGGAGTAACAGCAGTGAAGTCATCTTGAACCCAGGCAGTATGTAGTTAGTACGCATCCGTAACCCTTCGGTGATTCCACTCTTATTGTTTAGTAGGCCATTCTTACTAAATTCTCTACTGACACTGACTCATCTCCCCAGACATCACTCTCTACATTACTGCCTTCCTTTGCTGAATGAGTCTGAACCTTTCTAGTCCAGAGTCTGCCTGTGATGCACACTATTGCCTTCCTTTCTGGAGAAGTTCCCATCCCTGCTTCCTAGCGCAATATTCGAGGGTGTGAGACCAACTCCTGACATCCTCACCCTCAGCCAAAAGAGAAGGTATGGATCTCAATGATCTAGACATCAAGTGATATTTGATAGCTGGAGAATGGCAAGCTTCCTGTTAAGTAGAATGGTACGACCATAGGAGACACTCACCTACCCATTTTTTTTCTTAAAGAGCATGTGTGCGCACACACCTTGCTGGGGATGAAAGCCAAATGTTTTGACCCTTTAGCAGGGTAGGCAAGTGCTCTAGCACTTCGCTGTACCCATGGCCCTCTCAGCCTGAGGCTGACTGTAATGGAGGAAGGCACAGTAGCAACAGTTACCAAGACTGTGCTGGACTCCTGATCAAACAGCCTTTGATTTTCACTGTCTTGCTGCACTTCTCACTTGCACCTGCTATGCATGTTCTTTGTTTCATGGTAGTTTGGTTTTCTTTTCTTTTCTTCTCTCATTTTTTGTTTTTCAAGGTAGGGTCTTGCTCTAGTCTAGGCTGACCTGGAATTCAGTATGTAGTTTCAGGGTTGCCTTGAACTCATGGCAATCCTCCTACCTCTGCTTTCCAAGTGCTGGGATTGAAGATGTGTGCCCATGCCAGGCTCCAGTTGCTTTTTTTTTTTTGTCTCTTGCACCCAACACAAGCCACTTGATATGCCTCTCACACAGGCTGCCTCCTCCCCCAGAGTCCCTCTCCTGTGCAGTCCCTAGTTCTAATCTAGGAAGAGCCATGTCCAAGTAGCAAATAAAACTTATGAGAAAGGAAGTCAAAATCCTAGCTCAAGGAACGTCACAGATGGACTGCATGCAATCATTTTTGCTCAGTTTATCCTGGTGCCCAAGACCTCATGTTGTAGGCCTTGTGCATTGGCCTTTTAAAACAGCGAGCTTCCCTAAGCAAGTGCATAGTGTCTGTGAGGGCGAAGGGATGGCTGTGAGCACCTGAGTTGAATGGAGTCCTGTAGTACTGAGTAAACCTTTTGCATCCTGTTGTGCTCAGAAAATAAGAGTTCAACCCTTATATATCCAATCCTTATCGTTGGCACCAGCACAATCCCTGTGACACTCTCACGTTTTGGGATATAAAGTAAACTCTTGTGGCCAGACTTCTTTCATGTTAAATCACTAGGAACTTGTGCAGTATCTGGTCCTCCAATGTCTTCATTCAAATGTCTGCTGAATAGACTGAATATGGAACCAAAGAACTCAAGTAGTCACTTATTTTGTACAATGCCACTCTTCCCCAAAACTTGATTTCATTCTTTCATCTTACTCCCTTAACATATCTCTCCTACCAACTATTGACCAGCCTTAGAATTGAGGCTACAGACACTGGGGGTGCGAAGATAAGGAGATGTTGGTCAAAGATTCATCAATCTTTCTTTGGAGAATTATTGTACAACATGGCATACATAGTTAATAATAGAATATTGTACATTTCAAAATTGTAACAATAAATTTCAGACATTCTCACAACAAAAAATCAAGTATGTTGGATATGTTAATAAGCTTGTTCATTTCACATTATCTTCATAAATCAAAACATGACTTTGTAGCCCATAAATATATATATATATAATTATAAATTGCCAATTGACAATAATAACAAGGGAATAACAAATTAATTATCAGCCAATGATTATGGCTCAAAAAGAGCCAAGAGTGGGCTTTCTTTTTATTTCCATTAGCAAATTCTCATACAGCCCCCCCTGACTGCTTGTTTGTTCACATGTGAACAGATATTTTATGTAAGTTTATTCCAGACAGGCCCTGGGTATACAGAGGTAGAAACAGACAGATAACGTCCTTTCCCTTGTGAATTCTAGTGGTAGAAGAGGGGACAGATAATTTAACAAAGCAAAGATCGATGATTATCTCCTGAGGAAGATGTATTGAGGTAAGGTGTTAGGTGCTGGGGAGGGGGGCTATGTAGGTTATGTAGTCAAGGAAGGTCTCTTTGAACAAGTCATATTTGAGCAGGACCCAAATGACAGAGAAAGTCCTACTGCGAATGTGAGAAGAGCACCCGGGCTGAGGGAAGAGCAAAGGGGAAGATCCCGAGGTGTCACAAGCATGGCTGATTCTAGGGAGAGTAGGAGAGGAGAGGAGCACCACGTGCAGAAGCACAGGCTGGGGTCTATGATCATCCCCTCAGCTTTCCCTGCTCAAGAGGATGGATGGTTCCTTCTGGTGGAAGCATTGACCCCTGCTGTTGTCTCTGCTATCGACTGCTGCTTGCTTTTCCTTCTTCAGAATGTCACTGTGGACCAGGGTTCACTCTGTACACACCTTTGGTCTGTCCTGTCCTATATTCAACCCCTGCTCTCTTTTCCTCCCTCTGTCTCCTTCCCATTCCTTTTGCTCCCCTCTCCCCAGTTTTATGCAGTCCTGGCTTTGAAGATCATCAGTGTAGTTCTGTGACAGAGCAGCTTAGAGTTCCTTAAGCTTCTGACCACACATGTTATTTAACTTTCTACTTTACAGCTATCCCATGATGACAAGACAAGCATCCGGGAATTATCCTCATTCCAGACGTGTATGTCCTGAGGTTCTGCTGCCTTCTCAATGACACCACTCTGTTGCTCAAGCCAAGGGTTGCTTAAGCCTCTTTTGGCTTATCTTTTCCCCCCACTCCCCTTATCGAGACCATCCCCAAGCTGTGAAGCTCTACTTCCAGAATCTTTTTTTCTTTTTTGTCTTGTTTTTTTTTTTTTTTTTTTTTTTTTTTTTTGAGGTAGGCTTTCACTCTAGCCCAGGCTGACCTGGAATTCACTAGTCTCTCAGGGTGGCCTTGACTCATGGTGATCCTCCTATCTCTGCCTCCAGAGTGCTGGGATTAATGGTGTGAGCCACCATGCCTGGCTTACTTCCAGAATCTTATTTATTTATTCATTTTTATTTGAGATAGAGGGGTGGGGGAGAGAATGGGCGTGCCAGGGCCTCTAGCAAATGAACTCCAAATGTTTGTCCCACCTTGTGCATCTAGCTTATGTGGGACCTTAAGAGCTAAACCTGGGTCTTTAGGCTTCGCAGGCAAGTGCCTTAATCATTAAGCCATGTCTCTAGCCCTACTCCCAGAATCTTAAATCTGTCCCCTTTTCTTCCTCTCTGCACTCACTGACCTTTCCCTCACCTTTTGGTTGCTTTCCCATCCCTCTAGAACTGTTAAAAATTTACCTGCACTAAACAAGGGGAATGGTATGTAATAACAAATAAACAATAAAATTAGCTTAGCTCTTGAGGTTCTCTGTTTACAAAACAATTCTTCAGTTCCTTCCAATAAGTGGCTGAATGCATGGGAAGTCAAGGATGTTAGCTCATAAACTCCTTAGTCAAAGATTCATTCTCTCTCTCTCTCTCTCTCTCTGTCTCCCCACATGTCTGAGAACTGTAGAAGTGTTTCTTTAAGATGGTGGTCAATCAGTCTGGTCAGTGCGGAATGTCATGGATCTACAGGACCGTTTGCTTTTGATTAGGCTTCTTTGCAATACTTTTGGATTCATTTAAACTCTAAACTGTGTTATGTGTGAACTTGTCTTACATTCCTTTCTGTCCGCCTTGTAACATGTACCGCCCACTTGCTTTACTCTAAGAACTGAAGTGTAGTGAACTTTTGGGAGAGCCTGATGCATAGGGTTTTCTAGGATAAGAGGTGTGAATGAGATGGAAGGGAGAATGAGAATGATGGCTGGTGGGTCGGTATTCAGAAAATGGTTTATTGGGACTATCTGCTGTACTGTCTGATAATGTTGCTTATAAGCTATATTCCATGAAAATGTCCTTTTGGTGACTGTCGTTATGTTGAAAGAGAATGAAGTGATACTTCTTTAAGCCAATCATAAAATTAGTCGTGGTAAACTTTGAGTTGGGCAATAATCATCGGTGAGATGACCTTACCTTGGCATATAATTGTCACTGCTAAGCAAGATAAAAATGGTCCTCTTGGGCTAGAGAGATGGCTTAGTGGTTAAGGTGCTTGCCTGCAAAACCAAAGGATGTAGGTTCAATTCCCCCAGGTGGTACATGTGTCTGGAGTTCATTTGCAGTGGCTGGAGACCCTTGCATGCCCATTCTCTCTCTATCTTCCTCGCTCTCTCTTTGCTTCTTTCTCATAAATAAATAAATAAATAAATAAAATTTAAAATATGGTTCTCTTATTTCTGCCAGACTATGAAATATTGCTTTCTCTTTCTTCCTTTCAGTGCTTAGGACAGAACGTGGGGCCTTATGCAAGCATTCTACCACTGAGTTACAGTGCCAGTCCTTATTTGTAAAGGTTTTATAAAATTTAATACATTATGAAAATTCTACATATTCATATTTCTTATGACTCTTAATAGTGTATCTTGTTGCGTATGTATAATCTATTTCATAAAATCTTTAGTAGTACATATTTTGGTTATTTTTCTGCTTTTTTCCCATTGTAAATATTACCAAAATAACTGTCTATAGAAAATTATTTTTGCATATATTTTATTACGTTCTTCACAAAGAATTTTGTAAGCTTTTGATTCATACTACCCTAATTTACCTCTCATCTCTATTTATAATCTCCACATGTAGTATATGATTCTCTACCTCTTCCTCACAAGCCTTGGGACTTTTTTTCTCTCTCCTTTATCCTTTTCTATTCCCTTTCTGTTTTCCTCTTCCTTCCCCTCCCATCTCCTCCTATCTTCTACTCTCCTCTCTTCTCATCTTTCTTTTTGAGACAGGATCTTTCTAGGTGTCCCGAGCTGATCTTGAACTCTGGACACTCCTGTCCCTCTCCTAAGTATCAGGATTGCATCCACTTACCACCACACTGGACTGGCGTTTTCTCTTTTGATTTTAAGTATTAATATAAAATACAACCATGTGTCTGTTTTTGTTCAAATTTGCCGTTATGATTTCATGTGCCCCTTCTAGGAAGGGTTCCCATCCCTCTGCAAGTCCTTCTTAGACACAGGTTTATTACCTGCTTTAGGATTCTTCTTAATCCCGATTTTGAGATGCCTTGTTTTCTTGTATATGAAAACAGCATCTATCTGTTCTCTCCATCCCCTTTTTTGGTTCCTTTTTAATACTCCAGTGACTCATGTTAGCTTCTCACTTTCCACTTTAGAAGTTTTCATTCTATTTTTTCACTGGGCATTGCCTAGGAAGCTGAAATCTTAGCACTGGTTCTAGGGCATCCCTCAATCCTGGGGGACATGGAAGTCCTAGAGAATCAGGTCTCTTGCCAGCCTGTGCAGCCATCCTGGCTCTGCTTGGCATGGCTGCCGTTCCACTGGCTCTCTCCAACAGCTTGTGTATTCTCTAGCTGTCCTGGTGATTTCCTTGTTTTCACTTTCAAACACATGCACAGCGATCCCTGGCTGTAATTCCCCTGAATCATTTTTTTTTTCTTAATTTTCACATTGCATTCAGCCTCCAAGGTTACCCACTACTTGTGTGCTCCCTCCCACACTCTGTCTCCCCTACTTCTTTCACTCTCATTCTGCTGCTGTAGGCCAGAGGTGTGAGCAGTGGCTCACGTCATCACTGGTCCCTCATGCCATCCCTGTCCTGTGATGCATCACTTTAACGACATTGCTGACACCTACACAGTTCTCCTGAGATTCCTACATTAGTCATTCCTTTGGTCAGGGCTCTTAAGGTCCTTTTAAAATTCATTAATGCTGTCCGGGAAAGTCACACATTGAGCTGCTTTTCAGCAATTAGTTTGCTTAATCAACTAGGTTCATAGGAGAGGGTCATGAAGCAATTTTTAATAAAGTGGTTGGGGAATATATGAAGCAGTACCCTGGAAGAGATGTCTGATTGAGCACTGTGCAGCCCTGAGTGGGAGATGGTGCTAAGTGAATACGACACAAGCCGTCAATGCCTTGAGAGGATGGGCACAAAGGATGGGCACTCATCATTCTGCTGCCATCCCGTTCTCCTTTAGATTGACTTACATACCAAAGGGGGGTAGCAGCAATCCAGTGACATTATTATTATTATTATTATTATTATTATTATTTTGGTTTCTCAAAGTAGGGTCTCTAGCCAAGGCTGACCTGGAATTCATTATGTATTCTCAGGGTGGCCTCAAGCTCACAGCGATCCTCCTACCTCTGCCTCCCGAGTGCTGGGATTAAAGGATTAAAGGCATTTGCTACCACACCTGGCTCTGTGACTTTATTATTATTATTATTTCTTATGAGAGACATAGAGAGAGAACTGGCATGCCAGGGCCTCCAGCCACTGCAATCAAATTCCATTCCTTGTGCATCTAGTTTATGTGGGTTCTGGGGAGTAGAACCCGGGTCTTTAGGCTTCGCAGGCAAGCACCTTAACTGCTAATGACTTAAAAAATTATTTACTTATTTGAGAGCTGTCGGAGAGAGAAAATGGGCACACCAGGACCTCTAGCCAATGCAAACAAGCTATAGGCCTATGCACTTTGTGTATCTGTTTTATGCTGGTACAGGAGAATCAAACCTGGGTCCTTTGGCTTCACTGGCAAGTGCCTTAATCACTAAGGCATATCTCCAGTCCCATCTCAGTGACTTTTGAGGGACAAATGGAAAAATCCTTAAAAAATTATACAGTATTAACTGGAATAAATCAGAATTATCCTGGACACATGAAAATAGATATATGATTGTGCAAGCAATACCAGTGAGGGTGCTCTTTGTAAGATTTCATGGCAAATATTTCATTTTGCTTAGGAGCCCAATGGAAAAACCTGCTTGTATCTGTGAGGTCCCTGTACAGTCATACGATAATTATTCATGTGAAAAAATTAAACATGCTGATTTAAATTTACATATTCTCATTTCAAAATAAAAACATAAATATGAAAATTTAGAGTCAAGCATGAACTGGAACCAGGCTGTGAAGGGCACCAAATCCCATGGTAAGAAGCATGGACTTCATCTTGCCCACAAAAGATGCCGCCAAGGGAGGAGGTGCAAAATGTCCTGTGGTTCCCAAATACAGCCGTCCTCCTTTAACCACAGCCTCTCTGTTGGCAGTTTCGTTACTTGTGGTCAACTGTCACCAAAAACATTAAATAGAAAATTTTCGATAAAAACAATTTATAGATTTTGAAATGTGTGTTATTCTGAAGGTTACTTGAATACAAGTGCTGACACACCGTAGTAGTCAATATGATGGTCTTGACGGGTACGTGACTTTGTGGGTGGTTAGTGCAGATGAGTTGTGCCCTGAGTGGGATGGAGTGGGCGGGTGGAGGCTTCATCATACTCCTGGTTGCTTTCTTGGGCAATCAGGAGAGGGGACTAACAGTAACCTAGTGTTGTGACACACGCCCATGTCGCTCACCTCACTTCATCTCATCAGTTAGTATGGCATTACCACAAGTGGAGAACTTCAATACAGTATGATACTTTAATTCAGATGGTGCATGGTAGTTTAGTTTACATAATCCCAGAATTTGGGATACTCAGGTAGAATGATTGCTATGAATTCAAGGCCACACAGGCTACATAGTGAGATTATCTCAAGAATCAAAAAAATAGAAACAAGCAAACAAAAGACTTTATTTACAGCATATTGCTGTAATCATTCTATTCAATATATTCTTATTATTAAACTCTTCTTGTGCCTAATGTATAAATTAAACTTTGTCAATGAGTTGTATGTATAGGAAACTATATACATATAGGATTTGGCATCCACTGTGGGTCCCCAGAGAATGAGTAGGTGGAAAAAGACACTGGGATCTGAGGAACTTGTTAGAAAGTCCAGCGTGACGATGGTCCAAGTGTAAGTGTGAGGAGCTGAGCGAGGACGGCAGTGGAGATCACAGAGCTGCAGGTGGCAGGACGTGCTCAAGTCTTCTCAGGGTGCTGCTGGTGAGAGGTGGAGGGGCCTAGTATCAGGCACTAATGTCACTGGGGGGGGGCATGCCCTTTAATGGGATTATGGGACCTAAAGTCCTCCTCTATCTCTCTTCTTCCTGATTACAAGGTGAGCAGTTTGTCCCAGAGCACATTAATTAATATGCTGCCACTGGCACAAAACAACCCACGCAAACCTCCAAACTAAGAGCCAAGAAGAACTTTCTTATTAAATGGATTACGTCAAGTCTTTGTTACATGGATGAAAATCTGATTAACATACAAAGCAAGAGGTGGCTGTATTTGAAAGACACCGTGGAGCTAGAATTGCGTACTGGATGTGGGGGATGGTGGAACCATAATGACTCAGAGACCTTGAAAGGTTGACTCCATAAAGGGCAGTGCTACTAGTCCAGGTCTCAACAGGTAGAAGACCTAAAGTGCAAGCAAGATAAGTTCAATTTTTTAAAGTAAAATTTGAAGAATTTGTATTCTGTGCCATGGTTTTGCTGGCACCATCTCACTTAATCCTAACAGCTTTCTGAAGTAGGTATTGTCATTATCCATATTTTAAAAAATATATATTATTTATTTATTTTTTTTTATTTTTTTTTGATTTTTTGAGGTAGGGTCTCACTCTAGCCCAGGCTGACATGGAATTCACTATGGAGTCTCAGGGTGGCCTCGAACTCAGGCAATCCTCCTACCTCTGCCTCCCGAGTGCTGGGATTAAAGGCGTGCGCCACCACGCCCGGCTATTATTTATATATTTGAGAGAGAAAAAGAGGGAGGAGAGAGAGGGAGAGAGACAGAGAGAGAGAGAGAGAGAGAGAGAATGGGCACCCCAGGGCCTCCAGCCACTGCAGACGAACTCCAAATGCATGTGCCCCCTTGTGCATCTGGCTTACGTGGGTCCTGGAGAGTCAAACTGGGATCCTTTGGCTTTGTAGGCAAACACCTTAACCACTAAGCAATCCTTCCATCTCTGGTCATTATCCATATTTTGTAAAGAGGGAAACTGAGGCATAAGGAAGTTAAGTGCCTTGCTCACCAAAACAAAGGGAGAGGACATGGGATGTGAAGTCATAAGAACTCTATTTTTGTGCCTTCCTCTCAGACATGAATTAAGTCTCCTGAGGTGGCAATAACTCTGAGACTGTCTCATTGTTAGTTCGTATTTCTATGCAAATCCATACTTTTCTCACTTGTTTTAATTTTCCTTTTGGTCAGGTATGCCCGTTCCTCCATTACTTGCCACAGAATCCCATGCTCTTCTCTTTCTAGATGACATGCATGTTCAAGGCTGCAACCATCATATCCATCCATTGGATAATGCCAAAGGATTTATCCTGGTGCTTGATAAATAACTCCTCTAATTTCTAGTATCACCTCTTCAGCTGGCTAATTACATAACTGAAGCCATCAAAACACTCGGACCCTTATTAAGGATGTGTAATTAACTGGTTGTGCCAATCTGGAAGAGACATCTGTTTCCAGAGCTTTGGGGTTTCTTTCTGCAATAAGAGGAGGTTTGAAGTAGTTGATCATCGTAGTTACCGTCCATCTCATTTCTAGGACAAAACACCTGAGTAGAAGCAGCTGATGGGGAAAGGGTTTGTTTCAGGCTCACAGTCTCCAGCAGAAGCTCCATGATGCAGGGGAAAGAATGGCATGAGCAGAGGCTGGGTATCACCTCTGCCACAGCAGGTGGAAAACAGCATCAGGAGAGTGAGCCAAACTCTAGCAAGGGGGCGCTGGCTATAACAACCCTAAGCCTGCCCACCCCCAACAACATACCTCCTTCATCAAGGCTCCACCTCCCGAAATACCATCATCTGGGAACCAAGCACTCAGAACATATGAGTCTATGGGGGACGTCTGAGTTAAACCACCACAGTGATCTACAAGACTGACTTCCAGATGTAGAGAGAGCTGCAGATATCTAGTTATCGACAGAATCTTTCTGATGAAGGTCTTTATAGTTATAACTTGCACCTAAATTTAAAAGAAATATATAATTTAAAATTTCCTTCATCAGCCTCATAGACATTTTCTCCCCATTCCCCCACCCCCCATGATATTTTGCAGGACTATTGATAGAACCCAGGGTCTTGCTCATGCTAGCCAAGTGCTTTACCACTGAGTGATGTAGTCCCAGCTTTCACTAGCAAAATTAAAATCGCTCAGTTGTCATGTTTGACTAATGGCTACTGTAACAGTTCTGAGATAGAACACTCTCATCATTGCGAAATGTTCTCACCACCACATCCAAACCTAAAATGACTCAAGGCAGTATTTTTAATCTCCCCACCCTCTCCAGTAGCTCAAGGTAGGTGCGTGGCAGGTGGGAATCACAACCATCTTTAAGACCTTCCTTGCATTGTTTCATCAGGTCTAACCTAAGGACTGAGGATTCTCCTGTCAGGAAGTCCCCTTGGGCTGCTAAATGACAGAGAGCCAAGTCCTGTTTATTGGTGATATGCCTGGGATGCAGCAAGGTCTGAGGGAAGAATATTGACAGGTAAAAATCTTTGTAGGGTTGTCAGATAAAAAGCACAGGATATTCAGATAAGGTGGAAATCCATCAATATGAAATTTTAAGTGTAAGAATCTGCCATATATTACATAGAGCATACAAATACTGAATAATTATTTCTATAATATTAAAACTTAAGTGAATATCTTAGCTTTCAATTTGATTATTTTTTTAATATTCATTTATTTGTTCTCTAACTCTAGTAGTCAAGTTGTAGGGATATTAGAGCACAGCTTTGCTTGGAGCAATAATTCATATGGACTGTGCATAGCCAGGTATGCATTAGAGATGCACTAAGTCTGAGTCTGTGTCATCAAGGTCAGTGACCAGCTTAGTGGTGAATACTATGAGAAGATAGTGACAACTATGTTCCTAAACCTCAATACTGCATAAAGTGAATATCATTTAGTATGAGAGATCTTTTCAGACTGGTTGAGACTGAGTCTCTGATTTGCTCATTGCGATGCCAAAATGAAAAGTAAATTGCACTTCTAGTATATTTAAAACCATACTGCTTGTTGACATCTGAGTTTCTTAAGTGAGATTCTTATTTGTGATGCTTCAAAACCCAAACCCAAGGGCTGGAGAGATGGCTTAGTGGTTAAGCGCTTGCCTGTGTAGTCTAAGAATCCCGGTTCCCCAGGACCCACATTAGCCAGATGCACAGGGGGGTGCATGTGTCTGGAGTTCGTTTGCAGTGGCTGGAGGCCCTGGGGCACCCATTCTCTCTCTCTGTCTTTCTCTGCCTCTTTCTCTCTCTGTCTGTCACTCTCAACTAAATAAATAAAAGTAAACAAAAAAATTAAAAACAACAACAACAACAACAAAAAACCCAAACCCAAGGTATGTGTGGTAGGAATCCAGCCCTTGGGTAGTTGAGGTAGAAGATTTGTTTGAGACTAGCCTGGGTTATTACTGAGACTCTGCCTCCAACAACAACAAAAATATATTCAAGGAAAGTTTTAGAATTTCAAAATTCCTTGCGATTACATCTCAAGAACAGATTTTGGTTATGCTCCAGGAGAAAGCTCAGTATGCAGGAAAAGGATATTGCTTGCCTGTGCTCGAAGGGAGTGGCTTCCAAACTGCACAGCACTGGGCTAAGAGTGCTGTCCATCTCAGACACACAGACATGCACTTGGATGCCTTAGCTGGCTTAGTGACAGACTGTACTCTTCCCTCCGAGCTGTGTGGTAGAAGTGGGAAGTACTAGACATAAGGATGTAGCCAGAGCTCAAACCTGCAAATCCAGCCCCCTTCAACTGGGTTGCATCATGATAATCATTCAACTATCTGTGTGGGAGGCAAAAACAGTCCCCAACTCACTATAATGTTTATTACTATAGGACTTTGATTGCAACTTGTATATAAGTCCCCCGACCCTTAGTGTAGCTGGACTCCAAGTAGTTTGTTGCATGGACTTCTTTTGAAATCCTAGCTTGAAGTGGCCAAATGGCTTTCTTCATGGTTCTCCTTTAAATTTGCACTCTGAGCTTGACCACTGTCATGGCAAGAGCCCCTCCCCCCCAAAGCCAAACCTAACCAGGGAAGAGCTTAGGAGAGAAAGTAGAGATTTTTAGGAAGATCTTAAGTGTTGTTGTTGGCCCACCTACTCACTGCTACCTTTCTCCCAACTGCCACTAGCTTATTCTGAATCCCAGAGGTTGTTTATATTGACCTATTCCCAGGAGGAAAGGCCATGGAGCTGCCTCTGTCACTAAGATAAGAGGGGGCTCCCTCATCAGTGGTTTTGCTTCAGTTGCTCAAATGAAAGCTTTTATAAGGGGAATGCAGGTAGGCATAGTCCACAGAGTTGGGGAAGTGCTATTAGTTATGTTTAGACTTTATCCTCTTCACTCCTGATACCTAAAACCCTCCCTTTTAATACTGTTACCCAGTGATCTCCTGGTCCTTCTCCTATAAGCTTTCTTTTATGCTGTGGGGAAACCCAGCTTCCTCCCTAGACACTGCAATACAAAGCTAGGTAAAAAAAAACTTTGTCATAATTTGCAGGAAACACCAGAGTGATTTTTAGGAACTCATCCATTGAGAAGTGACTCTTCAATGTTCCAACCATTTCTAGGCTTGTTTGTCTGAGAATTCTTTCTGTAACCTCTGAGTCAGCTTTAGAGGCAAACATCAGAGACGTCAGCTCCACAGTTTATTCCTGTGTAAAAAGAACCCTGCTAGGATGATTTCACTAATCAGAAACAGGTCTGACCTGGTACTTTTGAGTCAGATTTCTTGGGGTATTATGGTAGTTTGATAGATGGCCCCCGATATATTCAGTGTTTTATTACTTTGTAGCTTGCATCTGCAGTCACCTGGCTGGAGGTGGTGTCACTGGGCAGATTTTAATGTGTGGTGGTGGGTTTGAGATTTCAGTCTAAAGATATGCAAAATGTGCCTAGATGGAGTTCCTGAAGTGTGCTGCGCTGTGTGGCTTTTGGCTTTTGACTTGTGCTTCTCTCTGTGTGTGTTTGGTTCTGTGAAGGCAGGCCAGCTTCTTCTGCCATTATGGAATGTCCTCTGGATCTGTAAGCTTCAATAAATCCCTTCCTCCTTAACTGTGCCTGGTCTGGAAGTTCATCTCAGTGAACCTGAAGCTGTCTGCTACAGAAGTTGGTTCTGAGAATGGGGTTAGATGAACCTGATCATGTGAATGTGGATCTTTTGGAACCTTTGTTTTGGAGGAATGGGCATGGACTTGGTGCTTGCAACTGAAGGTGTCTTCTGGAGTGGTAAGCCAAATTTTATGGACTATTCTGATGAGAGTTTGAGAATGCTAAGTGCAGACATTATCGAACTTTGAGGCTTGGCTTATGAGCTTTCTAAGTG